>CM054120.1:51563641-52763641 GCA_028673005.1 Tanypteryx hageni | reverse complement strand
GTTGGCAAAACCATGGTTGGTGTGGGCCAAGGCTTATGGGAAATCGGGGATTAAGGGGTATGATCTCTGAATGATATAAATCAAGTCCTGCAATGTATACCTCAGTTTTAAAACTAAATATGCTATACATAAAAAAACATGTTTATTATATAAAAATAAAAAAGAAAATGTTTTCAGTACAAATAATTACTGCACATTAATAATATAATGGCAGAGCTGTTCTTGTGGATGCTGCATGCCTGGCCTAATGCTTCAAAGAACACTGGTAAAAGCCTCAAACCTCCACCTCTCGACTAATTTGTGCTCTTATCACGAACTAAAAATCTTCTTTCCCATGTCTCTCCTAGCAAAGATTAGTTAGTATGTAGCTTCTTCAATAATAAATTGTAATCATATTAGCCAACTGTTGATATTCAAGATCGGATACCATGGTTGACAAAGCCAGGTAAAATTTTTCAACCATAGGTACTCAAAACCACATTTTGTGAGGGGCTACTGTATTTGAATATTTATCAATTCTGAGATGAATTGATAGGTTTTAATTCATGAGTAAAAGGATCATAGCCTTAGTAAATTTTCAGCTGCTATCTATATCTCTCTTGCACATGTTTATGTTACAGAGTTCCCTGTTGAAATTTTATCAGAACTTCACAGAATTTTTGTGTAGCATAATGGTAGGAGTATGGCATATGGGTCTGTGGTATGTGGCTATTCATTTTTCAGTCAATTGCAAATGTCATGTTTCCCTGAAATGGTTTAAAACATTTACCCTCACATTACACAGAGTTTACATAAAGATTCAATCTATAAAATTATGCAGCCCTACTTTGTAGATAATTGTCAAGATATTTCTTAATTCTTAGGATTTTCATTACGAGAATGAGTCGTAGCATAACTTACCTTTGCATGCATTTTTTTGAAAAAATTATTATGCATCAAAAACATTTTTTAAATCATCTAATAACACTCCAGCCAATTAAAAAAGATAAATAGTACTTTTGTAAATTAATCTTAGAATTTCAGTGTCATAAATATCTGGATTGATTAATATATGCTGATATAAAAAATATGAATCATCAGTGGTACATCCTTAATGCCAGCTGAATTGGAAGAGTAATACATGATTTCTGAAAATTAAATTCAATACTTTACATTCCCAAAAAGTGATATATATATATATATATATATATATATATATATATATATATATATATATATATACACCTTGATATATTAATGGGTTATGGATACAGGTTGTTATACAGTTTTGCCCAATATTTGTCTAAAATAACAATATGAAAAGAAATGTTTTAGCAAGTTATTGCACTAGCCATGCAAATGAAAGTTAATTTTGTAATGGGATAAAAACATACATTACTTTATTAATTAACATTTTAAAATATAATACTGAGCAAGGTGGCAAAGGGGGAGGGGGGGGCAAGGGCTTACAGAGGTGTGCCAGAGCTGCCCAGACCAAAAAGTCGCCTACAGCACACGTGCTATCTTTCCGTCTGCACGGTTGCTGCAGTTGTTTACATGTTAACATTACGCATGTGATTTGGAACTGTATTTCGTTACATTATTCCACACTCTGTATTGCATTATTCCACTGTGTTTTCTGGTTTATCTTCAAAATGAGTGAAAACGTGAATCATTATATCCTGCTGCAACCCCAATGAAAACGAAAGTGTTGGTGCAATATCTATGTACCTTCGTTAAGTTAAAAATAAATATTTATAAGAATTACCCAGAATTCCTACAAGGATACCTTCTGAGAGGTTATGCTTTACTGTTCCGAATCGGGCCTGGTTGGCACGGTCTGACAATCCCCAGATCGTGTGTATTGCGGGAAAATCCGTGCAACGGAAGTTGCGAAGTAAATCATCGACTTTTCTATTTATATTTAACGGTATTGTTGATAGGCATTGCATGTTATAATTTAAATATCCGTTAAATATCCCAATTTTACAAACAACACACTTCCTATAAAACTCTTTAATTTACCATTGAAAAATGACTTCATTTGAAATACATATATGGGTTTCATAATATCAATTTAATAAGTCAAATATGTGCATAGGTATAGTCAATCATATTTAACGAAAGATTTAGAAACCGGCAGTTATCCCCTATCCATGAGAACAACCTATATCATATAAATAAATAAATATATATATATATATATATATATATATATATATATATATATATATATATATATATATATATATATCATTATAATATCATTATATATATACATTCCTTACAGAGGAGGAGGAGGATATAACATACTAGTAGAAGGTGCTTGCATAATGCATCTCAGCTTGAAAAAACATTATTATTTCAGGGAGACATTTCGCCATGGGAAATATTTCTTTAAGTAAAAATAGATTAAAACAATCCCCAAATGTTGCAATTTTAAACATTTTACACTTTCTTCATTATAAGGTACTAATGCTACACATTTCAGCCAAATTTTAAAGTTGTAGCACTTCTAGAAGTAAAATAATATTTTTCTAATTGTTTAAAATTTAAAAATTTTTAACGGTTGCCGCAATATATATATATATGTATATATATATATATATATATATATATATATATATATATATATATATATATATATATATATATATATATATATATATATATATATGAGAGATTGAAATGTTTATTTGTGCAAATGCACGGTTCTGTAAATAATTTGAAAATTGCAGTTTCCTAGCTCATCCCGTAGTACATAAAAAATTATTAAACTTTAATGTTCAAATGGGGTTAAAACAACCTCTAAAATTTACAATTTTTAAATTTTCGAATTTTATGGTTAGTTATGAGAAAATTCTATAATCTTGCAAAATTTCAGATTCCTAAACTTTTTAGATTGGTCTACATACTGGATTGCGTTTTCCCATGCTAACTTATGGGAGATATTCCGGGGTCTCTGGAGTCGAACCCAAGATACTGTAAGCAAAAGTGGCAATAATTCCTAACAGATATTGAAGCCATCTAGCAACACTGAAACTTTCATCTTTCTAGCTTACCGGCAAGTGCCCAAAATTAATTAATAATAATGGCGCAATGCTTTTCTTATGGGAAAAAACGCAAATTTCGGAATTTCTGGAGTCGAACTCATGTCACTTAGGTAAGGATTCTCATTTTATCTGAAAATTTCACCATTCTATCTACAAAAGCTAAAACTTTCACCTCTCTAGCTTTTGCAGTTTGGGCTGGACATTAGTATCCTCCTGTTATCATTATATATCGACATTTCTTACAGAGGAGCATATCATCATCATCATCATCATGCTTCTGTCCGAAGACAGGTTTTAACTGAATCGCTGCCTCCATTTCTCTCTCTCCCTAGAAGCCTCTTTTATACCTCTATAAGTTTTATATCCCTGCTTTATATTATCTAATATTCCTATTCTTTTTCTCCCTCTTCCTCTTCTTCCACTAATTTTTCCTTCTAAGATCGTCCTTTGTAAACACTGTCTTCTCGATATGTGACCTATCCAATTTGCTTTTCTTTTCCTGATTGTTTTTATTAGCATCCTTTCTTCTCCCACCATTTCTAATACTTCTTCATTTCTCTTCCTCTCTGTCCATTTCACTTTCATCATTCTCCTCCATACCCACATCTCAAAACTTTCTAAATATTTTTCCTCCTTCCTCCTTACCGTCCACGTCTCTGCACCATAAAGAGCTATGCTCCATATGTAGCATTTTGCTAATTTCTTCCTTGTTTCTAAATTTATTTTCTTGCTTGTGAAAAGCTCCTTCTTCTCGTTAAATGCTGCTTTTGCCATTGCAATCCTACTTCTGATGCCCTGTGTACTACTTCCATCCTGCGCTAAAATACTGCCAAGATATTTGAAACTACTCACTTGTTCCAATTTTTGGCCATTTACCATTATATTTAATTATTTGTTGCACAATTTGCAATAAACAACCTTTCCATATGTTACAACTCTGTTGTAGGTCACGCCGACTATCGATATATCTTTTATGGTATATCGTATATAATTTGGTGTATAACTTAACAGCCATCCAGACATCGAACCAACGGATCTTAAAACTCATAGATTGCGAATATGTCCTATTATTCAAAGTGAAAGATTTATAAACAAACATACTCTCCATGATAAAGATTTATTTGCGTGAGAATAAGGCGGTTAGAGCAATTGTGGCAGAGGGACATGTACATTTCAAAATATAATCCTTGAGGAAATCATCAATTCGAAAGCTAGTTAACATTATACACACGTACTGCTCTAATGCGTGCAGCAGTTAATCAACTAAAATCGAAAGATTTCATTTAACTTTCATATAGACATGTCATGCATTGATGTTAACGTATTTCTATTAGTTCCATTGCGTTTTACCGTTTTTAAATTTAAAATTTTAATGACAAGTGTTGATTCAAAGCCATATTGCGCGGAAAAGATTCAAATCAAATTCGCGCCGACATTACCCAGAGTTCCCACAATGATACCTTCTAAAGTGCTATGCTTACCTATTCAGAATCGGGACTGGTTGGCACAGTCTAAATCTATCCAGATGAGAGGTTAAGAGTATTTCAGTGTAGCGGCGCTCATAATCAATGCGCCTTTTTGCAAAAGAATGTTGTTCCGTTAAAGAGTGAAATTTAGTTTTTAGTGTATCTTTTTACCTATTGCAAGACGGCTTCCTTCACTCTTCCTTACTTAATGAACATTAATTAATTTCTTCGCAGGTTATCGAGTTCTCAAAATGTACGCCTCCTTCGACTGTTACCTTTTCATTGTCTAGTGTCTACTAAGTTATAGTGTTTATACTAATTCTCATTGTTTTATATCATTCTGTATTGTTTCATACTATTTTATACTGATTTATATCATTTTGTATTGTTTTATACTATTTCGTATTACTTTATTTTATCATGTATTGTTTTATATCATATGTGTAATTTTATATCATTTCCTTCTTTCCTATGTTATGCAAGATCCAACAACAATCTCCATATTCATTGTATATATTTCAAGTATATTTCATCTTATTCTGCCTAATTATTGTATTATATTTCTTGGTTTGCATTACGTTAATGCCTGTATATGTATTTGTTTATGACGGTATACAACGATGTTGTATATGCGAACACTTACTGTACAAACTACTTTCTATTTAATGTTGTATTACTATATTATAATATGTACACTATCTAGGGTTTTCGCAGGTTTTTCACACCCCCCTTCTCAGTGGGTGTTTTCCTGCGTGGGTTTCACAATCTCTAATCTTTCTTCAATTTTATATATTTTTTTACTCTGTATGATTTAGGTATATACTGTTTATGTTATGCGTATTGTAATATCTTGCATTACCATTTTTATATTTATTTTATTGACGAAGGGTTAAATGTAAGAATGGACCATATGGTCTAAATTTCGCCCGAATAAAGTTTATTAACTATCTATCTATCTCCTCTGTAAGGAACGTCGATATATAATGATAGGAGGATACTAATGTTTAGGCACTTCCAGATGAGCTGGAGATTCGAAATTTTTTTCTTAGGTAGGGTTTTGTACAGAACCGACTAGAAAAAACGAAAATCTTGAAAAAGTTCAACCATTTGGCCGCTAAAAATTCGCAATTGTTCAAACAAATTTTCAAGGTTTATGTATTTCCGAATGAGCTACGGTGCTGAAATTTTTTTTATAGATAGAATTTGTAAAAAAAAGAAATAGGGATTATACAAATTTTGATATTTTAATTTGTTTGGCAGTTAAAATTCCTCAAGTTTAAACAAATAGATAACTGTTTAGGTACTACGGGATGAGCTAGGAAGCTGAAAATTTCAAATTATTTACAGATTAGTGAATTAGCGCAAATAAACATTTCAATTTCACCATATATGAATTGCGGCGGCCGTTAAAAATTATTTAAATTTAAACAATTAGAAAAATATTATTTTACTTCTAGAAGAGCTACAACTTTGAAACTTGTCTAAAATGTGTAGCATTAGTACCTTATAATGAATAAAGTGTAAAATGTTTAAAATTGCGACATTTGGGGATTGTTTTAAAGTATTATTTTTACATGTGGAAAAAACGGAAATCGCTGCAGAGGTGAAATCTTTAGAATTAATAGAATATTTGTAATGATGAAATGTCTGTCTGAAAAATGAATGTATTTTTCAAGGTGAGATGAAATGCAGTATGCAAGCACCAACTACTAGTATGTTACATATATCCTCCTCTGTAAGAGTCGTCGATATATAATGATAACATATAGGAGGATACTAATGTTTAGGCACTTCTATATGTGCTGGAGATTCGAAATTTTTTCATAGTAGAATTCTTAAAAATAAGAAATAGGGATTATACAAATTTTGATATTTTTATTAGTTCGGCATTTAAAAATTAAATTAAAAAATATTTGAAATGATGAAATGTCTGTCTGAAAAATGAATGTTTTTTCAAGATGGTATGAAATGCTTGCAGGAGGATATAGGAGGATACTAATGTTTAGGCACTTCTACAAATTCATCGTGAGATAAATTGGAAGGTGAGATACCATGACTGGTTTACGGCAGGGAGTGATGAATTGATGCATGACGAATTTTTTTTGTAATGAATTGATGCACGACAAACTGACCTGAACTAGTTGTTTTAGAACCATAGGAAGTATGATTATGCATTTAATTGATGTTTTTTTAAACAAATGAAACGTTAGATAAAATAATTGCATCTACTAAAATTTTTCATTTCAAATTTATGATCCGGATTTCAGTTTATGCCATATTAATTTTAAAATTTACGTTTAAAAAGTTGTTTTTTTCTCAAACAAAAATATGTTACAAACCATTTCAATTAATCAACCAACTAATATACTTATACTGAATACGTGTGTTTGAAATATACACCAAATACATTCAGTGAGAAATTATGTCATAAAATCTTTTTTCTGTTTTGGCAGTCTGCTGAAAGTGATTTGGGTCGTCTTGGATTTGGCTAAATATGGTATATATAAGAGCTTAAGTGTGATGGCAGATTTTATAAATAATTTTGCTTATTTTTTAGGTACAAATGTTGCTGAAGCAAGAAATATTTTGAACAACTCAGGCCTACCAATACAGTCTGCGGGAAATTTGGATGAAGCTGCAAAAAAAGTTGTCGGTTGCCTTAGATGAATCTTTAGATTTTCCTTTCAATTGTATCCTGTTTCTTAATGATACTGCTTTGTATTCAAGATGCCTAATAATTAGGCTTGGTAGGATTTGAAACAATAAAATTTTTTTATTGCACTGTCATAAACCTCGACCAAGTTCAATAATCTCTATGCGCCTTGGGGCATTTTTGCGATATGATCAGCCACCATACTCCATTCCCATTCGCCAAAATTTAGAGAGCCGCAAACTATCTGGCATACAAGGTCTAATTTTATACATAAACTTATAGCCAAAATTTTATTAAAGGAATTAATTTATTCAATATTCTACATCTAAATAAATGAAATATTTAAAAAACATTGATATTTGTCTTTGATTTATAGGAAGTATAAACTTGATATTAGAGGTCCCTTTTTAAGAAATTCAATCATCGAAAACTACCAAGCCCAAACAAATGCATTAAAATATATGCCGATTTTTGTTGTGGATTTTTAAAAAAAATTAATGTGGATTTTATTAATCGATTTTTAAGAAAAATAAATGTAAAAAACTACTTATGAGAACAACTTTTTGTATTTATCATAGACAAAATGAATATAAGGGTGGCTTGCATGGAGGATCACACACTATGAATATTGATAACAGAAAAATGTTTCCGACCCCTGCTTTATACTTTATATCTGAGCTCACTTTTTTATTATTAATGATTATTCCTGAATGTGACTGAGAATTGTATTGCTTACATTTGTTAAACCCTTCAATTTTTCAGAAATTTTGTAATCAATACAGCAATTTTAAAAGTTTTTAACAGTTTTATTTGATTGTTACTACTCAATAAATAAGTTGAATTCCAAAGTTGAAGTTCAAAAATGGTTTCCACAGTCTTATGAAATGATATTGTTTTGGACCAGAACCAGTAAATGAATAGGCTGTTGGTAAAATTTCTATGCTCTATGTCTATGCAGCCTAAGAAAGAATTTATAATATGGTATAGGTGTTGTAGTCCCCTAAGGGTAGCTTTAAACACTTAAACTGGGGTCAAACTCAATGTGGATGGGCCCAGTGGTGTAGCTACCATCCAGGCAAAGCCCGGGGGCCTGCACTTCAGGGGGGCCCACAACAGTTTGAATGCAGAGACTGGAATGTTGAGAGTTTGCACTTGCTCTTCTTTAATCTTACTGTATAAGCGTGAGGCTGTATGGTATCGGAATTCAAACATCTATCCAGTATGTCAAAGACCATGAAAAGAAGTAAGAACAAGAGACCCTAAAGGAGTGGTATAGGCATTGTTGAAGCCTATGCCTAATCCACACTTGGGGAATAAAGATTTTAAAAAAGTGAAAATACAATACGAAAAGTTTCAGATCAATCGGCTGTTGATCTTGAAAATGAAATTATTGACTCCATCTAGGATAAGGGACTGAATGTATTGAAATATCGAGGTTGATGGAGGTGCAGTTATGAATGGAGTTTATTCTGGTGCTCAAGTCCTAATTCTGGAGGAGGAGGAAAATGCATAATTTGTACATTGTGCTTCACTTAACTTAAATCTGGTCCTTAAAGGCTTGGCTCATGTCATACCTGAAATTTCTTCATTTCTCAGGAACATGGAGAGAATTTACATTTATTTGGACAAAGCATCAAGAGTGGAAATTACTTGAGTCTTTCATTAGCCTGGAAAATGCTGCCACAGTTCCACTTCCCTTTACTTTGGAAGTCCAAGTTATAAATACCTGTACTGTTGTTTGTTAGTTTTTATATTATTATGTGCCTTTCCATCAAATGTTTACTTAGCTAGTGTGTGCATTAACAATACAGTCATTACATACTAATCTCTCATGGTTCAGAAAATTCTCTAGTCCAGAATGCCTCCAGTCCTGAGCTGCATTAGTGTTTCAACCTGTATTTACAGTAGTTCCTCGCCAACTGCAGGGACTACGTTCCTGCCTTAACCTGTGGTTGGCAAAACCATGGTTGGTGTGGGCCAAGGCTTATGGGAAATCGGGGATTAAGGGGTATGATCTCTGAATGATATAAATCAAGTCCTGCAATGTATACCTCAGTTTTAAAACTAAATATGCTATACATAAAAAAACATGTTTATTATATAAAAATAAAAAAGAAAATGTTTTCAGTACAAATAATTACTGCACATTAATAATATAATGGCAGAGCTGTTCTTGTGGATGCTGCATGCCTGGCCTAATGCTTCAAAGAACACTGGTAAAAGCCTCAAACCTCCACCTCTCGACTAATTTGTGCTCTTATCACGAACTAAAAATCTTCTTTCCCATGTCTCTCCTAGCAAAGATTAGTTAGTATGTAGCTTCTTCAATAATAAATTGTAATCATATTAGCCAACTGTTGATATTCAAGATCGGATACCATGGTTGACAAAGCCAGGTAAAATTTTTCAACCATAGGTACTCAAAACCACATTTTGTGAGGGGCTACTGTATTTGAATATTTATCAATTCTGAGATGAATTGATAGGTTTTAATTCATGAGTAAAAGGATCATAGCCTTAGTAAATTTTCAGCTGCTATCTATATCTCTCTTGCACATGTTTATGTTACAGAGTTCCCTGTTGAAATTTTATCAGAACTTCACAGAATTTTTGTGTAGCATAATGGTAGGAGTATGGCATATGGGTCTGTGGTATGTGGCTATTCATTTTTCAGTCAATTGCAAATGTCATGTTTCCCTGAAATGGTTTAAAACATTTACCCTCACATTACACAGAGTTTACATAAAGATTCAATCTATAAAATTATGCAGCCCTACTTTGTAGATAATTGTCAAGATATTTCTTAATTCTTAGGATTTTCATTACGAGAATGAGTCGTAGCATAACTTACCTTTGCATGCATTTTTTTGAAAAAATTATTATGCATCAAAAACATTTTTTAAATCATCTAATAACACTCCAGCCAATTAAAAAAGATAAATAGTACTTTTGTAAATTAATCTTAGAATTTCAGTGTCATAAATATCTGGATTGATTAATATATGCTGATATAAAAAATATGAATCATCAGTGGTACATCCTTAATGCCAGCTGAATTGGAAGAGTAATACATGATTTCTGAAAATTAAATTCAATACTTTACATTCCCAAAAAGTGATATATATATATATATATATACACCTTGATATATTAATTGGTTATGGATACAGGTTGTTATACAGTTTTGCCCAATATTTGTCTAAAATAACAATATGAAAAGAAATGTTTTAGCAAGTTATTGCACTAGCCATGCAAATGAAAGTTAATTTTGTAATGGGATAAAAACATACATTACTTTATTAATTAACATTTTAAAATATAATACTGAGCAAGGTGGCAAAGGGGGAGGGGGGGGCAAGGGCTTACAGAGGTGTGCCAGAGCTGCCCAGACCAAAAAGTCGCCTACAGCACACGTGCTATCTTTCCGTCTGCACGGTTGCTGCAGTTGTTTACATGTTAACATTACGCATGTGATTTGGAACTGTATTTCGTTACATTATTCCACACTCTGTATTGCATTATTCCACTGTGTTTTCTGGTTTATCTTCAAAATGAGTGAAAACGTGAATCATTATATCCTGCTGCAACCCCAATGAAAACGAAAGTGTTGGTGCAATATCTATGTACCTTCGTTAAGTTAAAAATAAATATTTATAAGAATTACCCAGAATTCCTACAAGGATACCTTCTGAGAGGTTATGCTTTACTGTTCCGAATCGGGCCTGGTTGGCACGGTCTGACAATCCCCAGATCGTGTGTAATGCGGGAAAATCCGTGCAACGGAAGTTGCGAAGTAAATCATCGACTTTTCTATTTATATTTAACGGTATTGTTGATAGGCATTGCATGTTATAATTTAAATATCCGTTAAATATCCCAATTTTACAAACAACACACTTCCTATAAAACTCTTTAATTTACCATTGAAAAATGACTTCATTTGAAATACATATATGGGTTTCATAATATCAATTTAATAAGTCAAATATGTGCATAGGTATAGTCAATCATATTTAACGAAAGATTTAGAAACCGGCAGTTATCCCCTATCCATGAGAACAACCTATATCATATAAATAAATAAATAAATATATATATATATATATATATATATATATATATATATATATATATATATATATATATATATATATATATATATCATTATAATATCATTATATATATACATTCCTTACAGAGGAGGAGGAGGATATAACATACTAGTAGAAGGTGCTTGCATAATGCATCTCAGCTTGAAAAAACATTATTATTTCAGGGAGACATTTCGCCATGGGAAATATTTCTTTAAGTAAAAATAGATTAAAACAATCCCCAAATGTTGCAATTTTAAACATTTTACACTTTCTTCATTATAAGGTACTAATGCTACACATTTCAGCCAAATTTTAAAGTTGTAGCACTTCTAGAAGTAAAATAATATTTTTCTAATTGTTTAAAATTTAAAAATTTTTAACGGTTGCCGCAATTAATATATATATATATGTATATATATATATATATATATATATATATATAAATATATATATATATATATGAGAGATTGAAATGTTTATTTGTGCAAATGCACGGTTCTGTAAATAATTTGAAAATTGCAGTTTCCTAGCTCATCCCGTAGTACATAAAAAATTATTAAACTTTAATGTTCAAATGGGGTTAAAACAACCTCTAAAATTTACAATTTTTAAATTTTCGAATTTTATGGTTAGTTATGAGAAAATTCTATAATCTTGCAAAATTTCAGATTCCTAAACTTTTTAGATTGGTCTACATACTGGATTGCGTTTTCCCATGCTAACTTATGGGAGATATTCCGGGGTCTCTGGAGTCGAACCCAAGATACTGTAAGCAAAAGTGGCAATAATTCCTAACAGATATTGAAGCCATCTAGCAACACTGAAACTTTCATCTTTCTAGCTTACCGGCAAGTGCCCAAAATTAATTAATAATAATGGCGCAATGCTTTTCTTATGGGAAAAAACGCAAATTTCGGAATTTCTGGAGTCGAACTCATGTCACTTAGGTAAGGATTCTCATTTTATCTGAAAATTTCACCATTCTATCTACAAAAGCTAAAACTTTCACCTCTCTAGCTTTTGCAGTTTGGGCTGGACATTAGTATCCTCCTGTTATCATTATATATCGACATTTCTTACAGAGGAGGATATCATCATCATCATCATCATGCTTCTGTCCGAAGACAGGTTTTAACTGAATCGCTGCCTCCATTTCTCTCTCTCCCTAGAAGCCTCTTTTATACCTCTATAAGTATTATATCCCTGCTTTATATTATCTAATATTCCTATTCTTTTTCTCCCTCTTCCTCTTCTTCCACTAATTTTTCCTTCTAAGATCGTCCTTTGTAAACACTGTCTTCTCGATATGTGACCTATCCAATTTGCTTTTCTTTTCCTGATTGTTTTTATTAGCATCCTTTCTTCTCCCACCATTTCTAATACTTCTTCATTTCTCTTCCTCTCTGTCCATTTCACTTTCATCATTCTCCTCCATACCCACATCTCAAAACTTTCTAAATATTTTTCCTCCTTCCTCCTTACCGTCCACGTCTCTGCACCATAAAGAGCTATGCTCCATATGTAGCATTTTGCTAATTTCTTCCTTGTTTCTAAATTTATTTTCTTGCTTGTGAAAAGCTCCTTCTTCTCGTTAAATGCTGCTTTTGCCATTGCAATCCTACTTCTGATGCCCTGTGTACTACTTCCATCCTGCGCTAAAATACTGCCAAGATATTTGAAACTACTCACTTGTTCCAATTTTTGGCCATTTACCATTATATTTAATTATTTGTTGCACAATTTGCAATAAACAACCTTTCCATATGTTACAACTCTGTTGTAGGTCACGCCGACTATCGATATATCTTTTATGGTATATCGTATATAATTTGGTGTATAACTTAACAGCCATCCAGACATCGAACCAACGGATCTTAAAACTCATAGATTGCGAATATGTCCTATTATTCAAAGTGAAAGATTTATAAACAAACATACTCTCCATGATAAAGATTTATTTGCGTGAGAATAAGGCGGTTAGAGCAATTGTGGCAGAGGGACATGTACATTTCAAAATATAATCCTTGAGGAAATCATCAATTCGAAAGCTAGTTAACATTATACACACGTACTGCTCTAATGCGTGCAGCAGTTAATCAACTAAAATCGAAAGATTTCATTTAACTTTCATATAGACATGTCATGCATTGATGTTAACGTATTTCTATTAGTTCCATTGCGTTTTACCGTTTTTAAATTTAAAATTTTAATGACAAGTGTTGATTCAAAGCCATATTGCGCGGAAAAGATTCAAATCAAATTCGCGCCGACATTACCCAGAGTTCCCACAATGATACCTTCTAAAGTGCTATGCTTACCTATTCAGAATCGGGACTGGTTGGCACAGTCTAAATCTATCCAGATGAGAGGTTAAGAGTATTTCAGTGTAGCGGCGCTCATAATCAATGCGCCTTTTTGCAAAAGAATGTTGTTCCGTTAAAGAGTGAAATTTAGTTTTTAGTGTATCTTTTTACCTATTGCAAGACGGCTTCCTTCACTCTTCCTTACTTAATGAACATTAATTAATTTCTTCGCAGGTTATCGAGTTCTCAAAATGTACGCCTCCTTCGACTGTTACCTTTTCATTGTCTAGTGTCTACTAAGTTATAGTGTTTATACTAATTCTCATTGTTTTATATCATTCTGTATTGTTTCATACTATTTTATACTGATTTATATCATTTTGTATTGTTTTATACTATTTCGTATTACTTTATTTTATCATGTATTGTTTTATATCATATGTGTAATTTTATATCATTTCCTTCTTTCCTATGTTATGCAAGATCCAACAACAATCTCCATATTCATTGTATATATTTCAAGTATATTTCATCTTATTCTGCCTAATTATTGTATTATATTTCTTGGTTTGCATTACGTTAATGCCTGTATATGTATTTGTTTATGACGGTATACAACGATGTTGTATATGCGAACACTTACTGTACAAACTACTTTCTATTTAATGTTGTATTACTATATTATAATATGTACACTATCTAGGGTTTTCGCAGGTTTTTCACACCCCCCTTCTCAGTGGGTGTTTTCCTGCGTGGGTTTCACAATCTCTAATCTTTCTTCAATTTTATATATTTTTTTACTCTGTATGATTTAGGTATATACTGTTTATGTTATGCGTATTGTAATATCTTGCATTACCATTTTTATATTTATTTTATTGACGAAGGGTTAAATGTAAGAATGGACCATATGGTCTAAATTTCGCCCGAATAAAGTTTATTAACTATCTATCTATCTCCTCTGTAAGGAACGTCGATATATAATGATAGGAGGATACTAATGTTTAGGCACTTCCAGATGAGCTGGAGATTCGAAATTTTTTTCTTAGGTAGGGTTTTGTACAGAACCGACTAGAAAAAACGAAAATCTTGAAAAAGTTCAACCATTTGGCCGCTAAAAATTCGCAATTGTTCAAACAAATTTTCAAGGTTTATGTATTTCCGAATGAGCTACGGTGCTGAAATTTTTTTTATAGATAGAATTTGTAAAAAAAAGAAATAGGGATTATACAAATTTTGATATTTTAATTTGTTTGGCAGTTAAAATTCCTCAAGTTTAAACAAATAGATAACTGTTTAGGTACTACGGGATGAGCTAGGAAGCTGAAAATTTCAAATTATTTACAGATTAGTGAATTAGCGCAAATAAACATTTCAATTTCACCATATATGAATTGCGGCGGCCGTTAAAAATTATTTAAATTTAAACAATTAGAAAAATATTATTTTACTTCTAGAAGAGCTACAACTTTGAAACTTGTCTAAAATGTGTAGCATTAGTACCTTATAATGAATAAAGTGTAAAATGTTTAAAATTGCGACATTTGGGGATTGTTTTAAAGTATTATTTTTACATGTGGAAAAAACGGAAATCGCTGCAGAGGTGAAATCTTTAGAATTAATAGAATATTTGTAATGATGAAATGTCTGTCTGAAAAATGAATGTATTTTTCAAGGTGAGATGAAATGCAGTATGCAAGCACCAACTACTAGTATGTTATATATATCCTCCTCTGTAAGAGTCGTCGATATATAATGATAACATATAGGAGGATACTAATGTTTAGGCACTTCTATATGTGCAGGAGATTCGAAATTTTTTCATAGTAGAATTCTTAAAAATAAGAAATAGGGATTATACAAATTTTGATATTTTTATTAGTTCGGCATTTAAAAATTAAATTAAAAAATATTTGAAATGATGAAATGTCTGTCTGAAAAATGAATGTTTTTTCAAGATGGTATGAAATGCTTGCAGGAGGATATAGGAGGATACTAATGTTTAGGCACTTTTACAAATTCATCGTGAGATAAATTGGAAGGTGAGATACCATGACTGGTTTACGGCAGGGAGTGATGAATTGATGCATGACGAATTTTTTTTGTAATGAATTGATGCACGACAAACTGACCTGAACTAGTTGTTTTAGAACCATAGGAAGTATGATTATGCATTTAATTGATGTTTTTTTAAACAAATGAAACGTTAGATAAAATAATTGCATCTACTAAAATTTTTCATTTCAAATTTATGATCCGGATTTCAGTTTATGCCATATTAATTTTAAAATTTACGTTTAAAAAGTTGTTTTTTTCTCAAACAAAAATATGTTACAAACCATTTCAATTAATCAACGAACTAATATACTTATACTGAATACGTGTGTTTGAAATATACACCAAATACATTCAGTGAGAAATTATGTCATAAAATCTTTTTTCTGTTTTGGCAGTCTGCTGAAAGTGATTTGGGTCGTCTTGGATTTGGCTAAATATGGTATATATAAGAGCTTAAGTGTGATGGCAGATTTTATAAATAATTTTGCTTATTTTTTAGGTACAAATGTTGCTGAAGCAAGATATATTTTGAACAACTCAGGCCTACCAATACAGTCTGCGGGAAATTTGGATGAAGCTGCAAAAAAAGTTGTCGGTTGCCTTAGATGAATCTTTAGATTTTCCTTTCAATTGTATCCTGTTTCTTAATGATACTGCTTTGTATTCAAGATGCCTTATAATTAGGCTTGGTAGGATTTGAAACAATAAAATTTTTTTATTGCACTGTCATAAACCTCGACCAAGTTCAATAATCTCTATGCGCCTTGGGGCATTTTTGCGATATGATCAGCCACCATACTCCATTCCCATTCGCCAAAATTTAGAGAGCCGCAAACTATCTGGCATACAAGGTCTAATTTTATACATAAACTTATAGCCAAAATTTTATTAAAGGAATTAATTTATTCAATATTCTACATCTAAATAAATGAAATATTTAAAAAACATTGATATTTGTCTTTGATTTATAGGAAGTATAAACTTGATATTAGAGGTCCCTTTTTAAGAAATTCAATCATCGAAAACTACCAAGCCCAAAAAAATGCATTAAAATATATGCCGATTTTTGTTGTGGATTTTTAAAAAAAATTAATGTGGATTTTATTAATCGATTTTTAAGAAAAATAAATGTAAAAAACTACTTATGAGAACAACTTTTTGTGTTTATCATAGACAAAATGAATATAAGGGTGGCTTGCATGGAGGATCACACACTATGAATATTGATAACAGAAAAATGTTTCCGACCCCTGCTTTATACTTTATATCTGAGCTCACTTTTTTATTATTAATGATTATTCCTGAATGTGACTGAGAATTGTATTGCTTACATTTGTTAAACCCTTCAATTTTTCAGAAATTTTGTAATCAATACAGCAATTTTAAAAGTTTTTAACAGTTTTATTTGATTGTTACTACTCAATAAATAAGTTGAATTCCAAAGTTGAAGTTCAAAAATGGTTTCCACAGTCTTATGAAATGATATTGTTTTGGACCAGAACCAGTAAATGAATAGGCTGTTGGTAAAATTTCTATGCTCTATGTCTATGCAGCCTAAGAAAGAATTTATAATATGGTATAGGTGTTGTAGTCCCCTAAGGGTAGCTTTAAACACTTAAACTGGGGTCAAACTCAATGTGGATGGGCCCAGTGGTGTAGCTACCATCCAGGCAAAGCCCGGGGGCCTGCACTTCAGGGGGGCCCACAACAGTTTGAATGCAGAGACTGGAATGTTGAGAGTTTGCACTTGCTCTTCTTTAAACTTACTGTATAAGCGTGAGGCTGTATGGTATCGGAATTCAAACATCTATCCAGTATGTCAAAGACCATGAAAAGAAGTAAGAACAAGAGACCCTAAAGGAGTGGTATAGGCATTGTTGAAGCCTATGCCTAATCCACACTTGGGGAATAAAGATTTTAAAAAAGTGAAAATACAATACGAAAAGTTTCAGATCAATCGGCTGTTGATCTTGAAAATGAAATTATTGACTCCATCTAGGATAAGGGACTGAATGTATTGAAATATCGAGGTTGATGGAGGTGCAGTTATGAATGGAGTTTATTCTGGTGCTCAAGTCCTAATTCTGGAGGAGGAGGAAAATGCATAATTTGTACATTGTGCTTCACTTAACTTAAATCTGGTCCTTAAAGGCTTGGCTCATGTCATACCTGAAATTTCTTCATTTCTCAGGAACATGGAGAGAATTTACATTTATTTGGACAAAGCATCAAGAGTGGAAATTACTTGAGTCTTTCATTAGCCTGGAAAATGCTGCCACAGTTCCACTTCCCTTTACTTTGGAAGTCGAAGTTATAAATACCTGTACTGTTGTTTGTTAGTTTTTATATTATTATGTGCCTTTCCATCAAATGTTTACTTAGCTAGTGTGTGCATTAACAATACAGTCATTACATACTAATCTCTCATGGTTCAGAAAATTCTCTAGTCCAGAATGCCTCCAGTCCTGAGCTGCATTAGTGTTTCAACCTGTATTTACAGTAGTTCCTCGCCAACTGCAGGGACTACGTTCCTGCCTTAACCTGTGGTTGGCAAAACCATGGTTGGTGTGGGCCAAGGCTTATGGGAAATCGGGGATTAAGGGGTATGATCTCTGAATGATATAAATCAAGTCCTGCAATGTATACCTCAGTTTTAAAACTAAATATGCTATACATAAAAAAACATGTTTATTATATAAAAATAAAAAAGAAAATGTTTTCAGTACAAATAATTACTGCACATTAATAATATAATGGCAGAGCTGTTCTTGTGGATGCTGCATGCCTGGCCTAATGCTTCAAAGAACACTGGTAAAAGCCTCAAACCTCCACCTCTCGACTAATTTGTGCTCTTATCACGAACTAAAAATCTTCTTTCCCATGTCTCTCCTAGCAAAGATTAGTTAGTATGTAGCTTCTTCAATAATAAATTGTAATCATATTAGCCAACTGTTGATATTCAAGATCGGATACCATGGTTGACAAAGCCAGGTAAAATTTTTCAACCATAGGTACTCAAAACCACATTTTGTGAGGGGCTACTGTATTTGAATATTTATCAATTCTGAGATGAATTGATAGGTTTTAATTCATGAGTAAAAGGATCATAGCCTTAGTAAATTTTCAGCTGCTATCTATATCTCTCTTGCACATGTTTATGTTACAGAGTTCCCTGTTGAAATTTTATCAGAACTTCACAGAATTTTTGTGTAGCATAATGGTAGGAGTATGGCATATGGGTCTGTGGTATGTGGCTATTCATTTTTCAGTCAATTGCAAATGTCATGTTTCCCTGAAATGGTTTAAAACATTTACCCTCACATTACACAGAGTTTACATAAAGATTCAATCTATAAAATTATGCAGCCCTACTTTGTAGATAATTGTCAAGATATTTCTTAATTCTTAGGATTTTCATTACGAGAATGAGTCGTAGCATAACTTACCTTTGCATGCATTTTTTTGAAAAAATTATTATGCATCGAAAACATTTTTTAAATCATCTAATAACACTCCAGCCAATTAAAAAAGATAAATAGTACTTTTGTAAATTAATCTTAGAATTTCAGAGTCATAAATATCTGGATTGATTAATATATTCTGATATAAAAAATATGAATCATCAGTGGTACATCCTTAATGCCAGCTGAATTGGAAGAGTAATACATGATTTCTGAAAATTAAATTCAATACTTTACATTCCCAAAAAGTGATATATATATATATATATATATATATATATATATATATATATATATATATATATATATATATACACCTTGATATATTAATTGGTTATGGATACAGGTTGTTATACAGTTTTGCCCAATATTTGTCTAAAATAACAATATGAAAAGAAATGTTTTAGCAAGTTATTGCACTAGCCATGCAAATGAAAGTTAATTTTGTAATGGGATAAAAACATACATTACTTTATTAATTAACATTTTAAAATATAATACTGAGCAAGGTGGCAAAGGGGGAGGGGGGGGCAAGGGCTTACAGAGGTGTGCCAGAGCTGCCCAGACCAAAAAGTCGCCTACAGCACACGTGCTATCTTTCCGTCTGCACGGTTGCTGCAGTTGTTTACATGTTAACATTACGCATGTGATTTTGAACTGTATTTCGTTACATTATTCCACACTCTGTATTGCATTATTCCACTGTGTTTTCTGGTTTATCTTCAAAATGAGTGAAAACGTGAATCATTATATCCTGCTGCAACCCCAATGAAAACGAAAGTGTTGGTGCAATATCTATGTACCTTCGTTAAGTTAAAAATAAATATTTATAAGAATTACCCAGAATTCCTACAAGGATACCTTCTGAGAGGTTATGCTTTACTGTTCCGAATCGGGCCTGGTTGGCACGGTCTGACAATCCCCAGATCGTGTGTATTGCGGGAAAATCCGTGCAACGGAAGTTGCGAAGTAAATCATCGACTTTTCTATTTATATTTAACGGTATTGTTGATAGGCATTGCATGTTATAATTTAAATATCCGTTAAATATCCCAATTTTACAAACAACACACTTCCTATAAAACTCTTTAATTTACCATTGAAAAATGACTTCATTTGAAATACATATATGGGTTTCATAATATCAATTTAATAAGTCAAATATGTGCATAGGTATAGTCAATCATATTTAACGAAAGATTTAGAAACCGGCAGTTATCCCCTATCCATGAGAACAACCTATATCATATAAATAAATAAATATATATATATATATATATATATATATATATATATATATATATATATATATATATATATCATTATAATATCATTATATATATACATTCCTTACAGAGGAGGAGGAGGATATAACATACTAGTAGAAGGTGCTTGCATAATGCATCTCAGCTTGAAAAAACATTATTATTTCAGGGAGACATTTCGCCATGGGAAATATTTCTTTAAGTAAAAATAGATTAAAACAATCCCCAAATGTTGCAATTTTAAACATTTTACACTTTCTTCATTATAAGGTACTAATGCTACACATTTCAGCCAAATTTTAAAGTTGTAGCACTTCTAGAAGTAAAATAATATTTTTCTAATTGTTTAAAATTTAAAAATTTTTAACGGTTGCCGCAATTAATATATATATATATGTATATATATATATATATATATATATATATATATATATATATATATATATATATGAGAGATTGAAATGTTTATTTGTGCAAATGCACGGTTCTGTAAATAATTTGAAAATTGCAGTTTCCTAGCTCATCCCGTAGTACATAAAAAATTATTAAACTTTAATGTTCAAATGGGGTTAAAACAACCTCTAAAATTTACAATTTTTAAATTTTCGAATTTTATGGTTAGTTATGAGAAAATTCTATAATCTTGCAAAATTTCAGATTCCTAAACTTTTTAGATTGGTCTACATACTGGATTGCGTTTTCCCATGCTAACTTATGGGAGATATTCCGGGGTCTCTGGAGTCGAACCCAAGATACTGTAAGCAAAAGTGGCAATAATTCCTAACAGATATTGAAGCCATCTAGCAACACTGAAACTTTCATCTTTCTAGCTTACCGGCAAGTGCCCAAAATTAATTAATAATAATGGCGCAATGCTTTTCTTATGGGAAAAAACGCAAATTTCGGAATTTCTGGAGTCGAACTCATGTCACTTAGGTAAGGATTCTCATTTTATCTGAAAATTTCACCATTCTATCTACAAAAGCTAAAACTTTCACCTCTCTAGCTTTTGCAGTTTGGGCTGGACATTAGTATCCTCCTGTTATCATTATATATCGACATTTCTTACAGAGGAGGATATCATCATCATCATCATCATGCTTCTGTCCGAAGACAGGTTTTAACTGAATCGCTGCCTCCATTTCTCTCTCTCCCTAGAAGCCTCTTTTATACCTCTATAAGTATTATATCCCTGCTTTATATTATCTAATATTCCTATTCTTTTTCTCCCTCTTCCTCTTCTTCCACTAATTTTTCCTTCTAAGATCGTCCTTTGTAAACACTGTCTTCTCGATATGTGACCTATCCAATTTGCTTTTCTTTTCCTGATTGTTTTTATTAGCATCCTTTCTTCTCCCACCATTTCTAATACTTCTTCATTTCTCTTCCTCTCTGTCCATTTCACTTTCATCATTCTCCTCCATACCCACATCTCAAAACTTTCTAAATATTTTTCCTCCTTCCTCCTTACCGTCCACGTCTCTGCACCATAAAGAGCTATGCTCCATATGTAGCATTTTGCTAATTTCTTCCTTGTTTCTAAATTTATTTTCTTGCTTGTGAAAAGCTCCTTCTTCTCGTTAAATGCTGCTTTTGCCATTGCAATCCTACTTCTGATGCCCTGTGTACTACTTCCATCCTGCGCTAAAATACTGCCAAGATATTTGAAACTACTCACTTGTTCCAATTTTTGGCCATTTACCATTATATTTAATTATTTGTTGCACAATTTGCAATAAACAACCTTTCCATATGTTACAACTCTGTTGTAGGTCACGCCGACTATCGATATATCTTTTATGGTATATCGTATATAATTTGGTGTATAACTTAACAGCCATCCAGACATCGAACCAACGGATCTTAAAACTCATAGATTGCGAATATGTCCTATTATTCAAAGTGAAAGATTTATAAACAAACATACTCTCCATGATAAAGATTTATTTGCGTGAGAATAAGGCGGTTAGAGCAATTGTGGCAGAGGGACATGTACATTTCAAAATATAATCCTTGAGGAAATCATCAATTCGAAAGCTAGTTAACATTATACACACGTACTGCTCTAATGCGTGCAGCAGTTAATCAACTAAAATCGAAAGATTTCATTTAACTTTCATATAGACATGTCATGCATTGATGTTAACGTATTTCTATTAGTTCCATTGCGTTTTACCGTTTTTAAATTTAAAATTTTAATGACAAGTGTTGATTCAAAGCCATATTGCGCGGAAAAGATTCAAATCAAATTCGCGCCGACATTACCCAGAGTTCCCACAATGATACCTTCTAAAGTGCTATGCTTACCTATTCAGAATCGGGACTGGTTGGCACAGTCTAAATCTATCCAGATGAGAGGTTAAGAGTATTTCAGTGTAGCGGCGCTCATAATCAATGCGCCTTTTTGCAAAAGAATGTTGTTCCGTTAAAGAGTGAAATTTAGTTTTTAGTGTATCTTTTTACCTATTGCAAGACGGCTTCCTTCACTCTTCCTTACTTAATGAACATTAATTAATTTCTTCGCAGGTTATCGAGTTCTCAAAATGTACGCCTCCTTCGACTGTTACCTTTTCATTGTCTAGTGTCTACTAAGTTATAGTGTTTATACTAATTCTCATTGTTTTATATCATTCTGTATTGTTTCATACTATTTTATACTGATTTATATCATTTTGTATTGTTTTATACTATTTCGTATTACTTTATTTTATCATGTATTGTTTTATATCATATGTGTAATTTTATATCATTTCCTTCTTTCCTATGTTATGCAAGATCCAACAACAATCTCCATATTCATTGTATATATTTCAAGTATATTTCATCTTATTCTGCCTAATTATTGTATTATATTTCTTGGTTTGCATTACGTTAATGCCTGTATATGTATTTGTTTATGACGGTATACAACGATGTTGTATATGCGAACACTTACTGTACAAACTACTTTCTATTTAATGTTGTATTACTATATTATAATATGTACACTATCTAGGGTTTTCGCAGGTTTTTCACACCCCCCTTCTCAGTGGGTGTTTTCCTGCGTGGGTTTCACAATCTCTAATCTTTCTTCAATTTTATATATTTTTTTACTCTGTATGATTTAGGTATATACTGTTTATGTTATGCGTATTGTAATATCTTGCATTACCATTTTTATATTTATTTTATTGACGAAGGGTTAAATGTAAGAATGGACCATATGGTCTAAATTTCGCCCGAATAAAGTTTATTAACTATCTATCTATCTCCTCTGTAAGGAACGTCGATATATAATGATAGGAGGATACTAATGTTTAGGCACTTCCAGATGAGCTGGAGATTCGAAATTTTTTTCTTAGGTAGGGTTTTGTACACAACCGACTAGAAAAAACGAAAATCTTGAAAAAGTTCAACCATTTGGCCGCTAAAAATTCGCAATTGTTCAAACAAATTTTCAAGGTTTATGTATTTCCGAATGAGCTACGGTGCTGAAATTTTTTTTATAGATAGAATTTGTAAAAAAAAGAAATAGGGATTATACAAATTTTGATATTTTAATTTGTTTGGCAGTTAAAATTCCTCAAGTTTAAACAAATAGATAACTGTTTAGGTACTACGGGATGAGCTAGGAAGCTGAAAATTTCAAATTATTTACAGATTAGTGAATTAGCGCAAATAAACATTTCAATTTCACCATATATGAATTGCGGCGGCCGTTAAAAATTATTTAAATTTAAACAATTAGAAAAATATTATTTTACTTCTAGAAGAGCTACAACTTTGAAACTTGTCTAAAATGTGTAGCATTACTACCTTATAATGAATAAAGTGTAAAATGTTTAAAATTGCGACCTTTGGGGATTGTTTTAAAGTATTATTTTTACATGTGGAAAAAACGGAAATCGCTGCAGAGGTGAAATCTTTAGAATTAATAGAATATTTGTAATGATGAAATGTCTGTCTGAAAAATGAATGTATTTTTCAAGGTGAGATGAAATGCAGTATGCAAGCACCAACTACTAGTATGTTATATATATCCTCCTCTGTAAGAGTCGTCGATATATAATGATAACATATAGGAGGATACTAATGTTTAGGCACTTCTATATGTGCTGGAGATTCGAAATTTTTTCATAGTAGAATTCTTAAAAATAAGAAATAGGGATTATACAAATTTTGATATTTTTATTAGTTCGGCATTTAAAAATTAAATTAAAAAATATTTGAAATGATGAAATGTCTGTCAGAAAAATGAATGTTTTTTCAAGATGGTATGAAATGCTTGCAGGAGGATATAGGAGGATACTAATGTTTAGGCACTTCTACAAATTCATCGTGAGATAAATTGGAAGGTGAGATACCATGACTGGTTTACGGCAGGGAGTGATGAATTGATGCATGACGAATTTTTTTTGTAATGAATTGATGCACGACAAACTGACCTGAACTAGTTGTTTTAGAACCATAGGAAGTATGATTATGCATTTAATTGATGTTTTTTTAAACAAATGAAACGTTAGATAAAATAATTGCATCTACTAAAATTTTTCATTTCAAATTTATGATCCGGATTTCAGTTTATGCCATATTAATTTTAAAATTTACGTTTAAAAAGTTGTTTTTTTCTCAAACAAAAATATGTTACAAACCATTTCAATTAATCAACCAACTAATATACTTATACTGAATACGTGTGTTTGAAATATACACCAAATACATTCAGTGAGAAATTATGTCATAAAATCTTTTTTCTGTTTTGGCAGTCTGCTGAAAGTGATTTGGGTCGTCTTGGATTTGGCTAAATATGGTATATATAAGAGCTTAAGTGTGATGGCAGATTTTATAAATAATTTTGCTTATTTTTTAGGTACAAATGTTGCTGAAGCAAGAAATATTTTGAACAACTCAGGCCTACCAATACAGTCTGCGGGAAATTTGGATGAAGCTGCAAAAAAAGTTGTCGGTTGCCTTAGATGAATCTTTAGATTTTCCTTTCAATTGTATCCTGTTTCTTAATGATACTGCTTTGTATTCAAGATGCCTTATAATTAGGCTTGGTAGGATTTGAAACAATAAAATTTTTTTATTGCACTGTCATAAACCTCGACCAAGTTCAATAATCTCTATGCGCCTTGGGGCATTTTTGCGATATGATCAGCCACCATACTCCATTCCCATTCGCCAAAATTTAGAGAGCCGCAAACTATCTGGCATACAAGGTCTAATTTTATACATAAACTTATAGCCAAAATTTTATTAAAGGAATTAATTTATTCAATATTCTACATCAAAATAAATGAAATATTTAAAAAACATTGATATTTGTCTTTGATTTATAGGAAGTATAAACTTGATATTAGAGGTCCCTTTTTAAGAAATTCAATCATCGAAAACTACCAAGCCCAAACAAATGCATTAAAATATATGCCGATTTTTGTTGTGGATTTTTAAAAAAAATTAATGTGGATTTTATTAATCGATTTTTAAGAAAAATAAATGTAAAAAACTACTTATGAGAACAACTTTTTGTGTTTATCATAGACAAAATGAATATAAGGGTGGCTTGCATGGAGGATCACACACTATGAATATTGATAACAGAAAAATGTTTCCGACCCCTGCTTTATACTTTATATCTGAGCTCACTTTTTTATTATTAATGATTATTCCTGAATGTGACTGAGAATTGTATTGCTTACATTTGTTAAACCCTTCAATTTTTCAGAAATTTTGTAATCAATACAGCAATTTTAAAAGTTTTTAACAGTTTTATTTGATTGTTACTACTCAATAAATAAGTTGAATTCCAAAGTTGAAGTTCAAAAATGGTTTCCACAGTCTTATGAAATGATATTGTTTTGGACCAGAACCAGTAAATGAATAGGCTGTTGGTAAAATTTCTATGCTCTATGTCTATGCAGCCTAAGAAAGAATTTATAATATGGTATAGGTGTTGTAGTCCCCTAAGGGTAGCTTTAAACACTTAAACTGGGGTCAAACTCAATGTGGATGGGCCCAGTGGTGTAGCTACCATCCAGGCAAAGCCCGGGGGCCTGCACTTCAGGGGGGCCCACAACAGTTTGAATGCAGAGACTGGAATGTTGAGAGTTTGCACTTGCTCTTCTTTAAACTTACTGTATAAGCGTGAGGCTGTATGGTATTGGAATTCAAACATCTATCCAGTATGTCAAAGACCATGAAAAGAAGTGAGAACAAGAGACCCTAAAGGAGTGGTATAGGCATTGTTGAAGCCTATGCCTAATCCACACTTGGGGAATAAAGATTTTAAAAAAGTGAAAATACAATACGAAAAGTTTCAGATCAATCGGCTGTTGATCTTGAAAATGAAATTATTGACTCCATCTAGGATAAGGGACTGAATGTATTGAAATATCGAGGTTGATGGAGGTGCAGTTATGAATGGAGTTTATTCTGGTGCTCAAGTCCTAATTCTGGAGGAGGAGGAAAATGCATAATTTGTACATTGTGCTTCACTTAACTTAAATCTGGTCCTTAAAGGCTTGGCTCATGTCATACCTGAAATTTCTTCATTTCTCAGGAACATGGAGAGAATTTACATATATTTGGACAAAGCATCAAGAGTGGAAATTACTTGAGTCTTTCATTAGCCTGGAAAATGCTGCCACAGTTCCACTTCCCTTTACTTTGGAAGTCGAAGTTATAAATACCTGTACTGTTGTTTGTTAGTTTTTATATTATTATGTGCCTTTCCATCAAATGTTTACTTAGCTAGTGTGTGCATTAACAATACAGTCATTACATACTAATCTCTCATGGTTCAGAAAATTCTCTAGTCCAGAATGCCTCCAGTCCTGAGCTGCATTAGTGTTTCAACCTGTATTTACAGTAGTTCCTCGCCAACTGCAGGGACTACGTTCCTGCCTTAACCTGTGGTTGGCAAAACCATGGTTGGTGTGGGCCAAGGCTTATGGGAAATCGGGGATTAAGGGGTATGATCTCTGAATGATATAAATCAAGTCCTGCAATGTATACCTCAGTTTTAAAACTAAATATGCTATACATAAAAAAACATGTTTATTATATAAAAATAAAAAAGAAAATGTTTTCAGTACAAATAATTACTGCACATTAATAATATAATGGCAGAGCTGTTCTTGTGGATGCTGCATGCCTGGCCTAATGCTAGAAAAGAACACTGGTAAAAGCCTCAAACCTCCACCTCTCGACTAATTTGTGCTCTTATCACGAACTAAAAATCTTCTTTCCCATGTCTCTCCTAGCAAAGATTAGTTAGTATGTAGCTTCTTCAATAATAAATTGTAATCATATTAGCCAACTGTTGATATTCAAGATCGGATACCATGGTTGACAAAGCCAGGTAAAATTTTTCAACCATAGGTACTCAAAACCACATTTTGTGAGGGGCTACTGTATTTGAATATTTATCAATTCTGAGATGAATTGATAGGTTTTAATTCATGAGTAAAAGGATCATAGCCTTAGTAAATTTTCAGCTGCTATCTATATCTCTCTTGCACATGTTTATGTTACAGAGTTCCCTGTTGAAATTTTATCAGAACTTCACAGAATTTTTGTGTAGCATAATGGTAGGAGTATGGCATATGGGTCTGTGGTATGTGGCTATTCATTTTTCAGTCAATTGCAAATGTCATGTTTCCCTGAAATGGTTTAAAACATTTACCCTCACATTACACAGAGTTTACATAAAGATTCAATCTATAAAATTATGCAGCCCTACTTTGTAGATAATTGTCAAGATATTTCTTAATTCTTAGGATTTTCATTATGAGAATGAGTCGTAGCATAACTTACCTTTGCATGCATTTTTTTGAAAAAATTATTATGCATCGAAAACATTTTTTAAATCATCTAATAACACTCCAGCCAATTAAAAAAGATAAATAGTACTTTTGTAAATTAATCTTAGAATTTCAGTGTCATAAATATCTGGATTGATTAATATATGCTGATATAAAAAATATGAATCATCAGTGGTACATCCTTAATGCCAGCTGAATTGGAAGAGTAATACATGATTTCTGAAAATTAAATTCAATACTTTACATTCCCAAAAAGTGATATATATATATATATATATATATACACCTTGATATATTAATGGGTTATGGATACAGGTTGTTATACAGTTTTGCCCAATATTTGTCTAAAATAACAATATGAAAAGAAATGTTTTAGCAAGTTATTGCACTAGCCATGCAAATAAAAGTTAATTTTGTAATGGGATAAAAACATACATTACTTTATTAATTAACTTTTTAAAATATAATACAGAGCAAGGTGGCAAAGGGGGAGTGGGGGGCAAGGGCTTACAGAGGTGTGCCAGAGCTGCCCAGACCAAAAAGTCGCCTACAGCACACGTGCTATCTTTCCGTCTGCACGGTTGCTGCAGTTTTTACATGTTAACATTACGCATGTGATTTGGAACTGTATTTCGTTACATTATTCCACACTCTGTATTGCATTATTCCACTGTGTTTTCTGGTTTATCTTCAAAATGAGTGAAAACGTGAATCATTATATCCTGCTGCAACCCCAATGAAAACGAAAGTGTTGGTGCAATATCTATGTACCTTCGTTAAGTTAAAAATAAATATTTATAAGAATTACCCAGAATTCCTACAAGGATACCTTCTGAGAGGTTATGCTTTACTGTTCCGAATCAGGCCTGGTTGGCACGGTCTGACAATCCCCAGATCGTGTGTATTGCGGGAAAATCCGTGCAACGGAAGTTGCGAAGTAAATCATCGACTTTTCTATTTATATTTAACGGTATTGTTGATAGGCATTGCATGTTATAATTTAAATATCCCAATTTTACAAACAACACACTTCCTATAAAACTCTTTAATTTACCATTGAAAAATGACTTCATTTGAAATACATATATGGGTTTCATAATATCAATTTAATAAGTCAAATATGTGCATAGGTATAGTCAATCATATTTAACGAAAGATTTAGAAACCGGCAGTTATCCCCTATCCATGAGAACAACCTATATCATATAAATATATATATATATATATATATATATATCATTATAATATCATTATATATATACATTCCTTACAGAGGAGGAGGAGGATATAACATACTAGTAGAAGGTGCTTGCATAATGCATCTCAGCTTGAAAAAACATTATTATTTCAGGGAGATATTTCGCCATGGGAAATATTTCTTTAAGTAAAAATAGATTAAAACAATCCCCAAATGTTGCAATTTTAAACATTTTACACTTTCTTCATTATAAGGTACTAATGCTACACATTTCAGCCAAATTTTAAAGTTGTAGCACTTCTAGAAGTAAAATAATATTTTTCTAATTGTTTAAAATTTAAAAATTTTTAACGGTTGCCGCAATATATATATATATGTATATGTATATATATATATATATATATATATATATATATATATATATATATATATATATGAGAGATTGAAATGTTTATTTGTGCAAATGCACGGTTCTGTAAATAATTTGAAAATTGCAGTTTCCTAGCTCATCCCGTAGTACATAAAAAATTATTAAACTTTAATGTTCAAATGGGGTTAAAACAACCTCTAAAATTTACAATTTTTAAATTTTCGAATTTTATGGTTAGTTATGAGAAAATTCTATAATCTTGCAAAATTTCAGATTCCTAAACTTTTTAGATTGGTCTACATACTGGATTGCGTTTTCCCATGCTAACTTATGGGAGATATTCCGGGGTCTCTGGAGTCGAACCCAAGATACTGTAAGCAAAAGTGGCAATAATTCCTAACAGATATTGAAGCCATCTAGCAACACTGAAACTTTCATCTTTCTAGCTTACCGGAAAGTGCCCAAAATTAATTAATAATAATGGCGCAATGCTTTTCTTATGGGAAAAAACGCAAATTTCGGAATTTCTGGAGTCGAACTCATGTCACTTAGGTAAGGATTCTCATTTTATCTGAAAATTTCACCATTCTATCTACAAAAGCTAAAACTTTCACCTCTCTAGCTTTTGCAGTTTGGGCTGGACATTAGTATCCTCCTGTTATCATTATATATCGACATTTCTTACAGAGGAGGATATCATCATCATCATCATCATGCTTCTGTCCGAAGACAGGTTTTAACTGAATCGCTGCCTCCATTTCTCTCTCTCCCTGGAAGCCTCTTTTATACCTCTATAAGTATTATATCCCTGCTTTATATTATCTAATATTCCTATTCTTTTTCTCCCTCTTCCTCTTCTTCCACTAATTTTTCCTTCTAAGATCGTCCTTTGTAAACACTGTCTTCTCGATATGTGACCTATCCAATTTGCTTTTCTTTTCCTGATTGTTTTTATTAGCATCCTTTCTTCTCCCACCATTTCTAATACTTCTTCATTTCTCTTCCTCTCTGTCCATTTCACTTTCATCATTCTCCTCCATACCCACATCTCAAAACTTTCTAAATATTTTTCCTCCTTCCTCCTTACCGTCCACGTCTCTGCACCATAAAGAGCTATGCTCCATATGTAGCATTTTGCTAATTTCTTCCTTGTTTCTAAATTTATTTTCTTGCTTGTGAAAAGCTCCTTCTTCTCGTTAAATGCTGCTTTTGCCATTGCAATCCTACTTCTGATGCCCTGTGTACTACTTCCATCCTGCGCTAAAATACTGCCAAGATATTTGAAACTACTCACTTGTTCCAATTTTTGGCCATTTACCATTATATTTAATTATTTGTTGCACAATTTGCAATAAACAACCTTTCCATATGTTACATCTCTGTTGTAGGTCACGCCGACTATCGATATATCTTTTATGGTATATCGTATATAATTTGGTGTATAACTTAACAGCCATCCAGACATCGAACCAACGGATCTTAAAACTCATAGATTGCGAATATGTCCTATTATTCAAAGTGAAAGATTTATAAACAAACATACTCTCCATGATAAAGATTTATTTGCGTGAGAATAAGGCGGTTAGAGCAATTGTGGCAGAGGGACATGTACATTTCAAAATATAATCCTTGAGGAAATCATCAATTCGAAAGCTAGTTAACATTATACACACGTACTGCTCTAATGCGTGCAGCAGTTAATCAACTAAAATCGAAAGATTTCATTTAACTTTCATATAGACATGTCATGCATTGATGTTAACGTATTTCTATTAGTTCCATTGCGTTTTACCGTTTTTAAATTTAAAATTTTAATGACAAGTGTTGATTCAAAGCCATATTGCGCGGAAAAGATTCAAATCAAATTCGCGCCGACATTACCCAGAGTTCCCACAATGATACCTTCTAAAGTGCTATGCTTACCTATTCAGAATCGGGACTGGTTGGCACAGTCTAAATCTATCCAGATGAGAGGTTAAGAGTATTTCAGTGTAGCGGCGCTCATAATCAATGCGCCTTTTTGCAAAAGAATGTTGTTCCGTTAAAGAGTGAAATTTAGTTTTTAGTGTATCTTTTTACCTATTGCAAGACGGCTTCCTTCACTCTTCCTTACTTAATGAACATTAATTAATTTCTTCGCAGGTTATCGAGTTCTCAAAATGTACGCCTCCTTCGACTGTTACCTTTTCATTGTCTAGTGTCTACTAAGTTATAGTGTTTATACTAATTCTCATTGTTTTATATCATTCTGTATTGTTTCATACTATTTTATACTGATTTATATCATTTTGTATTGTTTTATACTATTTCGTATTACTTTATTTTATCATGTATTGTTTTATATCATATGTGTAATTTTATATCATTTCCTTCTTTCCTATGTTATGCAAGATCCAACAACAATCTCCATATTCATTGTATATATTTCAAGTATATTTCATCTTATTCTGCCTAATTATTGTATTATATTTCTTGGTTTGCATTACGTTAATGCCTGTATATGTATTTGTTTATGACGGTATACAACGATGTTGTATATGCGAACACTTACTGTACAAACTACTTTCTATTTAATGTTGTATTACTATATTATAATATGTACACTATCTAGGGTTTTCGCAGGTTTTTCACACCCCCCTTCTCAGTGGGTGTTTTCCTGCGTGGGTTTCACAATCTCTAATCTTTCTTCAATTTTATATATTTTTTTACTCTGTATGATTTAGGTATATACTGTTTATGTTATGCGTATTGTAATATCTTGCATTACCATTTTTATATTTATTTTATTGACGAAGGGTTAAATGTAAGAATGGACCATATGGTCTAAATTTCGCCCGAATAAAGTTTATTAACTATCTATCTATCTCCTCTGTAAGGAACGTCGATATATAATGATAGGAGGATACTAATGTTTAGGCACTTCCAGATGAGCTGGAGATTCGAAATTTTTTTCTTAGGTAGGGTTTTGTACACAACCGACTAGAAAAAACGAAAATCTTGAAAAAGTTCAACCATTTGGCCGCTAAAAATTCGCAATTGTTCAAACAAATTTTCAAGGTTTATGTATTTCCGAATGAGCTACGGTGCTGAAATTTTTTTTATAGATGGAATTTGTAAAAAAAAGAAATAGGGATTATACAAATTTTGATATTTTAATTTGTTTGGCAGTTAAAATTCCTCAAGTTTAAACAAATAGATAACTGTTTAGGTACTACGGGATGAGCTAGGAAGCTGAAAATTTCAAATTATTTACAGATTAGTGAATTAGCGCAAATAAACATTTCAATTTCACCATATATGAATTGCGGCGGCCGTTAAAAATTATTTAAATTTAAACAATTAGAAAAATATTATTTTACTTCTAGAAGAGCTACAACTTTGAAACTTGTCTAAAATGTGTAGCATTACTACCTTATAATGAATAAAGTGTAAAATGTTTAAAATTGCGACATTTGGGGATTGTTTTAAAGTATTATTTTTACATGTGGAAAAAACGGAAATCGCTGCAGAGGTGAAATCTTTAGAATTAATAGAATATTTGTAATGATGAAATGTCTGTCTGAAAAATGAATGTATTTTTCAAGGTGAGATGAAATGCAGTATGCAAGCACCAACTACTAGTATGTTATATATATCCTCCTCTGTAAGAGTCGTCGATATATAATGATAACATATAGGAGGATACTAATGTTTAGGCACTTCTATATGTGCAGGAGATTCGAAATTTTTTCATAGTAGAATTCTTAAAAATAAGAAATAGGGATTATACAAATTTTGATATTTTTATTAGTTCGGCATTTAAAAATTAAATTAAAAAATATTTGAAATGATGAAATGTCTGTCTGAAAAATGAATGTTTTTTCAAGATGGTATGAAATGCTTGCAGGAGGATATAGGAGGATACTAATGTTTAGGCACTTCTACAAATTCATCGTGAGATAAATTGGAAGGTGAGATACCATGACTGGTTTACGGCAGGGAGTGATGAATTGATGCATGACGAATTTTTTTTGTAATGAATTGATGCACGACAAACTGACCTGAACTAGTTGTTTTAGAACCATAGGAAGTATGATTATGCATTTAATTGATGTTTTTTTAAACAAATGAAACATTAGATAAAATAATTGCATCTACTAAAATTTTTCATTTCAAATTTATGATCCGGATTTCAGTTTATGCCATATTAATTTTAAAATTTACGTTTAAAAAGTTGTTTTTTTCTCAAACAAAAATATGTTACAAACCATTTCAATTAATCAACGAACTAATATACTTATACTGAATACGTGTGTTTGAAATATACACCAAATACATTCAGTGAGAAATTATGTCATAAAATCTTTTTTCTGTTTTGGCAGTCTGCTGAAAGTGATTTGGGTCGTCTTGGATTTGGCTAAATATGGTATATATAAGAGCTTAAGTGTGATGGCAGATTTTATAAATAATTTTGCTTATTTTTTAGGTACAAATGTTGCTGAAGCAAGAAATATTTTGAACAACTCAGGCCTACCAATACAGTCTGCGGGAAATTTGGATGAAGCTGCAAAAAAAGTTGTCGGTTGCCTTAGATGAATCTTTAGATTTTCCTTTCAATTGTATCCTGTTTCTTAATGATACTGCTTTGTATTCAAGATGCCTTATAATTAGGCTTGGTAGGATTTGAAACAATAAAATTTTTTTATTGCACTGTCATAAACCTCGACCAAGTTCAATAATCTCTATGCGCCTTGGGGCATTTTTGCGATATGATCAGCCACCATACTCCATTCCCATTCGCCAAAATTTAGAGAGCCGCAAACTATCTGGCATACAAGGTCTAATTTTATACATAAACTTATAGCCAAAATTTTATTAAAGGAATTAATTTATTCAATATTCTACATCTAAATAAATGAAATATTTAAAAAACATTGATATTTGTCTTTGATTTATAGGAAGTATAAACTTGATATTAGAGGTCCCTTTTTAAGAAATTCAATCATCGAAAACTACCAAGCCCAAAAAAATGCATTAAAATATATGCCGATTTTTGTTGTGGATTTTTAAAAAAAATTAATGTGGATTTTATTAATCGATTTTTAAGAAAAATAAATGTAAAAAACTACTTATGAGAACAACTTTTTGTGTTTATCATAGACAAAATGAATATAAGGGTGGCTTGCATGGAGGATCACACACTATGAATATTGATAACAGAAAAATGTTTCCGACCCCTGCTTTATACTTTATATCTGAGCTCACTTTTTTATTATTAATGATTATTCCTGAATGTGACTGAGAATTGTATTGCTTACATTTGTTAAACCCTTCAATTTTTCAGAAATTTTGTAATCATTACAGCAATTTTAAAAGTTTTTAACAGTTTTATTTGATTGTTACTACTCAATAAATAAGTTGAATTCCAAAGTTGAAGTTCAAAAATGGTTTCCACAGTCTTATGAAATGATATTGTTTTGGACCAGAACCAGTAAATGAATAGGCTGTTGGTAAAATTTCTATGCTCTATGTCTATGCAGCCTAAGAAAGAATTTATAATATGGTATAGGTGTTGTAGTCCCCTAAGGGTAGCTTTAAACACTTAAACTGGGGTCAAACTCAATGTGGATGGGCCCAGTGGTGTAGCTACCATCCAGGCAGTCCAGGCAAAGCCCGGGGGCCTGCACTTCAGGGGGGCCCACAACAGTTTGAATGCAGAGACTGGAATGTTGAGAGTTTGCACTTGCTCTTCTTTAAACTTACTGTATAAGCGTGAGGCTGTATGGTATCGGAATTCAAACATCTATCCAGTATGTCAAAGACCATGAAAAGAAGTGAGAACAAGAGACCCTAAAGGAGTGGTATAGGCATTGTTGAAGCCTATGCCTAATCCACACTTGGGGAATAAAGATTTTAAAAAAGTGAAAATACAATACGAAAAGTTTCAGATCAATCGGCTGTTGATCTTGAAAATGAAATTATTGACTCCATCTAGGATAAGGGACTGAATGTATTGAAATATCGAGGTTGATGGAGGTGCAGTTATGAATGGAGTTTATTCTGGTGCTCAAGTCCTAATTCTGGAGGAGGAGGAAAATGCATAATTTGTACATTGTGCTTCACTTAACTTAAATCTGGTCCTTAAAGGCTTGGCTCATGTCATACCTGAAATTTCTTCATTTCTCAGGAACATGGAGAGAATTTACATTTATTTGGACAAAGCATCAAGAGTGGAAATTACTTGAGTCTTTCATTAGCCTGGAAAATGCTGCCACAGTTCCACTTCCCTTTACTTTGGAAGTCGAAGTTATAAATACCTGTACTGTTGTTTGTTAGTTTTTATATTATTATGTGCCTTTCCATCAAATGTTTACTTAGCTAGTGTGTGCATTAACAATACAGTCATTACATACTAATCTCTCATGGTTCAGAAAATTCTCTAGTCCAGAATGCCTCCAGTCCTGAGCTGCATTAGTGTTTCAACCTGTATTTACAGTAGTTCCTCGCCAACTGCAGGGACTACGTTCCTGCCTTAACCTGTGGTTGGCAAAACCATGGTTGGTGTGGGCCAAGGCTTATGGGAAATCGGGGATTAAGGGGTATGATCTCTGAATGATATAAATCAAGTCCTGCAATGTATACCTCAGTTTTAAAACTAAATATGCTATACATAAAAAAACATGTTTATTATATAAAAATAAAAAAGAAAATGTTTTCAGTACAAATAATTACTGCACATTAATAATATAATGGCAGAGCTGTTCTTGTGGATGCTGCATGCCTGGCCTAATGCTTCAAAGAACACTGGTAAAAGCCTCAAACCTCCACCTCTCGACTAATTTGTGCTCTTATCACGAACTAAAAATCTTCTTTCCCATGTCTCTCCTAGCAAAGATTAGTTAGTATGTAGCTTCTTCAATAATAAATTGTAATCATATTAGCCAACTGTTGATATTCAAGATCGGATACCATGGTTGACAAAGCCAGGTAAAATTTTTCAACCATAGGTACTCAAAACCACATTTTGTGAGGGGCTACTGTATTTGAATATTTATCAATTCTGAGATGAATTGATAGGTTTTAATTCATGAGTAAAAGGATCATAGCCTTAGTAAATTTTCAGCTGCTATCTATATCTCTCTTGCACATGTTTATGTTACAGAGTTCCCTGTTGAAATTTTATCAGAACTTCACAGAATTTTTGTGTAGCATAATGGTAGGAGTATGGCATATGGGTCTGTGGTATGTGGCTATTCATTTTTCAGTCAATTGCAAATGTCATGTTTCCCTGAAATGGTTTAAAACATTTACCCTCACATTACACAGAGTTTACATAAAGATTCAATCTATAAAATTATGCAGCCTTACTTTGTAGATAATTGTCAAGATATTTCTTAATTCTTAGGATTTTCATTACGAGAATGATTCGTAGCATAACTTACCTTTGCATGCATTTTTTTGAAAAAATTATTATGCATCGAAAACATTTTTTAAATCATCTAATAACACTCCAGCCAATTAAAAAAGATAAATAGTACTTTTGTAAATTAATCTTAGAATTTCAGTGTCATAAATATCTGGATTGATTAATATATGCTGATATAAAAAATATGAATCATCAGTGGTACATCCTTAATGCCAGCTGAATTGGAAGAGTAATACATGATTTCTGAAAATTAAATTCAATACTTTACATTCCCAAAAAGTGATATATATATATATATATATATATATATATATATATATATATATATATATATATATATATATACACCTTGATATATTAATGGGTTATGGATACAGGTTGTTATACAGTTTTGCCCAATATTTGTCTAAAATAACAATATGAAAAGAAATGTTTTAGCAAGTTATTGCACTAGCCATGCAATAAAAGTTAATTTTGTAATGGGATAAAAACATACATTACTTTATTAATTAACTTTTTAAAATATAATACAGAGCAAGGTGGCAAAGGGGGAGTGGGGGGCAAGGGCTTACAGAGGTGTGCCAGAGCTGCCCAGACCAAAAAGTCGCCTACAGCACACGTGCTATCTTTCCGTCTGCACGGTTGCTGCAGGTCTTTACATGTTAACATTACGCATGTGATTTGGAACTGTATTTCGTTACATTATTCCACACTCTGTATTGCATTATTCCACTGTGTTTTCTGGTTTATCTTCAAAATGAGTGAAAACGTGAATCATTATATCCTGCTGCAACCCCAATGAAAACGAAAGTGTTGGTGCAATATCTATGTACCTTCGTTAAGTTAAAAATAAATATTTATAAGAATTACCCAGAATTCCTACAAGGATACCTTCTGAGAGGTTATGCTTTACTGTTCCGAATCAGGCCTGGTTGGCACGGTATGACAATCCCCAGATCGTGTGTATTGCGGGAAAATCCGTGCAACGGAAGTTGCGAAGTAAATCATCGACTTTTCTATTTATATTTAACGGTATTGTTGATAGGCATTGCATGTTATAATTTAAATATCCGTTAAATATCCCAATTTTACAAACAACACACTTCCTATAAAACTCTTTAATTTACCATTGAAAAATGACTTCATTTGAAATACATATATGGGTTTCATAATATCAATTTAATAAGTCAAATATGTGCATAGGTATAGTCAATCATATTTAACGAAAGATTTAGAAACCGGCAGTTATCCCCTATCCATGAGAACAACCTATATCATATAAATATATATATATATATATATATATATATATATATATATATATATATATATCATTATAATATCATTATATATATACATTCCTTACAGAGGAGGAGGAGGATATAACATACTAGTAGAAGGTGCTTGCATAATGCATCTCAGCTTGAAAAAACATTATTATTTCAGGGAGACATTTCGCCATGGGAAATATTTCTTTAAGTAAAAATAGATTAAAACAATCCCCAAATGTTGCAATTTTAAACATTTTACACTTTCTTCATTATAAGGTACTAATGCTACACATTTCAGCCAAATTTTAAAGTTGTAGCACTTCTAGAAGTAAAATAATATTTTTCTAATTGTTTAAAATTTAAAAATTTTTAACGGTTGCCGCAATATATATATATATGTATATATATATATATATATATATATATATATATATATATATATATATGAGAGATTGAAATGTTTATTTGTGCAAATGCACGGTTCTGTAAATAATTTGAAAATTGCAGTTTCCTAGCTCATCCCGTAGTACATAAAAAATTATTAAACTTTAATGTTCAAATGGGGTTAAAACAACCTCTAAAATTTACAATTTTTAAATTTTCGAATTTTATGGTTAGTTATGAGAAAATTCTATAATCTTGCAAAATTTCAGATTCCTAAACTTTTTAGATTGGTCTACATACTGGATTGCGTTTTCCCATGCTAACTTATGGGAGATATTCCGGGGTCTCTGGAGTCGAACCCAAGATACTGTAAGCAAAAGTGGCAATAATTCCTAACAGATATTGAAGCCATCTAGCAACACTGAAACTTTCATCTTTCTAGCTTACCGGCAAGTGCCCAAAATTAATTAATAATAATGGCGCAATGCTTTTCTTATGGGAAAAAACGCAAATTTCGGAATTTCTGGAGTCGAACTCATGTCACTTAGGTAAGGATTCTCATTTTATCTGAAAATTTCACCATTCTATCTACAAAAGCTAAAACTTTCACCTCTCTAGCTTTTGCAGTTTGGGCTGGACATTAGTATCCTCCTGTTATCATTATATATCGACATTTCTTACAGAGGAGGATATCATCATCATCATCATCATGCTTCTGTCCGAAGACAGGTTTTAACTGAATCGCTGCCTCCATTTCTCTCTCTCCCTAGAAGCCTCTTTTATACCTCTATAAGTATTATATCCCTGCTTTATATTATCTAATATTCCTATTCTTTTTCTCCCTCTTCCTCTTCTTCCACTAATTTTTCCTTCTAAGATCGTCCTTTGTAAACACTGTCTTCTCGATATGTGACCTATCCAATTTGCTTTTCTTTTCCTGATTGTTTTTATTAGCATCCTTTCTTCTCCCACCATTTCTAATACTTCTTCATTTCTCTTCCTCTCTGTCCATTTCACTTTCATCATTCTCCTCCATACCCACATCTCAAAACTTTCTAAATATTTTTCCTCCTTCCTCCTTACCGTCCACGTCTCTGCACCATAAAGAGCTATGCTCCATATGTAGCATTTTGCTAATTTCTTCCTTGTTTCTAAATTTATTTTCTTGCTTGTGAAAAGCTCCTTCTTCTCCTTAAATGCTGCTTTTGCCATTGCAATCCTACTTCTGATGCCCTGTGTACTACTTCCATCCTGCGCTAAAATACTGCCAAGATATTTGAAACTACTCACTTGTTCCAATTTTTGGCCATTTACCATTATATTTAATTATTTGTTGCACAATTTGCAATAAACAACCTTTCCATATGTTACAACTCTGTTGTAGGTCACGCCGACTATCGATATATCTTTTATGGTATATCGTATATAATTTGGTGTATAACTTAACAGCCATCCAGACATCGAACCAACGGATCTTAAAACTCATAGATTGCGAATATGTCCTATTATTCAAAGTGAAAGATTTATAAACAAACATACTCTCCATGATAAAGATTTATTTGCGTGAGAATAAGGCGGTTAGAGCAATTGTGGCAGAGGGACATGTACATTTCAAAATATAATCCTTGAGGAAATCATCAATTCGAAAGCTAGTTAACATTATACACACGTACTGCTCTAATGCGTGCAGCAGTTAATCAACTAAAATCGAAAGATTTCATTTAACTTTCATATAGACATGTCATGCATTGATGTTAACGTATTTCTATTAGTTCCATTGCGTTTTACCGTTTTTAAATTTAAAATTTTAATGACAAGTGTTGATTCAAAGCCATATTGCGCGGAAAAGATTCAAATCAAATTCGCGCCGACATTACCCAGAGTTCCCACAATGATACCTTCTAAAGTGCTATGCTTACCTATTCAGAATCGGGACTGGTTGGCACAGTCTAAATCTATCCAGATGAGAGGTTAAGAGTATTTCAGTGTAGCGGCGCTCATAATCAATGCGCCTTTTTGCAAAAGAATGTTGTTCCGTTAAAGAGTGAAATTTAGTTTTTAGTGTATCTTTTTACCTATTGCAAGACGGCTTCCTTCACTCTTCCTTACTTAATGAACATTAATTAATTTCTTCGCAGGTTATCGAGTTCTCAAAATGTACGCCTCCTTCGACTGTTACCTTTTCATTGTCTAGTGTCTACTAAGTTATAGTGTTTATACTAATTCTCATTGTTTTATATCATTCTGTATTGTTTCATACTATTTTATACTGATTTATATCATTTTGTATTGTTTTATACTATTTCGTATTACTTTATTTTATCATGTATTGTTTTATATCATATGTGTAATTTTATATCATTTCCTTCTTTCCTATGTTATGCAAGATCCAACAACAATCTCCATATTCATTGTATATATTTCAAGTATATTTCATCTTATTCTGCCTAATTATTGTATTATATTTCTTGGTTTGCATTACGTTAATGCCTGTATATGTATTTGTTTATGACGGTATACAACGATGTTGTATATGCGAACACTTACTGTACAAACTACTTTCTATTTAATGTTGTATTACTATATTATAATATGTACACTATCTAGGGTTTTCGCAGGTTTTTCACACCCCCTTCTCAGTGGGTGTTTTCCTGCGTGGGTTTCACAATCTCTAATCTTTCTTCAATTTTATATATTTTTTTACTCTGTATGATTTAGGTATATACTGTTTATGTTATGCGTATTGTAATATCTTGCATTACCATTTTTATATTTATTTTATTGACGAAGGGTTAAATGTAAGAATGGACCATATGGTCTAAATTTCGCCCGAATAAAGTTTATTAACTATCTATCTATCTCCTCTGTAAGGAACGTCGATATATAATGATAGGAGGATACTATTGTTTAGGCACTTCCAGATGAGCTGGAGATTCGAAATTTTTTTCTTAGGTAGGGTTTTGTACAGAACCGACTAGAAAAAACGAAAATCTTGAAAAAGTTCAACCATTTGGCCGCTAAAAATTCGCAATTGTTCAAACAAATTTTCAAGGTTTATGTATTTCCGAATGAGCTACGGTGCTGAAATTTTTTTTATAGATAGAATTTGTAAAAAAAAGAAATAGGGATTATACAAATTTTGATATTTTAATTTGTTTGGCAGTTAAAATTCCTCAAGTTTAAACAAATAGATAACTGTTTAGGTACTACGGGATGAGCTAGGAAGCTGAAAATTTCAAATTATTTACAGATTAGTGAATTAGCGCAAATAAACATTTCAATTTCACCATATATGAATTGCGGCGGCCGTTAAAAATTATTTAAATTTAAACAATTAGAAAAATATTATTTTACTTCTAGAAGAGCTACAACTTTGAAACTTGTCTAAAATGTGTAGCATTACTACCTTATAATGAATAAAGTGTAAAATGTTTAAAATTGCGACATTTGGGGATTGTTTTAAAGTATTATTTTTACATGTGGAAAAAACGGAAATCGCTGCAGAGGTGAAATCTTTAGAATTAATAGAATATTTGTAATGATGAAATGTCTGTCTGAAAAATGAATGTATTTTTCAAGGTGAGATGAAATGCAGTATGCAAGCACCAACTACTAGTATGTTATATATATCCTCCTCTGTAAGAGTCGTCGATATATAATGATAACATATAGGAGGATACTAATGTTTAGGCACTTCTATATGTGCTGGAGATTCGAAATTTTTTCATAGTAGAATTCTTAAAAATAAGAAATAGGGATTATACAAATTTTGATATTTTTATTAGTTCGGCATTTAAAAATTAAATTAAAAAATATTTGAAATGATGAAATGTCTGTCTGAAAAATGAATGTTTTTTCAAGATGGTATGAAATGCTTGCAGGAGGATATAGGAGGATACTAATGTTTAGGCACTTCTACAAATTCATCGTGAGATAAATTGGAAGGTGAGATACCATGACTGGTTTACGGCAGGGAGTGATGAATTGATGCATGACGAATTTTTTTTGTAATGAATTGATGCACGACAAACTGACCTGAACTAGTTGTTTTAGAACCATATTAAGTATGATTATGCATTTAATTGATGTTTTTTTAAACAAATGAAACATTAGATAAAATAATTGCATCTACTAAAATTTTTCATTTCAAATTTATGATCCGGATTTCAGTTTATGCCATATTAATTTTAAAATTTACGTTTAAAAAGTTGTTTTTTTCTCAAACAAAAATATGTTGCAAACCATTTCAATTAATCAACCAACTAATATACTTATACTGAATACGTGTGTTTGAAATATACACCAAATACATTCAGTGAGAAATTATGTCATAAAATCTTTTTTCTGTTTTGGCAGTCTGCTGAAAGTGATTTGGGTCGTCTTGGATTTGGCTAAATATGGTATATATAAGAGCTTAAGTGTGATGGCAGATTTTATAAATAATTTTGCTTATTTTTTAGGTACAAATGTTGCTGAAGCAAGAAATATTTTGAACAACTCAGGCCTACCAATACAGTCTGCGGGAAATTTGGATGAAGCTGCAAAAAAAGTTGTCGGTTGCCTTAGATGAATCTTTAGATTTTCCTTTCAATTGTATCCTGTTTCTTAATGATACTGCTTTGTATTCAAGATGCCTTATAATTAGGCTTGGTAGGATTTGAAACAATAAAATTTTTTTATTGCACTGTCATAAACCTCGACCAAGTTCAATAATCTCTATGCGCCTTGGGGCATTTTTGCGATATGATCAGCCACCATACTCCATTCCCATTCGCCAAAATTTAGAGAGCCGCAAACTATCTGGCATACAAGGTCTAATTTTATACATAAACTTATAGCCAAAATTTTAATAAAGGAATTAATTTATTCAATATTCTACATCAAAATAAATGAAATATTTAAAAAACATTGATATTTGTCTTTGATTTATAGGAAGTATAAACTTGATATTAGAGGTCCCTTTTTAAGAAATTCAATCATCGAAAACTACCAAGCCCAAAAAAATGCATTAAAATATATGCCGATTTTTGTTGTGGATTTTTAAAAAAAATTAATGTGGATTTTATTAATCGATTTTTAAGAAAAATAAATGTAAAAAACTACTTATGAGAACAACTTTTTGTGTTTATCATAGACAAAATGAATATAAGGGTGGCTTGCATGGAGGATCACACACTATGAATATTGATAACAGAAAAATGTTTCCGACCCCTGCTTTATACTTTATATCTGAGCTCACTTTTTTATTATTAATGATTATTCCTGAATGTGACTGAGAATTGTATTGCTTACATTTGTTAAACCCTTCAATTTTTCAGAAATTTTGTAATCATTACAGCAATTTTAAAAGTTTTTAACAGTTTTATTTGATTGTTACTACTCAATAAATAAGTTGAATTCCAAAGTTGAAGTTCAAAAATGGTTTCCACAGTCTTATGAAATGATATTGTTTTGGACCAGAACCAGTAAATGAATAGGCTGTTGGTAAAATTTCTATGCTCTATGTCTATGCAGCCTAAGAAAGAATTTATAATATGGTATAGGTGTTGTAGTCCCCTAAGGGTAGCTTTAAACACTTAAACTGGGGTCAAACTCAATGTGGATGGGCCCAGTGGTGTAGCTACCATCCAGGCAGTCCAGGCAAAGCCCGGGGGCCTGCACTTCAGGGGGGCCCACAACAGTTTGAATGCAGAGACTGGAATGTTGAGAGTTTGCACTTGCTCTTCTTTAAACTTACTGTATAAGCGTGAGGCTGTATGGTATCGGAATTCAAACATCTATCCAGTATGTCAAAGACCATGAAAAGAAGTGAGAACAAGAGACCCTAAAGGAGTGGTATAGGCATTGTTGAAGCCTATGCCTAATCCACACTTGGGGAATAAAGATTTTAAAAAAGTGAAAATACAATACGAAAAGTTTCAGATCAATCGGCTGTTGATCTTGAAAATGAAATTATTGACTCCATCTAGGATAAGGGACTGAATGTATTGAAATATCGAGGTTGATGGAGGTGCAGTTATGAATGGAGTTTATTCTGGTGCTCAAGTCCTAATTCTGGAGGAGGAGGAAAATGCATAATTTGTACATTGTGCTTCACTTAACTTAAATCTGGTCCTTAAAGGCTTGGCTCATGTCATACCTGAAATTTCTTCATTTCTCAGGAACATGGAGAGAATTTACATTTATTTGGACAAAGCATCAAGAGTGGAAATTACTTGAGTCTTTCATTAGCCTGGAAAATGCTGCCACAGTTCCACTTCCCTTTACTTTGGAAGTCGAAGTTATAAATACCTGTACTGTTGTTTGTTAGTTTTTATATTATTATGTGCCTTTCCATCAAATGTTTACTTAGCTAGTGTGTGCATTAACAATACAGTCATTACATACTAATCTCTCATGGTTCAGAAAATTCTCTAGTCCAGAATGCCTCCAGTCCTGAGCTGCATTAGTGTTTCAACCTGTATTTACAGTAGTTCCTCGCCAACTGCAGGGACTACGTTCCTGCCTTAACCTGTGGTTGGCAAAACCATGGTTGGTGTGGGCCAAGGCTTATGGGAAATCGGGGATTAAGGGGTATGATCTCTGAATGATATAAATCAAGTCCTGCAATGTATACCTCAGTTTTAAAACTAAATATGCTATACATAAAAAAACATGTTTATTATATAAAAATAAAAAAGAAAATGTTTTCAGTACAAATAATTACTGCACATTAATAATATAATGGCAGAGCTGTTCTTGTGGATGCTGCATGCCTGGCCTAATGCTTCAAAGAACACTGGTAAAAGCCTCAAACCTCCACCTCTCGACTAATTTGTGCTCTTATCACGAACTAAAAATCTTCTTTCCCATGTCTCTCCTAGCAAAGATTAGTTAGTATGTAGCTTCTTCAATAATAAATTGTAATCATATTAGCCAACTGTTGATATTCAAGATCGGATACCATGGTTGACAAAGCCAGGTAAAATTTTTCAACCATAGGTACTCAAAACCACATTTTGTGAGGGGCTACTGTATTTGAATATTTATCAATTCTGAGATGAATTGATAGGTTTTAATTCATGAGTAAAAGGATCATAGCCTTAGTAAATTTTCAGCTGCTATCTATATCTCTCTTGCACATGTTTATGTTACAGAGTTCCCTGTTGAAATTTTATCAGAACTTCACAGAATTTTTGTGTAGCATAATGGTAGGAGTATGGCATATGGGTCTGTGGTATGTGGCTATTCATTTTTCAGTCAATTGCAAATGTCATGTTTCCCTGAAATGGTTTAAAACATTTACCCTCACATTACACAGAGTTTACATAAAGATTCAATCTATAAAATTATGCAGCCCTACTTTGTAGATAATTGTCAAGATATTTCTTAATTCTTAGGATTTTCATTACGAGAATGAGTCGTAGCATAACTTACCTTTGCATGCATTTTTTTGAAAAAATTATTATGCATCAAAAACATTTTTTAAATCATCTAATAACACTCCAGCCAATTAAAAAAGATAAATAGTACTTTTGTAAATTAATCTTAGAATTTCAGTGTCATAAATATCTGGATTGATTAATATATGCTGATATAAAAAATATGAATCATCAGTGGTACATCCTTAATGCCAGCTGAATTGGAAGAGTAATACATGATTTCTGAAAATTAAATTCAATACTTTACATTCCCAAAAAGTGATATATATATATATATATATATATATATATATATATATATATATACACCTTGATATATTAATGGGTTATGGATACAGGTTGTTATACAGTTTTTCCCAATATTTGTCTAAAATAACAATATGAAAAGAAATGTTTTAGCAAGTTATTGCACTAGCCATGCAAATAAAAGTTAATTTTGTAATGGGATAAAAACATACATTACTTTATTAATTAACTTTTTAAAATATAATACAGAGCAAGGTGGCAAAGGGGGAGTGGGGGGCAAGGGCTTACAGAGGTGTGCCAGAGCTGCCCAGACCAAAAAGTCGCCTACAGCACACGTGCTATCTTTCCGTCTGCACGGTTGCTGCAGTTGTTTACATGTTAACATTACGCATGTGATTTGGAACTGTATTTCGTTACATTATTCCACACTCTGTATTGCATTATTCCACTGTGTTTTCTGGTTTATCTTCAAAATGAGTGAAAACGTGAATCATTATATCCTGCTGCAACCCCAATGAAAACGAAAGTGTTGGTGCAATATCTATGTACCTTCGTTAAGTTAAAAATAAATATTTATAAGAATTACCCAGAATTCCTACAAGGATACCTTCTGAGAGGTTATGCTTTACTGTTCCGAATCGGGCCTGGTTGGCACGGTCTGACAATCCCCAGATCGTGTGTATTGCGGGAAAATCCGTGCAACGGAAGTTGCGAAGTAAATCATCGACTTTTCTATTTATATTTAACGGTATTGTTGATAGGCATTGCATGTTATAATTTAAATATCCGTTAAATATCCCAATTTTACAAACAACACACTTCCTATAAAACTCTTTAATTTACCATTGAAAAATGACTTCATTTGAAATACATATATGGGTTTCATAATATCAATTTAATAAGTCAAATATGTGCATAGGTATAGTCAATCATATTTAACGAAAGATTTAGAAACCGGCAGTTATCCCCTATCCATGAGAACAACCTATATCATATAAATATATATATATATATATATATATATCATTATAATATCATTATATATATACATTCCTTACAGAGGAGGAGGAGGATATAACATACTAGTAGAAGGTGCTTGCATAATGCATCTCAGCTTGAAAAAACATTATTATTTCAGGGAGATATTTCGCCATGGGAAATATTTCTTTAAGTAAAAATAGATTAAAACAATCCCCAAATGTTGCAATTTTAAACATTTTACACTTTCTTCATTATAAGGTACTAATGCTACACATTTCAGCCAAATTTTAAAGTTGTAGCACTTCTAGAAGTAAAATAATATTTTTCTAATTGTTTAAAATTTAAAAATTTTTAACGGTTGCCGCAATATATATATATATATGTATATATATATATATATATATATATATATATATATATATATATATATATATGAGAGATTGAAATGTTTATTTGTGCAAATGCACGGTTCTGTAAATAATTTGAAAATTGTAGTTTCCTAGCTCATCCCGTAGTACATAAAAAATTATTAAACTTTAATGTTCAAATGGGGTTAAAACAACCTCTAAAATTTACAATTTTTAAATTTTTGAATTTTATGGTTAGTTATGAGAAAATTCTATAATCTTGCAAAATTTCAGATTCCTAAACTTTTTAGATTGGTCTACATACTGGATTGCGTTTTCCCATGCTAACTTATGGGAGATATTCCGGGGTCTCTGGAGTCGAACCCAAGATACTGTAAGCAAAAGTGGCAATAATTCCTAACAGATATTGAAGCCATCTAGCAACACTGAAACTTTCATCTTTCTAGCTTACCGGCAAGTGCCCAAAATTAATTAATAATAATGGCGCAATGCTTTTCTTATGGGAAAAAACGCAAATTTCGGAATTTCTGGAGTCGAACTCATGTCACTTAGGTAAGGATTCTCATTTTATCTGAAAATTTCACCATTCTATCTACAAAAGCTAAAACTTTCACCTCTCTAGCTTTTGCAGTTTGGGCTGGACATTAGTATCCTCCTGTTATCATTATATATCGACATTTCTTACAGAGGAGGATATCATCATCATCATCATCATGCTTCTGTCCGAAGACAGGTTTTAACTGAATCGCTGCCTCCATTTCTCTCTCTCCCTAGAAGCCTCTTTTATACCTCTATAAGTATTATATCCCTGCTTTATATTATCTAATATTCCTATTCTTTTTCTCCCTCTTCCTCTTCTTCCACTAATTTTTCCTTCTAAGATCGTCCTTTGTAAACACTGTCTTCTCGATATGTGACCTATCCAATTTGCTTTTCTTTTCCTGATTGTTTTTATTAGCATCCTTTCTTCTCCCACCATTTCTAATACTTCTTCATTTCTCTTCCTCTCTGTCCATTTCACTTTCATCATTCTCCTCCATACCCACATCTCAAAACTTTCTAAATATTTTTCCTCCTTCCTCCTTACCGTCCACGTCTCTGCACCATAAAGAGCTATGCTCCATATGTAGCATTTTGCTAATTTCTTCCTTGTTTCTAAATTTATTTTCTTGCTTGTGAAAAGCTCCTTCTTCTCCTTAAATGCTGCTTTTGCCATTGCAATCCTACTTCTGATGCCCTGTGTACTACTTCCATCCTGCGCTAAAATACTGCCAAGATATTTGAAACTACTCACTTGTTCCAATTTTTGGCCATTTACCATTATATTTAATTATTTGTTGCACAATTTGCAATAAACAACCTTTCCATATGTTACAACTCTGTTGTAGGTCACGCCGACTATCGATATATCTTTTATGGTATATCGTATATAATTTGGTGTATAACTTAACAGCCATCCAGACATCGAACCAACGGATCTTAAAACTCATAGATTGCGAATATGTCCTATTATTCAAAGTGAAAGATTTATAAACAAACATACTCTCCATGATAAAGATTTATTTGCGTGAGAATAAGGCGGTTAGAGCAATTGTGGCAGAGGGACATGTACATTTCAAAATATAATCCTTGAGGAAATCATCAATTCGAAAGCTAGTTAACATTATACACACGTACTGCTCTAATGCGTGCAGCAGTTAATCAACTAAAATCGAAAGATTTCATTTAACTTTCATATAGACATGTCATGCATTGATGTTAACGTATTTCTATTAGTTCCATTGCGTTTTACCGTTTTTAAATTTAAAATTTTAATGACAAGTGTTGATTCAAAGCCATATTGCGCGGAAAAGATTCAAATCAAATTCGCGCCGACATTACCCAGAGTTCCCACAATGATACCTTCTAAAGTGCTATGCTTACCTATTCAGAATCGGGACTGGCTGGCACAGTCTAAATCTATCCAGATGAGAGGTTAAGAGTATTTCAGTGTAGCGGCGCTCATAATCAATGCGCCTTTTTGCAAAAGAATGTTGTTCCGTTAAAGAGTGAAATTTAGTTTTTAGTGTATCTTTTTACCTATTGCAAGACGGCTTCCTTCACTCTTCCTTACTTAATGAACATTAATTAATTTCTTCGCAGGTTATCGAGTTCTCAAAATGTACGCCTCCTTCGACTGTTACCTTTTCATTGTCTAGTGTCTACTAAGTTATAGTGTTTATACTAATTCTCATTGTTTTATATCATTCTGTATTGTTTCATACTATTTTATACTGATTTATATCATTTTGTATTGTTTTATACTATTTCGTATTACTTTATTTTATCATGTATTGTTTTATATCATATGTGTAATTTTATATCATTTCCTTCTTTCCTATGTTATGCAAGATCCAACAACAATCTCCATATTCATTGTATATATTTCAAGTATATTTCATCTTATTCTGCCTAATTATTGTATTATATTTCTTGGTTTGCATTACGTTAATGCCTGTATATGTATTTGTTTATGACGGTATACAACGATGTTGTATATGCGAACACTTACTGTACAAACTACTTTCTATTTAATGTTGTATTACTATATTATAATATGTACACTATCTAGGGTTTTCGCAGGTTTTTCACACCCCCTTCTCAGTGGGTGTTTTCCTGCGTGGGTTTCACAATCTCTAATCTTTCTTCAATTTTATATATTTTTTTACTCTGTATGATTTAGGTATATACTGTTTATGTTATGCGTATTGTAATATCTTGCATTACCATTTTTATATTTATTTTATTGACGAAGGGTTAAATGTAAGAATGGACCATATGGTCTAAATTTCGCCCGAATAAAGTTTATTAACTATCTATCTATCTCCTCTGTAAGGAACGTCGATATATAATGATAGGAGGATACTATTGTTTAGGCACTTCCAGATGAGCTGGAGATTCGAAATTTTTTTCTTAGGTAGGGTTTTGTACAGAACCGACTAGAAAAAACGAAAATCTTGAAAAAGTTCAACCATTTGGCCGCTAAAAATTCGCAATTGTTCAAACAAATTTTCAAGGTTTATGTATTTCCGAATGAGCTACGGTGCTGAAATTTTTTTTATAGATAGAATTTGTAAAAAAAAGAAATAGGGATTATACAAATTTTGATATTTTAATTTGTTTGGCAGTTAAAATTCCTCAAGTTTAAACAAATAGATAACTGTTTAGGTACTACGGGATGAGCTAGGAAGCTGAAAATTTCAAATTATTTACAGATTAGTGAATTAGCGCAAATAAACATTTCAATTTCACCATATATGAATTGCGGCGGCCGTTAAAAATTATTTAAATTTAAACAATTAGAAAAATATTATTTTACTTCTAGAAGAGCTACAACTTTGAAACTTGTCTAAAATGTGTAGCATTACTACCTTATAATGAATAAAGTGTAAAATGTTTAAAATTGCGACATTTGGGGATTGTTTTAAAGTATTATTTTTACATGTGGAAAAAACGGAAATTGCTGCAGAGGTGAAATCTATAGAATTAATAGAATATTTGTAATGATGAAATGTCTGTCTGAAAAATGAATGTATTTTTCAAGGTGAGATGAAATGCAGTATGCAAGCACCAACTACTAGTATGTTATATATATCCTCCTCTGTAAGAGTCGTCGATATATAATGATAACATATAGGAGGATACTAATGTTTAGGCACTTCTATATGTGCTGGAGATTTGAAATTTTTTCATAGTAGAATTCTTAAAAATAAGAAATAGGGATTATACAAATTTTGATATTTTTATTAGTTCGGCATTTAAAAATTAAATTAAAAAATATTTGAAATGATGAAATGTCTGTCTGAAAAATGAATGTTTTTTCAAGATGGTATGAAATGCTTGCAGGAGGATATAGGAGGATACTAATGTTTATGCACTTCTACAAATTCATCGTGAGATAAATTGGAAGGTGAGATACCATGACTGGTTTACGGCAGGGAGTGATGAATTGATGCATGACGAATTTTTTTTGTAATGAATTGATGCACGACAAACTGACCTTAACTAGTTGTTTTAGAACCATAGGAAGTATGATTATGCATTTAATTGATGTTTTTTTAAACAAATGAAACATTAGATAAAATAATTGCATCTACTAAAATTTTTCATTTCAAATTTATGATCCGGATTTCAGTTTATGCCATATTAATTTTAAAATTTACGTTTAAAAAGTTGTTTTTTTCTCAAACAAAAATATGTTACAAACCATTTCAATTAATCAACGAACTAATATACTTATACTGAATACGTGTGTTTGAAATATACACCAAATACATTCAGTGAGAAATTATGTCATAAAATCTTTTTTCTGTTTTGGCAGTCTGCTGAAAGTGATTTGGGTCGTCTTGGATTTGGCTAAATATGGTATATATAAGAGCTTAAGTGTGATGGCAGATTTTATAAATAATTTTGCTTATTTTTTAGGTACAAATGTTGCTGAAGCAAGAAATATTTTGAACAACTCAGGCCTACCAATACAGTCTGCGGGAAATTTGGATGAAGCTGCAAAAAAAGTTGTCGGTTGCCTTAGATGAATCTTTAGATTTTCCTTTCAATTGTATCCTGTTTCTTAATGATACTGCTTTGTATTCAAGATGCCTTATAATTAGGCTTGGTAGGATTTGAAACAATAAAATTTTTTTATTGCACTGTCATAAACCTCGACCAAGTTCAATAATCTCTATGCGCCTTGGGGCATTTTTGCGATATGATCAGCCACCATACTCCATTCCCATTCGCCAAAATTTAGAGAGCCGCAAACTATCTGGCATACAAGGTCTAATTTTATACATAAACTTATAGCCAAAATTTTATTAAAGGAATTAATTTATTCAATATTCTACATCAAAATAAATGAAATATTTAAAAAACATTGATATTTGTCTTTGATTTATAGGAAGTATAAACTTGATATTAGAGGTCCCTTTTTAAGAAATTCAATCATCGAAAACTACCAAGCCCAAAAAAATGCATTAAAATATATGCCGATTTTTGTTGTGGATTTTTAAAAAAAATTAATGTGGATTTTATTAATCGATTTTTAAGAAAAATAAATGTAAAAAACTACTTATGAGAACAACTTTTTGTGTTTATCATAGACAAAATGAATATAAGGGTGGCTTGCATGGAGGATCACACACTATGAATATTGATAACAGAAAAATGTTTCCGACCCCTGCTTTATACTTTATATCTGAGCTCACTTTTTTATTATTAATGATTATTCCTGAATGTGACTGAGAATTGTATTGCTTACATTTGTTAAACCCTTCAATTTTTCAGAAATTTTGTAATCATTACAGCAATTTTAAAAGTTTTTAACAGTTTTATTTGATTGTTACTACTCAATAAATAAGTTGAATTCCAAAGTTGAAGTTCAAAAATGGTTTCCACAGTCTTATGAAATGATATTGTTTTGGACCAGAACCAGTAAATGAATAGGCTGTTGGTAAAATTTCTATGCTCTATGTCTATGCAGCCTAAGAAAGAATTTATAATATGGTATAGGTGTTGTAGTCCCCTAAGGGTAGCTTTAAACACTTAAACTGGGGTCAAACTCAATGTGGATGGGCCCAGTGGTGTAGCTACCATCCAGGCAGTCCAGGCAAAGCCCGGGGGCCTGCACTTCAGGGGGGCCCACAACAGTTTGAATGCAGAGACTGGAATGTTGAGAGTTTGCACTTGCTCTTCTTTAAACTTACTGTATAAGCGTGAGGCTGTATGGTATCGGAATTCAAACATCTATCCAGTATGTCAAAGACCATGAAAAGAAGTAAGAACAAGAGACCCTAAAGGAGTGGTATAGGCATTGTTGAAGCCTATGCCTAATCCACACTTGGGGAATAAAGATTTTAAAAAAGTGAAAATACAATACGAAAAGTTTCAGATCAATCGGCTGTTGATCTTGAAAATGAAATTATTGACTCCATCTAGGATAAGGGACTGAATGTATTGAAATATCGAGGTTGATGGAGGTGCAGTTATGAATGGAGTTTATTCTGGTGCTCAAGTCCTAATTCTGGAGGAGGAGGAAAATGCATAATTTGTACATTGTGCTTCACTTAACTTAAATCTGGTCCTTAAAGGCTTGGCTCATGTCATACCTGAAATTTCTTCATTTCTCAGGAACATGGAGAGAATTTACATTTATTTGGACAAAGCATCAAGAGTGGAAATTACTTGAGTCTTTCATTAGCCTGGAAAATGCTGCCACAGTTCCACTTCCCTTTACTTTGGAAGTCGAAGTTATAAATACCTGTACTGTTGTTTGTTAGTTTTTATATTATTATGTGCCTTTCCATCAAATGTTTACTTAGCTAGTGTGTGCATTAACAATACAGTCATTACATACTAATCTCTCATGGTTCAGAAAATTCTCTAGTCCAGAATGCCTCCAGTCCTGAGCTGCATTAGTGTTTCAACCTGTATTTACAGTAGTTCCTCGCCAACTGCAGGGACTACGTTCCTGCCTTAACCTGTGGTTGGCAAAACCATGGTTGGTGTGGGCCAAGGCTTATGGGAAATCGGGGATTAAGGGGTATGATCTCTGAATGATATAAATCAAGTCCTGCAATGTATACCTCAGTTTTAAAACTAAATATGCTATACATAAAAAAACATGTTTATTATATAAAAATAAAAAAGAAAATGTTTTCAGTACAAATAATTACTGCACATTAATAATATAATGGCAGAGCTGTTCTTGTGGATGCTGCATGCCTGGCCTAATGCTTCAAAGAACACTGGTAAAAGCCTCAAACCTCCACCTCTCGACTAATTTGTGCTCTTATCACGAACTAAAAATCTTCTTTCCCATGTCTCTCCTAGCAAAGATTAGTTAGTATGTAGCTTCTTCAATAATAAATTGTAATCATATTAGCCAACTGTTGATATTCAAGATCGGATACCATGGTTGACAAAGCCAGGTAAAATTTTTCAACCATAGGTACTCAAAACCACATTTTGTGAGGGGCTACTGTATTTGAATATTTATCAATTCTGAGATGAATTGATAGGTTTTAATTCATGAGTAAAAGGATCATAGCCTTAGTAAATTTTCAGCTGCTATCTATATCTCTCTTGCACATGTTTATGTTACAGAGTTCCCTGTTGAAATTTTATCAGAACTTCACAGAATTTTTGTGTAGCATAATGGTAGGAGTATGGCATATGGGTCTGTGGTATGTGGCTATTCATTTTTCAGTCAATTGCAAATGTCATGTTTCCCTGAAATGGTTTAAAACATTTACCCTCACATTACACAGAGTTTACATAAAGATTCAATCTATAAAATTATGCAGCCTTACTTTGTAGATAATTGTCAAGATATTTCTTAATTCTTAGGATTTTCATTACGAGAATGAGTCGTAGCATAACTTACCTTTGCATGCATTTTTTTGAAAAAATTATTATGCATCGAAAACATTTTTTAAATCATCTAATAACACTCCAGCCAATTAAAAAAGATAAATAGTACTTTTGTAAATTAATCTTAGAATTTCAGTGTCATAAATATCTGGATTGATTAATATATGCTGATATAAAAAATATGAATCATCAGTGGTACATCCTTAATGCCAGCTGAATTGGAAGAGTAATACATGATTTCTGAAAATTAAATTCAATACTTTACATTCCCAAAAAGTGATATATATATATATATATATATATATATATATATATATATATATATATATATATATATACACCTTGATATATTAATGGGTTATGGATACAGGTTGTTATACAGTTTTGCCCAATATTTGTCTAAAATAACAATATGAAAAGAAATGTTTTAGCAAGTTATTGCACTAGCCATGCAAATAAAAGTTAATTTTGTAATGGGATAAAAACATACATTACTTTATTAATTAACTTTTTAAAATATAATACAGAGCAAGGTGGCAAAGGGGGAGTGGGGGGCAAGGGCTTACAGAGGTGTGCCAGAGCTGCCCAGACCAAAAAGTCGCCTACAGCACACGTGCTATCTTTCCGTCTGCACGGTTGCTGCAGTTGTTTACATGTTAACATTACGCATGTGATTTGGAACTGTATTTCGTTACATTATTCCACACTCTGTATTGCATTATTCCACTGTGTTTTCTGGTTTATCTTCAAAATGAGTGAAAACGTGAATCATTATATCCTGCCGCAACCCCAATGAAAACGAAAGTGTTGGTGCAATATCTATGTACCTTCGTTAAGTTAAAAATAAATATTTATAAGAATTACCCAGAATTCCTACAAGGATACCTTCTGAGAGGTTATGCTTTACTGTTCCGAATCAGGCCTGGTTGGCACGGTCTGACAATCCCCAGATCGTGTGTATTGCGGGAAAATCCGTGCAACGGAAGTTGCGAAGTAAATCATCGACTTTTCTATTTATATTTAACGGTATTGTTGATAGGCATTGCATGTTATAATTTAAATATCCGTTAAATATCCCAATTTTACAAACAACACACTTCCTATAAAACTCTTTAATTTACCATTGAAAAATGACTTCATTTGAAATACATATATGGGTTTCATAATATCAATTTAATAAGTCAAATATGTGCATAGGTATAGTCAATCATATTTAACGAAAGATTTAGAAACCGGCAGTTATCCCCTATCCATGAGAACAACCTATATCATATAAATATATATATATATATATATCATTATAATATCATTATATATATACATTCCTTACAGAGGAGGAGGAGGATATAACATACTAGTAGAAGGTGCTTGCATAATGCATCTCAGCTTGAAAAAACATTATTATTTCAGGGAGATATTTCGCCATGGGAAATATTTCTTTAAGTAAAAATAGATTAAAACAATCCCCAAATGTTGCAATTTTAAACATTTTACACTTTCTTCATTATAAGGTACTAATGCTACACATTTCAGCCAAATTTTAAAGTTGTAGCACTTCTAGAAGTAAAATAATATTTTTCTAATTGTTTAAAATTTAAAAATTTTTAACGGTTGCCGCAATATATATATATATATGTATATATATATATATATATATATATATATATATATATATATATATATATATGAGAGATTGAAATGTTTATTTGTGCAAATGCACGGTTCTGTAAATAATTTGAAAATTGCAGTTTCCTAGCTCATCCCGTAGTACATAAAAAATTATTAAACTTTAATGTTCAAATGGGGTTAAAACAACCTCTAAAATTTACAATTTTTAAATTTTTGAATTTTATGGTTAGTTATGAGAAAATTCTATAATCTTGCAAAATTTCAGATTCCTAAACTTTTTAGATTGGTCTACATACTGGATTGCGTTTTCCCATGCTAACTTATGGGAGATATTCCGGGGTCTCTGGAGTCGAACCCAAGATACTGTAAGCAAAAGTGGCAATAATTCCTAACAGATATTGAAGCCATCTAGCAACACTGAAACTTTCATCTTTCTAGCTTACCGGCAAGTGCCCAAAATTAATTAATAATAATGGCGCAATGCTTTTCTTATGGGAAAAAACGCAAATTTCGGAATTTCTGGAGTCGAACTCATGTCACTTAGGTAAGGATTCTCATTTTATCTGAAAATTTCACCATTCTATCTACAAAAGCTAAAACTTTCACCTCTCTAGCTTTTGCAGTTTGGGCTGGACATTAGTATCCTCCTGTTATCATTATATATCGACATTTCTTACAGAGGAGGATATCATCATCATCATCATCATGCTTCTGTCCGAAGACAGGTTTTAACTGAATCGCTGCCTCCATTTCTCTCTCTCCCTAGAAGCCTCTTTTATACCTCTATAAGTATTATATCCCTGCTTTATATTATCTAATATTCCTATTCTTTTTCTCCCTCTTCCTCTTCTTCCACTAATTTTTCCTTCTAAGATCGTCCTTTGTAAACACTGTCTTCTCGATATGTGACCTATCCAATTTGCTTTTCTTTTCCTGATTGTTTTTATTAGCATCCTTTCTTCTCCCACCATTTCTAATACTTCTTCATTTCTCTTCCTCTCTGTCCATTTCACTTTCATCATTCTCCTCCATACCCACATCTCAAAACTTTCTAAATATTTTTCCTCCTTCCTCCTTACCGTCCACGTCTCTGCACCATAAAGAGCTATGCTCCATATGTAGCATTTTGCTAATTTCTTCCTTGTTTCTAAATTTATTTTCTTGCTTGTGAAAAGCTCCTTCTTCTCCTTAAATGCTGCTTTTGCCATTGCAATCCTACTTCTGATGCCCTGTGTACTACTTCCATCCTGCGCTAAAATACTGCCAAGATATTTGAAACTACTCACTTGTTCCAATTTTTGGCCATTTACCATTATATTTAATTATTTGTTGCACAATTTGCAATAAACAACCTTTCCATATGTTACAACTCTGTTGTAGGTCACGCCGACTATCGATATATCTTTTATGGTATATCGTATATAATTTGGTGTATAACTTAACAGCCATCCAGACATCGAACCAACGGATCTTAAAACTCATAGATTGCGAATATGTCCTATTATTCAAAGTGAAAGATTTATAAACAAACATACTCTCCATGATAAAGATTTATTTGCGTGAGAATAAGGCGGTTAGAGCAATTGTGGCAGAGGGACATGTACATTTCAAAATATAATCCTTGAGGAAATCATCAATTCGAAAGCTAGTTAACATTATACACACGTACTGCTCTAATGCGTGCAGCAGTTAATCAACTAAAATCGAAAGATTTCATTTAACTTTCATATAGACATGTCATGCATTGATGTTAACGTATTTCTATTAGTTCCATTGCGTTTTACCGTTTTTAAATTTAAAATTTTAATGACAAGTGTTGATTCAAAGCCATATTGCGCGGAAAAGATTCAAATCAAATTCGCGCCGACATTACCCAGAGTTCCCACAATGATACCTTCTAAAGTGCTATGCTTACCTATTCAGAATCGGGACTGGTTGGCACAGTCTAAATCTATCCAGATGAGAGGTTAAGAGTATTTCAGTGTAGCGGCGCTCATAATCAATGCGCCTTTTTGCAAAAGAATGTTGTTCCGTTAAAGAGTGAAATTTAGTTTTTAGTGTATCTTTTTACCTATTGCAAGACGGCTTCCTTCACTCTTCCTTACTTAATGAACATTAATTAATTTCTTCGCAGGTTATCGAGTTCTCAAAATGTACGCCTCCTTCGACTGTTACCTTTTCATTGTCTAGTGTCTACTAAGTTATAGTGTTTATACTAATTCTCATTGTTTTATATCATTCTGTATTGTTTCATACTATTTTATACTGATTTATATCATTTTGTATTGTTTTATACTATTTCGTATTACTTTATTTTATCATGTATTGTTTTATATCATATGTGTAATTTTATATCATTTCCTTCTTTCCTATGTTATGCAAGATCCAACAACAATCTCCATATTCATTGTATATATTTCAAGTATATTTCATCTTATTCTGCCTAATTATTGTATTATATTTCTTGGTTTGCATTACGTTAATGCCTGTATATGTATTTGTTTATGACGGTATACAACGATGTTGTATATGCGAACACTTACTGTACAAACTACTTTCTATTTAATGTTGTATTACTATATTATAATATGTACACTATCTAGGGTTTTCGCAGGTTTTTCACACCCCCTTCTCAGTGGGTGTTTTCCTGCATGGGTTTCACAATCTCTAATCTTTCTTCAATTTTATATATTTTTTTACTCTGTATGATTTAGGTATATACTGTTTATGTTATGCGTATTGTAATATCTTGCATTACCATTTTTATATTTATTTTATTGACGAAGGGTTAAATGTAAGAATGGACCATATGGTCTAAATTTCGCCCGAATAAAGTTTATTAACTATCTATCTATCTCCTCTGTAAGGAACGTCAATATATAATGATAGGAGGATACTATTGTTTAGGCACTTCCAGATGAGCTGGAGATTCGAAATTTTTTTCTTAGGTAGGGTTTTGTACAGAACCGACTAGAAAAAACGAAAATCTTGAAAAAGTTCAACCATTTGGCCGCTAAAAATTCGCAATTGTTCAAACAAATTTTCAAGGTTTATGTATTTCCGAATGAGCTACGGTGCTGAAATTTTTTTTATAGATAGAATTTGTAAAAAAAAGAAATAGGGATTATACAAATTTTGATATTTTAATTTGTTTGGCAGTTAAAATTCCTCAAGTTTAAACAAATAGATAACTGTTTAGGTACTACGGGATGAGCTAGGAAGCTGAAAATTTCAAATTATTTACAGATTAGTGAATTAGCGCAAATAAACATTTCAATTTCACCATATATGAATTGCGGCGGCCGTTAAAAATTATTTAAATTTAAACAATTAGAAAAATATTATTTTACTTCTAGAAGAGCTACAACTTTGAAACTTGTCTAAAATGTGTAGCATTAGTACCTTATAATGAATAAAGTGTAAAATGTTTAAAATTGCGACATTTGGGGATTGTTTTAAAGTATTATTTTTAAATGTGGAAAAAACGGAAATCGCTGCAGAGGTGAAATCTTTAGAATTAATAGAATATTTGTAATGATGAAATGTCTGTCTGAAAAATGAATGTATTTTTCAAGGTGAGATGAAATGCAGTATGCAAGCACCAACTACTAGTATGTTATATATATCCTCCTCTGTAAGAGTCGTCGATATATAATGATAACATATAGGAGGATACTAATGTTTAGGCACTTCTATATGTGCTGGAGATTCGAAATTTTTTCATAGTAGAATTCTTAAAAATAAGAAATAGGGATTATACAAATTTTGATATTTTTATTAGTTCGGCATTTAAAAATTAAATTAAAAAATATTTGAAATGATGAAATGTCTGTCTGAAAAATGAATGTTTTTTCAAGATGGTATGAAATGCTTGCAGGAGGATATAGGAGGATACTAATGTTTAGGCACTTCTACAAATTCATCGTGAGATAAATTGGAAGGTGAGATACCATGACTGGTTTACGGCAGGGAGTGATGAATTGATGCATGACGAATTTTTTTTGTAATGAATTGATGCACGACAAACTGACCTGAACTAGTTGTTTTAGAACCATAGGAAGTATGATTATGCATTTAATTGATGTTTTTTTAAACAAATGAAACATTAGATAAAATAATTGCATCTACTAAAATTTTTCATTTCAAATTTATGATCCGGATTTCAGTTTATGCCATATTAATTTTAAAATTTACGTTTAAAAAGTTGTTTTTTTCTCAAACAAAAATATGTTACAAACCATTTCAATTAATCAACCAACTAATATACTTATACTGAATACGTGTGTTTGAAATATACACCAAATACATTCAGTGAGAAATTATGTCATAAAATCTTTTTTCTGTTTTGGCAGTCTGCTGAAAGTGATTTGGGTCGTCTTGGATTTGGCTAAATATGGTATATATAAGAGCTTAAGTGTGATGGCAGATTTTATAAATAATTTTGCTTATTTTTTAGGTACAAATGTTGCTGAAGCAAGAAATATTTTGAACAACTCAGGCCTACCAATACAGTCTGCGGGAAATTTGGATGAAGCTGCAAAAAAAGTTGTCGGTTGCCTTAGATGAATCTTTAGATTTTCCTTTCAATTGTATCCTGTTTCTTAATGATACTGCTTTGTATTCAAGATGCCTTATAATTAGGCTTGGTAGGATTTGAAACAATAAAATTTTTTTATTGCACTGTCATAAACCTCGACCAAGTTCAATAATCTCTATGCGCCTTGGGGCATTTTTGCGATATGATCAGCCACCATACTCCATTCCCATTCGCCAAAATTTAGAGAGCCGCAAACTATCTGGCATACAAGGTCTAATTTTATACATAAACTTATAGCCAAAATTTTATTAAAGGAATTAATTTATTCAATATTCTACATCAAAATAAATGAAATATTTAAAAAACATTGATATTTGTCTTTGATTTATAGGAAGTATAAACTTGATATTAGAGGTCCCTTTTTAAGAAATTCAATCATCGAAAACTACCAAGCCCAAAAAAATGCATTAAAATATATGCCGATTTTTGTTGTGGATTTTAAAAAAAAATTAATGTGGATTTTATTAATCGATTTTTAAGAAAAATAAATGTAAAAAACTACTTATGAGAACAACTTTTTGTATTTATCATAGACAAAATGAATATAAGGGTGGCTTGCATGGAGGATCACACACTATGAATATTGATAACAGAAAAATGTTTCCGACCCCTGCTTTATACTTTATATCTGAGCTCACTTTTTTATTATTAATGATTATTCCTGAATGTGACTGAGAATTGTATTGCTTACATTTGTTAAACCCTTCAATTTTTCAGAAATTTTGTAATCATTACAGCAATTTTAAAAGTTTTTAACAGTTTTATTTGATTGTTACTACTCAATAAATAAGTTGAATTCCAAAGTTGAAGTTCAAAAATGGTTTCCACAGTCTTATGAAATGATATTGTTTTGGACCAGAACCAGTAAATGAATAGGCTGTTGGTAAAATTTCTATGCTCTATGTCTATGCAGCCTAAGAAAGAATTTATAATATGGTATAGGTGTTGTAGTCCCCTAAGGGTAGCTTTAAACACTTAAACTGGGGTCAAACTCAATGTGGATGGGCCCAGTGGTGTAGCTACCATCCAGGCAGTCCAGGCAAAGCCCGGGGGCCTGCACTTCAGGGGGGCCCACAACAGTTTGAATGCAGAGACTGGAATGTTGAGAGTTTGCACTTGCTCTTCTTTAAACTTACTGTATAAGCGTGAGGCTGTATGGTATCGGAATTCAAACATCTATCCAGTATGTCAAAGACCATGAAAAGAAGTAAGAACAAGAGACCCTAAAGGAGTGGTATAGGCATTGTTGAAGCCTATGCCTAATCCACACTTGGGGAATAAAGATTTTAAAAAAGTGAAAATACAATACGAAAAGTTTCAGATCAATCGGCTGTTGATCTTGAAAATGAAATTATTGACTCCATCTAGGATAAGGGACTGAATGTATTGAAATATCGAGGTTGATGGAGGTGCAGTTATGAATGGAGTTTATTCTGGTGCTCAAGTCCTAATTCTGGAGGAGGAGGAAAATGCATAATTTGTACATTGTGCTTCACTTAACTTAAATCTGGTCCTTAAAGGCTTGGCTCATGTCATACCTGAAATTTCTTCATTTCTCAGGAACATGGAGAGAATTTACATTTATTTGGACAAAGCATCAAGAGTGGAAATTACTTGAGTCTTTCATTAGCCTGGAAAATGCTGCCACAGTTCCACTTCCCTTTACTTTGGAAGTCGAAGTTATAAATACCTGTACTGTTGTTTGTTAGTTTTTATATTATTATGTGCCTTTCCATCAAATGTTTACTTAGCTAGTGTGTGCATTAACAATACAGTCATTACATACTAATCTCTCATGGTTCAGAAAATTCTCTAGTCCAGAATGCCTCCAGTCCTGAGCTGCATTAGTGTTTCAACCTGTATTTACAGTAGTTCCTCGCCAACTGCAGGGACTACGTTCCTGCCTTAACCTGTGGTTGGCAAAACCATGGTTGGTGTGGGCCAAGGCTTATGGGAAATCGGGGATTAAGGGGTATGATCTCTGAATGATATAAATCAAGTCCTGCAATGTATACCTCAGTTTTAAAACTAAATATGCTATACATAAAAAAACATGTTTATTATATAAAAATAAAAAAGAAAATGTTTTCAGTACAAATAATTACTGCACATTAATAATATAATGGCAGAGCTGTTCTTGTGGATGCTGCATGCCTGGCCTAATGCTTCAAAGAACACTGGTAAAAGCCTCAAACCTCCACCTCTCGACTAATTTGTGCTCTTATCACGAACTAAAAATCTTCTTTCCCATGTCTCTCCTAGCAAAGATTAGTTAGTATGTAGCTTCTTCAATAATAAATTGTAATCATATTAGCCAACTGTTGATATTCAAGATCGGATACCATGGTTGACAAAGCCAGGTAAAATTTTTCAACCATAGGTACTCAAAACCACATTTTGTGAGGGGCTACTGTATTTGAATATTTATCAATTCTGAGATGAATTGATAGGTTTTAATTCATGAGTAAAAGGATCATAGCCTTAGTAAATTTTCAGCTGCTATCTATATCTCTCTTGCACATGTTTATGTTACAGAGTTCCCTGTTGAAATTTTATCAGAACTTCACAGAATTTTTGTGTAGCATAATGGTAGGAGTATGGCATATGGGTCTGTGGTATGTGGCTATTCATTTTTCAGTCAATTGCAAATGTCATGTTTCCCTGAAATGGTTTAAAACATTTACCCTCACATTACACAGAGTTTACATAAAGATTCAATCTATAAAATTATGCAGCCTTACTTTGTAGATAATTGTCAAGATATTTCTTAATTCTTAGGATTTTCATTACGAGAATGAGTCGTAGCATAACTTACCTTTGCATGCATTTTTTTGAAAAAATTATTATGCATCGAAAACATTTTTTAAATCATCTAATAACACTCCAGCCAATTAAAAAAGATAAATAGTACTTTTGTAAATTAATCTTAGAATTTCAGTGTCATAAATATCTGGATTGATTAATATATGCTGATATAAAAAATATGAATCATCAGTGGTACATCCTTAATGCCAGCTGAATTGGAAGAGTAATACATGATTTCTGAAAATTAAATTCAATACTTTACATTCCCAAAAAGTGATATATATATATATATATATATATATATATATATATATATATATATATATATATATATATATATATATATATATACACCTTGATATATTAATGGGTTATGGATACAGGTTGTTATACAGTTTTGCCCAATATTTGTCTAAAATAACAATATGAAAAGAAATGTTTTAGCAAGTTATTGCACTAGCCATGCAAATAAAAGTTAATTTTGTAATGGGATAAAAACATACATTACTTTATTAATTAACTTTTTAAAATATAATACAGAGCAAGGTGGCAAAGGGGGAGTGGGGGGCAAGGGCTTACAGAGGTGTGCCAGAGCTGCCCAGACCAAAAAGTCGCCTACAGCACACGTGCTATCTTTCCGTCTGCACGGTTGCTGCAGTTGTTTACATGTTAACATTACGCATGTGATTTGGAACTGTATTTCGTTACATTATTCCACACTCTGTATTGCATTATTCCACTGTGTTTTCTGGTTTATCTTCAAAATGAGTGAAAACGTGAATCATTATATCCTGCCGCAACCCCAATGAAAACGAAAGTGTTGGTGCAATATCTATGTACCTTCGTTAAGTTAAAAATAAATATTTATAAGAATTACCCAGAATTCCTACAAGGATACCTTCTGAGAGGTTATGCTTTACTGTTCCGAATCAGGCCTGGTTGGCACGGTCTGACAATCCCCAGATCGTGTGTATTGCGGGAAAATCCGTGCAACGGAAGTTGCGAAGTAAATCATCGACTTTTCTATTTATATTTAACGGTATTGTTGATAGGCATTGCATGTTATAATTTAAATATCCGTTAAATATCCCAATTTTACAAACAACACACTTCCTATAAAACTCTTTAATTTACCATTGAAAAATGACTTCATTTGAAATACATATATGGGTTTCATAATATCAATTTAATAAGTCAAATATGTGCATAGGTATAGTCAATCATATTTAACGAAAGATTTAGAAACCGGCAGTTATCCCCTATCCATGAGAACAACCTATATCATATAAATATATATATATATATATATCATTATAATATCATTATATATATACATTCCTTACAGAGGAGGAGGAGGATATAACATACTAGTAGAAGGTGCTTGCATAATGCATCTCAGCTTGAAAAAACATTATTATTTCAGGGAGATATTTCGCCATGGGAAATATTTCTTTAAGTAAAAATAGATTAAAACAATCCCCAAATGTTGCAATTTTAAACATTTTACACTTTCTTCATTATAAGGTACTAATGCTACACATTTCAGCCAAATTTTAAAGTTGTAGCACTTCTAGAAGTAAAATAATATTTTTCTAATTGTTTAAAATTTAAAAATTTTTAACGGTTGCCGCAATATATATATATATATGTATATATATATATATATATATATATATATATATATATATATGAGAGATTGAAATGTTTATTTGTGCAAATGCACGGTTCTGTAAATAATTTGAAAATTGCAGTTTCCTAGCTCATCCCGTAGTACATAAAAAATTATTAAACTTTAATGTTCAAATGGGGTTAAAACAACCTCTAAAATTTACAATTTTTAAATTTTTGAATTTTATGGTTAGTTATGAGAAAATTCTATAATCTTGCAAAATTTCAGATTCCTAAACTTTTTAGATTGGTCTACATACTGGATTGCGTTTTCCCATGCTAACTTATGGGAGATATTCCGGGGTCTCTGGAGTCGAACCCAAGATACTGTAAGCAAAAGTGGCAATAATTCCTAACAGATATTGAAGCCATCTAGCAACACTGAAACTTTCATCTTTCTAGCTTACCGGCAAGTGCCCAAAATTAATTAATAATAATGGCGCAATGCTTTTCTTATGGGAAAAAACGCAAATTTCGGAATTTCTGGAGTCGAACTCATGTCACTTAGGTAAGGATTCTCATTTTATCTGAAAATTTCACCATTCTATCTACAAAAGCTAAAACTTTCACCTCTCTAGCTTTTGCAGTTTGGGCTGGACATTAGTATCCTCCTGTTATCATTATATATCGACATTTCTTACAGAGGAGGATATCATCATCATCATCATCATGCTTCTGTCCGAAGACAGGTTTTAACTGAATCGCTGCCTCCATTTCTCTCTCTCCCTAGAAGCCTCTTTTATACCTCTATAAGTATTATATCCCTGCTTTATATTATCTAATATTCCTATTCTTTTTCTCCCTCTTCCTCTTCTTCCACTAATTTTTCCTTCTAAGATCGTCCTTTGTAAACACTGTCTTCTCGATATGTGACCTATCCAATTTGCTTTTCTTTTCCTGATTGTTTTTATTAGCATCCTTTCTTCTCCCACCATTTCTAATACTTCTTCATTTCTCTTCCTCTCTGTCCATTTCACTTTCATCATTCTCCTCCATACCCACATCTCAAAACTTTCTAAATATTTTTCCTCCTTCCTCCTTACCGTCCACGTCTCTGCACCATAAAGAGCTATGCTCCATATGTAGCATTTTGCTAATTTCTTCCTTGTTTCTAAATTTATTTTCTTGCTTGTGAAAAGCTCCTTCTTCTCCTTAAATGCTGCTTTTGCCATTGCAATCCTACTTCTGATGCCCTGTGTACTACTTCCATCCTGCGCTAAAATACTGCCAAGATATTTGAAACTACTCACTTGTTCCAATTTTTGGCCATTTACCATTATATTTAATTATTTGTTGCACAATTTGCAATAAACAACCTTTCCATATGTTACAACTCTGTTGTAGGTCACGCCGACTATCGATATATCTTTTATGGTATATCGTATATAATTTGGTGTATAACTTAACAGCCATCCAGACATCGAACCAACGGATCTTAAAACTCATAGATTGCGAATATGTCCTATTATTCAAAGTGAAAGATTTATAAACAAACATACTCTCCATGATAAAGATTTATTTGCGTGAGAATAAGGCGGTTAGAGCAATTGTGGCAGAGGGACATGTACATTTCAAAATATAATCCTTGAGGAAATCATCAATTCGAAAGCTAGTTAACATTATACACACGTACTGCTCTAATGCGTGCAGCAGTTAATCAACTAAAATCGAAAGATTTCATTTAACTTTCATATAGACATGTCATGCATTGATGTTAACGTATTTCTATTAGTTCCATTGCGTTTTACCGTTTTTAAATTTAAAATTTTAATGACAAGTGTTGATTCAAAGCCATATTGCGCGGAAAAGATTCAAATCAAATTCGCGCCGACATTACCCAGAGTTCCCACAATGATACCTTCTAAAGTGCTATGCTTACCTATTCAGAATCGGGACTGGTTGGCACAGTCTAAATCTATCCAGATGAGAGGTTAAGAGTATTTCAGTGTAGCGGCGCTCATAATCAATGCGCCTTTTTGCAAAAGAATGTTGTTCCGTTAAAGAGTGAAATTTAGTTTTTAGTGTATCTTTTTACCTATTGCAAGACGGCTTCCTTCACTCTTCCTTACTTAATGAACATTAATTAATTTCTTCGCAGGTTATCGAGTTCTCAAAATGTACGCCTCCTTCGACTGTTACCTTTTCATTGTCTAGTGTCTACTAAGTTATAGTGTTTATACTAATTCTCATTGTTTTATATCATTCTGTATTGTTTCATACTATTTTATACTGATTTATATCATTTTGTATTGTTTTATACTATTTCGTATTACTTTATTTTATCATGTATTGTTTTATATCATATGTGTAATTTTATATCATTTCCTTCTTTCCTATGTTATGCAAGATCCAACAACAATCTCCATATTCATTGTATATATTTCAAGTATATTTCATCTTATTCTGCCTAATTATTGTATTATATTTCTTGGTTTGCATTACGTTAATGCCTGTATATGTATTTGTTTATGACGGTATACAACGATGTTGTATATGCGAACACTTACTGTACAAACTACTTTCTATTTAATGTTGTATTACTATATTATAATATGTACACTATCTAGGGTTTTCGCAGGTTTTTCACACCCCCTTCTCAGTGGGTGTTTTCCTGCATGGGTTTCACAATCTCTAATCTTTCTTCAATTTTATATATTTTTTTACTCTGTATGATTTAGGTATATACTGTTTATGTTATGCGTATTGTAATATCTTGCATTACCATTTTTATATTTATTTTATTGGCGAAGGGTTAAATGTAAGAATGGACCATATGGTCTAAATTTCGCCCGAATAAAGTTTATTAACTATCTATCTATCTCCTCTGTAAGGAACGTCAATATATAATGATAGGAGGATACTATTGTTTAGGCACTTCCAGATGAGCTGGAGATTCGAAATTTTTTTCTTAGGTAGGGTTTTGTACAGAACCGACTAGAAAAAACGAAAATCTTGAAAAAGTTCAACCATTTGGCCGCTAAAAATTCGCAATTGTTCAAACAAATTTTCAAGGTTTATGTATTTCCGAATGAGCTACGGTGCTGAAATTTTTTTTATAGATAGAATTTGTAAAAAAAAGAAATAGGGATTATACAAATTTTGATATTTTAATTTGTTTGGCAGTTAAAATTCCTCAAGTTTAAACAAATAGATAACTGTTTAGGTACTACGGGATGAGCTAGGAAGCTGAAAATTTCAAATTATTTACAGATTAGTGAATTAGCGCAAATAAACATTTCAATTTCACCATATATGAATTGCGGCGGCCGTTAAAAATTATTTAAATTTAAACAATTAGAAAAATATTATTTTACTTCTAGAAGAGCTACAACTTTGAAACTTGTCTAAAATGTGTAGCATTAGTACCTTATAATGAATAAAGTGTAAAATGTTTAAAATTGCGACATTTGGGGATTGTTTTAAAGTATTATTTTTAAATGTGGAAAAAACGGAAATCGCTGCAGAGGTGAAATCTTTAGAATTAATAGAATATTTGTAATGATGAAATGTCTGTCTGAAAAATGAATGTATTTTTCAAGGTGAGATGAAATGCAGTATGCAAGCACCAACTACTAGTATGTTATATATATCCTCCTCTGTAAGAGTCGTCGATATATAATGATAACATATAGGAGGATACTAATGTTTAGGCACTTCTATATGTGCTGGAGATTCGAAATTTTTTCATAGTAGAATTCTTAAAAATAAGAAATAGGGATTATACAAATTTTGATATTTTTATTAGTTCGGCATTTAAAAATTAAATTAAAAAATATTTGAAATGATGAAATGTCTGTCTGAAAAATGAATGTTTTTTCAAGATGGTATGAAATGCTTGCAGGAGGATATAGGAGGATACTAATGTTTAGGCACTTCTACAAATTCATCGTGAGATAAATTGGAAGGTGAGATACCATGACTGGTTTACGGCAGGGAGTGATGAATTGATGCATGACGAATTTTTTTTGTAATGAATTGATGCACGACAAACTGACCTGAACTAGTTGTTTTAGAACCATAGGAAGTATGATTATGCATTTAATTGATGTTTTTTTAAACAAATGAAACATTAGATAAAATAATTGCATCTACTAAAATTTTTCATTTCAAATTTATGATCCGGATTTCAGTTTATGCCATATTAATTTTAAAATTTACGTTTAAAAAGTTGTTTTTTTCTCAAACAAAAATATGTTACAAACCATTTCAATTAATCAACCAACTAATATACTTATACTGAATACGTGTGTTTGAAATATACACCAAATACATTCAGTGAGAAATTATGTCATAAAATCTTTTTTCTGTTTTGGCAGTCTGCTGAAAGTGATTTGGGTCGTCTTGGATTTGGCTAAATATGGTATATATAAGAGCTTAAGTGTGATGGCAGATTTTATAAATAATTTTGCTTATTTTTTAGGTACAAATGTTGCTGAAGCAAGAAATATTTTGAACAACTCAGGCCTACCAATACAGTCTGCGGGAAATTTGGATGAAGCTGCAAAAAAAGTTGTCGGTTGCCTTAGATGAATCTTTAGATTTTCCTTTCAATTGTATCCTGTTTCTTAATGATACTGCTTTGTATTCAAGATGCCTTATAATTAGGCTTGGTAGGATTTGAAACAATAAAATTTTTTTATTGCACTGTCATAAACCTCGACCAAGTTCAATAATCTCTATGCGCCTTGGGGCATTTTTGCGATATGATCAGCCACCATACTCCATTCCCATTCGCCAAAATTTAGAGAGCCGCAAACTATCTGGCATACAAGGTCTAATTTTATACATAAACTTATAGCCAAAATTTTATTAAAGGAATTAATTTATTCAATATTCTACATCAAAATAAATGAAATATTTAAAAAACATTGATATTTGTCTTTGATTTATAGGAAGTATAAACTTGATATTAGAGGTCCCTTTTTAAGAAATTCAATCATCGAAAACTACCAAGCCCAAAAAAATGCATTAAAATATATGCCGATTTTTGTTGTGGATTTTAAAAAAAAATTAATGTGGATTTTATTAATCGATTTTTAAGAAAAATAAATGTAAAAAACTACTTATGAGAACAACTTTTTGTATTTATCATAGACAAAATGAATATAAGGGTGGCTTGCATGGAGGATCACACACTATGAATATTGATAACAGAAAAATGTTTCCGACCCCTGCTTTATACTTTATATCTGAGCTCACTTTTTTATTATTAATGATTATTCCTGAATGTGACTGAGAATTGTATTGCTTACATTTGTTAAACCCTTCAATTTTTCAGAAATTTTGTAATCATTACAGCAATTTTAAAAGTTTTTAACAGTTTTATTTGATTGTTACTACTCAATAAATAAGTTGAATTCCAAAGTTGAAGTTCAAAAATGGTTTCCACAGTCTTATGAAATGATATTGTTTTGGACCAGAACCAGTAAATGAATAGGCTGTTGGTAAAATTTCTATGCTCTATGTCTATGCAGCCTAAGAAAGAATTTATAATATGGTATAGGTGTTGTAGTCCCCTAAGGGTAGCTTTAAACACTTAAACTGGGGTCAAACTCAATGTGGATGGGCCCAGTGGTGTAGCTACCATCCAGGCAGTCCAGGCAAAGCCCGGGGGCCTGCACTTCAGGGGGGCCCACAACAGTTTGAATGCAGAGACTGGAATGTTGAGAGTTTGCACTTGCTCTTCTTTAAACTTACTGTATAAGCGTGAGGCTGTATGGTATTGGAATTCAAACATCTATCCAGTATGTCAAAGACCATGAAAAGAAGTGAGAACAAGAGACCCTAAAGGAGTGGTATAGGCATTGTTGAAGCCTATGCCTAATCCACACTTGGGGAATAAAGATTTTAAAAAAGTGAAAATACAATACGAAAAGTTTCAGATCAATCGGCTGTTGATCTTGAAAATGAAATTATTGACTCCATCTAGGATAAGGGACTGAATGTATTGAAATATCGAGGTTGATGGAGGTGCAGTTATGAATGGAGTTTATTCTGGTGCTCAAGTCCTAATTCTGGAGGAGGAGGAAAATGCATAATTTGTACATTGTGCTTCACTTAACTTAAATCTGGTCCTTAAAGGCTTGGCTCATGTCATACCTGAAATTTCTTCATTTCTCAGGAACATGGAGAGAATTTACATTTATTTGGACAAAGCATCAAGAGTGGAAATTACTTGAGTCTTTCATTAGCCTGGAAAATGCTGCCACAGTTCCACTTCCCTTTACTTTGGAAGTCGAAGTTATAAATACCTGTACTGTTGTTTGTTAGTTTTTATATTATTATGTGCCTTTCCATCAAATGTTTACTTAGCTAGTGTGTGCATTAACAATACAGTCATTACATACTAATCTCTCATGGTTCAGAAAATTCTCTAGTCCAGAATGCCTCCAGTCCTGAGCTGCATTAGTGTTTCAACCTGTATTTACAGTAGTTCCTCGCCAACTGCAGGGACTACGTTCCTGCCTTAACCTGTGGTTGGCAAAACCATGGTTGGTGTGGGCCAAGGCTTATGGGAAATCGGGGATTAAGGGGTATGATCTCTGAATGATATAAATCAAGTCCTGCAATGTATACCTCAGTTTTAAAACTAAATATGCTATACATAAAAAAACATGTTTATTATATAAAAATAAAAAAGAAAATGTTTTCAGTACAAATAATTACTGCACATTAATAATATAATGGCAGAGCTGTTCTTGTGGATGCTGCATGCCTGGCCTAATGCTAGAAAAGAACACTGGTAAAAGCCTCAAACCTCCACCTCTCGACTAATTTGTGCTCTTATCACGAACTAAAAATCTTCTTTCCCATGTCTCTCCTAGCAAAGATTAGTTAGTATGTAGCTTCTTCAATAATAAATTGTAATCATATTAGCCAACTGTTGATATTCAAGATCGGATACCATGGTTGACAAAGCCAGGTAAAATTTTTCAACCATAGGTACTCAAAACCACATTTTGTGAGGGGCTACTGTATTTGAATATTTATCAATTCTGAGATGAATTGATAGGTTTTAATTCATGAGTAAAAGGATCATAGCCTTAGTAAATTTTCAGCTGCTATCTATATCTCTCTTGCACATGTTTATGTTACAGAGTTCCCTGTTGAAATTTTATCAGAACTTCACAGAATTTTTGTGTAGCATAATGGTAGGAGTATGGCATATGGGTCTGTGGTATGTGGCTATTCATTTTTCAGTCAATTGCAAATGTCATGTTTCCCTGAAATGGTTTAAAACATTTACCCTCACATTACACAGAGTTTACATAAAGATTCAATCTATAAAATTATGCAGCCCTACTTTGTAGATAATTGTCAAGATATTTCTTAATTCTTAGGATTTTCATTACGAGAATGAGTCGTAGCATAACTTACCTTTGCATGCATTTTTTTGAAAAAATTATTATGCATCGAAAACATTTTTTAAATCATCTAATAACACTCCAGCCAATTAAAAAAGATAAATAGTACTTTTGTAAATTAATCTTAGAATTTCAGAGTCATAAATATCTGGATTGATTAATATATTCTGATATAAAAAATATGAATCATCAGTGGTACATCCTTAATGCCAGCTGAATTGGAAGAGTAATACATGATTTCTGAAAATTAAATTCAATACTTTACATTCCCAAAAAGTGATATATATATATATATATACACCTTGATATATTAATGGGTTATGGATACAGGTTGTTATACAGTTTTGCCCAATATTTGTCTAAAATAACAATATGAAAAGAAATGTTTTAGCAAGTTATTGCACTAGCCATGCAAATAAAAGTTAATTTTGTAATGGGATAAAAACATACATTACTTTATTAATTAACTTTTTAAAATATAATACAGAGCAAGGTGGCAAAGGGGGAGTGCGGGGCAAGGGCTTACAGAGGTGTGCCAGAGCTGCCCAGACCAAAAAGTCGCCTACAGCACACGTGCTATCTTTCCGTCTGCACGGTTGCTGCAGTTGTTTACATGTTAACATTACGCATGTGATTTGGAACTGTATTTCGTTACATTATTCCACACTCTGTATTGCATTATTCCACTGTTTTTTCTGGTTTATCTTCAAAATGAGTGAAAACGTGAATCATTATATCCTGCTGCAACCCCAATGAAAACGAAAGTGTTGGTGCAATATCTATGTACCTTCGTTAAGTTAAAAATAAATATTTATATGAATTACCCAGAATTCCTACAAGGATACCTTCTGAGAGGTTATGCTTTACTGTTCCGAATCGGGCCTGGTTGGCACGGTCTGACAATCCCCAGATCGTGTGTATTGCGGGAAAATCCGTGCAACGGAAGTTGCGAAGTAAATCATCGACTTTTCTATTTATATTTAACGGTATTGTTGATAGGCATTGCATGTTATAATTTAAATATCCGTTAAATATCCCAATTTTACAAACAACACACTTCCTATAAAACTCTTTAATTTACCATTGAAAAATGACTTCATTTGAAATACATATATGGGTTTCATAATATCAATTTAATAAGTCAAATATGTGCATAGGTATAGTCAATCATATTTAACGAAAGATTTAGAAACCGGCAGTTATCCCCTATCCATGAGAACAACCTATATCATATAAATATATATATATATATATATCATTATAATATCATTATATATATACATTCCTTACAGAGGAGGAGGAGGATATAACATACTAGTAGAAGGTGCTTGCATAATGCATCTCAGCTTGAAAAAACATTATTATTTCAGGGAGATATTTCGCCATGGGAAATATTTCTTTAAGTAAAAATAGATTAAAACAATCCCCAAATGTTGCAATTTTAAACATTTTACACTTTCTTCATTATAAGGTACTAATGCTACACATTTCAGCCAAATTTTAAAGTTGTAGCACTTCTAGAAGTAAAATAATATTTTTCTAATTGTTTAAAATTTAAAAATTTTTAACGGTTGCCGCAATATATATATATATATGTATATATATATATATATATATATATATATATATATATATATATATATATATATATGAGAGATTGAAATGTTTATTTGTGCAAATGCACGGTTCTGTAAATAATTTGAAAATTGCAGTTTCCTAGCTCATCCCGTAGTACATAAAAAATTATTAAACTTTAATGTTCAAATGGGGTTAAAACAACCTCTAAAATTTACAATTTTTAAATTTTCGAATTTTATGGTTAGTTATGAGAAAATTCTATAATCTTGCAAAATTTCAGATTCCTAAACTTTTTAGATTGGTCTACATACTGGATTGCGTTTTCCCATGCTAACTTATGGGAGATATTCCGGGGTCTCTGGAGTCGAACCCAAGATACTGTAAGCAAAAGTGGCAATAATTCCTAACAGATATTGAAGCCATCTAGCAACACTGAAACTTTCATCTTTCTAGCTTACCGGCAAGTGCCCAAAATTAATTAATAATAATGGCGCAATGCTTTTCTTATGGGAAAAAACGCAAATTTCGGAATTTCTGGAGTCGAACTCATGTCACTTAGGTAAGGATTCTCATTTTATCTGAAAATTTCACCATTCTATCTACAAAAGCTAAAACTTTCACCTCTCTAGCTTTTGCAGTTTGGGCTGGACATTAGTATCCTCCTGTTATCATTATATATCGACATTTCTTACAGAGGAGGATATCATCATCATCATCATCATGCTTCTGTCCGAAGACAGGTTTTAACTGAATCGCTGCCTCCATTTCTCTCTCTCCCTAGAAGCCTCTTTTATACCTCTATAAGTATTATATCCCTGCTTTATATTATCTAATATTCCTATTCTTTTTCTCCCTCTTCCTCTTCTTCCACTAATTTTTCCTTCTAAGATCGTCCTTTGTAAACACTGTCTTCTCGATATGTGACCTATCCAATTTGCTTTTCTTTTCCTGATTGTTTTTATTAGCATCCTTTCTTCTCCCACCATTTCTAATACTTCTTCATTTCTCTTCCTCTCTGTCCATTTCACTTTCATCATTCTCCTCCATACCCACATCTCAAAACTTTCTAAATATTTTTCCTCCTTCCTCCTTACCGTCCACGTCTCTGCACCATAAAGAGCTATGCTCCATATGTAGCATTTTGCTAATTTCTTCCTTGTTTCTAAATTTATTTTCTTGCTTGTGAAAAGCTCCTTCTTCTCGTTAAATGCTGCTTTTGCCATTGCAATCCTACTTCTGATGTCCTGTGTACTACTTCCATCCTGCGCTAAAATACTGCCAAGATATTTGAAACTACTCACTTGTTCCAATTTTTGGCCATTTACCATTATATTTAATTATTTGTTGCACAATTTGCAATAAACAACCTTTCCATATGTTACAACTCTGTTGTAGGTCACGCCGACTATCGATATATCTTTTATGGTATATCGTATATAATTTGGTGTATAACTTAACAGCCATCCAGACATCGAACCAACGGATCTTAAAACTCATAGATTGCGAATATGTCCTATTATTCAAAGTGAAAGATTTATAAACAAACATACTCTCCATGATAAAGATTTATTTGCGTGAGAATAAGGCGGTTAGAGCAATTGTGGCAGAGGGACATGTACATTTCAAAATATAATCCTTGAGGAAATCATCAATTCGAAAGCTAGTTAACATTATACACACGTACTGCTCTAATGCGTGCAGCAGTTAATCAACTAAAATCGAAAGATTTCATTTAACTTTCATATAGACATGTCATGCATTGATGTTAACGTATTTCTATTAGTTCCATTGCGTTTTACCGTTTTTAAATTTAAAATTTTAATGACAAGTGTTGATTCAAAGCCATATTGCGCGGAAAAGATTCAAATCAAATTCGCGCCGACATTACCCAGAGTTCCCACAATGATACCTTCTAAAGTGCTATGCTTACCTATTCAGAATCGGGACTGGTTGGCACAGTCTAAATCTATCCAGATGAGAGGTTAAGAGTATTTCAGTGTAGCGGCGCTCATAATCTATGCGCCTTTTTGCAAAAGAATGTTGTTCCGTTAAAGAGTGAAATTTAGTTTTTAGTATATCTTTTTACCTATTGCAAGACGGCTTCCTTCACTCTTCCTTACTTAATGAACATTAATTAATTTCTTCGCAGGTTATCGAGTTCTCAAAATGTACGCCTCCTTCGACTGTTACCTTTTCATTGTCTAGTGTCTACTAAGTTATAGTGTTTATACTAATTCTCATTGTTTTATATCATTCTGTATTGTTTCATACTATTTTATACTGATTTATATCATTTTGTATTGTTTTATACTATTTCGTATTACTTTATTTTATCATGTATTGTTTTATATCATATGTGTAATTTTATATCATTTCCTTCTTTCCTATGTTATGCAAGATCCAACAACAATCTCCATATTCATTGTATATATTTCAAGTATATTTCATCTTATTCTGCCTAATTATTGTATTATATTTCTTGGTTTGCATTACGTTAATGCCTGTATATGTATTTGTTTATGACGGTATACAACGATGTTGTATATGCGAACACTTACTGTACAAACTACTTTCTATTTAATGTTGTATTACTATATTATAATATGTACACTATCTAGGGTTTTCGCAGGTTTTTCACACCCCCCTTCTCAGTGGGTGTTTTCCTGCGTGGGTTTCACAATCTCTAATCTTTCTTCAATTTTATATATTTTTTTACTCTGTATGATTTAGGTATATACTGTTTATGTTATGCGTATTGTAATATCTTGCATTACCATTTTTATATTTATTTTATTGACGAAGGGTTAAATGTAAGAATGGACCATATGGTCTAAATTTCGCCCGAATAAAGTTTATTAACTATCTATCTATCTCCTCTGTAAGGAACGTCGATATATAATGATAGGAGGATACTATTGTTTAGGCACTTCCAGATGAGCTGGAGATTCGAAATTTTTTTCTTAGGTAGGGTTTTGTACAGAACCGACTAGAAAAAACGAAAATCTTGAAAAAGTTCAACCATTTGGCCGCTAAAAATTCGCAATTGTTCAAACAAATTTTCAAGGTTTATGTATTTCCGAATGAGCTACGGTGCTGAAATTTTTTTTATAGATAGAATTTGTAAAAAAAAGAAATAGGGATTATACAAATTTTGATATTTTAATTTGTTTGGCAGTTAAAATTCCTCAAGTTTAAACAAATAGATAACTGTTTAGGTACTACGGGATGAGCTAGGAAGCTGAAAATTTCAAATTATTTACAGATTAGTGAATTAGCGCAAATAAACATTTCAATTTCACCATATATGAATTGCGGCGGCCGTTAAAAATTATTTAAATTTAAACAATTAGAAAAATATTATTTTACTTCTAGAAGAGCTACAACTTTGAAACTTGTCTAAAATGTGTAGCATTACTACCTTATAATGAATAAAGTGTAAAATGTTTAAAATTGCGACATTTGGGGATTGTTTTAAAGTATTATTTTTACATGTGGAAAAAACGGAAATCGCTGCAGAGGTGAAATCTTTAGAATTAATAGAATATTTGTAATGATGAAATGTCTGTCTGAAAAATGAATGTATTTTTCAAGGTGAGATGAAATGCAGTATGCAAGCACCAACTACTAGTATGTTATATATATCCTCCTCTGTAAGAGTCGTCGATATATAATGATAACATATAGGAGGATACTAATGTTTAGGCACTTCTATATGTGCAGGAGATTCGAAATTTTTTCATAGTAGAATTCTTAAAAATAAGAAATAGGGATTATACAAATTTTGATATTTTTATTAGTTCGGCATTTAAAAATTAAATTAAAAAATATTTGAAATGATGAAATGTCTGTCTGAAAAATGAATGTTTTTTCAAGATGGTATGAAATGCTTGCAGGAGGATATAGGAGGATACTAATGTTTAGGCACTTCTACAAATTCATCGTGAGATAAATTGGAAGGTGAGATACCATGACTGGTTTACGGCAGGGAGTGATGAATTGATGCATGACGAATTTTTTTTGTAATGAATTGATGCACGACAAACTGACCTTAACTAGTTGTTTTAGAACCATAGGAAGTATGATTATGCATTTAATTGATGTTTTTTTAAACAAATGAAACGTTAGATAAAATAATTGCATCTACTAAAATTTTTCATTTCAAATTTATGATCCGGATTTCAGTTTATGCCATATTAATTTTAAAATTTACGTTTAAAAAGTTGTTTTTTTCTCAAACAAAAATATGTTACAAACCATTTCAATTAATCAACGAACTAATATACTTATACTGAATACGTGTGTTTGAAATATACACCAAATACATTCAGTGAGAAATTATGTCATAAAATCTTTTTTCTGTTTTGGCAGTCTGCTGAAAGTGATTTGGGTCGTCTTGGATTTGGCTAAATATGGTATATATAAGAGCTTAAGTGTGATGGCAGATTTTATAAATAATTTTGCTTATTTTTTAGGTACAAATGTTGCTGAAGCAAGAAATATTTTGAACAACTCAGGCCTACCAATACAGTCTGCGGGAAATTTGGATGAAGCTGCAAAAAAAGTTGTCGGTTGCCTTAGATGAATCTTTAGATTTTCCTTTCAATTGTATCCTGTTTCTTAATGATACTGCTTTGTATTCAAGATGCCTTATAATTAGGCTTGGTAGGATTTGAAACAATAAAATTTTTTTATTGCACTGTCATAAACCTCGACCAAGTTCAATAATCTCTATGCGCCTTGGGGCATTTTTGCGATATGATCAGCCACCATACTCCATTCCCATTCGCCAAAATTTAGAGAGCCGCAAACTATCTGGCATACAAGGTCTAATTTTATACATAAACTTATAGCCAAAATTTTATTAAAGGAATTAATTTATTCAATATTCTACATCAAAATAAATGAAATATTTAAAAAACATTGATATTTGTCTTTGATTTATAGGAAGTATAAACTTGATATTAGAGGTCCCTTTTTAAGAAATTCAATCATCGAAAACTACCAAGCCCAAAAAAATGCATTAAAATATATGCCGATTTTTGTTGTGGATTTTTAAAAAAAATTAATGTGGATTTTATTAATCGATTTTTAAGAAAAATAAATGTAAAAAACTACTTATGAGAACAACTTTTTGTATTTATCATAGACAAAATGAATATAAGGGTGGCTTGCATGGAGGATCACACACTATGAATATTGATAACAGAAAAATGTTTCCGACCCCTGCTTTATACTTTATATCTGAGCTCACTTTTTTATTATTAATGATTATTCCTGAATGTGACTGAGAATTGTATTGCTTACATTTGTTAAACCCTTCAATTTTTCAGAAATTTTGTAATCATTACAGCAATTTTAAAAGTTTTTAACAGTTTTATTTGATTGTTACTACTCAATAAATAAGTTGAATTCCAAAGTTGAAGTTCAAAAATGGTTTCCACAGTCTTATGAAATGATATTGTTTTGGACCAGAACCAGTAAATGAATAGGCTGTTGGTAAAATTTCTATGCTCTATGTCTATGCAGCCTAAGAAAGAATTTATAATATGGTATAGGTGTTGTAGTCCCCTAAGGGTAGCTTTAAACACTTAAACTGGGGTCAAACTCAATGTGGATGGGCCCAGTGGTGTAGCTACCATCCAGGCAGTCCAGGCAAAGCCCGGGGGCCTGCACTTCAGGGGGGCCCACAACAGTTTGAATGCAGAGACTGGAATGTTGAGAGTTTGCACTTGCTCTTCTTTAAACTTACTGTATAAGCGTGAGGCTGTATGGTATTGGAATTCAAACATCTATCCAGTATGTCAAAGACCATGAAAAGAAGTAAGAACAAGAGACCCTAAAGGAGTGGTATAGGCATTGTTGAAGCCTATGCCTAATCCACACTTGGGGAATAAAGATTTTAAAAAAGTGAAAATACAATACGAAAAGTTTCAGATCAATCGGCTGTTGATCTTGAAAATGAAATTATTGACTCCATCTAGGATAAGGGACTGAATGTATTGAAATATCGAGGTTGATGGAGGTGCAGTTATGAATGGAGTTTATTCTGGTGCTCAAGTCCTAATTCTGGAGGAGGAGGAAAATGCATAATTTGTACATTGTGCTTCACTTAACTTAAATCTGGTCCTTAAAGGCTTGGCTCATGTCATACCTGAAATTTCTTCATTTCTCAGGAACATGGAGAGAATTTACATTTATTTGGACAAAGCATCAAGAGTGGAAATTACTTGAGTCTTTCATTAGCCTGGAAAATGCTGCCACAGTTCCACTTCCCTTTACTTTGGAAGTCGAAGTTATAAATACCTGTACTGTTGTTTGTTAGTTTTTATATTATTATGTGCCTTTCCATCAAATGTTTACTTAGCTAGTGTGTGCATTAACAATACAGTCATTACATACTAATCTCTCATGGTTCAGAAAATTCTCTAGTCCAGAATGCCTCCAGTCCTGAGCTGCATTAGTGTTTCAACCTGTATTTACAGTAGTTCCTCGCCAACTGCAGGGACTACGTTCCTGCCTTAACCTGTGGTTGGCAAAACCATGGTTGGTGTGGGCCAAGGCTTATGGGAAATCGGGGATTAAGGGGTATGATCTCTGAATGATATAAATCAAGTCCTGCAATGTATACCTCAGTTTTAAAACTAAATATGCTATACATAAAAAAACATGTTTATTATATAAAAATAAAAAAGAAAATGTTTTCAGTACAAATAATTACTGCACATTAATAATATAATGGCAGAGCTGTTCTTGTGGATGCTGCATGCCTGGCCTAATGCTTCAAAGAACACTGGTAAAAGCCTCAAACCTCCACCTCTCGACTAATTTGTGCTCTTATCACGAACTAAAAATCTTCTTTCCCATGTATCTCCTAGCAAAGATTAGTTAGTATGTAGCTTCTTCAATAATAAATTGTAATCATATTAGCCAACTGTTGATATTCAAGATCGGATACCATGGTTGACAAAGCCAGGTAAAATTTTTCAACCATTGGTACTCAAAACCACATTTTGTGAGGGGCTACTGTATTTGAATATTTATCAATTCTGAGATGAATTGATAGGTTTTAATTCATGAGTAAAAGGATCATAGCCTTAGTAAATTTTCAGCTGCTATCTATATCTCTCTTGCACATGTTTATGTTACAGAGTTCCCTGTTGAAATTTTATCAGAACTTCACAGAATTTTTGTGTAGCATAATGGTAGGAGTATGGCATATGGGTCTGTGGTATGTGGCTATTCATTTTTCAGTCAATTGCAAATGTCATGTTTCCCTGAAATGGTTTAAAACATTTACCCTCACATTACACAGAGTTTACATAAAGATTCAATCTATAAAATTATGCAGCCCTACTTTGTAGATAATTGTCAAGATATTTCTTAATTCTTAGGATTTTCATTACGAGAATGAGTCGTAGCATAACTTACCTTTGCATGCATTTTTTTGAAAAAATTATTATGCATCAAAAACATTTTTTAAATCATCTAATAACACTCCAGCCAATTAAAAAAGATAAATAGTACTTTTGTAAATTAATCTTAGAATTTCAGTGTCATAAATATCTGGATTGATTAATATATTCTGATATAAAAAATATGAATCATCAGTGGTACATCCTTAATGCCAGCTGAATTGGAAGAGTAATACATGATTTCTGAAAATTAAATTCAATACTTTACATTCCCAAAAAGTGATATATATATATATATATATATATACACCTTGATATATTAATGGGTTATGGATACAGGTTGTTATACAGTTTTGCCCAATATTTGTCTAAAATAACAATATGAAAAGAAATGTTTTAGCAAGTTATTGCACTAGCCATGCAAATAAAAGTTAATTTTGTAATGGGATAAAAACATACATTACTTTATTAATTAACTTTTTAAAATATAATACAGAGCAAGGTGGCAAAGGGGGAGTGGGGGGCAAGGGCTTACAGAGGTGTGCCAGAGCTGCCCAGACCAAAAAGTCGCCTACAGCACACGTGCTATCTTTCCGTCTGCACGGTTGCTGCAGTTGTTTACATGTTAACATTACGCATGTGATTTGGAACTGTATTTCGTTACATTATTCCACACTCTGTATTGCATTATTCCACTGTGTTTTCTGGTTTATCTTCAAAATGAGTGAAAACGTGAATCATTATATCCTGCTGCAACCCCAATGAAAACGAAAGTGTTGGTGCAATATCTATGTACCTTCGTTAAGTTAAAAATAAATATTTATATGAATTACCCAGAATTCCTACAAGGATACCTTCTGAGAGGTTATGCTTTACTGTTCCGAATCGGGCCTGGTTGGCACGGTCTGACAATCCCCAGATCGTGTGTATTGCGGGAAAATCCGTGCAACGGAAGTTGCGAAGTAAATCATCGACTTTTCTATTTATATTTAACGGTATTGTTGATAGGCATTGCATGTTATAATTTAAATATCCGTTAAATATCCCAATTTTACAAACAACACACTTCCTATAAAACTCTTTAATTTACCATTGAAAAATGACTTCATTTGAAATACATATATGGGTTTCATAATATCAATTTAATAAGTCAAATATGTGCATAGGTATAGTCAATCATATTTAACGAAAGATTTAGAAACCGGCAGTTATCCCCTATCCATGAGAACAACCTATACCATATAAATATATATATATATATATATATCATTATAATATCATTATATATATACATTCCTTACAGAGGAGGAGGAGGATATAACATACTAGTAGAAGGTGCTTGCATAATGCATCTCAGCTTGAAAAAACATTATTATTTCAGGGAGATATTTCGCCATGGGAAATATTTCTTTAAGTAAAAATAGATTAAAACAATCCCCAAATGTTGCAATTTTAAACATTTTACACTTTCTTCATTATAAGGTACTAATGCTACACATTTCAGCCAAATTTTAAAGTTGTAGCACTTCTAGAAGTAAAATAATATTTTTCTAATTGTTTAAAATTTAAAAATTTTTAACGGTTGCCGCAATATATATATATATATGTATATATATATATATATATATATATATATATATATATATATATATATATATATATATATATATATATGAGAGATTGAAATGTTTATTTGTGCAAATGCACGGTTCTGTAAATAATTTGAAAATTGCAGTTTCCTAGCTCATCCCGTAGTACATAAAAAATTATTAAACTTTAATGTTCAAATGGGGTTAAAACAACCTCTAAAATTTACAATTTTTAAATTTTCGAATTTTATGGTTAGTTATGAGAAAATTCTATAATCTTGCAAAATTTCAGATTCCTAAACTTTTTAGATTGTTCTACATACTGGATTGCGTTTTCCCATGCTAACTTATGGGAGATATTCCGGGGTCTCTGGAGTCGAACCCAAGATACTGTAAGCAAAAGTGGCAATAATTCCTAACAGATATTGAAGCCATCTAGCAACACTGAAACTTTCATCTTTCTAGCTTACCGGCAAGTGCCCAAAATTAATTAATAATAATGGCGCAATGCTTTTCTTATGGGAAAAAACGCAAATTTCGGAATTTCTGGAGTCGAACTCATGTCACTTAGGTAAGGATTCTCATTTTATCTGAAAATTTCACCATTCTATCTACAAAAGCTAAAACTTTCACCTCTCTAGCTTTTGCAGTTTGGGCTGGACATTAGTATCCTCCTGTTATCATTATATATCGACATTTCTTACAGAGGAGGATATCATCATCATCATCATCATGCTTCTGTCCGAAGACAGGTTTTAACTGAATCGCTGCCTCCATTTCTCTCTCTCCCTAGAAGCCTCTTTTATACCTCTATAAGTATTATATCCCTGCTTTATATTATCTAATATTCCTATTCTTTTTCTCCCTCTTCCTCTTCTTCCACTAATTTTTCCTTCTAAGATCGTCCTTTGTAAACACTGTCTTCTCGATATGTGACCTATCCAATTTGCTTTTCTTTTCCTGATTGTTTTTATTAGCATCCTTTCTTCTCCCACCATTTCTAATACTTCTTCATTTCTCTTCCTCTCTGTCCATTTCACTTTCATCATTCTCCTCCATACCCACATCTCAAAACTTTCTAAATATTTTTCCTCCTTCCTCCTTACCGTCCACGTCTCTGCACCATAAAGAGCTATGCTCCATATGTAGCATTTTGCTAATTTCTTCCTTGTTTCTAAATTTATTTTCTTGCTTGTGAAAAGCTCCTTCTTCTCCTTAAATGCTGCTTTTGCCATTGCAATCCTACTTCTGATGCCCTGTGTACTACTTCCATCCTGCGCTAAAATACTGCCAAGATATTTGAAACTACTCACTTGTTCCAATTTTTGGCCATTTACCATTATATTTAATTATTTGTTGCACAATTTGCAATAAACAACCTTTCCATATGTTACAACTCTGTTGTAGGTCACGCCGACTATCGATATATCTTTTATGGTATATCGTATATAATTTGGTGTATAACTTAACAGCCATCCAGACATCGAACCAACGGATCTTAAAACTCATAGATTGCGAATATGTCCTATTATTCAAAGTGAAAGATTTATAAACAAACATACTCTCCATGATAAAGATTTATTTGCGTGAGAATAAGGCGGTTAGAGCAATTGTGGCAGAGGGACATGTACATTTCAAAATATAATCCTTGAGGAAATCATCAATTCGAAAGCTAGTTAACATTATACACACGTACTGCTCTAATGCGTGCAGCAGTTAATCAACTAAAATCGAAAGATTTCATTTAACTTTCATATAGACATGTCATGCATTGATGTTAACGTATTTCTATTAGTTCCATTGCGTTTTACCGTTTTTAAATTTAAAATTTTAATGACAAGTGTTGATTCAAAGCCATATTGCGCGGAAAAGATTCAAATCAAATTCGCGCCGACATTACCCAGAGTTCCCACAATGATACCTTCTAAAGTGCTATGCTTACCTATTCAGAATCGGGACTGGTTGGCACAGTCTAAATCTATCCAGATGAGAGGTTAAGAGTATTTCAGTGTAGCGGCGCTCATAATCAATGCGCCTTTTTGCAAAAGAATGTTGTTCCGTTAAAGAGTGAAATTTAGTTTTTAGTGTATCTTTTTACCTATTGCAAGACGGCTTCCTTCACTCTTCCTTACTTAATGAACATTAATTAATTTCTTCGCAGGTTATCGAGTTCTCAAAATGTACGCCTCCTTCGACTGTTACCTTTTCATTGTCTAGTGTCTACTAAGTTATAGTGTTTATACTAATTCTCATTGTTTTATATCATTCTGTATTGTTTCATACTATTTTATACTGATTTATATCATTTTGTATTGTTTTATACTATTTCGTATTACTTTATTTTATCATGTATTGTTTTATATCATATGTGTAATTTTATATCATTTCCTTCTTTCCTATGTTATGCAAGATCCAACAACAATCTCCATATTCATTGTATATATTTCAAGTATATTTCATCTTATTCTGCCTAATTATTGTATTATATTTCTTGGTTTGCATTACGTTAATGCCTGTATATGTATTTGTTTATGACGGTATACAACGATGTTGTATATGCGAACACTTACTGTACAAACTACTTTCTATTTAATGTTGTATTACTATATTATAATATGTACACTATCTAGGGTTTTCGCAGGTTTTTCACACCCCCCTTCTCAGTGGGTGTTTTCCTGCGTGGGTTTCACAATCTCTAATCTTTCTTCAATTTTATATATTTTTTTACTCTGTATGATTTAGGTATATACTGTTTATGTTATGCGTATTGTAATATCTTGCATTACCATTTTTATATTTATTTTATTGACGAAGGGTTAAATGTAAGAATGGACCATATGGTCTAAATTTCGCCCGAATAAAGTTTATTAACTATCTATCTATCTCCTCTGTAAGGAACGTCGATATATAATGATAGGAGGATACTAATGTTTAGGCACTTCCAGATGAGCTGGAGATTCGAAATTTTTTTCTTAGGTAGGGTTTTGTACAGAACCGACTAGAAAAAACGAAAATCTTGAAAAAGTTCAACCATTTGGCCGCTAAAAATTCGCAATTGTTCAAACAAATTTTCAAGGTTTATGTATTTCCGAATGAGCTACGGTGCTGAAATTTTTTTTATAGATAGAATTTGTAAAAAAAAGAAATAGGGATTATACAAATTTTGATATTTTAATTTGTTTGGCAGTTAAAATTCCTCAAGTTTAAACAAATAGATAACTGTTTAGGTACTACGGGATGAGCTAGGAAGCTGAAAATTTCAAATTATTTACAGATTATTGAATAAGCGCAAATAAACATTTCAATTTCACCATATATGAATTGCGGCGGCCGTTAAAAATTATTTAAATTTAAACAATTAGAAAAATATTATTTTACTTCTAGAAGAGCTACAACTTTGAAACTTGTCTAAAATGTGTAGCATTAGTACCTTATAATGAATAAAGTGTAAAATGTTTAAAATTGCGACATTTGGGGATTGTTTTAAAGTATTATTTTTAAATGTGGAAAAAACGGAAATCGCTGCAGAGGTGAAATCTTTAGAATTAATAGAATATTTGTAATGATGAAATGTCTGTCTGAAAAATGAATGTATTTTTCAAGGTGAGATGAAATGCAGTATGCAAGCACCAACTACTAGTATGTTATATATATCCTCCTCTGTAAGAGTCGTCGATATATAATGATAACATATAGGAGGATACTAATGTTTAGGCACTTCTATATGTGCTGGAGATTCGAAATTTTTTCATAGTAGAATTCTTAAAAATAAGAAATAGGGATTATACAAATTTTGATATTTTTATTAGTTCGGCATTTAAAAATTAAATTAAAAAATATTTGAAATGATGAAATGTCTGTCTGAAAAATGAATGTTTTTTCAAGATGGTATGAAATGCTTGCAGGAGGATATAGGAGGATACTAATGTTTAGGCACTTCTACAAATTCATCGTGAGATAAATTGGAAGGTGAGATACCATGACTGGTTTACGGCAGGGAGTGATGAATTGATGCATGACGAATTTTTTTTGTAATGAATTGATGCACGACAAACTGACCTGAACTAGTTGTTTTAGAACCATAGGAAGTATGATTATGCATTTAATTGATGTTTTTTTAAACAAATGAAACGTTAGATAAAATAATTGCATCTACTAAAATTTTTCATTTCAAATTTATGATCCGGATTTCAGTTTATGCCATATTAATTTTAAAATTTACGTTTAAAAAGTTGTTTTTTTCTCAAACAAAAATATGTTACAAACCATTTCAATTAATCAACCAACTAATATACTTATACTGAATACGTGTGTTTGAAATATACACCAAATACATTCAGTGAGAAATTATGTCATAAAATCTTTTTTCTGTTTTGGCAGTCTGCTGAAAGTGATTTGGGTCGTCTTGGATTTGGCTAAATATGGTATATATAAGAGCTTAAGTGTGATGGCAGATTTTATAAATAATTTTGCTTATTTTTTAGGTACAAATGTTGCTGAAGCAAGAAATATTTTGAACAACTCAGGCCTACCAATACAGTCTGCGGGAAATTTGGATGAAGCTGCAAAAAAAGTTGTCGGTTGCCTTAGATGAATCTTTAGATTTTCCTTTCAATTGTATCCTGTTTCTTAATGATACTGCTTTGTATTCAAGATGCCTTATAATTAGGCTTGGTAGGATTTGAAACAATAAAATTTTTTTATTGCACTGTCATAAACCTCGACCAAGTTCAATAATCTCTATGCGCCTTGGGGCATTTTTGCGATATGATCAGCCACCATACTCCATTCCCATTCGCCAAAATTTAGAGAGCCGCAAACTATCTGGCATACAAGGTCTAATTTTATACATAAACTTATAGCCAAAATTTTATTAAAGGAATTAATTTATTCAATATTCTACATCAAAATAAATGAAATATTTAAAAAACATTGATATTTGTCTTTGATTTATAGGAAGTATAAACTTGATATTAGAGGTCCCTTTTTAAGAAATTCAATCATCGAAAACTACCAAGCCCAAAAAAATGCATTAAAATATATGCCGATTTTTGTTGTGGATTTTAAAAAAAAATTAATGTGGATTTTATTAATCGATTTTTAAGAAAAATAAATGTAAAAAACTACTTATGAGAACAACTTTTTGTATTTATCATAGACAAAATGAATATAAGGGTGGCTTGCATGGAGGATCACACACTATGAATATTGATAACAGAAAAATGTTTCCGACCCCTGCTTTATACTTTATATCTGAGCTCACTTTTTTATTATTAATGATTATTCCTGAATGTGACTGAGAATTGTATTGCTTACATTTGTTAAACCCTTCAATTTTTCAGAAATTTTGTAATCATTACAGCAATTTTAAAAGTTTTTAACAGTTTTATTTGATTGTTACTACTCAATAAATAAGTTGAATTCCAAAGTTGAAGTTCAAAAATGGTTTCCACAGTCTTATGAAATGATATTGTTTTGGACCAGAACCAGTAAATGAATAGGCTGTTGGTAAAATTTCTATGCTCTATGTCTATGCAGCCTAAGAAAGAATTTATAATATGGTATAGGTGTTGTAGTCCCCTAAGGGTAGCTTTAAACACTTAAACTGGGGTCAAACTCAATGTGGATGGGCCCAGTGGTGTAGCTACCATCCAGGCAGTCCAGGCAAAGCCCAGGGGCCTGCACTTCAGGGGGGCCCACAACAGTTTGAATGCAGAGACTGGAATGTTGAGAGTTTGCACTTGCTCTTCTTTAAACTTACTGTATAAGCGTGAGGCTGTATGGTATTGGAATTCAAACATCTATCCAGTATGTCAAAGACCATGAAAAGAAGTGAGAACAAGAGACCCTAAAGGAGTGGTATAGGCATTGTTGAAGCCTATGCCTAATCCACACTTGGGGAATAAAGATTTTAAAAAAGTGAAAATACAATACGAAAAGTTTCAGATCAATCGGCTGTTGATCTTGAAAATGAAATTATTGACTCCATCTAGGATAAGGGACTGAATGTATTGAAATATCGAGGTTGATGGAGGTGCAGTTATGAATGGAGTTTATTCTGGTGCTCAAGTCCTAATTCTGGAGGAGGAGGAAAATGCATAATTTGTACATTGTGCTTCACTTAACTTAAATCTGGTCCTTAAAGGCTTGGCTCATGTCATACCTGAAATTTCTTCATTTCTCAGGAACATGGAGAGAATTTACATTTATTTGGACAAAGCATCAAGAGTGGAAATTACTTGAGTCTTTCATTAGCCTGGAAAATGCTGCCACAGTTCCACTTCCCTTTACTTTGGAAGTCGAAGTTATAAATACCTGTACTGTTGTTTGTTAGTTTTTATATTATTATGTGCCTTTCCATCAAATGTTTACTTAGCTAGTGTGTGCATTAACAATACAGTCATTACATACTAATCTCTCATGGTTCAGAAAATTCTCTAGTCCAGAATGCCTCCAGTCCTTAGCTGCATTAGTGTTTCAACCTGTATTTACAGTAGTTCCTCGCCAACTGCAGGGACTACGTTCCTGCCTTAACCTGTGGTTGGCAAAACCATGGTTGGTGTGGGCCAAGGCTTATGGGAAATCGGGGATTAAGGGGTATGATCTCTGAATGATATAAATCAAGTCCTGCAATGTATACCTCAGTTTTAAAACTAAATATGCTATACATAAAAAAACATGTTTATTATATAAAAATAAAAAAGAAAATGTTTTCAGTACAAATAATTACTGCACATTAATAATATAATGGCAGAGCTGTTCTTGTGGATGCTGCATGCCTGGCCTAATGCTTCAAAGAACACTGGTAAAAGCCTCAAACCTCCACCTCTCGACTAATTTGTGCTCTTATCACGAACTAAAAATCTTCTTTCCCATGTCTCTCCTAGCAAAGATTAGTTAGTATGTAGCTTCTTCAATAATAAATTGTAATCATATTAGCCAACTGTTGATATTCAAGATCGGATACCATGGTTGACAAAGCCAGGTAAAATTTTTCAACCATTGGTACTCAAAACCACATTTTGTGAGGGGCTACTGTATTTGAATATTTATCAATTCTGAGATGAATTGATAGGTTTTAATTCATGAGTAAAAGGATCATAGCCTTAGTAAATTTTCAGCTGCTATCTATATCTCTCTTGCACATGTTTATGTTACAGAGTTCCCTGTTGAAATTTTATCAGAACTTCACAGAATTTTTGTGTAGCATAATGGTAGGAGTATGGCATATGGGTCTGTGGTATGTGGCTATTCATTTTTCAGTCAATTGCAAATGTCATGTTTCCCTGAAATGGTTTAAAACATTTACCCTCACATTACACAGAGTTTACATAAAGATTCAATCTATAAAATTATGCAGCCCTACTTTGTAGATAATTGTCAAGATATTTCTTAATTCTTAGGATTTTCATTACGAGAATGAGTCGTAGCATAACTTACCTTTGCATGCATTTTTTTGAAAAAATTATTATGCATCAAAAACATTTTTTAAATCATCTAATAACACTCCAGCCAATTAAAAAAGATAAATAGTACTTTTGTAAATTAATCTTAGAATTTCAGTGTCATAAATATCTGGATTGATTAATATATTCTGATATAAAAAATATGAATCATCAGTGGTACATCCTTAATGCCAGCTGAATTGGAAGAGTAATACATGATTTCTGAAAATTAAATTCAATACTTTACATTCCCAAAAAGTGATATATATATATATATATATATATATATATATATATATACACCTTGATATATTAATGGGTTATGGATACAGGTTGTTATACAGTTTTGCCCAATATTTGTCTAAAATAACAATATGAAAAGAAATGTTTTAGCAAGTTATTGCACTAGCCATGCAAATAAAAGTTAATTTTGTAATGGGATAAAAACATACATTACTTTATTAATTAACTTTTTAAAATATAATACAGAGCAAGGTGGCAAAGGGGGAGTGGGGGGCAAGGGCTTACAGAGGTGTGCCAGAGCTGCCCAGACCAAAAAGTCGCCTACAGCACACGTGCTATCTTTCCGTCTGCACGGTTGCTGCAGTTGTTTACATGTTAACATTACGCATGTGATTTGGAACTGTATTTCGTTACATTATTCCACACTCTGTATTGCATTATTCCACTGTGTTTTCTGGTTTATCTTCAAAATGAGTGAAAACGTGAATCATTATATCCTGCTGCAACCCCAATGAAAACGAAAGTGTTGGTGCAATATCTATGTACCTTCGTTAAGTTAAAAATAAATATTTATATGAATTACCCAGAATTCCTACAAGGATACCTTCTGAGAGGTTATGCTTTACTGTTCCGAATCGGGCCTGGTTGGCACGGTCTGACAATCCCCAGATCGTGTGTATTGCGGGAAAATCCGTGCAACGGAAGTTGCGAAGTAAATCATCAACTTTTCTATTTATATTTAACGGTATTGTTGATAGGCATTGCATGTTATAATTTAAATATCCGTTAAATATCCCAATTTTACAAACAACACACTTCCTATAAAACTCTTTAATTTACCATTGAAAAATGACTTCATTTGAAATACATATATGGGTTTCATAATATCAATTTAATAAGTCAAATATGTGCATAGGTATAGTCAATCATATTTAATGAAAGATTTAGAAACCGGCAGTTATCCCCTATCCATGAGAACAACCTATATCATATAAATATATATATATATATATATCATTATAATATCATTATATATATACATTCCTTACAGAGGAGGAGGAGGATATAACATACTAGTAGAAGGTGCTTGCATAATGCATCTCAGCTTGAAAAAACATTATTATTTCAGGGAGATATTTCGCCATGGGAAATATTTCTTTAAGTAAAAATAGATTAAAACAATCCCCAAATGTTGCAATTTTAAACATTTTACACTTTCTTCATTATAAGGTACTAATGCTACACATTTCAGCCAAATTTTAAAGTTGTAGCACTTCTAGAAGTAAAATAATATTTTTCTAATTGTTTAAAATTTAAAAATTTTTAACGGTTGCCGCAATATATATATATATATGTATATATATATATATATATATATATATATATATATATATATATATATATATATGAGAGATTGAAATGTTTATTTGTGCAAATGCACGGTTCTGTAAATAATTTGAAAATTGCAGTTTCCTAGCTCATCCCGTAGTACATAAAAAATTATTAAACTTTAATGTTCAAATGGGGTTAAAACAACCTCTAAAATTTACAATTTTTAAATTTTCGAATTTTATGGTTAGTTATGAGAAAATTCTATAATCTTGCAAAATTTCAGATTCCTAAACTTTTTAGATTGGTCTACATACTGGATTGCGTTTTCCCATGCTAACTTATGGGAGATATTCCGGGGTCTCTGGAGTCGAACCCAAGATACTGTAAGCAAAAGTGGCAATAATTCCTAACAGATATTGAAGCCATCTAGCAACACTGAAACTTTCATCTTTCTAGCTTACCGGCAAGTGCCCAAAATTAATTAATAATAATGGCGCAATGCTTTTCTTATGGGAAAAAACGCAAATTTCGGAATTTCTGGAGTCGAACTCATGTCACTTAGGTAAGGATTCTCATTTTATCTGAAAATTTCACCATTCTATCTACAAAAGCTAAAACTTTCACCTCTCTAGCTTTTGCAGTTTGGGCTGGACATTAGTATCCTCCTGTTATCATTATATATCGACATTTCTTACAGAGGAGGATATCATCATCATCATCATCATGCTTCTGTCCGAAGACAGGTTTTAACTGAATCGCTGCCTCCATTTCTCTCTCTCCCTAGAAGCCTCTTTTATACCTCTATAAGTATTATATCCCTGCTTTATATTATCTAATATTCCTATTCTTTTTCTCCCTCTTCCTCTTCTTCCACTAATTTTTCCTTCTAAGATCGTCCTTTGTAAACACTGTCTTCTCGATATGTGACCTATCCAATTTGCTTTTCTTTTCCTGATTGTTTTTATTAGCATCCTTTCTTCTCCCACCATTTCTAATACTTCTTCATTTCTCTTCCTCTCTGTCCATTTCACTTTCATCATTCTCCTCCATACCCACATCTCAAAACTTTCTAAATATTTTTCCTCCTTCCTCCTTACCGTCCACGTCTCTGCACCATAAAGAGCTATGCTCCATATGTAGCATTTTGCTAATTTCTTCCTTGTTTCTAAATTTATTTTCTTGCTTGTGAAAAGCTCCTTCTTCTCCTTAAATGCTGCTTTTGCCATTGCAATCCTACTTCTGATGCCCTGTGTACTACTTCCATCCTGCGCTAAAATACTGCCAAGATATTTGAAACTACTCACTTGTTCCAATTTTTGGCCATTTACCATTATATTTAATTATTTGTTGCACAATTTGCAATAAACAACCTTTCCATATGTTACAACTCTGTTGTAGGTCACGCCGACTATCGATATATCTTTTATGGTATATCGTATATAATTTGGTGTATAACTTAACAGCCATCCAGACATCGAACCAACGGATCTTAAAACTCATAGATTGCGAATATGTCCTATTATTCAAAGTGAAAGATTTATAAACAAACATACTCTCCATGATAAAGATTTATTTGCGTGAGAATAAGGCGGTTAGAGCAATTGTGGCAGAGGGACATGTACATTTCAAAATATAATCCTTGAGGAAATCATCAATTCGAAAGCTAGTTAACATTATACACACGTACTGCTCTAATGCGTGCAGCAGTTAATCAACTAAAATCGAAAGATTTCATTTAACTTTCATATAGACATGTCATGCATTGATGTTAACGTATTTCTATTAGTTCCATTGCGTTTTACCGTTTTTAAATTTAAAATTTTAATGACAAGTGTTGATTCAAAGCCATATTGCGCGGAAAAGATTCAAATCAAATTCGCGCCGACATTACCCAGAGTTCCCACAATGATACCTTCTAAAGTGCTATGCTTACCTATTCAGAATCGGGACTGGTTGGCACAGTCTAAATCTATCCAGATGAGAGGTTAAGAGTATTTCAGTGTAGCGGCGCTCATAATCAATGCGCCTTTTTGCAAAAGAATGTTGTTCCGTTAAAGAGTGAAATTTAGTTTTTAGTGTATCTTTTTACCTATTGCAAGACGGCTTCCTTCACTCTTCCTTACTTAATGAACATTAATTAATTTCTTCGCAGGTTATCGAGTTCTCAAAATGTACGCCTCCTTCGACTGTTACCTTTTCATTGTCTAGTGTCTACTAAGTTATAGTGTTTATACTAATTCTCATTGTTTTATATCATTCTGTATTGTTTCATACTATTTTATACTGATTTATATCATTTTGTATTGTTTTATACTATTTCGTATTACTTTATTTTATCATGTATTGTTTTATATCATATGTGTAATTTTATATCATTTCCTTCTTTCCTATGTTATGCAAGATCCAACAACAATCTCCATATTCATTGTATATATTTCAAGTATATTTCATCTTATTCTGCCTAATTATTGTATTATATTTCTTGGTTTGCATTACGTTAATGCCTGTATATGTATTTGTTTATGACGGTATACAACGATGTTGTATATGCGAACACTTACTGTACAAACTACTTTCTATTTAATGTTGTATTACTATATTATAATATGTACACTATCTAGGGTTTTCGCAGGTTTTTCACACCCCCTTCTCAGTGGGTGTTTTCCTGCATGGGTTTCACAATCTCTAATCTTTCTTCAATTTTATATATTTTTTTACTCTGTATGATTTAGGTATATACTGTTTATGTTATGCGTATTGTAATATCTTGCATTACCATTTTTATATTTATTTTATTGACGAAGGGTTAAATGTAAGAATGGACCATATGGTCTAAATTTCGCCCGAATAAAGTTTATTAACTATCTATCTATCTCCTCTGTAAGGAACGTCAATATATAATGATAGGAGGATACTATTGTTTAGGCACTTCCAGATGAGCTGGAGATTCGAAATTTTTTTCTTAGGTAGGGTTTTGTACAGAACCGACTAGAAAAAACGAAAATCTTGAAAAAGTTCAACCATTTGGCCGCTAAAAATTCGCAATTGTTCAAACAAATTTTCAAGGTTTATGTATTTCCGAATGAGCTACGGTGCTGAAATTTTTTTTATAGATAGAATTTGTAAAAAAAAGAAATAGGGATTATACAAATTTTGATATTTTAATTTGTTTGGCAGTTAAAATTCCTCAAGTTTAAACAAATAGATAACTGTTTAGGTACTACGGGATGAGCTAGGAAGCTGAAAATTTCAAATTATTTACAGATTAGTGAATTAGCGCAAATAAACATTTCAATTTCACCATATATGAATTGCGGCGGCCGTTAAAAATTATTTAAATTTAAACAATTAGAAAAATATTATTTTACTTCTAGAAGAGCTACAACTTTGAAACTTGTCTAAAATGTGTAGCATTAGTACCTTATAATGAATAAAGTGTAAAATGTTTAAAATTGCGACATTTGGGGATTGTTTTAAAGTATTATTTTTAAATGTGGAAAAAACGGAAATCGCTGCAGAGGTGAAATCTTTAGAATTAATAGAATATTTGTAATGATGAAATGTCTGTCTGAAAAATGAATGTATTTTTCAAGGTGAGATGAAATGCAGTATGCAAGCACCAACTACTAGTATGTTATATATATCCTCCTCTGTAAGAGTCGTCGATATATAATGATAACATATAGGAGGATACTAATGTTTAGGCACTTCTATATGTGCTGGAGATTCGAAATTTTTTCATAGTAGAATTCTTAAAAATAAGAAATAGGGATTATACAAATTTTGATATTTTTATTAGTTCGGCATTTAAAAATTAAATTAAAAAATATTTGAAATGATGAAATGTCTGTCTGAAAAATGAATGTTTTTTCAAGATGGTATGAAATGCTTGCAGGAGGATATAGGAGGATACTAATGTTTAGGCACTTCTACAAATTCATCGTGAGATAAATTGGAAGGTGAGATACCATGACTGGTTTACGGCAGGGAGTGATGAATTGATGCATGACGAATTTTTTTTGTAATGAATTGATGCACGACAAACTGACCTGAACTAGTTGTTTTAGAACCATAGGAAGTATGATTATGCATTTAATTGATGTTTTTTTAAACAAATGAAACGTTAGATAAAATAATTGCATCTACTAAAATTTTTCATTTCAAATTTATGATCCGGATTTCAGTTTATGCCATATTAATTTTAAAATTTACGTTTAAAAAGTTGTTTTTTTCTCAAACAAAAATATGTTACAAACCATTTCAATTAATCAACCAACTAATATACTTATACTGAATACGTGTGTTTGAAATATACACCAAATACATTCAGTGAGAAATTATGTCATAAAATCTTTTTTCTGTTTTGGCAGTCTGCTGAAAGTGATTTGGGTCGTCTTGGATTTGGCTAAATATGGTATATATAAGAGCTTAAGTGTGATGGCAGATTTTATAAATAATTTTGCTTATTTTTTAGGTACAAATGTTGCTGAAGCAAGAAATATTTTGAACAACTCAGGCCTACCAATACAGTCTGCGGGAAATTTGGATGAAGCTGCAAAAAAAGTTGTCGGTTGCCTTAGATGAATCTTTAGATTTTCCTTTCAATTGTATCCTGTTTCTTAATGATACTGCTTTGTATTCAAGATGCCTTATAATTAGGCTTGGTAGGATTTGAAACAATAAAATTTTTTTATTGCACTGTCATAAACCTCGACCAAGTTCAATAATCTCTATGCGCCTTGGGGCATTTTTGCGATATGATCAGCCACCATACTCCATTCCCATTCGCCAAAATTTAGAGAGCCGCAAACTATCTGGCATACAAGGTCTAATTTTATACATAAACTTATAGCCAAAATTTTATTAAAGGAATTAATTTATTCAATATTCTACATCAAAATAAATGAAATATTTAAAAAACATTGATATTTGTCTTTGATTTATAGGAAGTATAAACTTGATATTAGAGGTCCCTTTTTAAGAAATTCAATCATCGAAAACTACCAAGCCCAAAAAAATGCATTAAAATATATGCCGATTTTTGTTGTGGATTTTAAAAAAAAATTAATGTGGATTTTATTAATCGATTTTTAAGAAAAATAAATGTAAAAAACTACTTATGAGAACAACTTTTTGTATTTATCATAGACAAAATGAATATAAGGGTGGCTTGCATGGAGGATCACACACTATGAATATTGATAACAGAAAAATGTTTCCGACCCCTGCTTTATACTTTATATCTGAGCTCACTTTTTTATTATTAATGATTATTCCTGAATGTGACTGAGAATTGTATTGCTTACATTTGTTAAACCCTTCAATTTTTCAGAAATTTTGTAATCATTACAGCAATTTTAAAAGTTTTTAACAGTTTTATTTGATTGTTACTACTCAATAAATAAGTTGAATTCCAAAGTTGAAGTTCAAAAATGGTTTCCACAGTCTTATGAAATGATATTGTTTTGGACCAGAACCAGTAAATGAATAGGCTGTTGGTAAAATTTCTATGCTCTATGTCTATGCAGCCTAAGAAAGAATTTATAATATGGTATAGGTGTTGTAGTCCCCTAAGGGTAGCTTTAAACACTTAAACTGGGGTCAAACTCAATGTGGATGGGCCCAGTGGTGTAGCTACCATCCAGGCAGTCCAGGCAAAGCCCGGGGGCCTGCACTTCAGGGGGGCCCACAACAGTTTGAATGCAGAGACTGGAATGTTGAGAGTTTGCACTTGCTCTTCTTTAAACTTACTGTATAAGCGTGAGGCTGTATGGTATTGGAATTCAAACATCTATCCAGTATGTCAAAGACCATGAAAAGAAGTGAGAACAAGAGACCCTAAAGGAGTGGTATAGGCATTGTTGAAGCCTATGCCTAATCCACACTTGGGGAATAAAGATTTTAAAAAAGTGAAAATACAATACGAAAAGTTTCAGATCAATCGGCTGTTGATCTTGAAAATGAAATTATTGACTCCATCTAGGATAAGGGACTGAATGTATTGAAATATCGAGGTTGATGGAGGTGCAGTTATGAATGGAGTTTATTCTGGTGCTCAAGTCCTAATTCTGGAGGAGGAGGAAAATGCATAATTTGTACATTGTGCTTCACTTAACTTAAATCTGGTCCTTAAAGGCTTGGCTCATGTCATACCTGAAATTTCTTCATTTCTCAGGAACATGGAGAGAATTTACATTTATTTGGACAAAGCATCAAGAGTGGAAATTACTTGAGTCTTTCATTAGCCTGGAAAATGCTGCCACAGTTCCACTTCCCTTTACTTTGGAAGTCGAAGTTATAAATACCTGTACTGTTGTTTGTTAGTTTTTATATTATTATGTGCCTTTCCATCAAATGTTTACTTAGCTAGTGTGTGCATTAACAATACAGTCATTACATACTAATCTCTCATGGTTCAGAAAATTCTCTAGTCCAGAATGCCTCCAGTCCTGAGCTGCATTAGTGTTTCAACCTGTATTTACAGTAGTTCCTCGCCAACTGCAGGGACTACGTTCCTGCCTTAACCTGTGGTTGGCAAAACCATGGTTGGTGTGGGCCAAGGCTTATGGGAAATCGGGGATTAAGGGGTATGATCTCTGAATGATATAAATCAAGTCCTGCAATGTATACCTCAGTTTTAAAACTAAATATGCTATACATAAAAAAACATGTTTATTATATAAAAATAAAAAAGAAAATGTTTTCAGTACAAATAATTACTGCACATTAATAATATAATGGCAGAGCTGTTCTTGTGGATGCTGCATGCCTGGCCTAATGCTAGAAAAGAACACTGGTAAAAGCCTCAAACCTCCACCTCTCGACTAATTTGTGCTCTTATCACGAACTAAAAATCTTCTTTCCCATGTCTCTCCTAGCAAAGATTAGTTAGTATGTAGCTTCTTCAATAATAAATTGTAATCATATTAGCCAACTGTTGATATTCAAGATCGGATACCATGGTTGACAAAGCCAGGTAAAATTTTTCAACCATAGGTACTCAAAACCACATTTTGTGAGGGGCTACTGTATTTGAATATTTATCAATTCTGAGATGAATTGATAGGTTTTAATTCATGAGTAAAAGGATCATAGCCTTAGTAAATTTTCAGCTGCTATCTATATCTCTCTTGCACATGTTTATGTTACAGAGTTCCCTGTTGAAATTTTATCAGAACTTCACAGAATTTTTGTGTAGCATAATGGTAGGAGTATGGCATATGGGTCTGTGGTATGTGGCTATTCATTTTTCAGTCAATTGCAAATGTCATGTTTCCCTGAAATGGTTTAAAACGTTTACCCTCACATTACACAGAGTTTACATAAAGATTCAATCTATAAAATTATGCAGCCCTACTTTGTAGATAATTGTCAAGATATTTCTTAATTCTTAGGATTTTCATTACGAGAATGAGTCGTAGCATAACTTACCTTTGCATGCATTTTTTTGAAAAAATTATTATGCATCGAAAACATTTTTTAAATCATCTAATAACACTCCAGCCAATTAAAAAAGATAAATAGTACTTTTGTAAATTAATCTTAGAATTTCAGAGTCATAAATATCTGGATTGATTAATATATTCTGATATAAAAAATATGAATCATCAGTGGTACATCCTTAATGCCAGCTGAATTGGAAGAGTAATACATGATTTCTGAAAATTAAATTCAATACTTTACATTCCCAAAAAGTGATATATATATATATATATATACACCTTGATATATTAATGGGTTATGGATACAGGTTGTTATACAGTTTTGCCCAATATTTGTCTAAAATAACAATATGAAAAGAAATGTTTTAGCAAGTTATTGCACTAGCCATGCAAATAAAAGTTAATTTTGTAATGGGATAAAAACATACATTACTTTATTAATTAACTTTTTAAAATATAATACAGAGCAAGGTGGCAAAGGGGGAGTGCGGGGCAAGGGCTTACAGAGGTGTGCCAGAGCTGCCCAGACCAAAAAGTCGCCTACAGCACACGTGCTATCTTTCCGTCTGCACGGTTGCTGCAGTTGTTTACATGTTAACATTACGCATGTGATTTGGAACTGTATTTCGTTACATTATTCCACACTCTGTATTGCATTATTCCACTGTTTTTTCTGGTTTATCTTCAAAATGAGTGAAAACGTGAATCATTATATCCTGCTGCAACCCCAATGAAAACGAAAGTGTTGGTGCAATATCTATGTACCTTCGTTAAGTTAAAAATAAATATTTATATGAATTACCCAGAATTCCTACAAGGATACCTTCTGAGAGGTTATGCTTTACTGTTCCGAATCGGGCCTGGTTGGCACGGTCTGACAATCCCCAGATCGTGTGTATTGCGGGAAAATCCGTGCAACGGAAGTTGCGAAGTAAATCATCGACTTTTCTATTTATATTTAACGGTATTGTTGATAGGCATTGCATGTTATAATTTAAATATCCGTTAAATATCCCAATTTTACAAACAACACACTTCCTATAAAACTCTTTAATTTACCATTGAAAAATGACTTCATTTGAAATACATATATGGGTTTCATAATATCAATTTAATAAGTCAAATATGTGCATAGGTATAGTCAATCATATTTAACGAAAGATTTAGAAACCGGCAGTTATCCCCTATCCATGAGAACAACCTATATCATATAAATATATATATATATATATATATATCATTATAATATCATTATATATATACATTCCTTACAGAGGAGGAGGAGGATATAACATACTAGTAGAAGGTGCTTGCATAATGCATCTCAGCTTGAAAAAACATTATTATTTCAGGGAGATATTTCGCCATGGGAAATATTTCTTTAAGTAAAAATAGATTAAAACAATCCCCAAATGTTGCAATTTTAAACATTTTACACTTTCTTCATTATAAGGTACTAATGCTACACATTTCAGCCAAATTTTAAAGTTGTAGCACTTCTAGAAGTAAAATAATATTTTTCTAATTGTTTAAAATTTAAAAATTTTTAACGGTTGCCGCAATATATATATATATATGTATATATATATATATATATATATATATATATATATATATATATATATATATATGAGAGATTGAAATGTTTATTTGTGCAAATGCACGGTTCTGTAAATAATTTGAAAATTGCAGTTTCCTAGCTCATCCCGTAGTACATAAAAAATTATTAAACTTTAATGTTCAAATGGGGTTAAAACAACCTCTAAAATTTACAATTTTTAAATTTTCGAATTTTATGGTTAGTTATGAGAAAATTCTATAATCTTGCAAAATTTCAGATTCCTAAACTTTTTAGATTGGTCTACATACTGGATTGCGTTTTCCCATGCTAACTTATGGGAGATATTCCGGGGTCTCTGGAGTCGAACCCAAGATACTGTAAGCAAAAGTGGCAATAATTCCTAACAGATATTGAAGCCATCTAGCAACACTGAAACTTTCATCTTTCTAGCTTACCGGCAAGTGCCCAAAATTAATTAATAATAATGGCGCAATGCTTTTCTTATGGGAAAAAACGCAAATTTCGGAATTTCTGGAGTCGAACTCATGTCACTTAGGTAAGGATACTCATTTTATCTGAAAATTTCACCATTCTATCTACAAAAGCTAAAACTTTCACCTCTCTAGCTTTTGCAGTTTGGGCTGGACATTAGTATCCTCCTGTTATCATTATATATCGACATTTCTTACAGAGGAGGATAATCATCATCATCATCATCATGCTTCTGTCCGAAGACAGGTTTTAACTGAATCGCTGCCTCCATTTCTCTCTCTCCCTAGAAGCCTCTTTTATACCTCTATAAGTATTATATCCCTGCTTTATATTATCTAATATTCCTATTCTTTTTCTCCCTCTTCCTCTTCTTCCACTAATTTTTCCTTCTAAGATCGTCCTTTGTAAACACTGTCTTCTCGATATGTGACCTATCCAATTTGCTTTTCTTTTCCTGATTGTTTTTATTAGCATCCTTTCTTCTCCCACCATTTCTAATACTTCTTCATTTCTCTTCCTCTCTGTCCATTTCACTTTCATCATTCTCCTCCATACCCACATCTCAAAACTTTCTAAATATTTTTCCTCCTTCCTCCTTACCGTCCACGTCTCTGCACCATAAAGAGCTATGCTCCATATGTAGCATTTTGCTAATTTCTTCCTTGTTTCTAAATTTATTTTCTTGCTTGTGAAAAGCTCCTTCTTCTCGTTAAATGCTGCTTTTGCCATTGCAATCCTACTTCTGATGCCCTGTGTACTACTTCCATCCTGCGCTAAAATACTGCCAAGATATTTGAAACTACTCACTTGTTCCAATTTTTGGCCATTTACCATTATATTTAATTATTTGTTGCACAATTTGCAATAAACAACCTTTCCATATGTTACAACTCTGTTGTAGGTCACGCCGACTATCGATATATCTTTTATGGTATATCGTATATAATTTGGTGTATAACTTAACAGCCATCCAGACATCGAACCAACGGATCTTAAAACTCATAGATTGCGAATATGTCCTATTATTCAAAGTGAAAGATTTATAAACAAACATACTCTCCATGATAAAGATTTATTTGCGTGAGAATAAGGCGGTTAGAGCAATTGTGGCAGAGGGACATGTACATTTCAAAATATAATCCTTGAGGAAATCATCAATTCGAAAGCTAGTTAACATTATACACACGTACTGCTCTAATGCGTGCAGCAGTTAATCAACTAAAATCGAAAGATTTCATTTAACTTTCATATAGACATGTCATGCATTGATGTTAACGTATTTCTATTAGTTCCATTGCGTTTTACCGTTTTTAAATTTAAAATTTTAATGACAAGTGTTGATTCAAAGCCATATTGCGCGGAAAAGATTCAAATCAAATTCGCGCCGACATTACCCAGAGTTCCCACAATGATACCTTCTAAAGTGCTATGCTTACCTATTCAGAATCGGGACTGGTTGGCACAGTCTAAATCTATCCAGATGAGAGGTTAAGAGTATTTCAGTGTAGCGGCGCTCATAATCAATGCGCCTTTTTGCAAAAGAATGTTGTTCCGTTAAAGAGTGAAATTTAGTTTTTAGTGTATCTTTTTACCTATTGCAAGACGGCTTCCTTCACTCTTCCTTACTTAATGAACATTAATTAATTTCTTCGCAGGTTATCGAGTTCTCAAAATGTACGCCTCCTTCGACTGTTACCTTTTCATTGTCTAGTGTCTACTAAGTTATAGTGTTTATACTAATTCTCATTGTTTTATATCATTCTGTATTGTTTCATACTATTTTATACTGATTTATATCATTTTGTATTGTTTTATACTATTTCGTATTACTTTATTTTATCATGTATTGTTTTATATCATATGTGTAATTTTATATCATTTCCTTCTTTCCTATGTTATGCAAGATCCAACAACAATCTCCATATTCATTGTATATATTTCAAGTATATTTCATCTTATTCTGCCTAATTATTGTATTATATTTCTTGGTTTGCATTACGTTAATGCCTGTATATGTATTTGTTTATGACGGTATACAACGATGTTGTATATGCGAACACTTACTGTACAAACTACTTTCTATTTAATGTTGTATTACTATATTATAATATGTACACTATCTAGGGTTTTCGCAGGTTTTTCACACCCCCTTCTCAGTGGGTGTTTTCCTGCGTGGGTTTCACAATCTCTAATCTTTCTTCAATTTTATATATTTTTTTACTCTGTATGATTTAGGTATATACTGTTTATGTTATGCGTATTGTAATATCTTGCATTACCATTTTTATATTTATTTTATTGACGAAGGGTTAAATGTAAGAATGGACCATATGGTCTAAATTTCGCCCGAATAAAGTTTATTAACTATCTATCTATCTCCTCTGTAAGGAACGTCGATATATAATGATAGGAGGATACTAATGTTTAGGCACTTCCAGATGAGCTGGAGATTCGAAATTTTTTTCTTAGGTAGGGTTTTGTACAGAACCGACTAGAAAAAACGAAAATCTTGAAAAAGTTCAACCATTTGGCCGCTAAAAATTCGCAATTGTTCAAACAAATTTTCAAGGTTTATGTATTTCCGAATGAGCTACGGTGCTGAAATTTTTTTTATAGATAGAATTTGTAAAAAAAAGAAATAGGGATTATACAAATTTTGATATTTTAATTTGTTTGGCAGTTAAAATTCCTCAAGTTTAAACAAATAGATAACTGTTTAGGTACTACGGGATGAGCTAGGAAGCTGAAAATTTCAAATTATTTACAGATTAGTGAATTAGCGCAAATAAACATTTCAATTTCACCATATATGAATTGCGGCGGCCGTTAAAAATTATTTAAATTTAAACAATTAGAAAAATATTATTTTACTTCTAGAAGAGCTACAACTTTGAAACTTGTCTAAAATGTGTAGCATTAGTACCTTATAATGAATAAAGTGTAAAATGTTTAAAATTGCGACATTTGGGGATTGTTTTAAAGTATTATTTTTACATGTGGAAAAAACGGAAATCGCTGCAGAGGTGAAATCTTTAGAATTAATAGAATATTTGTAATGATGAAATGTCTGTCTGAAAAATGAATGTATTTTTCAAGGTGAGATGAAATGCAGTATGCAAGCACCAACTACTAGTATGTTATATATATCCTCCTCTGTAAGAGTCGTCGATATATTATGATAACATATAGGAGGATACTAATGTTTAGGCACTTCTATATGTGCAGGAGATTCGAAATTTTTTCATAGTAGAATTCTTAAAAATAAGAAATAGGGATTATACAAATTTTGATATTTTTATTAGTTCGGCATTTAAAAATTAAATTAAAAAATATTTGAAATGATGAAATGTCTGTCTGAAAAATGAATGTTTTTTCAAGATGGTATGAAATGCTTGCAGGAGGATATAGGAGGATACTAATGTTTAGGCACTTCTACAAATTCATCGTGAGATAAATTGGAAGGTGAGATACCATGACTGGTTTACGGCAGGGAGTGATGAATTGATGCATGACGAATTTTTTTTGTAATGAATTGATGCACGACAAACTGACCTGAACTAGTTGTTTTAGAACCATAGGAAGTATGATTATGCATTTAATTGATGTTTTTTTAAACAAATGAAACGTTAGATAAAATAATTGCATCTACTAAAATTTTTCATTTCAAATTTATGATCCGGATTTCAGTTTATGCCATATTAATTTTAAAATTTACGTTTAAAAAGTTGTTTTTTTCTCAAACAAAAATATGTTACAAACCATTTCAATTAATCAACCAACTAATATACTTATACTGAATACGTGTGTTTGAAATATACACCAAATACATTCAGTGAGAAATTATGTCATAAAATCTTTTTTCTGTTTTGGCAGTCTGCTGAAAGTGATTTGGGTCGTCTTGGATTTGGCTAAATATGGTATATATAAGAGCTTAAGTGTGATGGCAGATTTTATAAATAATTTTGCTTATTTTTTAGGTACAAATGTTGCTGAAGCAAGAAATATTTTGAACAACTCAGGCCTACCAATACAGTCTGCGGGAAATTTGGATGAAGCTGCAAAAAAAGTTGTCGGTTGCCTTAGATGAATCTTTAGATTTTCCTTTCAATTGTATCCTGTTTCTTAATGATACTGCTTTGTATTCAAGATGCCTTATAATTAGGCTTGGTAGGATTTGAAACAATAAAATTTTTTTATTGCACTGTCATAAACCTCGACCAAGTTCAATAATCTCTATGCGCCTTGGGGCATTTTTGCGATATGATCAGCCACCATACTCCATTCCCATTCGCCAAAATTTAGAGAGCCGCAAACTATCTGGCATACAAGGTCTAATTTTATACATAAACTTATAGCCAAAATTTTATTAAAGGAATTAATTTATTCAATATTCTACATCAAAATAAATGAAATATTTAAAAAACATTGATATTTGTCTTTGATTTATAGGAAGTATAAACTTGATATTAGAGGTCCCTTTTTAAGAAATTCAATCATCGAAAACTACCAAGCCCAAAAAAATGCATTAAAATATATGCCGATTTTTGTTGTGGATTTTTAAAAAAAATTAATGTGGATTTTATTAATCGATTTTTAAGAAAAATAAATGTAAAAAACTACTTATGAGAACAACTTTTTGTATTTATCATAGACAAAATGAATATAAGGGTGGCTTGCATGGAGGATCACACACTATGAATATTGATAACAGAAAAATGTTTCCGACCCCTGCTTTATACTTTATATCTGAGCTCACTTTTTTATTATTAATGATTATTCCTGAATGTGACTGAGAATTGTATTGCTTACATTTGTTAAACCCTTCAATTTTTCAGAAATTTTGTAATCAATACAGCAATTTTAAAAGTTTTTAACAGTTTTATTTGATTGTTACTACTCAATAAATAAGTTGAATTCCAAAGTTGAAGTTCAAAAATGGTTTCCACAGTCTTATGAAATGATATTGTTTTGGACCAGAACCAGTAAATGAATAGGCTGTTGGTAAAATTTCTATGCTCTATGTCTATGCAGCCTAAGAAAGAATTTATAATATGGTATAGGTGTTGTAGTCCCCTAAGGGTAGCTTTAAACACTTAAACTGGGGTCAAACTCAATGTGGATGGGCCCAGTGGTGTAGCTACCATCCAGGCAGTCCAGGCAAAGCCCGGGGGCCTGCACTTCAGGGGGGCCCACAACAGTTTGAATGCAGAGACTGGAATGTTGAGAGTTTGCACTTGCTCTTCTTTAAACTTACTGTATAAGCGTGAGGCTGTATGGTATCGGAATTCAAACATCTATCCAGTATGTCAAAGACCATGAAAAGAAGTAAGAACAAGAGACCCTAAAGGAGTGGTATAGGCATTGTTGAAGCCTATGCCTAATCCACACTTGGGGAATAAAGATTTTAAAAAAGTGAAAATACAATACGAAAAGTTTCAGATCAATCGGCTGTTGATCTTGAAAATGAAATTATTGACTCCATCTAGGATAAGGGACTGAATGTATTGAAATATCGAGGTTGATGGAGGTGCAGTTATGAATGGAGTTTATTCTGGTGCTCAAGTCCTAATTCTGGAGGAGGAGGAAAATGCATAATTTGTACATTGTGCTTCACTTAACTTAAATCTGGTCCTTAAAGGCTTGGCTCATGTCATACCTGAAATTTCTTCATTTCTCAGGAACATGGAGAGAATTTACATTTATTTGGACAAAGCATCAAGAGTGGAAATTACTTGAGTCTTTCATTAGCCTGGAAAATGCTGCCACAGTTCCACTTCCCTTTACTTTGGAAGTCGAAGTTATAAATACCTGTACTGTTGTTTGTTAGTTTTTATATTATTATGTGCCTTTCCATCAAATGTTTACTTAGCTAGTGTGTGCATTAACAATACAGTCATTACATACTAATCTCTCATGGTTCAGAAAATTCTCTAGTCCAGAATGCCTCCAGTCCTGAGCTGCATTAGTGTTTCAACCTGTATTTACAGTAGTTCCTCGCCAACTGCAGGGACTACGTTCCTGCCTTAACCTGTGGTTGGCAAAACCATGGTTGGTGTGGGCCAAGGCTTATGGGAAATCGGGGATTAAGGGGTATGATCTCTGAATGATATAAATCAAGTCCTGCAATGTATACCTCAGTTTTAAAACTAAATATGCTATACATAAAAAAACATGTTTATTATATAAAAATAAAAAAGAAAATGTTTTCAGTACAAATAATTACTGCACATTAATAATATAATGGCAGAGCTGTTCTTGTGGATGCTGCATGCCTGGCCTAATGCTAGAAAAGAACACTGGTAAAAGCCTCAAACCTCCACCTCTCGACTAATTTGTGCTCTTATCACGAACTAAAAATCTTCTTTCCCATGTCTCTCCTAGCAAAGATTAGTTAGTATGTAGCTTCTTCAATAATAAATTGTAATCATATTAGCCAACTGTTGATATTCAAGATCGGATACCATGGTTGACAAAGCCAGGTAAAATTTTTCAACCATAGGTACTCAAAACCACATTTTGTGAGGGGCTACTGTATTTGAATATTTATCAATTCTGAGATGAATTGATAGGTTTTAATTCATGAGTAAAAGGATCATAGCCTTAGTAAATTTTCAGCTGCTATCTATATCTCTCTTGCACATGTTTATGTTACAGAGTTCCCTGTTGAAATTTTATCAGAACTTCACAGAATTTTTGTGTAGCATAATGGTAGGAGTATGGCATATGGGTCTGTGGTATGTGGCTATTCATTTTTCAGTCAATTGCAAATGTCATCTATCCCTGAAATGGTTTAAAACATTTACCCTCACATTACACAGAGTTTACATAAAGATTCAATCTATAAAATTATGCAGCCCTACTTTGTAGATAATTGTCAAGATATTTCTTAATTCTTAGGATTTTCATTACGAGAATGAGTCGTAGCATTACCTTTGCATGCATTTTTTTGAAAAAATTATTATGCATCAAAAACATTTTTTAAATCATCTAATAACACTCCAGCCAATTAAAAAAGATAAATAGTACTTTTGTAAATTAATCTTAGAATTTCAGTGTCATAAATATCTGGATTGATTAATATATGCTGATATAAAAAATATGAATCATCAGTGGTACATCCTTAATGCCAGCTGAATTGGAAGAGTAATACATGATTTCTGAAAATTAAATTCAATACTTTACATTCCCAAAAAGTGATATATATATATATATATATATATATATATATATATATATATATATATATATATATATATATATATATATATATATATATATATACACCTTGATATATTAATGGGTTATGGATACAGGTTGTTATACAGTTTTGCCCAATATTTGTCTAAAATAACAATATGAAAAGAAATGTTTTAGCAAGTTATTGCACTAGCCATGCAATAAAAGTTAATTTTGTAATGGGATAAAAACATACATTACTTTATTAATTAACTTTTTAAAATATAATACAGAGCAAGGTGGCAAAGGGGGAGTCGGGGGCAAGGGCTTACAGAGGTGTGCCAGAGCTGCCCAGACCAAAAAGTCGCCTACAGCACACGTGCTATCTTTCCGTCTGCACGGTTGCTGCAGTTGTTTACATGTTAACATTACGCATGTGATTTGGAACTGTATTTCGTAACATTATTCCACACTCTGTATTGCATTATTCCACTGTGTTTTCTGGTTTATCTTCAAAATGAGTGAAAACGTGAATCATTATATCCTGCTGCAACCCCAATGAAAACGAAAGTGTTGGTGCAATATCTATGTACCTTCGTTAAGTTAAAAATAAATATTTATAAGAATTACCCAGAATTCCTACAAGGATACCTTCTGAGAGGTTATGCTTTACTGTTCCGAATCGGGCCTGGTTGGCACGGTCTGACAATCCCCAGATCGTGTGTATTGCGGGAAAATCCGTGCAACGGAAGTTGCGAAGTAAATCATCGACTTTTCTATTTATATTTAACGGTATTGTTGATAGGCATTGCATGTTATAATTTAAATATCCGTTAAATATCCCAATTTTACAAACAACACACTTCCTATAAAACTCTTTAATTTACCATTGAAAAATGACTTCATTTGAAATACATATATGGGTTTCATAATATCAATTTAATAAGTCAAATATGTGCATAGGTATAGTCAATCATATTTAACGAAAGATTTAGAAACCGGCAGTTATCCCCTATCCATGAGAACAACCTATATCATATAAATATATATATATATATATATATCATTATAATATCATTATATATATACATTCCTTACAGAGGAGGAGGAGGATATAACATACTAGTAGAAGGTGCTTGCATAATGCATCTCAGCTTGAAAAAACATTATTATTTCAGGGAGACATTTCGCCATGGGAAATATTTCTTTAAGTAAAAATAGATTAAAACAATCCCCAAATGTTGCAATTTTAAACATTTTACACTTTCTTCATTATAAGGTACTAATGCTACACATTTCAGCCAAATTTTAAAGTTGTAGCACTTCTAGAAGTAAAATAATATTTTTCTAATTGTTTAAAATTTAAAAATTTTTAACGGTTGCCGCAATATATATATATATGTATATATATATATATATATATATATATATATATATATATATATATATATATATATATATATATATATATATATATATATATGAGAGATTGAAATGTTTATTTGTGCAAATGCACGGTTCTGTAAATAATTTGAAAATTGCAGTTTCCTAGCTCATCCCGTAGTACATAAAAAATTATTAAACTTTAATGTTCAAATGGGGTTAAAACAACCTCTAAAATTTACAATTTTTAAATTTTCGAATTTTATGGTTAGTTATGAGAAAATTCTATAATCTTGCAAAATTTCAGATTCCTAAACTTTTTAGATTGGTCTACATACTGGATTGCGTTTTCCCATGCTAACTTATGGGAGATATTCCGGGGTCTCTGGAGTCGAACCCAAGATACTGTAAGCAAAAGTGGCAATAATTCCTAACAGATATTGAAGCCATCTAGCAACACTGAAACTTTCATCTTTCTAGCTTACCGGCAAGTGCCCAAAATTAATTAATAATAATGGCGCAATGCTTTTCTTATGGGAAAAAACGCAAATTTCGGAATTTCTGGAGTCGAACTCATGTCACTTAGGTAAGGATTCTCATTTTATCTGAAAATTTCACCATTCTATCTACAAAAGCTAAAACTTTCACCTCTCTAGCTTTTGCAGTTTGGGCTGGACATTAGTATCCTCCTGTTATCATTATATATCGACATTTCTTACAGAGGAGGATATCATCATCATCATCATCATGCTTCTGTCCGAAGACAGGTTTTAACTGAATCGCTGCCTCCATTTCTCTCTCTCCCTAGAAGCCTCTTTTATACCTCTATAAGTATTATATCCCTGCTTTATATTATCTAATATTCCTATTCTTTTTCTCCCTCTTCCTCTTCTTCCACTAATTTTTCCTTCTAAGATCGTCCTTTGTAAACACTGTCTTCTCGATATGTGACCTATCCAATTTGCTTTTCTTTTCCTGATTGTTTTTATTAGCATCCTTTCTTCTCCCACCATTTCTAATACTTCTTCATTTCTCTTCCTCTCTGTCCATTTCACTTTCATCATTCTCCTCCATACCCACATCTCAAAACTTTCTAAATATTTTTCCTCCTTCCTCCTTACCGTCCACGTCTCTGCACCATAAAGAGCTATGCTCCATATGTAGCATTTTGCTAATTTCTTCCTTGTTTCTAAATTTATTTTCTTGCTTGTGAAAAGCTCCTTCTTCTCCTTAAATGCTGCTTTTGCCATTGCAATCCTACTTCTGATGCCCTGTGTACTACTTCCATCCTGCGCTAAAATACTGCCAAGATATTTGAAACTACTCACTTGTTCCAATTTTTGGCCATTTACCATTATATTTAATTATTTGTTGCACAATTTGCAATAAACAACCTTTCCATATGTTACAACTCTGTTGTAGGTCACGCCGACTATCGATATATCTTTTATGGTATATCGTATATAATTTGGTGTATAACTTAACAGCCATCCAGACATCGAACCAACGGATCTTAAAACTCATAGATTGCGAATATGTCCTATTATTCAAAGTGAAAGATTTATAAACAAACATACTCTCCATGATAAAGATTTATTTGCGTGAGAATAAGGCGGTTAGAGCAATTGTGGCAGAGGGACATGTACATTTCAAAATATAATCCTTGAGGAAATCATCAATTCGAAAGCTAGTTAACATTATACACACGTACTGCTCTAATGCGTGCAGCAGTTAATCAACTAAAATCGAAAGATTTCATTAAACTTTCATATAGACATGTCATGCATTGATGTTAACGTATTTCTATTAGTTCCATTGCGTTTTACCGTTTTTAAATTTAAAATTTTAATGACAAGTGTTGATTCAAAGCCATATTGCGCGGAAAAGATTCAAATCAAATTCGCGCCGACATTACCCAGAGTTCCCACAATGATACCTTCTAAAGTGCTATGCTTACCTATTCAGAATCGGGACTGGTTGGCACAGTCTAAATCTATCCAGATGAGAGGTTAAGAGTATTTCAGTGTAGCGGCGCTCATAATCAATGCGCCTTTTTGCAAAAGAATGTTGTTCCGTTAAAGAGTGAAATTTAGTTTTTAGTGTATCTTTTTACCTATTGCAAGACGGCTTCCTTCACTCTTCCTTACTTAATGAACATTAATTAATTTCTTCGCAGGTTATCGAGTTCTCAAAATGTACGCCTCCTTCGACTGTTACCTTTTCATTGTCTAGTGTCTACTAAGTTATAGTGTTTATACTAATTCTCATTGTTTTATATCATTCTGTATTGTTTCATACTATTTTATACTGATTTATATCATTTTGTATTGTTTTATACTATTTCGTATTACTTTATTTTATCATGTATTGTTTTATATCATATGTGTAATTTTATATCATTTCCTTCTTTCCTATGTTATGCAAGATCCAACAACAATCTCCATATTCATTGTATATATTTCAAGTATATTTCATCTTATTCTGCCTAGTTATTGTATTATATTTCTTGGTTTGCATTACGTTAATGCCTGTATATGTATTTGTTTATGACGGTATACAACGATGTTGTATATGCGAACACTTACTGTACAAACTACTTTCTATTTAATGTTGTATTACTATATTATAATATGTACACTATCTAGGGTTATCGCAGGTTTTTCACACCCCCTTCTCAGTGGGTGTTTTCCTGCGTGGGTTTCACAATCTCTAATCTTTCTTCAATTTTATATATTTTTTTACTCTGTATGATTTAGGTATATACTGTTTATGTTATGCGTATTGTAATATCTTGCATTACCATTTTTATATTTATTTTATTGACGAAGGGTTAAATGTAAGAATGGACCATATGGTCTAAATTTCGCCCGAATAAAGTTTATTAACTATCTATCTATCTCCTCTGTAAGGAACGTCGATATATAATGATAGGAGGATACTAATGTTTAGGCACTTCCAGATGAGCTGGAGATTCGAAATTTTTTTCTTAGGTAGGGTTTTGTACAGAACCGACTAGAAAAAACGAAAATCTTGAAAAAGTTCAACCATTTGGCCGCTAAAAATTCGCAATTGTTCAAACAAATTTTCAAGGTTTATGTATTTCCGAATGAGCTACGGTGCTGAAATTTTTTTTATAGATAGAATTTGTAAAAAAAAGAAATAGGGATTATACAAATTTTGATATTTTAATTTGTTTGGCAGTTAAAATTCCTCAAGTTTAAACAAATAGATAACTGTTTAGGTACTACGGGATGAGCTAGGAAGCTGAAAATTTCAAATTATTTACAGATTAGTGAATTAGCGCAAATAAACATTTCAATTTCACCATATATGAATTGCGGCGGCCGTTAAAAATTATTTAAATTTAAACAATTAGAAAAATATTATTTTACTTCTAGAAGAGCTACAACTTTGAAACTTGTCTAAAATGTGTAGCATTACTACCTTATAATGAATAAAGTGTAAAATGTTTAAAATTGCGACATTTGGGGATTGTTTTAAAGTATTATTTTTACATGTGGAAAAAACGGAAATCGCTGCAGAGGTGAAATCTTTAGAATTAATAGAATATTTGTAATGATGAAATGTCTGTCTGAAAAATGAATGTATTTTTCAAGGTGAGATGAAATGCAGTATGCAAGCACCAACTACTAGTATGTTATATATATCCTCCTCTGTAAGAGTCGTCGATATATAATGATAACATATAGGAGGATACTAATGTTTAGGCACTTCTATATGTGCTGGAGATTCGAAATTTTTTCATAGTAGAATTCTTAAAAATAAGAAATAGGGATTATACAAATTTTGATATTTTTATTAGTTCGGCATTTAAAAATTAAATTAAAAAATATTTGAAATGATGAAATGTCTGTCTGAAAAATGAATGTTTTTTCAAGATGGTATGAAATGCTTGCAGGAGGATATAGGAGGATACTAATGTTTAGGCACTTCTACAAATTCATCGTGAGATAAATTGGAAGGTGAGATACCATGACTGGTTTACGGCAGGGAGTGATGAATTGATGCATGACGAATTTTTTTTGTAATGAATTGATGCACGACAAACTGACCTGAACTAGTTGTTTTAGAACCATAGGAAGTATGATTATGCATTTAATTGATGTTTTTTTAAACAAATGAAACGTTAGATAAAATAATTGCATCTACTAAAATTTTTCATTTCAAATTTATGATCCGGATTTCAGTTTATGCCATATTAATTTTAAAATTTACGTTTAAAAAGTTGTTTTTTTCTCAAACAAAAATATGTTACAAACCATTTCAATTAATCAACGAACTAATATACTTATACTGAATACGTGTGTTTGAAATATACACCAAATACATTCAGTGAGAAATTATGTCATAAAATCTTTTTTCTGTTTTGGCAGTCTGCTGAAAGTGATTTGGGTCGTCTTGGATTTGGCTAAATATGGTATATATAAGAGCTTAAGTGTGATGGCAGATTTTATAAATAATTTTGCTTATTTTTTAGGTACAAATGTTGCTGAAGCAAGAAATATTTTGAACAACTCAGGCCTACCAATACAGTCTGCGGGAAATTTGGATGAAGCTGCAAAAAAAGTTGTCGGTTGCCTTAGATGAATCTTTAGATTTTCCTTTCAATTGTATCCTGTTTCTTAATGATACTGCTTTGTATTCAAGATGCCTTATAATTAGGCTTGGTAGGATTTGAAACAATAAAATTTTTTTATTGCACTGTCATAAACCTCGACCAAGTTCAATAATCTCTATGCGCCTTGGGGCATTTTTGCGATATGATCAGCCACCATACTCCATTCCCATTCGCCAAAATTTAGAGAGCCGCAAACTATCTGGCATACAAGGTCTAATTTTATACATAAACTTATAGCCAAAATTTTATTAAAGGAATTAATTTATTCAATATTCTACATCAAAATAAATGAAATATTTAAAAAACATTGATATTTGTCTTTGATTTATAGGAAGTATAAACTTGATATTAGAGGTCCCTTTTTAAGAAATTCAATCATCGAAAACTACCAAGCCCAAAAAAATGCATTAAAATATATGCCGATTTTTGTTGTGGATTTTTAAAAAAAATTAATGTGGATTTTATTAATCGATTTTTAAGAAAAATAAATGTAAAAAACTACTTATGAGAACAACTTTTTGTATTTATCATAGACAAAATGAATATAAGGGTGGCTTGCATGGAGGATCACACACTATGAATATTGATAACAGAAAAATGTTTCCGACCCCTGCTTTATACTTTATATCTGAGCTCACTTTTTTATTATTAATGATTATTCCTGAATGTGACTGAGAATTGTATTGCTTACATTTGTTAAACCCTTCAATTTTTCAGAAATTTTGTAATCAATACAGCAATTTTAAAAGTTTTTAACAGTTTTATTTGATTGTTACTACTCAATAAATAAGTTGAATTCCAAAGTTGAAGTTCAAAAATGGTTTCCACAGTCTTATGAAATGATATTGTTTTGGACCAGAACCAGTAAATGAATAGGCTGTTGGTAAAATTTCTATGCTCTATGTCTATGCAGCCTAAGAAAGAATTTATAATATGGTATAGGTGTTGTAGTCCCCTAAGGGTAGCTTTAAACACTTAAACTGGGGTCAAACTCAATGTGGATGGGCCCAGTGGTGTAGCTACCATCCAGGCAGTCCAGGCAAAGCCCGGGGGCCTGCACTTCAGGGGGGCCCACAACAGTTTGAATGCAGAGACTGGAATGTTGAGAGTTTGCACTTGCTCTTCTTTAAACTTACTGTATAAGCGTGAGGCTGTATGGTATCGGAATTCAAACATCTATCCAGTATGTCAAAGACCATGAAAAGAAGTAAGAACAAGAGACCCTAAAGGAGTGGTATAGGCATTGTTGAAGCCTATGCCTAATCCACACTTGGGGAATAAAGATTTTAAAAAAGTGAAAATACAATACGAAAAGTTTCAGATCAATCGGCTGTTGATCTTGAAAATGAAATTATTGACTCCATCTAGGATAAGGGACTGAATGTATTGAAATATCGAGGTTGATGGAGGTGCAGTTATGAATGGAGTTTATTCTGGTGCTCAAGTCCTAATTCTGGAGGAGGAGGAAAATGCATAATTTGTACATTGTGCTTCACTTAACTTAAATCTGGTCCTTAAAGGCTTGGCTCATGTCATACCTGAAATTTCTTCATTTCTCAGGAACATGGAGAGAATTTACATTTATTTGGACAAAGCATCAAGAGTGGAAATTACTTGAGTCTTTCATTAGCCTGGAAAATGCTGCCACAGTTCCACTTCCCTTTACTTTGGAAGTCGAAGTTATAAATACCTGTACTGTTGTTTGTTAGTTTTTATATTATTATGTGCCTTTCCATCAAATGTTTACTTAGCTAGTGTGTGCATTAACAATACAGTCATTACATACTAATCTCTCATGGTTCAGAAAATTCTCTAGTCCAGAATGCCTCCAGTCCTGAGCTGCATTAGTGTTTCAACCTGTATTTACAGTAGTTCCTCGCCAACTGCAGGGACTACGTTCCTGCCTTAACCTGTGGTTGGCAAAACCATGGTTGGTGTGGGCCAAGGCTTATGGGAAATCGGGGATTAAGGGGTATGATCTCTGAATGATATAAATCAAGTCCTGCAATGTATACCTCAGTTTTAAAACTAAATATGCTATACATAAAAAAACATGTTTATTATATAAAAATAAAAAAGAAAATGTTTTCAGTACAAATAATTACTGCACATTAATAATATAATGGCAGAGCTGTTCTTGTGGATGCTGCATGCCTGGCCTAATGCTTCAAAGAACACTGGTAAAAGCCTCAAACCTCCACCTCTCGACTAATTTGTGCTCTTATCACGAACTAAAAATCTTCTTTCCCATGTCTCTCCTAGCAAAGATTAGTTAGTATGTAGCTTCTTCAATAATAAATTGTAATCATATTAGCCAACTGTTGATATTCAAGATCGGATACCATGGTTGACAAAGCCAGGTAAAATTTTTCAACCATAGGTACTCAAAACCACATTTTGTGAGGGGCTACTGTATTTGAATATTTATCAATTCTGAGATGAATTGATAGGTTTTAATTCATGAGTAAAAGGATCATAGCCTTAGTAAATTTTCAGCTGCTATCTATATCTCTCTTGCACATGTTTATGTTACAGAGTTTCCTGTTGAAATTTTATCAGAACTTCACAGAATTTTTGTGTAGCATAATGGTAGGAGTATGGCATATGGGTCTGTGGTATGTGGCTATTCATTTTTCAGTCAATTGCAAATGTCATGTTTCCCTGAAATGGTTTAAAACATTTACCCTCACATTACACAGAGTTTACATAAAGATTCAATCTATAAAATTATGCAGCCCTACTTTGTAGATAATTGTCAAGATATTTCTTAATTCTTAGGATTTTCATTACGAGAATGAGTCGTAGCATAACTTACCTTTGCATGCATTTTTTTGAAAAAATTATTATGCATCAAAAACATTTTTTAAATCATCTAATAACACTCCAGCCAATTAAAAAAGATAAATAGTACTTTTGTAAATTAATCTTAGAATTTCAGTGTCATAAATATCTGGATTGATTAATATATGCTGATATAAAAAATATGAATCATCAGTGGTACATCCTTAATGCCAGCTGAATTGGAAGAGTAATACATGATTTCTGAAAATTAAATTCAATACTTTACATTCCCAAAAAGTGATATATATATATATATATATATATACACCTTGATATATTAATGGGTTATGGATACAGGTTGTTATACAGTTTTGCCCAATATTTGTCTAAAATAACAATATGAAAAGAAATGTTTTAGCAAGTTATTGCACTAGCCATGCAAATAAAAGTTAATTTTGTAATGGGATAAAAACATACATTACTTTATTAATTAACTTTTTAAAATATAATACAGAGCAAGGTGGCAAAGGGGGAGTGGGGGGCAAGGGCTTACAGAGGTGTGCCAGAGCTGCCCAGACCAAAAAGTCGCCTACAGCACACGTGCTATCTTTCCGTCTGCACGGTTGCTGCAGTTGTTTACATGTTAACATTACGCATGTGATTTGGAACTGTATTTCGTTACATTATTCCACACTCTGTATTGCATTATTCCACTGTGTTTTCTGGTTTATCTTCAAAATGAGTGAAAACGTGAATCATTATATCCTGCTGCAACCCCAATGAAAACAAAAGTGTTGGTGCAATATCTATGTACCTTCGTTAAGTTAAAAATAAATATTTATAAGAATTACCCAGAATTCCTACAAGGATACCTTCTGAGAGGTTATGCTTTACTGTTCCGAATCAGGCCTGGTTGGCACGGTCTGACAATCCCCAGATCGTGTGTATTGCGGGAAAATCCGTGCAGCGGAAGTTGCGAAGTAAATCATCGACTTTTCTATTTATATTTAACGGTATTGTTGATAGGCATTGCATGTTATAATTTAAATATCCGTTAAATATCCCAATTTTACAAACAACACACTTCCTATAAAACTCTTTAATTTACCATTGAAAAATGACTTCATTTGAAATACATATATGGGTTTCATAATATCAATTTAATAAGTCAAATATGTGCATAGGTATAGTCAATCATATTTAACGAAAGATTTAGAAACCGGCAGTTATCCCCTATCCATGAGAACAACCTATATCATATAAATATATATATATATATATATCATTATAATATCATTATATATATACATTCCTTACAGAGGAGGAGGAGGATATAACATACTAGTAGAAGGTGCTTGCATAATGCATCTCAGCTTGAAAAAACATTATTATTTCAGGGAGACATTTCGCCATGGGAAATATTTCTTTAAGTAAAAATAGATTAAAACAATCCCCAAATGTTGCAATTTTAAACATTTTACACTTTCTTCATTATAAGGTACTAATGCTACACATTTCAGCCAAATTTTAAAGTTGTAGCACTTCTAGAAGTAAAATAATATTTTTCTAATTGTTTAAAATTTAAAAATTTTTAACGGTTGCCGCAATATATATATATATATGTATATATATATATATATATATATATATATATATATATATATATATATGAGAGATTGAAATGTTTATTTGTGCAAATGCACGGTTCTGTAAATAATTTGAAAATTGCAGTTTCCTAGCTCATCCCGTAGTACATAAAAAATTATTAAACTTTAATGTTCAAATGGGGTTAAAACAACCTCTAAAATTTACAATTTTTAAATTTTCGAATTTTATGGTTAGTTATGAGAAAATTCTATAATCTTGCAAAATTTCAGATTCCTAAACTTTTTAGATTGGTCTACATACTGGATTGCGTTTTCCCATGCTAACTTATGGGAGATATTCCGGGGTCTCTGGAGTCGAACCCAAGATACTGTAAGCAAAAGTGGCAATAATTCCTAACAGATATTGAAGCCATCTAGCAACACTGAAACTTTCATCTTTCTAGCTTACCGGCAAGTGCCCAAAATTAATTAATAATAATGGCGCAATGCTTTTCTTATGGGAAAAAACGCAAATTTCGGAATTTCTGGAGTCGAACTCATGTCACTTAGGTAAGGATTCTCATTTTATCTGAAAATTTCACCATTCTATCTACAAAAGCTAAAACTTTCACCTCTCTAGCTTTTGCAGTTTGGGCTGGACATTAGTATCCTCTTGTTATCATTATATATCGACATTTCTTACAGAGGAGGATATCATCATCATCATCATCATGCTTCTGTCCGAAGACAGGTTTTAACTGAATCGCTGCCTCCATTTCTCTCTCTCCCTAGAAGCCTCTTTTATACCTCTATAAGTATTATATCCCTGCTTTATATTATCTAATATTCCTATTCTTTTTCTCCCTCTTCCTCTTCTTCCACTAATTTTTCCTTCTAAGATCGTCCTTTGTAAACACTGTCTTCTCGATATGTGACCTATCCAATTTGCTTTTCTTTTCCTGATTGTTTTTATTAGCATCCTTTCTTCTCCCACCATTTCTAATACTTCTTCATTTCTCTTCCTCTCTGTCCATTTCACTTTCATCATTCTCCTCCATACCCACATCTCAAAACTTTCTAAATATTTTTCCTCCTTCCTCCTTACCGTCCACGTCTCTGCACCATAAAGAGCTATGCTCCATATGTAGCATTTTGCTAATTTCTTCCTTGTTTCTAAATTTATTTTCTTGCTTGTGAAAAGCTCCTTCTTCTCCTTAAATGCTGCTTTTGCCATTGCAATCCTACTTCTGATGCCCTGTGTACTACTTCCATCCTGCGCTAAAATACTGCCAAGATATTTGAAACTACTCACTTGTTCCAATTTTTGGCCATTTACCATTATATTTAATTATTTGTTGCACAATTTGCAATAAACAACCTTTCCATATGTTACAACTCTGTTGTAGGTCACGCCGACTATCGATATATCTTTTATGGTATATCGTATATAATTTGGTGTATAACTTAACAGCCATCCAGACATCGAACCAACGGATCTTAAAACTCATAGATTGCGAATATGTCCTATTATTCAAAGTGAAAGATTTATAAACAAACATACTCTCCATGATAAAGATTTATTTGCGTGAGAATAAGGCGGTTAGAGCAATTGTGGCAGAGGGACATGTACATTTCAAAATATAATCCTTGAGGAAATCATCAATTCGAAAGCTAGTTAACATTATACACACGTACTGCTCTAATGCGTGCAGCAGTTAATCAACTAAAATCGAAAGATTTCATTTAACTTTCATATAGACATGTCATGCATTGATGTTAACGTATTTCTATTAGTTCCATTGCGTTTTACCGTTTTTAAATTTAAAATTTTAATGACAAGTGTTGATTCAAAGCCATATTGCGCGGAAAAGATTCAAATCAAATTCGCGCCGACATTACCCAGAGTTCCCACAATGATACCTTCTAAAGTGCTATGCTTACCTATTCAGAATCGGGACTGGTTGGCACAGTCTAAATCTATCCAGATGAGAGGTTAAGAGTATTTCAGTGTAGCGGCGCTCATAATCAATGCGCCTTTTTGCAAAAGAATGTTGTTCCGTTAAAGAGTGAAATTTAGTTTTTAGTGTATCTTTTTACCTATTGCAAGACGGCTTCCTTCACTCTTCCTTACTTAATGAACATTAATTAATTTCTTCGCAGGTTATCGAGTTCTCAAAATGTACGCCTCCTTCGACTGTTACCTTTTCATTGTCTAGTGTCTACTAAGTTATAGTGTTTATACTAATTCTCATTGTTTTATATCATTCAGTATTGTTTCATACTATTTTATACTGATTTATATCATTTTTGTATTTTTTTATACTATTTCGTATTACTTTATTTTATCATGTATTGTTTTATATCATATGTGTAATTTTATATCATTTCCTTCTTTCCTATGTTATGCATGATCCAACAACAATCTCCATATTCATTGTATATATTTCAAGTATATTTCATCTTATTCTGCCTAATTATTGTATTATATTTCTTGGTTTGCATTACGTTAATGCCTGTATATGTATTTGTTTATGACGGTATACAACGATGTTGTATATGCGAACACTTATTGTACAAACTACTTTCTATTTAATGTTGTATTACTATATTATAATATGTACACTATCTAGGGTTTTCGCAGGTTTTTCACACCCCCTTCTCAGTGGGTGTTTTCCTGCGTGGGTTTCACAATCTCTAATCTTTCTTCAATTTTATATATTTTTTTACTCTGTATGATTTAGGTATATACTGTTTATGTTATGCGTATTGTAATATCTTGCATTACCATTTTTATATTTATTTTATTGACGAAGGGTTAAATGTAAGAATGGACCATATGGTCTAAATTTCGCCCGAATAAAGTTTATTAACTATCTATCTATCTCCTCTGTAAGGAACGTCGATATATAATGATAGGAGGATACTAATGTTTAGGCACTTCCAGATGAGCTGGAGATTCGAAATTTTTTTCTTAGGTAGGGTTTTGTACAGAACCGACTAGAAAAAACGAAAATCTTGAAAAAGTTCAACCATGTGGCCGCTAAAAATTCGCAATTGTTCAAACAAATTTTCAAGTTTTATGTATTTCCGAATGAGCTACAGTGCTGAAATTTTTTTTATAGATAGAATTTGTAAAAAAAAGAAATAGGGATTATACAAATTTTGATATTTTAATTTGTTTGGCAGTTAAAATTCCTCAAGTTTAAACAAATAGATAACTGTTTAGGTACTACGGGATGAGCTAGGAAGCTGAAAATTTCAAATTATTTACAGATTAGTGAATTAGCGCAAATAAACATTTCAATTTCACCATATATGAATTGCGGCGGCCGTTAAAAATTATTTAAATTTAAACAATTAGAAAAATATTATTTTACTTCTAGAAGAGCTACAACTTTGAAACTTGTCTAAAATGTGTAGCATTACTACCTTATAATGAATAAAGTGTAAAATGTTTAAAATTGCGACATTTGGGGATTGTTTTAAAGTATTATTTTTACATGTGGAAAAAACGGAAATCGCTGCAGAGGTGAAATCTTTAGAATTAATAGAATATTTGTAATGATGAAATGTCTGTCTGAAAAATGAATGTATTTTTCAAGGTGAGATGAAATGCAGTATGCAAGCACCAACTACTAGTATGTTATATATATCCTCCTCTGTAAGAGTCGTCGATATATAATGATAACATATAGGAGGATACTAATGTTTAGGCACTTCTATATGTGCAGGAGATTCGAAATTTTTTCATAGTAGAATTCTTAAAAATAAGAAATAGGGATTATACAAATTTTGATATTTTTATTAGTTCGGCATTTAAAAATTAAATTAAAAAATATTTGAAATGATGAAATGTCTGTCTGAAAAATGAATGTTTTTTCAAGATGGTATGAAATGCTTGCAGGAGGATATAGGAGGATACTAATGTTTAGGCACTTCTACAAATTCATCGTGAGATAAATTGGAAGGTGAGATACCATGACTGGTTTACGGCAGGGAGTGATGAATTGATGCATGACGAATTTTTTTTGTAATGAATTGATGCACGACAAACTGACCTGAACTAGTTGTTTTAGAACCATAGGAAGTATGATTATGCATTTAATTGATGTTTTTTTAAACAAATGAAACGTCTGATAAAATAATTGCATCTACTAAAATTTTTCATTTCAAATTTATGATCCGGATTTCAGTTTATGCCATATTAATTTTAAAATTTACGTTTAAAAAGTTGTTTTTTTCTCAAACAAAAATATGTTACAAACCATTTCAATTAATCAACGAACTAATATACTTATACTGAATACGTGTGTTTGAAATATACACCAAATACATTCAGTGAGAAATTATGTCATAAAATCTTTTTTCTGTTTTGGCAGTCTGCTGAAAGTGATTTGGGTCGTCTTGGATTTGGCTAAATATGGTATATATAAGAGCTTAAGTGTGATGGCAGATTTTATAAATAATTTTGCTTATTTTTTAGGTACAAATGTTGCTGAAGCAAGAAATATTTTGAACAACTCAGGCCTACCAATACAGTCTGCGGGAAATTTGGATGAAGCTGCAAAAAAAGTTGTCGGTTGCCTTAGATGAATCTTTAGATTTTCCTTTCAATTGTATCCTGTTTCTTAATGATACTGCTTTGTATTCAAGATGCCTTATAATTAGGCTTGGTAGGATTTGAAACAATAAAATTTTTTTATTGCACTGTCATAAACCTCGACCAAGTTCAATAATCTCTATGCGCCTTGGGGCATTTTTGCGATATGATCAGCCACCATACTCCATTCCCATTCGCCAAAATTTAGAGAGCCGCAAACTATCTGGCATACAAGGTCTAATTTTATACATAAACTTATAGCCAAAATTTTATTAAAGGAATTAATTTATTCAATATTCTACATCAAAATAAATGAAATATTTAAAAAACATTGATATTTGTCTTTGATTTATAGGAAGTATAAACTTGATATTAGAGGTCCCTTTTTAAGAAATTCAATCATCGAAAACTACCAAGCCCAAAAAAATGCATTAAAATATATGCCGATTTTTGTTGTGGATTTTTAAAAAAAATTAATGTGGATTTTATTAATCGATTTTTAAGAAAAATAAATGTAAAAAACTACTTATGAGAACAACTTTTTGTATTTATCATAGACAAAATGAATATAAGGGTGGCTTGCATGGAGGATCACACACTATGAATATTGATAACAGAAAAATGTTTCCGACCCCTGCTTTATACTTTATATCTGAGCTCACTTTTTTATTATTAATGATTATTCCTGAATGTGACTGAGAATTGTATTGCTTACATTTGTTAAACCCTTCAATTTTTCAGAAATTTTGTAATCAATACAGCAATTTTAAAAGTTTTTAACAGTTTTATTTGATTGTTACTACTCAATAAATAAGTTGAATTCCAAAGTTGAAGTTCAAAAATTGTTTCCACAGTCTTATGAAATGATATTGTTTTGGACCAGAACCAGTAAATGAATAGGCTGTTGGTAAAATTTCTATGCTCTATGTCTATGCAGCCTAAGAAAGAATTTATAATATGGTATAGGTGTTGTAGTCCCCTAAGGGTAGCTTTAAACACTTAAACTGGGGTCAAACTCAATGTGGATGGGCCCAGTGGTGTAGCTACCATCCAGGCAGTCCAGGCAAAGCCCGGGGGCCTGCACTTCAGGGGGGCCCACAACAGTTTGAATGCAGAGACTGGAATGTTGAGAGTTTGCACTTGCTCTTCTTTAAACTTACTGTATAAGCGTGAGGCTGTATGGTATCGGAATTCAAACATCTATCCAGTATGTCAAAGACCATGAAAAGAAGTAAGAACAAGAGACCCTAAAGGAGTGGTATAGGCATTGTTGAAGCCTATGCCTAATCCACACTTGGGGAATAAAGATTTTATAAAAGTGAAAATACAATACGAAAAGTTTCAGATCAATCGGCTGTTGATCTTGAAAATGAAATTATTGACTCCATCTAGGATAAGGGACTGAATGTATTGAAATATCGAGGTTGATGGAGGTGCAGTTATGAATGGAGTTTATTCTGGTGCTCAAGTCCTAATTCTGGAGGAGGAGGAAAATGCATAATTTGTACATTGTGCTTCACTTAACTTAAATCTGGTCCTTAAAGGCTTGGCTCATGTCATACCTGAAATTTCTTCATTTCTCAGGAACATGGAGAGAATTTACATTTATTTGGACAAAGCATCAAGAGTGGAAATTACTTGAGTCTTTCATTAGCCTGGAAAATGCTGCCACAGTTCCACTTCCCTTTACTTTGGAAGTCGAAGTTATAAATACCTGTACTGTTGTTTGTTAGTTTTTATATTATTATGTGCCTTTCCATCAAATGTTTACTTAGCTAGTGTGTGCATTAACAATACAGTCATTACATACTAATCTCTCATGGTTCAGAAAATTCTCTAGTCCAGAATGCCTCCAGTCCTGAGCTGCATTAGTGTTTCAACCTGTATTTACAGTAGTTCCTCGCCAACTGCAGGGACTACGTTCCTGCCTTAACCTGTGGTTGGCAAAACCATGGTTGGTGTGGGCCAAGGCTTATGGGAAATCGGGGATTAAGGGGTATGATCTCTGAATGATATAAATCAAGTCCTGCAATGTATACCTCAGTTTTAAAACTAAATATGCTATACATAAAAAAACATGTTTATTATATAAAAATAAAAAAGAAAATGTTTTCAGTACAAATAATTACTGCACATTAATAATATAATGGCAGAGCTGTTCTTGTGGATGCTGCATGCCTGGCCTAATGCTAGAAAAGAACACTGGTAAAAGCCTCAAACCTCCACCTCTCGACTAATTTGTGCTCTTATCACGAACTAAAAATCTTCTTTCCCATGTCTCTCCTAGCAAAGATTAGTTAGTATGTAGCTTCTTCAATAATAAATTGTAATCATATTAGCCAACTGTTGATATTCAAGATCGGATACCATGGTTGACAAAGCCAGGTAAAATTTTTCAACCATAGGTACTCAAAACCACATTTTGTGAGGGGCTACTGTATTTGAATATTTATCAATTCTGAGATGAATTGATAGGTTTTAATTCATGAGTAAAAGGATCATAGCCTTAGTAAATTTTCAGCTGCTATCTATATCTCTCTTGCACATGTTTATGTTACAGAGTTCCCTGTTGAAATTTTATCAGAACTTCACAGAATTTTTGTGTAGCATAATGGTAGGAGTATGGCATATGGGTCTGTGGTATGTGGCTATTCATTTTTCAGTCAATTGCAAATGTCGTGTATCCCTGAAATGGTTTAAAACATTTACCCTCACATTACACAGAGTTTACATAAAGATTCAATCTATAAAATTATGCAGCCCTACTTTGTAGATAATTGTCAAGATATTTCTTAATTCTTAGGATTTTCATTACGAGAATGAGTCGTAGCATTACCTTTGCATGCATTTTTTTGAAAAAATTATTATGCATCAAAAACATTTTTTAAATCATCTAATAACACTCCAGCCAATTAAAAAAGATAAATAGTACTTTTGTAAATTAATCTTAGAATTTCAGTGTCATAAATATCTGGATTGATTAATATATGCTGATATAAAAAATATGAATCATCAGTGGTACATCCTTAATGCCAGCTGAATTGGAAGAGTAATACATGATTTCTGAAAATTAAATTCAATACTTTACATTCCCAAAAAGTGATATATATATATATATATATATATATATATATATATATATATATATATATATATATATATATATACACCTTGATATATTAATGGGTTATGGATACAGGTTGTTATACAGTTTTGCCCAATATTTGTCTAAAATAACAATATGAAAAGAAATGTTTTAGCAAGTTATTGCACTAGCCATGCAATAAAAGTTAATTTTGTAATGGGATAAAAACATACATTACTTTATTAATTAACTTTTTAAAATATAATACAGAGCAAGGTGGCAAAGGGGGAGTGGGGGGCAAGGGCTTACAGAGGTGTGCCAGAGCTGCCCAGACCAAAAAGTCGCCTACAGCACACGTGCTATCTTTCCGTCTGCACGGTTGCTGCAGTTGTTTACATGTTAACATTACGCATGTGATTTGGAACTGTATTTCGTAACATTATTCCACACTCTGTATTGCATTATTCCACTGTGTTTTCTGGTTTATCTTCAAAATGAGTGAAAACGTGAATCATTATATCCTGCTGCAACCCCAATGAAAACGAAAGTGTTGGTGCAATATCTATGTACCTTCGTTAAGTTAAAAATAAATATTTATAAGAATTACCCAGAATTCCTACAAGGATACCTTCTGAGAGGTTATGCTTTACTGTTCCGAATCGGGCCTGGTTGGCACGGTCTGACAATCCCCAGATCGTGTGTATTGCGGGAAAATCCGTGCAACGGAAGTTGCGAAGTAAATCATCGACTTTTCTATTTATATTTAACGGTATTGTTGATAGGCATTGCATGTTATAATTTAAATATCCGTTAAATATCCCAATTTTACAAACAACACACTTCCTATAAAACTCTTTAATTTACCATTGAAAAATGACTTCATTTGAAATACATATATGGGTTTCATAATATCAATTTAATAAGTCAAATATGTGCATAGGTATAGTCAATCATATTTAACGAAAGATTTAGAAACCGGCAGTTATCCCCTATCCATGAGAACAACCTATATCATATAAATATATATATATATATATATCATTATAATATCATTATATATATACATTCCTTACAGAGGAGGAGGAGGATATAACATACTAGTAGAAGGTGCTTGCATAATGCATCTCAGCTTGAAAAAACATTATTATTTCAGGGAGACATTTCGCCATGGGAAATATTTCTTTAAGTAAAAATAGATTAAAACAATCCCCAAATGTTGCAATTTTAAACATTTTACACTTTCTTCATTATAAGGTACTAATGCTACACATTTCAGCCAAATTTTAAAGTTGTAGCACTTCTAGAAGTAAAATAATATTTTTCTAATTGTTTAAAATTTAAAAATTTTTAACGGTTGCCGCAATATATATATATATATGTATATATATATATATATATATATATATATATATATATATGAGAGATTGAAATGTTTATTTGTGCAAATGCACGGTTCTGTAAATAATTTGAAAATTGCAGTTTCCTAGCTCATCCCGTAGTACATAAAAAATTATTAAACTTTAATGTTCAAATGGGGTTAAAACAACCTCTAAAATTTACAATTTTTAAATTTTCGAATTTTATGGTTAGTTATGAGAAAATTCTATAATCTTGCAAAATTTCAGATTCCTAAACTTTTTAGATTGGTCTACATACTGGATTGCGTTTTCCCATGCTAACTTATGGGAGATATTCCGGGGTCTCTGGAGTCGAACCCAAGATACTGTAAGCAAAAGTGGCAATAATTCCTAACAGATATTGAAGCCATCTAGCAACACTGAAACTTTCATCTTTCTAGCTTACCGGCAAGTGCCCAAAATTAATTAATAATAATGGCGCAATGCTTTTCTTATGGGAAAAAACGCAAATTTCGGAATTTCTGGAGTCGAACTCATGTCACTTAGGTAAGGATTCTCATTTTATCTGAAAATTTCACCATTCTATCTACAAAAGCTAAAACTTTCACCTCTCTAGCTTTTGCAGTTTGGGCTGGACATTAGTATCCTCCTGTTATCATTATATATCGACATTTCTTACAGAGGAGGATATCATCATCATCATCATCATGCTTCTGTCCGAAGACAGGTTTTAACTGAATCGCTGCCTCCATTTCTCTCTCTCCCTAGAAGCCTCTTTTATACCTCTATAAGTATTATATCCCTGCTTTATATTATCTAATATTCCTATTCTTTTTCTCCCTCTTCCTCTTCTTCCACTAATTTTTCCTTCTAAGATCGTCCTTTGTAAACACTGTCTTCTCGATATGTGACCTATCCAATTTGCTTTTCTTTTCCTGATTGTTTTTATTAGCATCCTTTCTTCTCCCACCATTTCTAATACTTCTTCATTTCTCTTCCTCTCTGTCCATTTCACTTTCATCATTCTCCTCCATACCCACATCTCAAAACTTTCTAAATATTTTTCCTCCTTCCTCCTTACCGTCCACGTCTCTGCACCATAAAGAGCTATGCTCCATATGTAGCATTTTGCTAATTTCTTCCTTGTTTCTAAATTTATTTTCTTGCTTGTGAAAAGCTCCTTCTTCTCCTTAAATGCTGCTTTTGCCATTGCAATCCTACTTCTGATGCCCTGTGTACTACTTCCATCCTGCGCTAAAATACTGCCAAGATATTTGAAACTACTCACTTGTTCCAATTTTTGGCCATTTACCATTATATTTAATTATTTGTTGCACAATTTGCAATAAACAACCTTTCCATATGTTACAACTCTGTTGTAGGTCACGCCGACTATCGATATATCTTTTATGGTATATCGTATATAATTTGGTGTATAACTTAACAGCCATCCAGACATCGAACCAACGGATCTTAAAACTCATAGATTGCGAATATGTCCTATTATTCAAAGTGAAAGATTTATAAACAAACATACTCTCCATGATAAAGATTTATTTGCGTGAGAATAAGGCGGTTAGAGCAATTGTGGCAGAGGGACATGTACATTTCAAAATATAATCCTTGAGGAAATCATCAATTCGAAAGCTAGTTAACATTATACACACGTACTGCTCTAATGCGTGCAGCAGTTAATCAACTAAAATCGAAAGATTTCATTTAACTTTCATATAGACATGTCATGCATTGATGTTAACGTATTTCTATTAGTTCCATTGCGTTTTACCGTTTTTAAATTTAAAATTTTAATGACAAGTGTTGATTCAAAGCCATATTGCGCGGAAAAGATTCAAATCAAATTCGCGCCGACATTACCCAGAGTTCCCACAATGATACCTTCTAAAGTGCTATGCTTACCTATTCAGAATCGGGACTGGTTGGCACAGTCTAAATCTATCCAGATGAGAGGTTAAGAGTATTTCAGTGTAGCGGCGCTCATAATCAATGCGCCTTTTTGCAAAAGAATGTTGTTCCGTTAAAGAGTGAAATTTAGTTTTTAGTGTATCTTTTTACCTATTGCAAGACGGCTTCCTTCACTCTTCCTTACTTAATGAACATTAATTAATTTCTTCGCAGGTTATCGAGTTCTCAAAATGTACGCCTCCTTCGACTGTTACCTTTTCATTGTCTAGTGTCTACTAAGTTATAGTGTTTATACTAATTCTCATTGTTTTATATCATTCTGTATTGTTTCATACTATTTTATACTGATTTATATCATTTTGTATTGTTTTATACTATTTCGTATTACTTTATTTTATCATGTATTGTTTTATATCATATGTGTAATTTTATATCATTTCCTTCTTTCCTATGTTATGCAAGATCCAACAACAATCTCCATATTCATTGTATATATTTCAAGTATATTTCATCTTATTCTGCCTAGTTATTGTATTATATTTCTTGGTTTGCATTACGTTAATGCCTGTATATGTATTTGTTTATGACGGTATACAACGATGTTGTATATGCGAACACTTACTGTACAAACTACTTTCTATTTAATGTTGTATTACTATATTATAATATGTACACTATCTAGGGTTATCGCAGGTTTTTCACACCCCCTTCTCAGTGGGTGTTTTCCTGCGTGGGTTTCACAATCTCTAATCTTTCTTCAATTTTATATATTTTTTTACTCTGTATGATTTAGGTATATACTGTTTATGTTATGCGTATTGTAATATCTTGCATTACCATTTTTATATTTATTTTATTGACGAAGGGTTAAATGTAAGAATGGACCATATGGTCTAAATTTCGCCCGAATAAAGTTTATTAACTATCTATCTATCTCCTCTGTAAGGAACGTCGATATATAATGATAGGAGGATACTAATGTTTAGGCACTTCCAGATGAGCTGGAGATTCGAAATTTTTTTCTTAGGTAGGGTTTTGTACAGAACCGACTAGAAAAAACGAAAATCTTGAAAAAGTTCAACCATTTGGCCGCTAAAAATTCGCAATTGTTCAAACAAATTTTCAAGGTTTATGTATTTCCGAATGAGCTACGGTGCTGAAATTTTTTTTATAGATAGAATTTGTAAAAAAAAGAAATAGGGATTATACAAATTTTGATATTTTAATTTGTTTGGCAGTTAAAATTCCTCAAGTTTAAACAAATAGATAACTGTTTAGGTACTACGGGATGAGCTAGGAAGCTGAAAATTTCAAATTATTTACAGATTAGTGAATTAGCGCAAATAAACATTTCAATTTCACCATATATGAATTGCGGCGGCCGTTAAAAATTATTTAAATTTAAACAATTAGAAAAATATTATTTTACTTCTAGAAGAGCTACAACTTTGAAACTTGTCTAAAATGTGTAGCATTAGTACCTTATAATGAATAAAGTGTAAAATGTTTAAAATTGCGACATTTGGGGATTGTTTTAAAGTATTATTTTTACATGTGGAAAAAACGGAAATCGCTGCAGAGGTGAAATCTTTAGAATTTATAGAATATTTGTAATGATGAAATGTCTGTCTGAAAAATGAATGTATTTTTCAAGGTGAGATGAAATGCAGTATGCAAGCACCAACTACTAGTATGTTATATATATCCTCCTCTGTAAGAGTCGTCGATATATTATGATAACATATAGGAGGATACTAATGTTTAGGCACTTCTATATGTGCAGGAGATTCGAATTTTTTTCATAGTAGAATTCTTAAAAATAAGAAATAGGGATTATACAAATTTTGATATTTTTATTAGTTCGGCATTTAAAAATTAAATTAAAAAATATTTGAAATGATGAAATGTCTGTCTGAAAAATGAATGTTTTTTCAAGATGGTATGAAATGCTTGCAGGAGGATATAGGAGGATACTAATGTTTAGGCACTTCTACAAATTCATTGTGAGATAAATTGGAAGGTGAGATACCATGACTGGTTTACGGCAGGGGGGGTGGCAGGGAGTGATGAATTGATGCATGACGAATTTTTTTTGTAATGAATTGATGCACGACAAACTGACCTGAACTAGTTGTTTTAGAACCATAGGAAGTATGATTATGCATTTAATTGATGTTTTTTTAAACAAATGAAACGTTAGATAAAATAATTGCATCTACTAAAATTTTTCATTTCAAATTTATGATCCGGATTTCAGTTTATGCCATATTAATTTTAAAATTTACGTTTAAAAAGTTGTTTTTTTCTCAAACAAAAATATGTTACAAACCATTTCAATTAATCAACGAACTAATATACTTATACTGAATACGTGTGTTTGAAATATACACCAAATACATTCAGTGAGAAATTATGTCATAAAATCTTTTTTCTGTTTTGGCAGTCTGCTGAAAGTGATTTGGGTCGTCTTGGATTTGGCTAAATATGGTATATATAAGAGCTTAAGTGTGATGGCAGATTTTATAAATAATTTTGCTTATTTTTTAGGTACAAATGTTGCTGAAGCAAGAAATATTTTGAACAACTCAGGCCTACCAATACAGTCTGCGGGAAATTTGGATGAAGCTGCAAAAAAAGTTGTCGGTTGCCTTAGATGAATCTTTAGATTTTCCTTTCAATTGTATCCTGTTTCTTAATGATACTGCTTTGTATTCAAGATGCCTTATAATTAGGCTTGGTAGGATTTGAAACAATAAAATTTTTTTATTGCACTGTCATAAACCTCGACCAAGTTCAATAATCTCTATGCGCCTTGGGGCATTTTTGCGATATGATCAGCCACCATACTCCATTCCCATTCGCCAAAATTTAGAGAGCCGCAAACTATCTGGCATACAAGGTCTAATTTTATACATAAACTTATAGCCAAAATTTTATTAAAGGAATTAATTTATTCAATATTCTACATCAAAATAAATGAAATATTTAAAAAACATTGATATTTGTCTTTGATTTATAGGAAGTATAAACTTGATATTAGAGGTCCCTTTTTAAGAAATTCAATCATCGAAAACTACCAAGCCCAAAAAAATGCATTAAAATATATGCCGATTTTTGTTGTGGATTTTTAAAAAAAATTAATGTGGATTTTATTAATCGATTTTTAAGAAAAATAAATGTAAAAAACTACTTATGAGAACAACTTTTTGTATTTATCATAGACAAAATGAATATAAGGGTGGCTTGCATGGAGGATCACACACTATGAATATTGATAACAGAAAAATGTTTCCGACCCCTGCTTTATACTTTATATCTGAGCTCACTTTTTTATTATTAATGATTATTCCTGAATGTGACTGAGAATTGTATTGCTTACATTTGTTAAACCCTTCAATTTTTCAGAAATTTTGTAATCAATACAGCAATTTTAAAAGTTTTTAACAGTTTTATTTGATTGTTACTACTCAATAAATAAGTTGAATTCCAAAGTTGAAGTTCAAAAATGGTTTCCACAGTCTTATGAAATGATATTGTTTTGGACCAGAACCAGTAAATGAATAGGCTGTTGGTAAAATTTCTATGCTCTATGTCTATGCAGCCTAAGAAAGAATTTATAATATGGTATAGGTGTTGTAGTCCCCTAAGGGTAGCTTTAAACACTTAAACTGGGGTCAAACTCAATGTGGATGGGCCCAGTGGTGTAGCTACCATCCAGGCAGTCCAGGCAAAGCCCGGGGGCCTGCACTTCAGGGGGGCCCACAACAGTTTGAATGCAGAGACTGGAATGTTGAGAGTTTGCACTTGCTCTTCTTTAAACTTACTGTATAAGCGTGAGGCTGTATGGTATCGGAATTCAAACATCTATCCAGTATGTCAAAGACCATGAAAAGAAGTGAGAACAAGAGACCCTAAAGGAGTGGTATAGGCATTGTTGAAGCCTATGCCTAATCCACACTTGGGGAATAAAGATTTTAAAAAAGTGAAAATACAATACGAAAAGTTTCAGATCAATCGGCTGTTGATCTTGAAAATGAAATTATTGACTCCATCTAGGATAAGGGACTGAATGTATTGAAATATCGAGGTTGATGGAGGTGCAGTTATGAATGGAGTTTATTCTGGTGCTCAAGTCCTAATTCTGGAGGAGGAGGAAAATGCATAATTTGTACATTGTGCTTCACTTAACTTAAATCTGGTCCTTAAAGGCTTGGCTCATGTCATACCTGAAATTTCTTCATTTCTCAGGAACATGGAGAGAATTTACATTTATTTGGACAAAGCATCAAGAGTGGAAATTACTTGAGTCTTTCATTAGCCTGGAAAATGCTGCCACAGTTCCACTTCCCTTTACTTTGGAAGTCGAAGTTATAAATACCTGTACTGTTGTTTGTTAGTTTTTATATTATTATGTGCCTTTCCATCAAATGTTTACTTAGCTAGTGTGTGCATTAACAATACAGTCATTACATACTAATCTCTCATGGTTCAGAAAATTCTCTAGTCCAGAATGCCTCCAGTCCTGAGCTGCATTAGTGTTTCAACCTGTATTTACAGTAGTTCCTCGCCAACTGCAGGGACTACGTTCCTGCCTTAACCTGTGGTTGGCAAAACCATGGTTGGTGTGGGCCAAGGCTTATGGGAAATCGGGGATTAAGGGGTATGATCTCTGAATGATATAAATCAAGTCCTGCAATGTATACCTCAGTTTTAAAACTAAATATGCTATACATAAAAAAACATGTTTATTATATAAAAATAAAAAAGAAAATGTTTTCAGTACAAATAATTACTGCACATTAATAATATAATGGCAGAGCTGTTCTTGTGGATGCTGCATGCCTGGCCTAATGCTTCAAAGAACACTGGTAAAAGCCTCAAACCTCCACCTCTCGACTAATTTGTGCTCTTATCACAAACTAAAAATCTTCTTTCCCATGTCTCTCCTAGCAAAGATTAGTTAGTATGTAGCTTCTTCAATAATAAATTGTAATCATATTAGCCAACTGTTGATATTCAAGATCGGATACCATGGTTGACAAAGCCAGGTAAAATTTTTCAACCATAGGTACTCAAAACCACATTTTGTGAGGGGCTACTGTATTTGAATATTTATCAATTCTGAGATGAATTGATAGGTTTTAATTCATGAGTAAAAGGATCATAGCCTTAGTAAATTTTCAGCTGCTATCTATATCTCTCTTGCACATGTTTATGTTACAGAGTTTCCTGTTGAAATTTTATCAGAACTTCACAGAATTTTTGTGTAGCATAATGGTAGGAGTATGGCATATGGGTCTGTGGTATGTGGCTATTCATTTTTCAGTCAATTGCAAATGTCATGTTTCCCTGAAATGGTTTAAAACATTTACCCTCACATTACACAGAGTTTACATAAAGATTCAATCTATAAAATTATGCAGCCCTACTTTGTAGATAATTGTCAAGATATTTCTTAATTCTTAGGATTTTCATTACGAGAATGAGTCGTAGCATAACTTACCTTTGCATGCATTTTTTTGAAAAAATTATTATGCATCAAAAACATTTTTTAAATCATCTAATAACACTCCAGCCAATTAAAAAAGATAAATAGTACTTTTGTAAATTAATCTTAGAATTTCTGTGTCATAAATATCTGGATTGATTAATATATGCTGATATAAAAAATATGAATCATCAGTGGTACATCCTTAATGCCAGCTGAATTGGAAGAGTAATACATGATTTCTGAAAATTAAATTCAATACTTTACATTCCCAAAAAGTGATATATATATATATATATATACACCTTGATATATTAATGGGTTATGGATACAGGTTGTTATACAGTTTTGCCCAATATTTGTCTAAAATAACAATATGAAAAGAAATGTTTTAGCAAGTTATTGCACTAGCCATGCAAATAAAAGTTAATTTTGTAATGGGATAAAAACATACATTACTTTATTAATTAACTTTTTAAAATATAATACAGAGCAAGGTGGCAAAGGGGGAGTGGGGGGCAAGGGCTTACAGAGGTGTGCCAGAGCTGCCCAGACCAAAAAGTCGCCTACAGCACACGTGCTATCTTTCCGTCTGCACGGTTGCTGCAGTTGTTTACATGTTAACATTACGCATGTGATTTGGAACTGTATTTCGTTACATTATTCCACACTCTGTATTGCATTATTCCACTGTGTTTTCTGGTTTATCTTCAAAATGAGTGAAAACGTGAATCATTATATCCTGCTGCAACCCCAATGAAAACGAAAGTGTTGGTGCAATATCTATGTACCTTCGTTAAGTTAAAAATAAATATTTATAAGAATTACCCAGAATTCCTACAAGGATACCTTCTGAGAGGTTATGCTTTACTGTTCCGAATCAGGCCTGGTTGGCACGGTCTGACAATCCCCAGATCGTGTGTATTGCGGGAAAATCCGTGCAGCGGAAGTTGCGAAGTAAATCATCGACTTTTCTATTTATATTTAACGGTATTGTTGATAGGCATTGCATGTTATAATTTAAATATCCGTTAAATATCCCAATTTTACAAACAACACACTTCCTATAAAACTCTTTAATTTACCATTGAAAAATGACTTCATTTGAAATACATATATGGGTTTCATAATATCAATTTAATAAGTCAAATATGTGCATAGGTATAGTCAATCATATTTAACGAAAGATTTAGAAACCGGCAGTTATCCCCTATCCATGAGAACAACCTATATCATATAAATATATATATATATATATATATCATTATAATATCATTATATATATACATTCCTTACAGAGGAGGAGGAGGATATAACATACTAGTAGAAGGTGCTTGCATAATGCATCTCAGCTTGAAAAAACATTATTATTTCAGGGAGACATTTCGCCATGGGAAATATTTCTTTAAGTAAAAATAGATTAAAACAATCCCCAAATGTTGCAATTTTAAACATTTTACACTTTCTTCATTATAAGGTACTAATGCTACACATTTCAGCCAAATTTTAAAGTTGTAGCACTTCTAGAAGTAAAATAATATTTTTCTAATTGTTTAAAATTTAAAAATTTTTAACGGTTGCCGCAATATATATATATATGTATATATATATATATATATATATATATATATATATATATATGAGAGATTGAAATGTTTATTTGTGCAAATGCACGGTTCTGTAAATAATTTGAAAATTGCAGTTTCCTAGCTCATCCCGTAGTACATAAAAAATTATTAAACTTTAATGTTCAAATGGGGTTAAAACAACCTCTAAAATTTACAATTTTTAAATTTTCGAATTTTATGGTTAGTTATGAGAAAATTCTATAATCTTGCAAAATTTCAGATTCCTAAACTTTTTAGATTGGTCTACATACTGGATTGCGTTTTCCCATGCTAACTTATGGGAGATATTCCGGGGTCTCTGGAGTCGAACCCAAGATACTGTAAGCAAAAGTGGCAATAATTCCTAACAGATATTGAAGCCATCTAGCAACACTGAAACTTTCATCTTTCTAGCTTACCGGCAAGTGCCCAAAATTAATTAATAATAATGGCGCAATGCTTTTCTTATGGGAAAAAAACGCAAATTTCGGAATTTCTGGAGTCGAACTCATGTCACTTAGGTAAGGATTCTCATTTTATCTGAAAATTTCACCATTCTATCTACAAAAGCTAAAACTTTCACCTCTCTAGCTTTTGCAGTTTGGGCTGGACATTAGTATCCTCCTGTTATCATTATATATCGACATTTCTTACAGAGGAGGATATCATCATCATCATCATCATGCTTCTGTCCGAAGACAGGTTTTAACTGAATCGCTGCCTCCATTTCTCTCTCTCCCTAGAAGCCTCTTTTATACCTCTATAAGTATTATATCCCTGCTTTATATTATCTAATATTCCTATTCTTTTTCTCCCTCTTCCTCTTCTTCCACTAATTTTTCCTTCTAAGATCGTCCTTTGTAAACACTGTCTTCTCGATATGTGACCTATCCAATTTGCTTTTCTTTTCCTGATTGTTTTTATTAGCATCCTTTCTTCTCCCACCATTTCTAATACTTCTTCATTTCTCTTCCTCTCTGTCCATTTCACTTTCATCATTCTCCTCCATACCCACATCTCAAAACTTTCTAAATATTTTTCCTCCTTCCTCCTTACCGTCCACGTCTCTGCACCATAAAGAGCTATGCTCCATATGTAGCATTTTGCTAATTTCTTCCTTGTTTCTAAATTTATTTTCTTGCTTGTGAAAAGCTCCTTCTTCTCGTTAAATGCTGCTTTTGCCATTGCAATCCTACTTCTGATGTCCTGTGTACTACTTCCATCCTGCGCTAAAATACTGCCAAGATATTTGAAACTACTCACTTGTTCCAATTTTTGGCCATTTACCATTATATTTAATTATTTGTTGCACAATTTGCAATAAACAACCTTTCCATATGTTACAACTCTGTTGTAGGTCACGCCGACTATCGATATATCTTTTATGGTATATCGTATATAATTTGGTGTATAACTTAACAGCCATCCAGACATCGAACCAACGGATCTTAAAACTCATAGATTGCGAATATGTCCTATTATTCAAAGTGAAAGATTTATAAACAAACATACTCTCCATGATAAAGATTTATTTGCGTGAGAATAAGGCGGTTAGAGCAATTGTGGCAGAGGGACATGTACATTTCAAAATATAATCCTTGAGGAAATCATCAATTCGAAAGCTAGTTAACATTATACACACGTACTGCTCTAATGCGTGCAGCAGTTAATCAACTAAAATCGAAAGATTTCATTTAACTTTCATATAGACATGTCATGCATTGATGTTAACGTATTTCTATTAGTTCCATTGCGTTTTACCGTTTTTAAATTTAAAATTTTAATGACAAGTGTTGATTCAAAGCCATATTGCGCGGAAAAGATTCAAATCAAATTCGCGCCGACATTACCCAGAGTTCCCACAATGATACCTTCTAAAGTGCTATGCTTACCTATTCAGAATCGGGACTGGTTGGCACAGTCTAAATCTATCCAGATGAGAGGTTAAGAGTATTTCAGTGTAGCGGCGCTCATAATCAATGCGCCTTTTTGCAAAAGAATGTTGTTCCGTTAAAGAGTGAAATTTAGTTTTTAGTGTATCTTTTTACCTATTGCAAGACGGCTTCCTTCACTCTTCCTTACTTAATGAACATTAATTAATTTCTTCGCAGGTTATCGAGTTCTCAAAATGTACGCCTCCTTCGACTGTTACCTTTTCATTGTCTAGTGTCTACTAAGTTATAGTGTTTATACTAATTCTCATTGTTTTATATCATTCAGTATTGTTTCATACTATTTTATACTGATTTATATCATTTTTGTATTTTTTTATACTATTTCGTATTACTTTATTTTATCATGTATTGTTTTATATCATATGTGTAATTTTATATCATTTCCTTCTTTCCTATGTTATGCATGATCCAACAACAATCTCCATATTCATTGTATATATTTCAAGTATATTTCATCTTATTCTGCCTAATTATTGTATTATATTTCTTGGTTTGCATTACGTTAATGCCTGTATATGTATTTGTTTATGACGGTATACAACGATGTTGTATATGCGAACACTTATTGTACAAACTACTTTCTATTTAATGTTGTATTACTATATTATAATATGTACACTATCTAGGGTTTTCGCAGGTTTTTCACACCCCCTTCTCAGTGGGTGTTTTCCTGCGTGGGTTTCACAATCTCTAATCTTTCTTCAATTTTATATATTTTTTTACTCTGTATGATTTAGGTATATACTGTTTATGTTATGCGTATTGTAATATCTTGCATTACCATTTTTATATTTATTTTATTGACGAAGGGTTAAATGTAAGAATGGACCATATGGTCTAAATTTCGCCCGAATAAAGTTTATTAACTATCTATCTATCTCCTCTGTAAGGAACGTCGATATATAATGATAGGAGGATACTAATGTTTAGGCACTTCCAGATGAGCTGGAGATTCGAAATTTTTTTCTTAGGTAGGGTTTTGTACAGAACCGACTAGAAAAAACGAAAATCTTGAAAAAGTTCAACCATGTGGCCGCTAAAAATTCGCAATTGTTCAAACAAATTTTCAAGTTTTATGTATTTCCGAATGAGCTACAGTGCTGAAATTTTTTTTATAGATAGAATTTGTAAAAAAAAGAAATAGGGATTATACAAATTTTGATATTTTAATTTGTTTGGCAGTTAAAATTCCTCAAGTTTAAACAAATAGATAACTGTTTAGGTACTACGGGATGAGCTAGGAAGCTGAAAATTTCAAATTATTTACAGATTAGTGAATTAGCACAAATAAACATTTCAATTTCACCATATATGAATTGCGGCGGCCGTTAAAAATTATTTAAATTTAAACAATTAGAAAAATATTATTTTACTTCTAGAAGAGCTACAACTTTGAAACTTGTCTAAAATGTGTAGCATTAGTACCTTATAATGAATAAAGTGTAAAATGTTTAAAATTGCGACATTTGGGGATTGTTTTAAAGTATTATTTTTACATGTGGAAAAAACGGAAATCGCTGCAGAGGTGAAATCTTTAGAATTAATAGAATATTTGTAATGATGAAATGTCTGTCTGAAAAATGAATGTATTTTTCAAGGTGAGATGAAATGCAGTATGCAAGCACCAACTACTAGTATGTTATATATATCCTCCTCTGTAAGAGTCGTCGATATATAATGATAACATATAGGAGGATACTAATGTTTAGGCACTTCTATATGTGCAGGAGATTCGAAATTTTTTCATAGTAGAATTCTTAAAAATAAGAAATAGGGATTATACAAATTTTGATATTTTTATTAGTTCGGCATTTAAAAATTAAATTAAAAAATATTTGAAATGATGAAATGTCTGTCTGAAAAATGAATGTTTTTTCAAGATGGTATGAAATGCTTGCAGGAGGATATAGGAGGATACTAATGTTTAGGCACTTCTACAAATTCATCGTGAGATAAATTGGAAGGTGAGATACCATGACTGGTTTACGGCAGGGAGTGATGAATTGATGCATGACGAATTTTTTTTGTAATGAATTGATGCACGACAAACTGACCTGAACTAGTTGTTTTAGAACCATAGGAAGTATGATTATGCATTTAATTGATGTTTTTTTAAACAAATGAAACGTTAGATAAAATAATTGCATCTACTAAAATTTTTCATTTCAAATTTATGATCCGGATTTCAGTTTATGCCATATTAATTTTAAAATTTACGTTTAAAAAGTTGTTTTTTTCTCAAACAAAAATATGTTACAAACCATTTCAATTAATCAACCAACTAATATACTTATACTGAATACGTGTGTTTGAAATATACACCAAATACATTCAGTGAGAAATTATGTCATAAAATCTTTTTTCTGTTTTGGCAGTCTGCTGAAAGTGATTTGGGTCGTCTTGGATTTGGCTAAATATGGTATATATAAGAGCTTAAGTGTGATGGCAGATTTTATAAATAATTTTGCTTATTTTTTAGGTACAAATGTTGCTGAAGCAAGAAATATTTTGAACAACTCAGGCCTACCAATACAGTCTGCGGGAAATTTGGATGAAGCTGCAAAAAAAGTTGTCGGTTGCCTTAGATGAATCTTTAGATTTTCCTTTCAATTGTATCCTGTTTCTTAATGATACTGCTTTGTATTCAAGATGCCTTATAATTAGGCTTGGTAGGATTTGAAACAATATAATTTTTTTATTGCACTGTCATTAACCTCGACCAAGTTCAATAATCTCTATGCGCCTTGGGGCATTTTTGCGATATGATCAGCCACCATACTCCATTCCCATTCGCCAAAATTTAGAGAGCCGCAAACTATCTGGCATACAAGGTCTAATTTTATACATAAACTTATAGCCAAAATTTTATTAAAGGAATTAATTTATTCAATATTCTACATCAAAATAAATGAAATATTTAAAAAACATTGATATTTGTCTTTGATTTATAGGAAGTATAAACTTGATATTAGAGGTCCCTTTTTAAGAAATTCAATCATCGAAAACTACCAAGCCCAAAAAAATGCATTAAAATATATGCCGATTTTTGTTGTGGATTTTTAAAAAAAATTAATGTGGATTTTATTAATCGATTTTTAAGAAAAATAAATGTAAAAAACTACTTATGAGAACAACTTTTTGTATTTATCATAGACAAAATGAATATAAGGGTGGCTTGCATGGAGGATCACACACTATGAATATTGATAACAGAAAAATGTTTCCGACCCCTGCTTTATACTTTATATCTGAGCTCACTTTTTTATTATTAATGATTATTCCTGAATGTGACTGAGAATTGTATTGCTTACATTTGTTAAACCCTTCAATTTTTCAGAAATTTTGTAATCAATACAGCAATTTTAAAAGTTTTTAACAGTTTTATTTGATTGTTACTACTCAATAAATAAGTTGAATTCCAAAGTTGAAGTTCAAAAATGGTTTCCACAGTCTTATGAAATGATATTGTTTTGGACCAGAACCAGTAAATGAATAGGCTGTTGGTAAAATTTCTATGCTCTATGTCTATGCAGCCTAAGAAAGAATTTATAATATGGTATAGGTGTTGTAGTCCCCTAAGGGTAGCTTTAAACACTTAAACTGGGGTCAAACTCAATGTGGATGGGCCCAGTGGTGTAGCTACCATCCAGGCAGTCCAGGCAAAGCCCGGGGGCCTGCACTTCAGGGGGGCCCACAACAGTTTGAATGCAGAGACTGGAATGTTGAGAGTTTGCACTTGCTCTTCTTTAAACTTACTGTATAAGCGTGAGGCTGTATGGTATCGGAATTCAAACATCTATCCAGTATGTCAAAGACCATGAAAAGAAGTAAGAACAAGAGACCCTAAAGGAGTGGTATAGGCATTGTTGAAGCCTATGCCTAATCCACACTTGGGGAATAAAGATTTTAAAAAAGTGAAAATACAATACGAAAAGTTTCAGATCAATCGGCTGTTGATCTTGAAAATGAAATTATTGACTCCATCTAGGATAAGGGACTGAATGTATTGAAATATCGAGGTTGATGGAGGTGCAGTTATGAATGGAGTTTATTCTGGTGCTCAAGTCCTAATTCTGGAGGAGGAGGAAAATGCATAATTTGTACATTGTGCTTCACTTAACTTAAATCTGGTCCTTAAAGGCTTGGCTCATGTCATACCTGAAATTTCTTCATTTCTCAGGAACATGGAGAGAATTTACATTTATTTGGACAAAGCATCAAGAGTGGAAATTACTTGAGTCTTTCATTAGCCTGGAAAATGCTGCCACAGTTCCACTTCCCTTTACTTTGGAAGTTGAAGTTATAAATACCTGTACTGTTGTTTGTTAGTTTTTATATTATTATGTGCCTTTCCATCAAATGTTTACTTAGCTAGTGTGTGCATTAACAATACAGTCATTACATACTAATCTCTCATGGTTCAGAAAATTCTCTAGTCCAGAATGCCTCCAGTCCTGAGCTGCATTAGTGTTTCAACCTGTATTTACAGTAGTTCCTCGCCAACTGCAGGGACTACGTTCCTGCCTTAACCTGTGGTTGGCAAAACCATGGTTGGTGTGGGCCAAGGCTTATGGGAAATCGGGGATTAAGGGGTATGATCTCTGAATGATATAAATCAAGTCCTGCAATGTATACCTCAGTTTTAAAACTAAATATGCTATACATAAAAAAACATGTTTATTATATAAAAATAAAAAAGAAAATGTTTTCAGTACAAATAATTACTGCACATTAATAATATAATGGCAGAGCTGTTCTTGTGGATGCTGCATGCCTGGCCTAATGCTAGAAAAGAACACTGGTAAAAGCCTCAAACCTCCACCTCTCGACTAATTTGTGCTCTTATCACGAACTAAAAATCTTCTTTCCCATGTCTCTCCTAGCAAAGATTAGTTAGTATGTAGCTTCTTCAATAATAAATTGTAATCATATTAGCCAACTGTTGATATTCAAGATCGGATACCATGGTTGACAAAGCCAGGTAAAATTTTTCAACCATAGGTACTCAAAACCACATTTTGTGAGGGGCTACTGTATTTGAATATTTATCAATTCTGAGATGAATTGATAGGTTTTAATTCATGAGTAAAAGGATCATAGCCTTAGTAAATTTTCAGCTGCTATCTATATCTCTCTTGCACATGTTTATGTTACAGAGTTTCCTGTTGAAATTTTATCAGAACTTCACAGAATTTTTGTGTAGCATAATGGTAGGAGTATGGCATATGGGTCTGTGGTATGTGGCTATTCATTTTTCAGTCAATTGCAAATGTCATGTTTCCCTGAAATGGTTTAAAACATTTACCCTCACATTACACAGAGTTTACATAAAGATTCAATCTATAAAATTATGCAGCCCTACTTTGTAGATAATTGTCAAGATATTTCTTAATTCTTAGGATTTTCATTACGAGAATGAGTCGTAGCATAACTTACCTTTGCATGCATTTTTTTGAAAAAATTATTATGCATCAAAAACATTTTTTAAATCATCTAATAACACTCCAGCCAATTAAAAAAGATAAATAGTACTTTTGTAAATTAATCTTAGAATTTCAGTGTCATAAATATCTGGATTGATTAATATATGCTGATATAAAAAATATGAATCATCAGTGGTACATCCTTAATGCCAGCTGAATTGGAAGAGTAATACATGATTTCTGAAAATTAAATTCAATACTTTACATTCCCAAAAAGTGATATATATATATATATACACCTTGATATATTAATGGGTTATGGATACAGGTTGTTATACAGTTTTGCCCAATATTTGTCTAAAATAACAATATGAAAAGAAATGTTTTAGCAAGTTATTGCACTAGCCATGCAAATAAAAGTTAATTTTGTAATGGGATAAAAACATACATTACTTTATTAATTAACTTTTTAAAATATAATACAGAGCAAGGTGGCAAAGGGGGAGTGGGGGGCAAGGGCTTACAGAGGTGTGCCAGAGCTGCCCAGACCAAAAAGTCGCCTACAGCACACGTGCTATCTTTCCGTCTGCACGGTTGCTGCAGTTGTTTACATGTTAACATTACGCATGTGATTTGGAACTGTATTTCGTTACATTATTCCACACTCTGTATTGCATTATTCCACTGTGTTTTCTGGTTTATCTTCAAAATGAGTGAAAACGTGAATCATTATATCCTGCTGCAACCCCAATGAAAACGAAAGTGTTGGTGCAATATCTATGTACCTTCGTTAAGTTAAAAATAAATATTTATAAGAATTACCCAGAATTCCTACAAGGATACCTTCTGAGAGGTTATGCTTTACTGTTCCGAATCAGGCCTGGTTGGCACGGTCTGACAATCCCCAGATCGTGTGTATTGCGGGAAAATCCGTGCAACGGAAGTTGCGAAGTAAATCATCGACTTTTCTATTTATATTTAACGGTATTGTTGATAGGCATTGCATGTTATAATTTAAATATCCGTTAAATATCCCAATTTTACAAACAACACACTTCCTATAAAACTCTTTAATTTACCATTGAAAAATGACTTCATTTGAAATACATATATGGGTTTCATAATATCAATTTAATAAGTCAAATATGTGCATAGGTATAGTCAATCATATTTAACGAAAGATTTAGAAACCGGCAGTTATCCCCTATCCATGAGAACAACCTATATCATATAAATATATATATATATATATATATATATATATATATATATATCATTATAATATCATTATATATATACATTCCTTACAGAGGAGGAGGAGGATATAACATACTAGTAGAAGGTGCTTGCATAATGCATCTCAGCTTGAAAAAACATTATTATTTCAGGGAGACATTTCGCCATGGGAAATATTTCTTTAAGTAAAAATAGATTAAAACAATCCCCAAATGTTGCAATTTTAAACATTTTAACTTTCTTCATTATAAGGTACTAATGCTACACATTTCAGCCAAATTTTAAAGTTGTAGCACTTCTAGAAGTAAAATAATATTTTTCTAATTGTTTAAAATTTAAAAATTTTTAACGGTTGCCGCAATATATATATATATGTATATATATATATATATATATATATATATATATATATATATATATATATATATATATATGTATATATATATATATGTATATATATATATATATATATATATATATATATATATGAGAGATTGAAATGTTTATTTGTGCAAATGCACGGTTCTGTAAATAATTTGAAAATTGCAGTTTCCTAGCTCATCCCGTAGTACATAAAAAATTATTAAACTTTAATGTTCAAATGGGGTTAAAACAACCTCTAAAATTTACAATTTTAAAATTTTCGAATTTTATGGTTAGTTATGAGAAAATTCTATAATCTTGCAAAATTTCAGATTCCTAAACTTTTTAGATTGGTCTACATACTGGATTGCGTTTTCCCATGCTAACTTATGGGAGATATTCCGGGGTCTCTGGAGTCGAACCCAAGATACTGTAAGCAAAAGTGGCAATAATTCCTAACAGATATTGAAGCCATCTAGCAACACTGAAACTTTCATCTTTCTAGCTTACCGGCAAGTGCCCAAAATTAATTAATAATAATGGCGCAATGCTTTTCTTATGGGAAAAAACGCAAATTTCGGAATTTCTGGAGTCGAACTCATGTCACTTAGGTAAGGATTCTCATTTTATCTGAAAATTTCACCATTCTATCTACAAAAGCTAAAACTTTCACCTCTCTAGCTTTTGCAGTTTGGGCTGGACATTAGTATCCTCCTGTTATCATTATATATCGACATTTCTTACAGAGGAGGATATCATCATCATCATCATCATGCTTCTGTCCGAAGACAGGTTTTAACTGAATCGCTGCCTCCATTTCTCTCTCTCCCTAGAAGCCTCTTTTATACCTCTATAAGTATTATATCCCTGCTTTATATTATCTAATATTCCTATTCTTTTTCTCCCTCTTCCTCTTCTTCCACTAATTTTTCCTTCTAAGATCGTCCTTTGTAAACACTGTCTTCTCGATATGTGACCTATCCAATTTGCTTTTCTTTTCCTGATTGTTTTTATTAGCATCATTTCTTCTCCCACCATTTCTAATACTTCTTCATTTCTCTTCCTCTCTGTCCATTTCACTTTCATCATTCTCCTCCATACCCACATCTCAAAACTTTCTAAATATTTTTCCTCCTTCCTCCTTACCGTCCACGTCTCTGCACCATAAAGAGCTATGCTCCATATGTAGCATTTTGCTAATTTCTTCCTTGTTTCTAAATTTATTTTCTTGCTTGTGAAAAGCTCCTTCTTCTCGTTAAATGCTGCTTTTGCCATTGCAATCCTACTTCTGATGCCCTGTGTACTACTTCCATCCTGCGCTAAAATACTGCCAAGATATTTGAAACTACTCACTTGTTCCAATTTTTGGCCATTTACCATTATATTTAATTATTTGTTGCACAATTTGCAATAAACAACCTTTCCATATGTTACAACTCTGTTGTAGGTCACACCGACTATCGATATATCTTTTATGGTATATCGTATATAATTTGGTGTATAACTTAACAGCCATCCAGACATCGAACCAACGGATCTTAAAACTCATAGATTGCGAATATGTCCTATTATTCAAAGTGAAAGATTTATAAACAAACATACTCTCCATGATAAAGATTTATTTGCGTGAGAATAAGGCGGTTAGAGCAATTGTGGCAGAGGGACATGTACATTTCAAAATATAATCCTTGAGGAAATCATCAATTCGAAAGCTAGTTAACATTATACACACGTACTGCTCTAATGCGTGCAGCAGTTAATCAACTAAAATCGAAAGATTTCATTTAACTTTCATATAGACATGTCATGCATTGATGTTAACGTATTTCTATTAGTTCCATTGCGTTTTACCGTTTTTAAATTTAAAATTTTAATGACAAGTGTTGATTCAAAGCCATATTGCGCGGAAAAGATTCAAATCAAATTCGCGCCGACATTACCCAGAGTTCCCACAATGATACCTTCTAAAGTGCTATGCTTACCTATTCAGAATCGGGACTGGTTGGCACAGTCTAAATCTATCCAGATGAGAGGTTAAGAGTATTTCAGTGTAGCGGCGCTCATAATCAATGCGCCTTTTTGCAAAAGAATGTTGTTCCGTTAAAGAGTGAAATTTAGTTTTTAGTGTATCTTTTTACCTATTGCAAGACGGCTTCCTTCACTCTTCCTTACTTAATGAACATTAATTAATTTCTTCGCAGGTTATCGAGTTCTCAAAATGTACGCCTCCTTCGACTGTTACCTTTTCATTGTCTAGTGTCTACTAAGTTATAGTGTTTATACTAATTCTCATTGTTTTATATCATTCTGTATTGTTTCATACTATTTTATACTGATTTATATCATTTTGTATTGTTTTATACTATTTCGTATTACTTTATTTTATCATGTATTGTTTTATATCATATGTGTAATTTTATATCATTTCCTTCTTTCCTATGTTATGCAAGATCCAACAACAATCTCCATATTCATTGTATATATTTCAAGTATATTTCATCTTATTCTGCCTAGTTATTGTATTATATTTCTTGGTTTGCATTACGTTAATGCCTGTATATGTATTTGTTTATGACGGTATACAACGATGTTGTATATGCGAACACTTACTGTACAAACTACTTTCTATTTAATGTTGTATTACTATATTATAATATGTACACTATCTAGGGTTTTCGCAGGTTTTTCACACCCCCTTCTCAGTGGGTGTTTTCCTGCGTGGGTTTCACAATCTCTAATCTTTCTTCAATTTTATATATTTTTTTACTCTGTATGATTTAGGTATATACTGTTTATGTTATGCGTATTGTAATATCTTGCATTACCATTTTTATATTTATTTTATTGACGAAGGGTTAAATGTAAGAATGGACCATATGGTCTAAATTTCGCCCGAATAAAGTTTATTAACTATCTATCTATCTCCTCTGTAAGGAACGTCGATATATAATGATAGGAGGATACTAATGTTTAGGCACTTCCAGATGAGCTGGAGATTCGAAATTTTTTTCTTAGGTAGGGTTTTGTACAGAACCGACTAGAAAAAACGAAAATCTTGAAAAAGTTCAACCATTTGGCCGCTAAAAATTCGCAATTGTTCAAACAAATTTTCAAGGTTTATGTATTTCCGAATGAGCTACGGTGCTGAAATTTTTTTTATAGATAGAATTTGTAAAAAAAAGAAATAGGGATTATACAAATTTTGATATTTTAATTTGTTTGGCAGTTAAAATTCCTCAAGTTTAAACAAATAGATAACTGTTTAGGTACTACGGGATGAGCTAGGAAGCTGAAAATTTCAAATTATTTACAGATTAGTGAATTAGCACAAATAAACATTTCAATTTCACCATATATGAATTGCGGCGGCCGTTAAAAATTATTTAAATTTAAACAATTAGAAAAATATTATTTTACTTCTAGAAGAGCTACAACTTTGAAACTTGTCTAAAATGTGTAGCATTAGTACCTTATAATGAATAAAGTGTAAAATGTTTAAAATTGCGACATTTGGGGATTGTTTTAAAGTATTATTTTTACATGTGGAAAAAACGGAAATCGCTGCAGAGGTGAAATCTTTAGAATTAATAGAATATTTGTAATGATGAAATGTCTGTCTGAAAAATGAATGTATTTTTCAAGGTGAGATGAAATGCAGTATGCAAGCACCAACTACTAGTATGTTATATATATCCTCCTCTGTAAGAGTCGTCGATATATAATGATAACATATAGGAGGATACTAATGTTTAGGCACTTCTATATGTGCAGGAGATTCGAAATTTTTTCATAGTAGAATTCTTAAAAATAAGAAATAGGGATTATACAAATTTTGATATTTTTATTAGTTCGGCATTTAAAAATTAAATTAAAAAATATTTGAAATGATGAAATGTCTGTCTGAAAAATGAATGTTTTTTCAAGATGGTATGAAATGCTTGCAGGAGGATATAGGAGGATACTAATGTTTAGGCACTTCTACAAATTCATCGTGAGATAAATTGGAAGGTGAGATACCATGACTGGTTTACGGCAGGGAGTGATGAATTGATGCATTACGAATTTTTTTTGTAATGAATTGATGCACGACAAACTGACCTGAACTAGTTGTTTTAGAACCATAGGAAGTATGATTATGCATTTAATTGATGTTTTTTTAAACAAATGAAACGTTAGATAAAATAATTGCATCTACTAAAATTTTTCATTTCAAATTTATGATCCGGATTTCAGTTTATGCCATATTAATTTTAAAATTTACGTTTAAAAAGTTGTTTTTTTCTCAAACAAAAATATGTTACAAACCATTTCAATTAATCAACCAACTAATATACTTATACTGAATACGTGTGTTTGAAATATACACCAAATACATTCAGTGAGAAATTATGTCATAAAATCTTTTTTCTGTTTTGGCAGTCTGCTGAAAGTGATTTGGGTCGTCTTGGATTTGGCTAAATATGGTATATATAAGAGCTTAAGTGTGATGGCAGATTTTATAAATAATTTTGCTTATTTTTTAGGTACAAATGTTGCTGAAGCAAGAAATATTTTGAACAACTCAGGCCTACCAATACAGTCTGCGGGAAATTTGGATGAAGCTGCAAAAAAAGTTGTCGGTTGCCTTAGATGAATCTTTAGATTTTCCTTTCAATTGTATCCTGTTTCTTAATGATACTGCTTTGTATTCAAGATGCCTTATAATTAGGCTTGGTAGGATTTGAAACAATAAAATTTTTTTATTGCACTGTCATAAACCTCGACCAAGTTCAATAATCTCTATGCGCCTTGGGGCATTTTTGCGATATGATCAGCCACCATACTCCATTCCCATTCGCCAAAATTTAGAGAGCCGCAAACTATCTGGCATACAAGGTCTAATTTTATACATAAACTTATAGCCAAAATTTTATTAAAGGAATTAATTTATTCAATATTCTACATCAAAATAAATGAAATATTTAAAAAACATTGATATTTGTCTTTGATTTATAGGAAGTATAAACTTGATATTAGAGGTCCCTTTTTAAGAAATTCAATCATCGAAAACTACCAAGCCCAAAAAAATGCATTAAAATATATGCCGATTTTTGTTGTGGATTTTAAAAAAAAATTAATGTGGATTTTATTAATCGATTTTTAAGAAAAATAAATGTAAAAAACTACTTATGAGAACAACTTTTTGTATTTATCATAGACAAAATGAATATAAGGGTGGCTTGCATGGAGGATCACACACTATGAATATTGATAACAGAAAAATGTTTCCGACCCCTGCTTTATACTTTATATCTGAGCTCACTTTTTTATTATTAATGATTATTCCTGAATGTGACTGAGAATTGTATTGCTTACATTTGTTAAACCCTTCAATTTTTCAGAAATTTTGTAATCAATACAGCAATTTTAAAAGTTTTTAACAGTTTTATTTGATTGTTACTACTCAATAAATAAGTTGAATTCCAAAGTTGAAGTTCAAAAATGGTTTCCACAGTCTTATGAAATGATATTGTTTTGGACCAGAACCAGTAAATGAATAGGCTGTTGGTAAAATTTCTATGCTCTATGTCTATGCAGCCTAAGAAAGAATTTATAATATGGTATAGGTGTTGTAGTCCCCTAAGGGTAGCTTTAAACACTTAAACTGGGGTCAAACTCAATGTGGATGGGCCCAGTGGTGTAGCTACCATCCAGGCAGTCCAGGCAAAGCCCGGGGGCCTGCACTTCAGGGGGGCCCACAACAGTTTGAATGCAGAGACTGGAATGTTGAGAGTTTGCACTTGCTCTTCTTTAAACTTACTGTATAAGCGTGAGGCTGTATGGTATCGGAATTCAAACATCTATCCAGTATGTCAAAGACCATGAAAAGAAGTAAGAACAAGAGACCCTAAAGGAGTGGTATAGGCATTGTTGAAGCCTATGCCTAATCCACACTTGGGGAATAAAGATTTTAAAAAAGTGAAAATACAATACGAAAAGTTTCAGATCAATCGGCTGTTGATCTTGAAAATGAAATTATTGACTCCATCTAGGATAAGGGACTGAATGTATTGAAATATCGAGGTTGATGGAGGTGCAGTTATGAATGGAGTTTATTCTGGTGCTCAAGTCCTAATTCTGGAGGAGGAGGAAAATGCATAATTTGTACATTGTGCTTCACTTAACTTAAATCTGGTCCTTAAAGGCTTGGCTCATGTCATACCTGAAATTTCTTCATTTCTCAGGAACATGGAGAGAATTTACATTTATTTGGACAAAGCATCAAGAGTGGAAATTACTTGAGTCTTTCATTAGCCTGGAAAATGCTGCCACAGTTCCACTTCCCTTTACTTTGGAAGTCGAAGTTATAAATACCTGTACTGTTGTTTGTTAGTTTTTATATTATTATGTGCCTTTCCATCAAATGTTTACTTAGCTAGTGTGTGCATTAACAATACAGTCATTACATACTAATCTCTCATGGTTCAGAAAATTCTCTAGTCCAGAATGCCTCCAGTCCTGAGCTGCATTAGTGTTTCAACCTGTATTTACAGTAGTTCCTCGCCAACTGCAGGGACTACGTTCCTGCCTTAACCTGTGGTTGGCAAAACCATGGTTGGTGTGGGCCAAGGCTTATGGGAAATCGGGGATTAAGGGGTATGATCTCTGAATGATATAAATCAAGTCCTGCAATGTATACCTCAGTTTCAAAACTAAATATGCTATACATAAAAAAACATGTTTATTATATAAAAATAAAAAAGAAAATGTTTTCAGTACAAATAATTACTGCACATTAATAATATAATGGCAGAGCTGTTCTTGTGGATGCTGCATGCCTGGCCTAATGCTTCAAAGAACACTGGTAAAAGCCTCAAACCTCCACCTCTCGACTAATTTGTGCTCTTATCACAAACTAAAAATCTTCTTTCCCATGTCTCTCCTAGCAAAGATTAGTTAGTATGTAGCTTCTTCAATAATAAATTGTAATCATATTAGCCAACTGTTGATATTCAAGATCGGATACCATGGTTGACAAAGCCAGGTAAAATTTTTCAACCATAGGTACTCAAAACCACATTTTGTGAGGGGCTACTGTATTTGAATATTTATCAATTCTGAGATGAATTGATAGGTTTTAATTCATGAGTAAAAGGATCATAGCCTTAGTAAATTTTCAGCTGCTATCTATATCTCTCTTGCACATGTTTATGTTACAGAGTTTCCTGTTGAAATTTTATCAGAACTTCACAGAATTTTTGTGTAGCATAATGGTAGGAGTATGGCATATGGGTCTGTGGTATGTGGCTATTCATTTTTCAGTCAATTGCAAATGTCATGTTTCCCTGAAATGGTTTAAAACATTTACCCTCACATTACACAGAGTTTACATAAAGATTCAATCTATAAAATTATGCAGCCCTACTTTGTAGATAATTGTCAAGATATTTCTTAATTCTTAGGATTTTCATTACGAGAATGAGTCGTAGCATAACTTACCTTTGCATGCATTTTTTTGAAAAAATTATTATGCATCAAAAACATTTTTTAAATCATCTAATAACACTCCAGCCAATTAAAAAACTTAAATAGTACTTTTGTAAATTAATCTTAGAATTTCAGTGTCATAAATATCTGGATTGATTAATATATGCTGATATAAAAAATATGAATCATCAGTGGTACATCCTTAATGCCAGCTGAATTGGAAGAGTAATACATGATTTCTGAAAATTAAATTCAATACTTTACATTCACAAAAAGTGATATATATATATATATATATATATATATATATATATATATATATACACCTTGATATATTAATGGGTTATGGATACAGGTTGTTATACAGTTTTGCCCAATATTTGTCTAAAATAACAATATGAAAAGAAATGTTTTAGCAAGTTATTGCACTAGCCATGCAAATAAAAGTTAATTTTGTAATGGGATAAAAACATACATTACTTTATTAATTAACTTTTTAAAATATAATACAGAGCAAGGTGGCAAAGGGGGAGTGGGGGGCAAGGGCTTACAGAGGTGTGCCAGAGCTGCCCAGACCAAAAAGTCGCCTACAGCACACGTGCTATCTTTCCGTCTGCACGGTTGCTGCAGTTGTTTACATGTTAACATTACGCATGTGATTTGGAACTGTATTTCGTTACATTATTCCACACTCTGTATTGCATTATTCCACTGTGTTTTCTGGTTTATCTTCAAAATGAGTGAAAACGTGAATCATTATATCCTGCTGCAACCCCAATGAAAACGAAAGTGTTGGTGCAATATCTATGTACCTTCGTTAAGTTAAAAATAAATATTTATAAGAATTACCCAGAATTCCTACAAGGATACCTTCTGAGAGGTTATGCTTTACTGTTCCGAATCAGGCCTGGTTGGCACGGTCTGACAATCCCCAGATCGTGTGTATTGCGGGAAAATCCGTGCAACGGAAGTTGCGAAGTAAATCATCGACTTTTCTATTTATATTTAACGGTATTGTTGATAGGCATTGCATGTTATAATTTAAATATCCGTTAAATATCCCAATTTTACAAACAACACACTTCCTATAAAACTCTTTAATTTACCATTGAAAAATGACTTCATTTGAAATACATATATGGGTTTCATAATATCAATTTAATAAGTCAAATATGTGCATAGGTATAGTCAATCATATTTAACGAAAGATTTAGAAACCGGCAGTTATCCCCTATCCATGAGAACAACCTATATCATATAAATATATATATATATATCATTATAATATCATTATATATATACATTCCTTACAGAGGAGGAGGAGGATATAACATACTAGTAGAAGGTGCTTGCATAATGCATCTCAGCTTGAAAAAACATTATTATTTCAGGGAGATATTTCGCCATGGGAAATATTTCTTTAAGTAAAAATAGATTAAAACAATCCCCAAATGTTGCAATTTTAAACATTTTACACTTTCTTCATTATAAGGTACTAATGCTACACATTTCAGCCAAATTTTAAAGTTGTAGCACTTCTAGAAGTAAAATAATATTTTTCTAATTGTTTAAAATTTAAAAATTTTTAACGGTTGCCGCAATATATATATATATGTATATATATATATATATATATATATATATATATATATATATATATATATATGAGAGAGATTGAAATGTTTATTTGTGCAAATGCACGGTTCTGTAAATAATTTGAAAATTGCAGTTTCCTAGCTCATCCCGTAGTACATAAAAAATTATTAAACTTTAATGTTCAAATGGGGTTAAAACAACCTCTAAAATTTACAATTTTAAAATTTTCGAATTTTATGGTTAGTTATGAGAAAATTCTATAATCTTGCAAAATTTCAGATTCCTAAACTTTTTAGATTGGTCTACATACTGGATTGCGTTTTCCCATGCTAACTTATGGGAGATATTCCGGGGTCTCTGGAGTCGAACCCAAGATACTGTAAGCAAAAGTGGCAATAATTCCTAACAGATATTGAAGCCATCTAGCAACACTGAAACTTTCATCTTTCTAGCTTACCGGCAAGTGCCCAAAATTAATTAATAATAATGGCGCAATGCTTTTCTTATGGGAAAAAACGCAAATTTCGGAATTTCTGGAGTCGAACTCATGTCACTTAGGTAAGGATTCTCATTTTATCTGAAAATTTCACCATTCTATCTACAAAAGCTAAAACTTTCACCTCTCTAGCTTTTGCAGTTTGGGCTGGACATTAGTATCCTCCTGTTATCATTATATATCGACATTTCTTACAGAGGAGGATATCATCATCATCATCATCATGCTTCTGTCCGAAGACAGGTTTTAACTGAATCGCTGCCTCCATTTCTCTCTCTCCCTAGAAGCCTCTTTTATACCTCTATAAGTATTATATCCCTGCTTTATATTATCTAATATTCCTATTCTTTTTCTCCCTCTTCCTCTTCTTCCACTAATTTTTCCTTCTAAGATCGTCCTTTGTAAACACTGTCTTCTCGATATGTGACCTATCCAATTTGCTTTTCTTTTCCTGATTGTTTTTATTAGCATCCTTTCTTCTCCCACCATTTCTAATACTTCTTCATTTCTCTTCCTCTCTGTCCATTTCACTTTCATCATTCTCCTCCATACCCACATCTCAAAACTTTCTAAATATTTTTCCTCCTTCCTCCTTACCGTCCACGTCTCTGCACCATAAAGAGCTATGCTCCATATGTAGCATTTTGCTAATTTCTTCCTTGTTTCTAAATTTATTTTCTTGCTTGTGAAAAGCTCCTTCTTCTCCTTAAATGCTGCTTTTGCCATTGCAATCCTACTTCTGATGCCCTGTGTACTACTTCCATCCTGCGCTAAAATACTGCCAAGATATTTGAAACTACTCACTTGTTCCAATTTTTGGCCATTTACCATTATATTTAATTATTTGTTGCACAATTTGCAATAAACAACCTTTCCATATGTTACAACTCTGTTGTAGGTCACGCCGACTATCGATATATCTTTTATGGTATATCGTATATAATTTGGTGTATAACTTAACAGCCATCCAGACATCGAACCAACGGATCTTAAAACTCATAGATTGCGAATATGTCCTATTATTCAAAGTGAAAGATTTATAAACAAACATACTCTCCATGATAAAGATTTATTTGCGTGAGAATAAGGCGGTTAGAGCAATTGTGGCAGAGGGACATGTACATTTCAAAATATAATCCTTGAGGAAATCATCAATTCGAAAGCTAGTTAACATTATACACACGTACTGCTCTAATGCGTGCAGCAGTTAATCAACTAAAATCGAAAGATTTCATTTAACTTTCATATAGACATGTCATGCATTGATGTTAACGTATTTCTATTAGTTCCATTGCGTTTTACCGTTTTTAAATTTAAAATTTTAATGACAAGTGTTGATTCAAAGCCATATTGCGCGGAAAAGATTCAAATCAAATTCGCGCCGACATTACCCAGAGTTCCCACAATGATACCTTCTAAAGTGCTATGCTTACCTATTCAGAATCGGGACTGGTTGGCACAGTCTAAATCTATCCAGATGAGAGGTTAAGAGTATTTCAGTGTAGCGGCGCTCATAATCAATGCGCCTTTTTGCAAAAGAATGTTGTTCCGTTAAAGAGTGAAATTTAGTTTTTAGTGTATCTTTTTACCTATTGCAAGACGGCTTCCTTCACTCTTCCTTACTTAATGAACATTAATTAATTTCTTCGCAGGTTATCGAGTTCTCAAAATGTACGCCTCCTTCGACTGTTACCTTTTCATTGTCTAGTGTCTACTAAGTTATAGTGTTTATACTAATTCTCATTGTTTTATATCATTCTGTATTGTTTCATACTATTTTATACTGATTTATATCATTTTGTATTGTTTTATACTATTTCGTATTACTTTATTTTATCATGTATTCTTTTATATCATATGTGTAATTTTATATCATTTCCTTCTTTCCTATGTTATGCAAGATCCAACAACAATCTCCATATTCATTGTATATATTTCAAGTATATTTCATCTTATTCTGCCTAATTATTGTATTATATTTCTTGGTTTGCATTACGTTAATGCCTGTATATGTATTTGTTTATGACGGTATACAACGATGTTGTATATGCGAACACTTACTGTACAAACTACTTTCTATTTAATGTTGTATTACTATATTATAATATGTACACTATCTAGGGTTTTCGCAGGTTTTTCACACCCCCCTTCTCAGTGGGTGTTTTCCTGCGTGGGTTTCACAATCTCTAATCTTTCTTCAATTTTATATATTTTTTTACTCTGTATGATTTAGGTATATACTGTTTATGTTATGCGTATTGTAATATCTTGCATTACCATTTTTATATTTATTTTATTGACGAAGGGTTAAATGTAAGAATGGACCATATGGTCTAAATTTCGCCCGAATAAAGTTTATTAACTATCTATCTATCTCCTCTGTAAGGAACGTCGATATATAATGATAGGAGGATACTAATGTTTAGGCACTTCCAGATGAGCTGGAGATTCGAAATTTTTTTCTTAGGTAGGGTTTTGTACAGAACCGACTAGAAAAAACGAAAATCTTGAAAAAGTTCAACCATTTGGCCGCTAAAAATTCGCAATTGTTCAAACAAATTTTCAAGGTTTATGTATTTCCGAATGAGCTACGGTGCTGAAATTTTTTTTATAGATAGAATTTGTAAAAAAAAGAAATAGGGATTTTACAAATTTTGATATTTTAATTTGTTTGGCAGTTAAAATTCCTCAAGTTTAAACAAATAGATAACTGTTTAGGTACTACGGGATGAGCTAGGAAGCTGAAAATTTCAAATTATTTACAGATTAGTGAATTAGCACAAATAAACATTTCAATTTCACCATATATGAATTGCGGCGGCCGTTAAAAATTATTTAAATTTAAACAATTAGAAAAATATTATTTTACTTCTAGAAGAGCTACAACTTTGAAACTTGTCTAAAATGTGTAGCATTAGTACCTTATAATGAATAAAGTGTAAAATGTTTAAAATTGCGACATTTGGGGATTGTTTTAAAGTATTATTTTTACATGTGGAAAAAACGGAAATCGCTGCAGAGGTGAAATCTTTAGAATTAATAGAATATTTGTAATGATGAAATGTCTGTCTGAAAAATGAATGTATTTTTCAAGGTGAGATGAAATGCAGTATGCAAGCACCAACTACTAGTATGTTATATATATCCTCCTCTGTAAGAGTCGTCGATATATAATGATAACATATAGGAGGATACTAATGTTTAGGCACTTCTATATGTGCTGGAGATTCGAAATTTTTTCATAGTAGAATTCTTAAAAATAAGAAATAGGGATTATACAAATTTTGATATTTTTATTAGTTCGGCATTTAAAAATTAAATTAAAAAATATTTGAAATGATGAAATGTCTGTCTGAAAAATGAATGTTTTTTCAAGATGGTATGAAATGCTTGCAGGAGGATATAGGAGGATACTAATGTTTAGGCACTTCTACAAATTCATCGTGAGATAAATTGGAAGGTGAGATACCATGACTGGTTTACGGCAGGGAGTGATGAATTGATGCATGACGAATTTTTTTTGTAATGAATTGATGCACGACAAACTGACCTGAACTAGTTGTTTTAGAACCATAGGAAGTATGATTATGCATTTAATTGATGTTTTTTTAAACAAATGAAACGTTAGATAAAATAATTGCATCTACTAAAATTTTTCATTTCAAATTTATGATCCGGATTTCAGTTTATGCCATATTAATTTTAAAATTTACGTTTAAAAAGTTGTTTTTTTCTCAAACAAAAATATGTTACAAACCATTTCAATTAATCAACCAACTAATATACTTATACTGAATACGTGTGTTTGAAATATACACCAAATACATTCAGTGAGAAATTATGTCATAAAATCTTTTTTCTGTTTTGGCAGTCTGCTGAAAGTGATTTGGGTCGTCTTGGATTTGGCTAAATATGGTATATATAAGAGCTTAAGTGTGATGGCAGATTTTATAAATAATTTTGCTTATTTTTTAGGTACAAATGTTGCTGAAGCAAGAAATATTTTGAACAACTCAGGCCTACCAATACAGTCTGCGGGAAATTTGGATGAAGCTGCAAAAAAAGTTGTCGGTTGCCTTAGATGAATCTTTAGATTTTCCTTTCAATTGTATCCTGTTTCTTAATGATACTGCTTTGTATTCAAGATGCCTTATAATTAGGCTTGGTAGGATTTGAAACAATAAAATTTTTTTATTGCACTGTCATAAACCTCGACCAAGTTCAATAATCTCTATGCGCCTTGGGGCATTTTTGCGATATGATCAGCCACCATACTCCATTCCCATTCGCCAAAATTTAGAGAGCCGCAAACTATCTGGCATACAAGGTCTAATTTTATACATAAACTTATAGCCAAAATTTTATTAAAGGAATTAATTTATTCAATATTCTACATCAAAATAAATGAAATATTTAAAAAACATTGATATTTGTCTTTGATTTATAGGAAGTATAAACTTGATATTAGAGGTCCCTTTTTAAGAAATTCAATCATCGAAAACTACCAAGCCCAAAAAAATGCATTAAAATATATGCCGATTTTTGTTGTGGATTTTTAAAAAAAATTAATGTGGATTTTATTAATCGATTTTTAAGAAAAATAAATGTAAAAAACTACTTATGAGAACAACTTTTTGTATTTATCATAGACAAAATGAATATAAGGGTGGCTTGCATGGAGGATCACACACTATGAATATTGATAACAGAAAAATGTTTCCGACCCCTGCTTTATACTTTATATCTGAGCTCACTTTTTTATTATTAATGATTATTCCTGAATGTGACTGAGAATTGTATTGCTTACATTTGTTAAACCCTTCAATTTTTCAGAAATTTTGTAATCAATACAGCAATTTTAAAAGTTTTTAACAGTTTTATTTGATTGTTACTACTCAATAAATAAGATGAATTCCAAAGTTGAAGTTCAAAAATGGTTTCCACAGTCTTATGAAATGATATTGTTTTGGACCAGAACCAGTAAATGAATAGGCTGTTGGTAAAATTTCTATGCTCTATGTCTATGCAGCCTAAGAAAGAATTTATAATATGGTATAGGTGTTGTAGTCCCCTAAGGGTAGCTTTAAACACTTAAACTGGGGTCAAACTCAATGTGGATGGGCCCAGTGGTGTAGCTACCATCCAGGCAGTCCAGGCAAAGCCCGGGGGCCTGCACTTCAGGGGGGCCCACAACAGTTTGAATGCAGAGACTGGAATGTTGAGAGTTTGCACTTGCTCTTCTTTAAACTTACTGTATAAGCGTGAGGCTGTATGGTATCGGAATTCAAACATCTATCCAGTATGTCAAAGACCATGAAAAGAAGTAAGAACAAGAGACCCTAAAGGAGTGGTATAGGAATGTTGAAGCCTATGCCTAATCCACACTTGGGGAATAAAGATTTTAAAAAAGTGAAAATACAATACGAAAAGTTTCAGATCAATCGGCTGTTGATCTTGAAAATGAAATTATTGACTCCATCTAGGATAAGGGACTGAATGTATTGAAATATCGAGGTTGATGGAGGTGCAGTTATGAATGGAGTTTATTCTGGTGCTCAAGTCCTAATTCTGGAGGAGGAGGAAAATGCATAATTTGTACATTGTGCTTCACTTAACTTAAATCTGGTCCTTAAAGGCTTGGCTCATGTCATACCTGAAATTTCTTCATTTCTCAGGAACATGGAGAGAATTTACATTTATTTGGACAAAGCATCAAGAGTGGAAATTACTTGAGTCTTTCATTAGCCTGGAAAATGCTGCCACAGTTCCACTTCCCTTTACTTTGGAAGTCGAAGTTATAAATACCTGTACTGTTGTTTGTTAGTTTTTATATTATTATGTGCCTTTCCATCAAATGTTTACTTAGCTAGTGTGTGCATTAACAATACAGTCATTACATACTGATCTCTCATGGTTCAGAAAATTCTCTAGTCCAGAATGCCTCCAGTCCTGAGCTGCATTAGTGTTTCAACCTGTATTTACAGTAGTTCCTCGCCAACTGCAGGGACTACGTTCCTGCCTTAACCTGTGGTTGGCAAAACCATGGTTGGTGTGGGCCAAGGCTTATGGCAAATCGGGGATTAAGGGGTATGATCTCTGAATGATATAAATCAAGTCCTGCAATGTATATCTCAGTTTCAAAACTAAATATGGTATACATAAAAAAACATGATTATTATATAAAAATAAAAAAGAAAATGTTTTCAGTACAAATAATTACTGCACATTAATAATATAATGACAGAGCTGTTCTTGTGGATGCTGCATGCCTGGCCTAATGCTTCAAAGAACACTGGTAAAAGCCTCAAACCTCCACCTCTCGACTAATTTGTGCTCTTATCACGAACTAAAAATCTTCTTTCCCATGTCTCTCCTAGCAAAGATTAGTTAGTATGTAGCTTCTTCAATAATAAATTGTAATCATATTAGCCAACTGTTGATATTCAAGATCGGATACCATGGTTGACAAAGCCAGGTAAAATTTTTCAACCATAGGTACTCAAAACCACATTTTGTGAGGGGCTACTGTATTTGAATATTTATCAATTCTGAGATGAATTGATAGGTTTTAATTCATGAGTAAAAGGATCATAGCCTTTGTAAATTTTCAGCTGCTATCTATATCTCTCTTGCACATGTTTATGTTACAGAGTTCCCTGTTGAAATTTTATCAGAACTTCACAGAATTTTTGTGTAGCATAATGGTAGGAGTATGGCATATGGGATTGTGGTATGTGGCTATTCATTTTTCAGTCAATTGGAAATGTCATGTTTCCCTGAAATGGTTTAAAACATTTACCCTCACATTACACAAAGTTTACATAAAGATTCAATCTATAAAATTATGCAGCCCTACTTTGTAGATAATTGTCAAGATATTTCTTAATTCTTAGGATTTTCATTACGAGAATGAGTCGTAGCATAACTTACCTTTGCATGCATTTTTTTGAAAAAATTATTATGCATCAAAAACATTTTTTAAATCATCTAATAACACTCCAGCCAATTAAAAAACATAAATAGTACTTTTGTAAATTAATCTTAGAATTTCAGTGTCATAAATATCTGGATTGATTAATATATGCTGATATAAAAAATATGAATCATCAGTGGTACATCCTTAATGCCAGCTGAATTGGAAGAGTAATACATGATTTCTGAAAATTAAATTCAATACTTTACATTCCCAAAAAGTGATATATATATATATATATATATATATATATACATACACCTTGATATATTAATGGGTTATGGATACAGGTTGTTATACAGTTTTGCCCAATATTTGTCTAAAATAACAATATGAAAAGAAATGTTTTAGCAAGTTATTGCACTAGCCATGCAAATAAAAGTTAATTTTGTAATGGGATAAAAACATACATTACTTTATTAATTAACTTTTTAAAATATAATACAGAGCAAGGTGGCAAAGGGGGAGTGGGGGGCAAGGGCTTACAGAGGTGTGCCAGAGCTGCCCAGACCAAAAAGTCGCCTACAGCACACGTGCTATCTTTCCGTCTGCACGGTTGCTGCAGTTGTTTACATGTTAACATTACGCATGTGATTTGGAACTGTATTTCGTTACATTATTCCACACTCTGTATTGCATTATTCCACTGTGTTTTCTGGTTTATCTTCAAAATGAGTGAAAACGTGAATCATTATATCCTGCTGCAACCCCAATGAAAACGAAAAAGTTGGTGCAATATCTATGTACCTTCGTTAAGTTAAAATAAATATTTATAAGAATTACCCAGAATTCCTACAAGGAAACCTTCTGAGAGGTTATGCTTAACTGTTCCGAATTGGGCCTGGTTGGCACGGTCTGACAATCCCCAGATCATGTGTATTGCGGGAAAATCCGTGCAACGGAAGTTGCGAAGTAAATCATCCACTTTTCTATTTATATTTAACGGTATTGTTGATAGGCATTGCATGTTATAATTTAAATATTCGTTAAATATCCCAATTTTACAAACAACACACTTCCTATAAAACTCTTTAATTTACCATTGAAAAATGACTTCATTTGAAATACATATATGGGTTTCATAATATCAATTTAATAAGTCAAATATGTGCATAGGTATAGTCAATCATGTTTAACGAAAGATTTAGAAACCGGCAGTTATCCCCTATCCATGAGAACAACCTATATCATATACATATATATATATATATATCATTATAATATCATTATATATATACATTCCTTACAGAGGAGGAGGAGGATATAACATACTAGTAGAAGGTGCTTGCATAATGCATCTCAGCTTGAAAAAACATTATTATTTCAGGGAGATATTTCGCCATGGGAAATATTTCTTTAAGTAAAAATAGATGAAAACACTCCCCAAATGTTGCAATTTTAAACATTTTACACTTTCTTCATTATAAGGTACTAATGTTACACATTTCAGCCAAATTTTAAAGTTGTAGCACTTCTAGAAGTAAAATAATATTTTACTAATTGTTTAAAATTTAAAAATTTTTAACAGTTGCCGCAATATATATATATATATATATATATATATATATGAAGAGATTGAAATGTTTATTTGTGCAAATGCACGGTTCTGTAAATAATTTGAAAATTGCAGTTTCCTAGCTCATCCCGTAGTACATAAAAAATTATTAAACTTTAATGTTCAAATGGGGTTAAAACAACCTCTAAAATTTACAATTTTAAAATTTTCGAATTTTATGGTTAGTTATGAGAAAATTCTATAATCTTGCAAAATTTCAGATTCCTAAACTTTTTAGATTGGTCTACATACTGGATTGCGTTTTCCCATGCTAACTTATGGGAGATATTCCGGGGTCTCTGGAGTCGAACCCAAGATACTGAAAGCAAAAGTGGCAATAATTCCTAACAGATATTGAAGCTATCTAGCAACACTGAAACTTTCATCTTTCTACCTTACCGGCAAGCGCCCAAAATTAATTAATAATAATGGCGCAATGCTTTTCTTATGGGAAAAAACGCAAATTTCGGAATTTCTGGAGTCGAACTCATGTCACTTAGGTAAGGATTCTCATTTTATCTGAAAATTTCACCATTATATCTACAAAAGCTAAAACTTTCACCTCTCTAGCTTTTGTAGTTTGGGCTGGACATTAGTATCCTCCTGTTATCCTTATATATCGACGTTTCTTACAGAGGAGGATATCATCATCATCATCATGCTTCTGTCCGAAGACAGGTTTTAACTGAATCGCTGCCTCCATTTCTCTCTCTCCCTAGAAGCCTCTTTTATACCTCTATAAGTATTATATCCCTGCTTTATATTATCTAATATTCCTATTCTTTTTCTCCCTCTTCCTCTTCTTCCACTAATTTTTCCTTCTAAGATCGTCCTTTGTAAACACTGTCTTCTCGATATGTGACCTATCCAATTTGCTTTTCTTTTCCTGATTGTTTTTATTAGCATCCTTTCTTCTCCCACCATATCTAATACTTCTTCATTTCTCTTCCTCTCTGTCCATTTCACTTTCATCATTCTCCTCCATACCCACATCTCAAAACTTTCTAAATATTTTTCCTCCTTCCTCCTTACCGTCCACGTCTCTGCACCATAAAGAGCTATGCTCCATATGTAGCATTTTGCTAATTTCTTCCTTGTTTCTAAATTTATTTTCTTGCTTGTGAAAAGCTCCTTCTTCTCGTTAAATGCTGCTTTTGCCATTGCAATCCTACTTCTGATGTCCTGTGTAATACTTCCATCCTGCGCTAAAATACTGCCAAGATATTTGAAACTACTCACTTGTTCCAATTTTTGGCCATTTACCATTATATTTAATTATTTGTTGCACAATTTGCAATAAACAACCTTTCCATATGTTACAACTCTGTTGTAGGTCACGCCGACTATCGATATATCTTTTATGGTATATCGTATATAATTTGGTGTATAACTTAACAGCCATCCAGACATCGAACCAACGGATCTTAAAACTCATAGATTGCGAATATGTCCTATTATTCAAAGTGAAAGATTTATAAACAAACATACTCTCCATGATAAAGATTTATTTGCGTGAGAATAAGGCGGTTAGAGCAATTGTGGCAGAGGGACATGTACATTTCAAAATATAATCCTTGAGGAAATCATCAATTCGAAAGCTAGTTAACATTATACACACGTACTGCTCTAATGCGTGCAGCAGTTAATCAACTAAAATCGAAAGATTTCATTTAACTTTCATATAGACATGTCATGCATTGATGTTAACGTATTTCTATTAGTTCCATTGCGTTTTACCGTTTTTAAATTTAAAATTTTAATGACAAGTGTTGATTCAAAGCCATATTGCGCGGAAAAGATTCAAATCAAATTCGCGCCGACATTACCCAGAGTTCCCACAATGATACCTTCTAAAGTGCTATGCTTACCTATTCAGAATCGGGAATGTTTGGCACAGTCTAAATCTATCCAGATGAGTGGTTAAGAGTATTTCAGTGTAGCGGCGCTCATAATCAATGCGCCTTTTTGCAAAAGAATGTTGTTCCGTTAAAGAGTGAAATTTAGTTTTTAGTGTATCTTTTTACCTATTGCAAGACGGCTTCCTTCACTCTTCCTTACTTAATGAACATTAATTAATTTCTTCGCAGGTTATCGAGTTCTCAAAATGTACGCCTCCTTCGACTGTTACCTTTTCATTGTCTAGTGTCTACTAAGTTATAGTGTTTATACTAATTCTCATTGTTTTATATCATTCTGTATTGTTTCATACTATTTTATACTGATTTATATCATTTTGTATTGTTTTATACTATTTCGTATTACTTTATTTTATCATGTATTGTTTTATATCATATGTGTAATTTTATACCATTTCCTTCTTTCCTATGTTATGCATGATCCAACAACAATCTCCATATTCATTGTATATATTTCAAGTATATTTCATCTTATTCTGCCTAATTATTGTATTATATTTCTTGGTTTGCATTACGTTAATGCCTGTATATGTATTTGTTTATGACGGTATGCAACGATGCTGTATATGCGAACACTTACTGTACAAACTACTTTCTATTTAATGTTGTATTACTATATTATAATATGTACACTGTCTAGGGTTTTCGCAGGTTTTTCACACCCCCCTTCTCAGTGGGTGTTTTCCTGCGTGGGTTTTACTAGGGAGGACATGTCTGTTTTACCTAGGTTTACCCCACAATCTCTAATCTTTCTTCAATTTTATATATTTTTTTTACTCTGTATGATTTAGGTATATACTGTTTATGTTATGCGTATTGTAATATCTTGCATTACCATTTTTTATATTTATTTTATTGACGAAGGGTTAAATGTAAGAATGGACCATATGGTCTAAATTTCGCCCGAATAAAGTTTATTAACTATCTATCTATCTCCTCTGTAAGGAACGTCGATATATAATGATAGGAGGATACTAATGTTTAGGCACTTCCAGATGAGCTGGAGATTCGAAATTTTTTTCTTAGGTAGGGTTTTGTACAGAACCTACTAGAAAAAACGAAAATCTTGAAAAAGTTCAACCATTTGGCCGCTAAAAATTCGCAATTGTTCAAACAAATTTTCAAGGTTTATGTATTTCCGAATGAGCTACGGTGCTGAAATTTTTTTTATAGATAGAATTTGTAAAAAAAAGAAATAGGGATTATACAAATTTTGATATTTTAATTTGTTTGGCAGTTAAAATTCCTCAAGTTTAAACAAATAGATAACTGTTTAGGTACTACGGGATGAGCTAGGAAGCTACAAATTCATCGTGAGATAAATTGGAAGGTGAGATACCATGACTGGTTTACGGCAGGGGGGGTGGCAGGGAGTGATGAATTGATGCATGACGAATTTTTTTTGTAATGAATTGATGCACGACAAACTGACCTGAACGAGTTGTTTTAGAACCATAGGAAGTATGATTATGCATTTAATTGATGTTTTTTTAAACAAATGAAACATTAGATAAAATAATTGCATCTACTAAAATTTTTCATTTCAATATTATGATCCGGATTTCAGTTTATGCCATGTTAATTTTAAAATTTACGTTTAAAAAGTTGTTTTTTTCTCAAACAAAAATATGTTACAAACCATTTCAATTAATCAACCAACTAATATACTTATACTGAATACGTGTGTTTGAAATATACACCAAATACATTCAGTGAGAAATTATGTCATAAAATCTTTTTTCTGTTTTGGCAGTCTGCTGAAAGTGATTTGGGTCGTCTTGGATTTGGCTTAATATGGTGTATATAAGAGCTTAAGTGTGATGGCAGATTTTATAAATAATTTTGCTTATTTTTTAGGTACAAATGTTGCTGAAGCAAGAAATATTTTGAACAACTCAGGCCTACCAATACAGTCTGCGGGAAATTTGGATGAGCTGCAAAAAATGTTGTCGGTTGCCTTAGATGAATCTTTAGATTTTCCTTTCAATTGTATCCTGTTTCTTAATGATACTGCTTTGTATTCAAGATGCCTTATAATTAGGCTTGGTAGGATTTGAAACAATATAATTTTTTTATTGCACTGTCATTAACCTCGACCAAGTTCAATAATCTCTATGCGCCTTGGGGTATTTTTGCGATATGATCAGCCACCATACTCCATTCCCATTCGCCAAAATTTAGAGAGCCGCAAACTATCTGGCATACAAGGTCTAATTTTATACATAAACTTATAGTCAAAATTTTATTAAAGGAATTAATTTATTCAATATTCTACATCAAAATAAATGAAATATTTAAAAAACATTGATATTTGTCTTTGATTTATAGGAAGTATAAACTTGATATTAGAGGTCCCTTTTTAAGAAATTCAATCATCGAAAACTACCAAGCCCAAAAAAATGCATTAAAATATATGCCGATTTTTGTTGTGGATATAAAAAAAAATTAATGTGGATTTTATTAATCGATTTTTAAGAAAAATAAATGTAAAAAACTACTTATGAGAACAACTTTTTGTATTTATCATAGACAAAATGAATATAAGGGTGGCTTACATGGAGGATCACACACTATGAATATTGATAACAGAAAAATGTTTCCGACCCCTGCTTTATACTTTATATCTGAGCTCACTTTTTTATTATTAATGATTATTCCTGAATGTGACTGAGAATTGTATTGCTTACATTTGTTAAACCCTTCAATTTTTCAGAAATTTTGTAATCAATACAGCAATTTTAAAAGTTTTTAACAGTTATATTTGATTGTTACTACTCAATAAATAAGTTGAATTCCAAAGTTGAAGTTCAAAAATGGTTTCCACAGTCTTATGAAATGATATTGTTTTGGACCAGAACCAGTAAATGAATAGGCTGTTGGTAAAATTTCTATGCTCTATGTTTATGCAGCCTAAGAAAGAATTTATAATATGGTATAGGTGTTGTAGTCCCCTAAGGGTAGCTTTAAACACTTAAACTGGGGTCAAACTCAATGTGGATGGGCCCAGTGGTGTAGCTACCATCCAGGCAGTCCAGGCAAAGCCCGGGGGCCTGCACTTCAGGGGGGCCCACAACAGTTTGAATGCAGAGACTGGAATGTTGAGAGTTTGCACTTGCTCTTCTTTAATCTTACTGTATAAGCGTGAGGCTGTATGGTATCGAAATTCAAACATCTATCCAGTATGCCAAAGACCATGAAAAGAAGTAAGAACAAGAGACCCTAAAGGAGTGGTATAGGCATAGTTAAAGCCTATGCCTAATCCACACTTGGGAAATAAAGATTTAAAAAAAGTGAAAATACAATACGAAAAGTTTCAGATCAATCGGCTTTTGATCTTGAAAATGAAATTATTGACTCCATCTAGGATAAGGGACTGAATGTATTGAAATATCGAGGTTGATGGAGGTGCAGTTATGAATGGAGTTTATTCTGGTGCTCAAGTCCTAATTCTGGAGGAGGAGGAAAATGCATAATTTGTACATTGTGCTTCACTTAACGTAAATCTGTTCCTTAAAGGCTTGGCTCATCTCATACCTGAAATTTCTTCATTTCTCAGGAACATGGAGAGAATTTACATTTATTTGGACAAAGCATCAAGAGTGGAAATTACTTGAGTCTTTCATTAGCCTGGAAAATGCTGCCACAGTTCCACTTCCCTTTACTTTGGAAGTCGAAGTTATAAATACCTGTACTGTTGTTTGTTAGTTTTTATATTATTATGTGCCTTTCCATCAAATGTTTACTTAGCTAGTGTGTGCATTAACAATACAGTCATTACATACTGATCTCTCATGGTTCAGAAAATTCTCTAGTCCAGAATGCCTCCAGTCCTGAGCTGCATTAGTGTTTCAACCTGTATTTACAGTAGTTCCTCGCCAACTGCAGGGACTACGTTCCTGCCTTAACCTGTGGTTGGCAAAACCATGGTTGGTGTGGGCCAAGGCTTATGGCAAATCGGGGATTAAGGGGTATGATCTCTGAATGATATAAATCAAGTCCTGCAATGTATATCTCAGTTTCAAAACTAAATATGGTATACATAAAAAAACATGATTATTATATAAAAATAAAAAAGAAAATGTTTTCAGTACAAATAATTACTGCACATTAATAATATAATGACAGAGCTGTTCTTGTGGATGCTGCATGCCTGGCCTAATGCTTCAAAGAACACTGGTAAAAGCCTCAAACCTCCACCTCTCGACTAATTTGTGCTCTTATCACGAACTAAAAATCTTCTTTCCCATGTCTCTCCTAGCAAAGATTAGTTAGTATGTAGCTTCTTCAATAATAAATTGTAATCATATTAGCCAACTGTTGATATTCAAGATCGGATACCATGGTTGACAAAGCCAGGTAAAATTTTTCAACCATAGGTACTCAAAACCACATTTTGTGAGGGGCTACTGTATTTGAATATTTATCAATTCTGAGATGAATTGATAGGTTTTAATTCATGAGTAAAAGGATCATAGCCTTAGTAAATTTTCAGCTGCTATCTATATCACTCTTGCACATGTTTATGTTACAGAGTTCCCTGTTGAAATTTTATCAGAACTTCACAGAATTTTTGTGTAGCATAATGGTAGGAGTATGGCATATGGGTTTGTGGTATGTGGCTATTCATTTTTCAGTCAATTGGAAATGTCATGTTTCCCTGAAATGGTTTAAAACATTTACCCTCACATTACACAAAGTTTACATAAAGATTCAATCTATAAAATTATGCAGCCCTACTTTGTAGATAATTGTCAAGATATTTCTTAATTCTTAGGATTTTCATTACGAGAATGAGTCGTAGCATAACTTACCTTTGCATGCATTTTTTGAAAAAATTATTATGCATCAAAAACATTTTTTAAATCATCTAATAACACTCCAGCCAATTAAAAAACATAAATAGTACCTTTGTAAATTAAACTTAGAATTTCAGTGTCATAAATATCTGGATTGATTAATATATGCTGATATAAAAAATATGAATCATCAGTGGTACATCCTTAATGCCAGCTGAATTGGAAGAGTAATACATGATTTCTGAAAATTAAATTCAATACTTTACATTCCCAAAAAGTGATATATATATATATATATATATATATATATATATATATATATATATATATATATATATATACATACACCTTGATATATTAATGGGTTATGGATACAGGTTGTTATACAGTTTTGCCCAATATTTGTCTAAAATAACAATATGAAAAGAAATGTTTTAGCAAGTTATTGCACTAGCCATGCAAATAAAAGTTAATTTTGTAATGGGATAAAAACATACATTACTTTATTAATTAACTTTTTAAAATATAATACTGAGCAAGGCGGTAAAGGGGGAGTGGGGGGCAAGGGCTTACAGAGGTGTGCCAGAGCTGCCCAGACCAAAAAGTCGCCTACAGCACACGTGCTATCTTTCCGTCTGCACGGTTGCTGCAGTTGTTTACATGTTAACATTACGCATGTGATTTGGAACTGTATTTCGTTACATTATTCCACACTCTGTATTGCATTATTCCACTGTGTTTTCTGGTTTATCTTCAAAATGAGTGAAAACGTGAATCATTATATCCTGCTGCAACCCCAATGAAAACGAAAAAGTTGGTGCAATATCTATGTACCTTCGTTAAGTTAAAAATAAATATTTATAAGAATTACCCAGAATTCCTACAAGGATACCTTCTGAGAGGTTATGTTTAACTGTTCCGAATTGGGCCTGGTTGGCACGGTCTGACAATCCCCAGATCATGTGTATTGCGGGAAAATCCGTGCAACGGAAGTTGCGAAGTAAATCATCCACTTTTCTATTTATATTTAACGGTATTGTTGATAGGCATTGCATGTTATAATTTAAATATCCGTTAAATATCCCAATTTTACAAACAACACACTTCCTATAAAACTCTTTAATTTACCATTGAAAAATGACTTCATTTGAAATACATATATGGGTTTCATAATATCAATTTAATAAGTCAAATATGTGCATAGGTATAGTCAATCATGTTTAACGAAAGATTTAGAAACCGGCAGTTATCCCCTATCCATGAGAACAACCTATATCATATATATATATATATATATATATATATATATATATATATATATATATATATATATATATATATATATATATATCATTATAATATCATTATATATATACATTCCTTACAGAGGAGGAGGAGGATATAACATACTAGTAGAAGGTGCTTGCATAATGCATCTCAGCTTGAAAAAACATTATTATTTCAGGGAGATATTTCGCCATGGGAAATATTTCTTTAAGTAAAAATAGATGAAAACACTCCCCAAATGTTGCAATTTTAAACATTTTACACTTTCTTCATTATAAGGTACTAATGTTACACATTTCAGCCAAATTTTAAAGTTGTAGCACTTGTAGAAGTAAAATAATATTTTTCTAATTGTTTAAAATTTAAAAATTTTTAACGGTTGCCGCAATATATATATATATATATATATATATATATATATATATATATGAAGAGATTGAAATGTTTATTTGTGCAAATGCACGGTTCTGTAAATAATTTGAAAATTGCAGTTTCCTAGCTCATCCCGTAGTACATAAAAAATTATTAAACTTTAATGTTCAAATGGGGTTAAAACAACCTCTAAAATTTACAATTTTTAAATTTTCGAATTTTTTGGTTAGTTATGAGAAAATTCTATAATCTTGCAAAATTTCAGATTCCTAAACTTTTTAGATTGGTCTACATACTGGATTGCGTTTTCCCATGCTAACTTATGGGAGATATTCCGGGGTCTCTGGAGTCGAACCCAAGATACTGAAAGCAAAAGTGGCAATAATTCCTAACAGATATTGAAGCTATCTAGCAACACTGAAACTTTCATCTTTCTAGCTTACCGGCAAGCGCCCAAAATTAATTAATAATAATGGCGCAATGCTTTTCTTATGGGAAAAAACGCAAATTTCGGAATTTCTGGAGTCGAACTCATGTCACTTAGGTAAGGATTCTCATTTTATCTGAAAATTTCACCATTATATCTACAAAAGCTAAAACTTTCACCTCTCTAGCTTTTGTAGTTTGGGCTGGACATTAGTATCCTCCTGTTATCATTATATATCGACGTTTCTTACAGAGGAGGATATCATCATCATCATCATGCTTCTGTCCGAAGACAGGTTTTAACTGAATCGCTGCCTCCATTTCTCTCTCTCCCTAGAAGCCTCTTTTATACCTCTATAAGTATTATATCCCTGCTTTATATTATCTAATATTCCTATTCTTTTTCTCCCTCTTCCTCTTCTTCCACTAATTTTTCCTTCTAAGATCGTCCTTTGTAAACACTGTCTTCTCGATATGTGACCTATCCAATTTGCTTTTCTTTTCCTGATTGTTTTTATTAGCATCCTTTCTTCTCCCACCATATCTAATACTTCTTCATTTCTCTTCCTCTCTGTCCATTTCACTTTCATCATTCTCCTCCATACCCACATCTCAAAACTTTCTAAATATTTTTCCTCCTTCCTCCTTACCGTCCACGTCTCTGCACCATAAAGAGCTATGCTCCATATGTAGCATTTTGCTAATTTCTTCCTTGTTTCTAAATTTATTTTCTTGCTTGTGAAAAGCTCCTTCTTCTCGTTAAATGCTGCTTTTGCCATTGCAATCCTACTTCTGATGTCCTGTGTAATACTTCCATCCTGCGCTAAAATACTGCCAAGATATTTGAAACTACTCACTTGTTCCAATTTTTGGCCATTTACCATTATATTTAATTATTTGTTGCACAATTTGCAATAAACAACCTTTCCATATGTTACAACTCTGTTGTAGGTCACGCCGACTATTGATATATCTTTTATGGTATATCGTATATAATTTGGTGTATAACTTAACAGCCATCCAGACATCGAACCAACGGATCTTAAAACTCATAGATTGCGAATATGTCCTATTATTCAAAGTGAAAGATTTATAAACAAACATACTCTCCATGATAAAGATTTATTTGCGTGAGAATAAGGCGGTTAGAGCAATTGTGGCAGAGGGACATGTACATTTCAAAATATAATCCTTGAGGAAATCATCAATTCGAAAGCTAGTTAACATTATACACACGTACTGCTCTAATGCGTGCAGCAGTTAATCAACTAAAATCGAAAGATTTCATTAAACTTTCATATAGACATGTCATGCATTGATGTTAACGTATTTCTATTAGTTCCATTGCGTTTTACCGTTTTTAAATTTAAAATTTTAATGACAAGTGTTGATTCAAAGCCATATTGCGCGGAAAAGATTCAAATCAAATTCGCGCCGACATTACCCAGAGTTCCCACAATGATACCTTCTAAAGTGCTATGCTTACCTATTCAGAATCGGGACTGGTTGGCACAGTCTAAATCTATCCAGATGAGAGGTTAAGAGTATTTCAGTGTAGCGGCGCTCATAATCAATGCGCCTTTTTGCAAAAGAATGTTGTTCCGTTAAAGAGTGAAATTTAGTTTTTAGTGTATCTTTTTACCTATTGCAAGACGGCTTCCTTCACTCTTCCTTACTTAATGAACATTAATTAATTTCTTCGCAGGTTATCGAGTTCTAAAAAGGTACGCCTCCTTCGACTGTTACCTTTTCATTGTCTAGTGTCTACTAAGTTATAGTGTTTATACTAATTCTCATTGTTTTATATCATTCTGTATTGTTTCATACTATTTTATACTGATTTATATCATTTTGTATTGTTTTATACTATTTCGTATTACTTTATTTTATCATTTATTGTTTTATATCATATGTGTAATTTTATACCATTTCCTTCTTTCCTATGTTATGCATGATCCAACAACAATCTCCATATTCATTGTATATATTTCAAGTATATTTCATCTTATTCTGCCTAATTATTGTATTATATTTCTTGGTTTGCATTACGTTAATGCCTGTATATGTATTTGTTTATGACGGTATGCAACGATGCTGTATATGCGAACACTTACTGTACAAACTACTTTCTATTTAATGTTGTATTACTATATTATAATATGTACACTGTCTAGGGTTTTCGCAGGTTTTTCACACCCCCCTTCTCAGTGGGTGTTTTCCTGCGTGGGTTTTACTAGGGAGGACATGTCTGTTTTACCTAGGTTTACCCCACAATCTCTAATCTTTCTTCAATTTTATATATTTTTTTTACTCTGTATGATTTAGGTATATACTGTTTATGTTATGCGTATTGTAATATCTTGCATTACCATTTTTTATATTTATTTTATTGACGAAGGGTTAAATGTAAGAATGGACCATATGGTCTAAATTTCGCCCGAATAAAGTTTATTAACTATCTATCTATCTCCTCTGTAAGGAACGTCGATATATAATGATAGGAGGATACTAATGTTTAGGCACTTCCAGATGAGCTGGAGATTCGAAATTTTTTTCTTAGGTAGGGTTTTGTACAGAACCTACTAGAAAAAACGAAAATCTTGAAAAAGTTCAACCATTTGGCCGCTAAAAATTCGCAATTGTTCAAACAAATTTTCAAGGTTTATGTATTTCCGAATGAGCTACGGTGCTGAAATTTTTTTTATAGATAGAATTTGTAAAAAAAAGAAATAGGGATTATACAAATTTTGATATTTTAATTTGTTTGGCAGTTAAAATTCCTCAAGTTTAAACAAATAGATAACTGTTTAGGTACTACGGGATGAGCTAGGAAGCTACAAATTCATCGTGAGATAAATTGGAAGGTGAGATACCATGACTGGTTTACGGCAGGGGGGGGTGGCAGGGAGTGATGAATTGATGCATGACGAATTTTTTTTGTAATGAATTGATGCACGACAAACTGACCTGAACGAGTTGTTTTAGAACCATAGGAAGTATGATTATGCATTTAATTGATGTTTTTTTAAACAAATGAAACATTAGATAAAATAATTGCATCTACTAAAATTTTTCATTTCAATATTATGATCCGGATTTCAGTTTATGCCATGTTAATTTTAAAATTTACGTTTAAAAAGTTGTTTTTTTCTCAAACAAAAATATGTTACAAACCATTTCAATTAATCAACCAACTAATATACTTATACTGAATACGTGTGTTTGAAATATACACCAAATACATTCAGTGAGAAATTATGTCATAAAATCTTTTTTCTGTTTTGGCAGTCTGCTGAAAGTGATTTGGGTCGTCTTGGATTTGGCTTAATATGGTGTATATAAGAGCTTAAGTGTGATGGCAGATTTTATAAATAATTTTGCTTATTTTTTAGGTACAAATGTTGCTGAAGCAAGAAATATTTTGAACAACTCAGGCCTACCAATACAGTCTGCGGGAAATTTGGATGAGCTGCAAAAAATGTTGTCGGTTGCCTTAGATGAATCTTTAGATTTTCCTTTCAATTGTATCCTGTTTCTTAATGATACTGCTTTGTATTCAAGATGCCTTATAATTAGGCTTGGTAGGATTTGAAACAATATAATTTTTTTATTGCACTGTCATTAACCTCGACCAAGTTCAATAATCTCTATGCGCCTTGGGGTATTTTTGCGATATGATCAGCCACCATACTCCATTCACATTCGCCAAAATTTAGAGAGCCGCAAACTATCTGGCATACAAGGTCTAATTTTATACATAAACTTATAGTCAAAATTTTATTAAAGGAATTAATTTATTCAATATTCTACATCAAAATAAATGAAATATTTAAAAAACATTGATATTTGTCTTTGATTTATAGGAAGTATAAACTTGATATTAGAGGTCCCTTTTTAAGAAATTCAATCATCGAAAACTACCAAGCCCAAAAAAATGCATTAAAATATATGCCGATTTTTGTTGTGGATATAAAAAAAAAATTAATGTGGATTTTATTAATCGATTTTTAAGAAAAATAAATGTAAAAAACTACTTATGAGAACAACTTTTTGTATTTATCATAGACAAAATGAATATAAGGGTGGCTTACATGGAGGATCACACACTATGAATATTGATAACAGAAAAATGTTTCCGACCCCTGCTTTATACTTTATATCTGAGCTCACTTTTTTATTATTAATGATTATTCCTGAATGTGACTGAGAATTGTATTGCTTACATTTGTTAAACCCTTCAATTTTTCAGAAATTTTGTAATCAATACAGCAATTTTAAAAGTTTTTAACAGTATTACTTGATTGTTACTACTCAATAAATAAGTTGAATTCAAAAGTTGAAGTTCAAAAATGGTTTCCACAGTCTTATGAAATGATATTGTTTTGGACCAGAACCAGTAAATGAATAGGCTGTTGGTAAAATTTCTATGCTCTATGTTTATGCAGCCTAAGAAAGAATTTATAATATGGTATAGGTGTTGTAGTCCCCTAAGGGTAGCTTTAAACACTTAAACTGGGGTCAAACTCAATGTGGATGGGCCCAGTGGTGTAGCTACCATCCAGGCAGTCCAGGCAAAGCCCGGGGGCCTGCACTTCAGGGGGGCCCACAACAGTTTGAATGCAGAGACTGGAATGTTGAGAGTTTGCACTTGCTCTTCTTTAATCTTACTGTATAAGCGTGAGGCTGTATGGTATCGAAATTCAAACATCTATCCAGTATGCCAAAGACCATGAAAAGAAGTAAGAACAAGAGACCCTAAAGGAGTGGTATAGGCATAGTTAAAGCCTATGCCTAATCCACACTTGGGGAATAAAGATTTTAAAAAAGTGAAAATACAATACGAAAAGTTTCAGATCAATCGGCTTTTGATCTTGAAAATGAAATTATTGACTCCATCTAGGATAAGGGACTGAATGTATTGAAATATCGAGGTTGATGGAGGTGCAGTTATGAATGGAGTTTATTCTGGTGCTCAAGTCCTAATTCTGGAGGAGGAGGAAAATGCATAATTTGTACATTGTGCTTCACTTAACGTAAATCTGTTCCTTAAAGGCTTGGCTCATCTCATACCTGAAATTTCTTCATTTCTCAGGAACATGGAGAGAATTTACATTTATTTGGACAAAGCATCAAGAGTGGAAATTACTTGAGTCTTTCATTAGCCTGGAAAATGCTGCCACAGTTCCACTTCCCTTTACTTTGGAAGTCGAAGTTATAAATACCTGTACTGTTGTTTGTTAGTTTTTATATTATTATGTGCCTTTCCATCAAATGTTTACTTAGCTAGTGTGTGCATTAACAATACAGTCATTACATACTGATCTCTCATGGTTCAGAAAATTCTCTAGTCCAGAATGCCTCCAGTCCTGAGCTGCATTAGTGTTTCAACCTGTATTTACAGTAGTTCCTCGCCAACTGCAGGGACTACGTTCCTGCCTTAACCTGTGGTTGGCAAAACCATGGTTGGTGTGGGCCAAGGCTTATGGCAAATCGGGGATTAAGGGGTATGATCTCTGAATGATATAAATCAAGTCCTGCAATGTATATCTCAGTTTCAAAACTAAATATGCTATACATAAAAAAACATGATTATTATATAAAAATAAAAAAGAAAATGTTTTCAGTACAAATAATTACTGCACATTAATAATATAATGACAGAGCTGTTCTTGTGGATGCTGCATGCCTGGCCTAATGCTTCAAAGAACACTGGTAAAAGCCTCAAACCTCCACCTCTCGACTAATTTGTGCTCTTATCACGAACTAAAAATCTTCTTTCCCATGTCTCTCCTAGCAAAGATTAGTTAGTATGTAGCTTCTTCAATAATAAATTGTAATCATATTAGCCAATTGTTGATATTCAAGATCGGATACCATGGTTGACAAAGCCAGGTAAAATTTTTCAACCATAGGTACTCAAAACCACATTTTGTGAGGGGCTACTGTATTTGAATATTTATCAATTCTGAGATGAATTGATAGGTTTTAATTCATGAGTAAAAGGATCATAGCCTTAGTAAATTTTCAGCTGCTATCTTTATCTCGCTTGCACATGTTTACGTTACAGAGTTCCCTGTTGAAATTTTATCAGAACTTCACAGAATTTTTGTGTAGCATAATGGTAGGAGTATGGCATATGGGTTTGTGGTATGTGGCTATTCATTTTTCAGTCAATTGGAAATGTCATGTTTCCCTGAAATGGTTTCAAACATTTACCCTCACATTACACAGAGTTTACATAAAGATTCAATCTATAAAATTATGCAGCCCTACTTTGTAGATAATTGTCAAGATATTTCTTAATTCTTAGGATTTTCATTACGAGAATGAGTCGTAGCATAACTTAACTTTGCATGCATTTTTTTGAAAAAATTATTATGCATCAAAAACATTTTTTAAATCATCTAATAACACTCCAGCCAATTAAAAAACATAAATAGTACTTTTGTAAATTAATCTTAGAATTTCAGTGTCATAAATATCTGGATTGATTAATATATGCTGATATAAAAAATATGAATCATCAGTGGTACATCCTTAATGCCAGCTGAATTGGAAGAGTAATACATGATTTCTGAAAATTAAATTCAATACTTTACATTCCCAAAAAGTGATATATATATATATATATATATATATATATATATATATATATATATATATATATACATACACCTTGATATATTAATGGGTTATGGATACAGGTTGTTATACAGTTTTGCCCAATATTTGTCTAAAATAACAATATGAAAAGAAATGTTTTAGCAAGTTATTGCACTAGCCATGCAAATAAAAGTTAATTTTGTAATGGGATAAAAACATACATTACTTTATTAATTAACTTTTTAAAATATAATACTGAGCAAGGTGGTAAAGGGGGAGTGGGGGGCAAGGGCTTACAGAGGTGTGCCAGAGCTGCCCAGACCAAAAAGTCGCCTACAGCACACGTGCTATCTTTCCGTCTGCACGGTTGCTGCAGTTGTTTACATGTTAACATTACGCATGTGATTTGGAACTGTATTTCGTTACATTATTCCACACTCTGTATTGCATTATTCCACTGTGTTTTCTGGTTTATCTTCAAAATGAGTGAAAACGTGAATCATTATATCCTGCTGCAACCCCAATGAAAACGAAAGTGTTGGTGCAATATCTATGTACCTTCGTTAAGTTAAAAATAAATATTTATAAGAATTACCCAGAATTCCTACAAGGATACCTTCTGAGAGGTTATGCTTAACTGTTCCGAATTGGGCCTGGTTGGCACGGTCTGACAATCCCCAGATCATGTGTATTGCGGGAAAATCCGTGCAACGGAAGTTGAGAAGTAAATCATCCACTTTTCTATTTATATTTAACGGTATTGTTGATAGGCATTGCATGTTATAATTTAAATATCCGTTAAATATCCCAATTTTACAAACAACACACTTCCTATAAAACTCTTTAATTTACCATTGAAAAATGACTTCATTTGAAATACATATATGGGTTTCATAATATCAATTTAATAAGTCAAATATGTGCATAGGTATAGTCAATCATGTTTAACGAAAGATTTAGAAACCGGCAGTTATCCCCTATCCATGAGAACAACCTATATCATATATATATATATATATATATATATATATATATATATATATATATATATATATATATATATATATATATATATATCATTATAATATCATTATATATATACATTCCTTACAGAGGAGGAGGAGGATATAACATACTAGTAGAAGGTGCTTGCATAATGCATCTCAGCTTGAAAAAACATTATTATTTCAGGGAGATATTTCGCCATAGGAAATATTTCTTTAAGTAAAAATAGATGAAAACACTCCCCAAATGTTGCAATTTTAAACATTTTACACTTTCTTCATTATAAGGTACTAATGTTACACATTTCAGCCAAATTTTAAAGTTGTAGCACTTCTAGAAGTAAAATAATATTTTTCTAATTTTTTAAAATTTAAAAATTTTTAACGGTTGCCGCAATATATATATATATATATATCATCATCATAGGTAGTCTGTCCGTAGACAGGTCCGTGATTATTCTTGGTTAAACTTGGTTCTCCATATACTCCTATTTTCCGCTGTCCTCTTTATATCTTGATAACTCTCTTTCCCTTTCAAATCGTCTATCAGCTGAAACCTTTTCCTACCTCTTTCCCTTTTCCCATCTAGTTTTCCTTCTAACACGTCTTTAATCATACTCTCTCTCCTCAGGTAATGTCCAACCCAGTTAGCCTTCCTCTTTCTGATAGTCTGTATAATCATTCGCTTCTCTCCTATTCTTCGTAGCACTTCATCGTTTTTCATCCTATCTGTCCATTTTATCTTCAGCATTCTCCTCCAAGTCCACATTTCAAAGCTTTCCAAGTATTTGATGTCATTTTTCCTTAGCGTCCATGTTTCTGCCCCATACAATGCTATACTCCATACGTAGCATTTTATCAACTTCTTGCGGATATCTTCCCTTATATTCCCTGTAAGTAGTTGTTTCTTTCTCCTGAAAGCCGCTTTTGCTTTTCCTATTCTAGTTTTGATCTCATCCGTACATTTTGCCTCTCGTGTTATGATACTTCCAAGGTATTTATATTCTGAAACTTGTTCTAATGGCTTTCCCCCAATAGTTGTGTTCAGATTCTCTTCTTTACCCGATATTCGAATGACCTTGGATTTTTCTGTATTTATTTCCATACCGTATTTTCTACCTGTTATCACTAGTCTATTTATCATTTTTTGTAGCTCCTCTTCCTTTCTTGCTAGAAGTACTTGATCATCTGCGTATTTCACTGTTCTTATAATCCTTCCTCCAATTTTGAAATCCCCTGTGCCTTCTAAAGCTTCTTGCATTAGACTTTCTCCATATATATTGAATAGGGTTGGCGATAGGCAGCAGCCTTGTCTTACTCCTCTACCGATATTTATTCCGCAGGTGTCCACATTCTCAAACCTGACCTTTACAACTTGATTCTCATATAGATTCCTAATCAGTCTCCTGTCTTTCCAGTCTACACCTATATCCTTTAATATCTTCATCAACTTTACCCAATTTACTCTATCAAAGGCCTTCTGCCAGTCTACGAAACATGCGCAGATATCTTGACTGTATTCTATTGCCCTTTCTGATATGATTCTAACTACTCCTATAGCATCTCTAGTTCCTCGTCCTTTTCTGAAACCGAATTGATCTTCCCCTATTATTTCTTCTGCCTTTTTCTCCAGCCTTTTATTAAGAATCCTCGTGATGATCTTCGATGTGTGTGACAGAAGGCTTATAGTTCTGTAATCTTTACACTGCATTGCCTTTGGCTTCTTCTTTAGAGGGATCATTGTTACTTCTAGGAAATCGTGAGGCCACTCTCCCGTGTCGTAAATCTTATTAATTAATTTCGTGATCACTTTTAGTCCTTCTGATCCTATGACTTTAAGTATCTCAGCCGGTATTCCATCGCTGCCCGTGGCTTTCCCCTTCTTTAGTTCCACTATCGCCTTTTCTACTTCGCTCTCCATAATACTTGGTCCTAAGTTGTCTTCTTCAATGTTTTCCTCATTTTCCAGTTCTATTTTTGCCGCTCCTGCCTGTTTGCTGTATAATTCTTTAATGTATTCTTCCCATACCTGTGCTACATCCTTTGTTTCTGAGACTATCTTCCCATCCGTATTCATAATTCCTTTACCACAAATTCCATTAGACTTCTTATCTTCTAATTCCAGTGCCCTAGCGTACATCATATCGTACCGTCCTAACTTCTCCATTTGTTCTATTTCATCACATTTTCCTTTTATCCAATTTTCTCTAGCTTTATCTGTTACCCTTCTCAACTCATTGTTTATACGCCTATAGTTGGCTCTACCTTCTTCACTGTTAACGTTTTTCCATTTTCGTCTCTCATCCATTTTCTCCAGCATTTCCTTCGTGATCCATGGTTTTCTGATTTTCTTCTCTTGTTTTCCAATCTCTTTATCCAAGGTATCCTTGATACTGGTTTTAATTTCATCCCATTCTATATCAACGGTCTTCGGTTTGTTTTCCAACTTTCTTAGGTTATCTTCCAACTTCATGCTGACTACATCCTGCCTTTCTTTCAGTTTTTCTAGGTCCCAGGTCTGTCTTTCTCTTCTCGTTTTTCTTATTTGTTTGAGCTTTGTACTCATGTCAAGTATTAGAAGGCTGTGATCTGAATCAATGTCTGCTCCTTGCAATGCCTTGGCGTTCTTTATGCTGTTCCTGAATCTTTGTTTTACAAGGATGTAATCTATTTGGCATCTCATTCTATCTCCTGGGCTTTTCCATGTGTATAACCTTCGTTTATGGTTTTTGAACCATGTATTAGTCACTACAAGGTCATTATTGATGCAGAATTCTACGAGTTTCTCCCCTCCTCGATTTCTCTTCCCAAGTCCGTATTGCCCGACAACATTTTCTTCCTGTCCTTCTCCGACTATGCTGTTCCAATCTCCCATTATTATGCAGTTTACCTTTCCTCTTCCGTCTTCTTCGTAAATTTCATTAATTTGCTCATAGATCTCATCTATTTCTTCATCGTCATGAGCTGACGTTGGCATATATACCTGGATTATCAGCATGTCCACTGGGACTGCTTTTAGCTTGATTGCCATCAGTCTATCGTTTGTTGCTATTATCTTTGTCACGCTTTTCATCATATCTTTCCTAAGTACCAGAGCTACTCCCCTTTCCCCACTATTTCCTCCAGAATAAACTACCGTGAATTCTTCCGAGTCGAACTGTCCTTCTCCTTCCCATCTAGTTTCGCTTAGCCCTATAATGTCAACTCTATTTCTTCTCATTTCTTCTTTCAGGTTCTCTAGCTTTCCTGCCTTTCTCATAGTTCTTACGTTCCAAGTCCCTATTCGTAATTTACTTTCGACAAATGTTTTCCTCAAGGCAGTCCCCGCCCGGAGATCCGATTGGGGGACTATTTTACCTCCGGATTGTTTTACCTCGAGAGAACTCATATTGTCCAACCATATAATCTTTACTAGGGATTGTAATGTGGTAGTTTCCCTCTTGCTTTCCACATCGCAGTACTGTAGCCGTTCAAATCGTCCTGATCACGCCTACAGCTGTATTGGATATAGACCCAACCAACATCATTTGTTTTCGGCTCTATACCATACTGACAGTACTGCTGCCTACCGCCAGGCACTGATGATAGTTTTTTTTTTTTTTTTTAATAAAACCTCCATTCGAGGGGTTTGAACCCCCGAACTTTGCAATAGAAAGCCGACACGCTAAACACTACACCACCAGTGCAATATATATATATATATATATATATATATATATATATATATATATGAAGAGATTGAAATGTTTATTTGTGCAAATGCACGGTTCTGTAAATAATTTGAAAATTGCAGCTTCCTAGTTCATCCCGTAGTACATAAAAAATTATTAAACTTTAATGTTCAAATGGGGTTAAAACAACCTCTAAAATTTACAATTTTAAAATTTTCGAATTTTATGGTTAGTTATGAGAAAATTCTATAATCTTGCAAAATTTCAGATTCCTAAACTTTTTAGATTGGTCTACATACTGGATTGCGTTTTCCCATGCTAACTTATGGGAGATATTCCGGGGTCTCTGGAGTCGAACCCAAGATACTGAAAGCAAAAGTGGCAATAATTCCTAACAGATATTGAAGCTATCTAGCAACACTGAAACTTTCATCTTTCTAGCTTACCGGCAAGCGCCCAAAATTAATTAATAATAATGGCGCAATGCTTTTCTTATGGGAAAAAACGCAAATTTCGGAATTTCTGGAGTCGAACTCATGTCACTTAGGTAAGGATTCTCATTTTATCTGAAAATTTCACCATTATATCTACAAAAGCTAAAACTTTCACCTCTCTAGCTTTTGTAGTTTGGGCTGGACATTAGTATCCTCCTGTTATCATTATATATCGACGTTTCTTACAGAGGAGGATATCATCATCATCATCATGCTTCTGTCCGAAGACAGGTTTTAACTGAATCGCTGCCTCCATTTCTCTCTCTCCCTAGAAGCCTCTTTTATACCTCTATAAGTATTATATCCCTGCTTTATATTATCTAATATTCCTATTCTTTTTCTCCCTCTTCCTCTTCTTCCACTAATTTTTCCTTCTAAGATCGTCCTTTGTAAACACTGTCTTCTCGATATGTGACCTATCCAATTTGCTTTTCTTTTCCTGATTGTTTTTATTAGCATCCTTTCTTCTCCCACCATATCTAATACTTCTTCATTTCTCTTCCTCTCTGTCCATTTCACTTTCATCATTCTCCTCCATACCCACATCTCAAAACTTTCTAAATATTTTTCCTCCTTCCTCCTTACCGTCCACGTCTCTGCACCATAAAGAGCTATGCTCCATATGTAGCATTTTGCTAATTTCTTCCTTGTTTCTAAATTTATTTTCTTGCTTGTGAAAAGCTCCTTCTTCTCGTTAAATGCTGCTTTTGCCATTGCAATCCTACTTCTGATGTCCTGTGTAATACTTCCATCCTGCGCTAAAATACTGCCAAGATATTTGAAACTACTCACTTGTTCCAATTTTTGGCCATTTACCATTATATTTAATTATTTGTTGCACAATTTGCAATAAACAACCTTTCCATATGTTACAACTCTGTTGTAGGTCACGCCGACTATTGATATATCTTTTATGGTATATCGTATATAATTTGGTGTATAACTTAACAGCCATCCAGACATCGAACCAACGGATCTTAAAACTCATAGATTGCGAATATGTCCTATTATTCAAAGTGAAAGATTTATAAACAAACATACTCTCCATGATAAAGATTTATTTGCGTGAGAATAAGGCGGTTAGAGCAATTGTGGCAGAGGGACATGTACATTTCAAAATATAATCCTTGAGGAAATCATCAATTCGAAAGCTAGTTAACATTATACACACGTACTGCTCTAATGCGTGCAGCAGTTAATCAACTAAAATCGAAAGATTTCATTAAACTTTCATATAGACATGTCATGCATTGATGTTAACGTATTTCTATTAGTTCCATTGCGTTTTACCGTTTTTAAATTTAAAATTTTAATGACAAGTGTTGATTCAAAGCCATATTGCGCGGAAAAGATTCAAATCAAATTCGCGCCGACATTACCCAGAGTTCCCACAATGATACCTTCTAAAGTGCTATGCTTACCTATTCAGAATCGGGACTGGTTGGCACAGTCTAAATCTATCCAGATGAGAGGTTAAGAGTATTTCAGTGTAGCGGCGCTCATAATCAATGCGCCTTTTTGCAAAAGAATGTTGTTCCGTTAAAGAGTGAAATTTAGTTTTTAGTGTATCTTTTTACCTATTGCAAGACGGCTTCCTTCACTCTTCCTTACTTAATGAACATTAATTAATTTCTTCGCAGGTTATCGAGTTCTAAAAAGGTACGCCTCCTTCGACTGTTACCTTTTCATTGTCTAGTGTCTACTAAGTTATAGTGTTTATACTAATTCTCATTGTTTTATATCATTCTGTATTGTTTCATACTATTTTATACTGATTTATATCATTTTGTATTGTTTTATACTATTTCGTATTACTTTATTTTATCATTTATTGTTTTATATCATATGTGTAATTTTATACCATTTCCTTCTTTCCTATGTTATGCATGATCCAACAACAATCTCCATATTCATTGTATATATTTCAAGTATATTTCATCTTATTCTGCCTAATTATTGTATTATATTTCTTGGTTTGCATTACGTTAATGCCTGTATATGTATTTGTTTATGACGGTATGCAACGATGCTGTATATGCGAACACTTACTGTACAAACTACTTTCTATTTAATGTTGTATTACTATATTATAATATGTACACTGTCTAGGGTTTTCGCAGGTTTTTCACACCCCCCTTCTCAGTGGGTGTTTTCCTGCGTGGGTTTTACTAGGGAGGACATGTCTGTTTTACCTAGGTTTACCCCACAATCTCTAATCTTTCTTCAATTTTATATATTTTTTTTACTCTGTATGATTTAGGTATATACTGTTTATGTTATGCGTATTGTAATATCTTGCATTACCATTTTTTATATTTATTTTATTGACGAAGGGTTAAATGTAAGAATGGACCATATGGTCTAAATTTCGCCCGAATAAAGTTTATTAACTATCTATCTATCTCCTCTGTAAGGAACGTCGATATATAATGATAGGAGGATACTAATGTTTAGGCACTTCCAGATGAGCTGGAGATTCGAAATTTTTTTCTTAGGTAGGGTTTTGTACAGAACCTACTAGAAAAAACGAAAATCTTGAAAAAGTTCAACCATTTGGCCGCTAAAAATTCGCAATTGTTCAAACAAATTTTCAAGGTTTATGTATTTCCGAATGAGCTACGGTGCTGAAATTTTTTTTATAGATAGAATTTGTAAAAAAAAGAAATAGGGATTATACAAATTTTGATATTTTAATTTGTTTGGCAGTTAAAATTCCTCAAGTTTAAACAAATAGATAACTGTTTAGGTACTACGGGATGAGCTAGGAAGCTACAAATTCATCGTGAGATAAATTGGAAGGTGAGATACCATGACTGGTTTACGGCAGGGGGGGTGGCAGGGAGTGATGAATTGATGCATGACGAATTTTTTTTGTAATGAATTGATGCACGACAAACTGACCTGAACGAGTTGTTTTAGAACCATAGGAAGTATGATTATGCATTTAATTGATGTTTTTTTAAACAAATGAAACATTAGATAAAATAATTGCATCTACTAAAATTTTTCATTTCAATATTATGATCCGGATTTCAGTTTATGCCATGTTAATTTTAAAATTTACGTTTAAAAAGTTGTTTTTTTCTCAAACAAAAATATGTTACAAACCATTTCAATTAATCAACCAACTAATATACTTATACTGAATACGTGTGTTTGAAATATACACCAAATACATTCAGTGAGAAATTATGTCATAAAATCTTTTTTCTGTTTTGGCAGTCTGCTGAAAGTGATTTGGGTCGTCTTGGATTTGGCTTAATATGGTGTATATAAGAGCTTAAGTGTGATGGCAGATTTTATAAATAATTTTGCTTATTTTTTAGGTACAAATGTTGCTGAAGCAAGAAATATTTTGAACAACTCAGGCCTACCAATACAGTCTGCGGGAAATTTGGATGAGCTGCAAAAAATGTTGTCGGTTGCCTTAGATGAATCTTTAGATTTTCCTTTCAATTGTATCCTGTTTCTTAATGATACTGCTTTGTATTCAAGATGCCTTATAATTAGGCTTGGTAGGATTTGAAACAATATAATTTTTTTATTGCACTGTCATTAACCTCGACCAAGTTCAATAATCTCTATGCGCCTTGGGGTATTTTTGCGATATGATCAGCCACCATACTCCATTCACATTCGCCAAAATTTAGAGAGCCGCAAACTATCTGGCATACAAGGTCTAATTTTATACATAAACTTATAGTCAAAATTTTATTAAAGGAATTAATTTATTCAATATTCTACATCAAAATAAATGAAATATTTAAAAAACATTGATATTTGTCTTTGATTTATAGGAAGTATAAACTTGATATTAGAGGTCCCTTTTTAAGAAATTCAATCATCGAAAACTACCAAGCCCAAAAAAATGCATTAAAATATATGCCGATTTTTGTTGTGGATATAAAAAAAAAATTAATGTGGATTTTATTAATCGATTTTTAAGAAAAATAAATGTAAAAAACTACTTATGAGAACAACTTTTTGTATTTATCATAGACAAAATGAATATAAGGGTGGCTTACATGGAGGATCACACACTATGAATATTGATAACAGAAAAATGTTTCCGACCCCTGCTTTATACTTTATATCTGAGCTCACTTTTTTATTATTAATGATTATTCCTGAATGTGACTGAGAATTGTATTGCTTACATTTGTTAAACCCTTCAATTTTTCAGAAATTTTGTAATCAATACAGCAATTTTAAAAGTTTTTAACAGTTATATTTGATTGTTACTACTCAATAAATAAGTTGAATTCAAAAGTTGAAGTTCAAAAATGGTTTCCACAGTCTTATGAAATGATATTGTTTTGGACCAGAACCAGTAAATGAATAGGCTGTTGGTAAAATTTCTATGCTCTATGTTTATGCAGCCTAAGAAAGAATTTATAATATGGTATAGGTGTTGTAGTCCCCTAAGGGTAGCTTTAAACACTTAAACTGGGGTCAAACTCAATGTGGATGGGCCCAGTGGTGTAGCTACCATCCAGGCAGTCCAGGCAAAGCCCGGGGGCCTGCACTTCAGGGGGGCCCACAACAGTTTGAATGCAGAGACTGGAATGTTGAGAGTTTGCACTTGCTCTTCTTTAATCTTACTGTATAAGCGTGAGGCTGTATGGTATCGAAATTCAAACATCTATCCAGTATGCCAAAGACCATGAAAAGAAGTAAGAACAAGAGACCCTAAAGGAGTGGTATAGGCATAGTTAAAGCCTATGCCTAATCCACACTTGGGGAATAAAGATTTTAAAAAAGTGAAAATACAATACGAAAAGTTTCAGATCAATCGGCTTTTGATCTTGAAAATGAAATTATTGACTCCATCTAGGATAAGGGACTGAATGTATTGAAATATCGAGGTTGATGGAGGTGCAGTTATGAATGGAGTTTATTCTGGTGCTCAAGTCCTAATTCTGGAGGAGGAGGAAAATGCATAATTTGTACATTGTGCTTCACTTAACGTAAATCTGTTCCTTAAAGGCTTGGCTCATCTCATACCTGAAATTTCTTCATTTCTCAGGAACATGGAGAGAATTTACATTTATTTGGACAAAGCATCAAGAGTGGAAATTACTTGAGTCTTTCATTAGCCTGGAAAATGCTGCCACAGTTCCACTTCCCTTTACTTTGGAAGTCGAAGTTATAAATACCTGTACTGTTGTTTGTTAGTTTTTATATTATTATGTGCCTTTCCATCAAATGTTTACTTAGCTAGTGTGTGCATTAACAATACAGTCATTACATACTGATCTCTCATGGTTCAGAAAATTCTCTAGTCCAGAATGCCTCCAGTCCTGAGCTGCATTAGTGTTTCAACCTGTATTTACAGTAGTTCCTCGCCAACTGCAGGGACTACGTTCCTGCCTTAACCTGTGGTTGGCAAAACCATGGTTGGTGTGGGCCAAGGCTTATGGCAAATCGGGGATTAAGGGGTATGATCTCTGAATGATATAAATCAAGTCCTGCAATGTATATCTCAGTTTCAAAACTAAATATGCTATACATAAAAAAACATGATTATTATATAAAAATAAAAAAGAAAATGTTTTCAGTACAAATAATTACTGCACATTAATAATATAATGACAGAGCTGTTCTTGTGGATGCTGCATGCCTGGCCTAATGCTTCAAAGAACACTGGTAAAAGCCTCAAACCTCCACCTCTCGACTAATTTGTGCTCTTATCACGAACTAAAAATCTTCTTTCCCATGTCTCTCCTAGCAAAGATTAGTTAGTATGTAGCTTCTTCAATAATAAATTGTAATCATATTAGCCAATTGTTGATATTCAAGATCGGATACCATGGTTGACAAAGCCAGGTAAAATTTTTCAACCATAGGTACTCAAAACCACATTTTGTGAGGGGCTACTGTATTTGAATATTTATCAATTCTGAGATGAATTGATAGGTTTTAATTCATGAGTAAAAGGATCATAGCCTTAGTAAATTTTCAGCTGCTATCTATATCTCTCTTGCACATGTTTATGTTACAGAGTTCCCTGTTGAAATTTTATCAGAACTTCACAGAATTTTTGTGTAGCATAATGGTAGGAGTATGGCATATGGGTTTGTGGTATGTGGCTATTCATTTTTCAGTCAATTGGAAATGTCATGTTTCCCTGAAATGGTTTCAAACATTTACCCTCACATTACACAGAGTTTACATAAAGATTCAATCTATAAAATTATGCAGCCCTACTTTGTAGATAATTGTCAAGATATTTCTTAATTCTTAGGATTTTCATTACGAGAATGAGTCGTAGCATAACTTAACTTTGCATGCATTTTTTTGAAAAAATTATTATGCATCAAAAACATTTTTTAAATCATCTAATAACACTCCAGCCAATTAAAAAACATAAATAGTACTTTTGTAAATTAATCTTAGAATTTCAGTGTCATAAATATCTGGATTGATTAATATATGCTGATATAAAAAATATGAATCATCAGTGGTACATCCTTAATGCCAGCTGAATTGGAAGAGTAATACATGATTTCTGAAAATTAAATTCAATACTTTACATTCCCAAAAAGTGATATATATATATATATATATATATATATATATATATATATATATATATATATATATATATATATATATACATACACCTTGATATATTAATGGGTTATGGATACAGGTTGTTATACAGTTTTGCCCAATATTTGTCTAAAATAACAATATGAAAAGAAATGTTTTAGCAAGTTATTGCACTAGCCATGCAAATAAAAGTTAATTTTGTAATGGGATAAAAACATACATTACTTTATTAATTAACTTTTTAAAATATAATACTGAGCAAGGTGGTAAAGGGGGAGTGGGGGGCAAGGGCTTACAGAGGTGTGCCAGAGCTGCCCAGACCAAAAAGTCGCCTACAGCACACGTGCTATCTTTCCGTCTGCACGGTTGCTGCAGTTGTTTACATGTTAACATTACGCATGTGATTTGGAAGTGTATTTCGTTACATTATTCCACACTCTGTATTGCATTATTCCACTGTGTTTTCTGGTTTATCTTCAAAATGAGTGAAAACGTGAATCATTATATCCTGCTGCAACCCCAATGAAAACGAAAGTGTTGGTGCAATATCTATGTACCTTCGTTAAGTTAAAAATAAATATTTATAAGAATTACCCAGAATTCCTACAAGGATACCTTCTGAGAGGTTATGCTTAACTGTTCCGAATTGGGCCTGGTTGGCACGGTCTGACAATCCCCAGATCATGTGTATTGCGGGAAAATCCGTGCAACGGAAGTTGAGAAGTAAATCATCCACTTTTCTATTTATATTTAACGGTATTGTTGATAGGCATTGCATGTTATAATTTAAATATCCGTTAAATATCCCAATTTTACAAACAACACACTTCCTATAAAACTCTTTAATTTACCATTGAAAAATGACTTCATTTGAAATACATATATGGGTTTCATAATATCAATTTAATAAGTCAAATATGTGCATAGGTATAGTCAATCATGTTTAACGAAAGATTTAGAAACCGGCAGTTATCCCCTATCCATGAGAACAACCTATATCATATATATATATATATATATATATATATATATATATATCATTATAATATCATTATATATATACATTCCTTACAGAGGAGGAGGAGGATATAACATACTAGTAGAAGGTGCTTGCATAATGCATCTCAGCTTGAAAAAACATTATTATTTCAGGGAGATATTTCGCCATAGGAAATATTTCTTTAAGTAAAAATAGATGAAAACACTCCCCAAATGTTGCAATTTTAAACATTTTACACTTTCTTCATTATAAGGTACTAATGTTACACATTTCAGCCAAATTTTAAAGTTGTAGCACTTCTAGAAGTAAAATAATATTTTTCTAATTTTTTAAAATTTAAAAATTTTTAACGGTTGCCGCAATATATATATATATATCATCATCATAGGTAGTCTGTCCGTAGACAGGTCCGTGATTATTCTTGGTTAAACTTGGTTCTCCATATACTCCTATTTTCCGCTGTCCTCTTTATATCTTGATAACTCTCTTTCCCTTTCAAATCGTCTATCAGCTGAAACCTTTTCCTACCTCTTTCCCTTTTCCCATCTAGTTTTCCTTCTAACACGTCTTTAATCATACTCTCTCTCCTCAGGTAATGTCCAACCCAGTTAGCCTTCCTCTTTCTGATAGTCTGTATAATCATTCGCTTCTCTCCTATTCTTCGTAGCACTTCATCGTTTTTCATCCTATCTGTCCATTTTATCTTCAGCATTCTCCTCCAAGTCCACATTTCAAAGCTTTCCAAGTATTTGATGTCATTTTTCCTTAGCGTCCATGTTTCTGCCCCATACAATGCTATACTCCATACGTAGCATTTTATCAACTTCTTGCGGATATCTTCCCTTATATTCCCTGTAAGTAGTTGTTTCTTTCTCCTGAAAGCCGCTTTTGCTTTTCCTATTCTAGTTTTGATCTCATCCGTACATTTTGCCTCTCGTGTTATGATACTTCCAAGGTATTTATATTCTGAAACTTGTTCTAATGGCTTTCCCCCAATAGTTGTGTTCAGATTCTCTTCTTTACCCGATATTCGAATGACCTTGGATTTTTCTGTATTTATTTCCATACCGTATTTTCTACCTGTTATCACTAGTCTATTTATCATTTTTTGTAGCTCCTCTTCCTTTCTTGCTAGAAGTACTTGATCATCTGCGTATTTCACTGTTCTTATAATCCTTCCTCCAATTTTGAAATCCCCTGTGCCTTCTAAAGCTTCTTGCATTAGACTTTCTCCATATATATTGAATAGGGTTGGCGATAGGCAGCAGCCTTGTCTTACTCCTCTACCGATATTTATTCCGCAGGTGTCCACATTCTCAAACCTGACCTTTACAACTTGATTCTCATATAGATTCCTAATCAGTCTCCTGTCTTTCCAGTCTACACCTATATCCTTTAATATCTTCATCAACTTTACCCAATTTACTCTATCAAAGGCCTTCTGCCAGTCTACGAAACATGCGCAGATATCTTGACTGTATTCTATTGCCCTTTCTGATATGATTCTAACTACTCCTATAGCATCTCTAGTTCCTCGTCCTTTTCTGAAACCGAATTGATCTTCCCCTATTATTTCTTCTGCCTTTTTCTCCAGCCTTTTATTAAGAATCCTCGTGATGATCTTCGATGTGTGTGACAGAAGGCTTATAGTTCTGTAATCTTTACACTGCATTGCCTTTGGCTTCTTCTTTAGAGGGATCATTGTTACTTCTAGGAAATCGTGAGGCCACTCTCCCGTGTCGTAAATCTTATTAATTAATTTCGTGATCACTTTTAGTCCTTCTGATCCTATGACTTTAAGTATCTCAGCCGGTATTCCATCGCTGCCCGTGGCTTTCCCCTTCTTTAGTTCCACTATCGCCTTTTCTACTTCGCTCTCCATAATACTTGGTCCTAAGTTGTCTTCTTCAATGTTTTCCTCATTTTCCAGTTCTATTTTTGCCGCTCCTGCCTGTTTGCTGTATAATTCTTTAATGTATTCTTCCCATACCTGTGCTACATCCTTTGTTTCTGAGACTATCTTCCCATCCGTATTCATAATTCCTTTACCACAAATTCCATTAGACTTCTTATCTTCTAATTCCAGTGCCCTAGCGTACATCATATCGTACCGTCCTAACTTCTCCATTTGTTCTATTTCATCACATTTTCCTTTTATCCAATTTTCTCTAGCTTTATCTGTTACCCTTCTCAACTCATTGTTTATACGCCTATAGTTGGCTCTACCTTCTTCACTGTTAACGTTTTTCCATTTTCGTCTCTCATCCATTTTCTCCAGCATTTCCTTCGTGATCCATGGTTTTCTGATTTTCTTCTCTTGTTTTCCAATCTCTTTATCCAAGGTATCCTTGATACTGGTTTTAATTTCATCCCATTCTATATCAACGGTCTTCGGTTTGTTTTCCAACTTTCTTAGGTTATCTTCCAACTTCATGCTGACTACATCCTGCCTTTCTTTCAGTTTTTCTAGGTCCCAGGTCTGTCTTTCTCTTCTCGTTTTTCTTATTTGTTTGAGCTTTGTACTCATGTCAAGTATTAGAAGGCTGTGATCTGAATCAATGTCTGCTCCTTGCAATGCCTTGGCGTTCTTTATGCTGTTCCTGAATCTTTGTTTTACAAGGATGTAATCTATTTGGCATCTCATTCTATCTCCTGGGCTTTTCCATGTGTATAACCTTCGTTTATGGTTTTTGAACCATGTATTAGTCACTACAAGGTCATTATTGATGCAGAATTCTACGAGTTTCTCCCCTCCTCGATTTCTCTTCCCAAGTCCGTATTGCCCGACAACATTTTCTTCCTGTCCTTCTCCGACTATGCTGTTCCAATCTCCCATTATTATGCAGTTTACCTTTCCTCTTCCGTCTTCTTCGTAAATTTCATTAATTTGCTCATAGATCTCATCTATTTCTTCATCGTCATGAGCTGACGTTGGCATATATACCTGGATTATCAGCATGTCCACTGGGACTGCTTTTAGCTTGATTGCCATCAGTCTATCGTTTGTTGCTATTATCTTTGTCACGCTTTTCATCATATCTTTCCTAAGTACCAGAGCTACTCCCCTTTCCCCACTATTTCCTCCAGAATAAACTACCGTGAATTCTTCCGAGTCGAACTGTCCTTCTCCTTCCCATCTAGTTTCGCTTAGCCCTATAATGTCAACTCTATTTCTTCTCATTTCTTCTTTCAGGTTCTCTAGCTTTCCTGCCTTTCTCATAGTTCTTACGTTCCAAGTCCCTATTCGTAATTTACTTTCGACAAATGTTTTCCTCAAGGCAGTCCCCGCCCGGAGATCCGATTGGGGGACTATTTTACCTCCGGATTGTTTTACCTCGAGAGAACTCATATTGTCCAACCATATAATCTTTACTAGGGATTGTAATGTGGTAGTTTCCCTCTTGCTTTCCACATCGCAGTACTGTAGCCGTTCAAATCGTCCTGATCACGCCTACAGCTGTATTGGATATAGACCCAACCAACATCATTTGTTTTCGGCTCTATACCATACTGACAGTACTGCTGCCTACCGCCAGGCACTGATGATAGTTTTTTTTTTTTTTTTTAATAAAACCTCCATTCGAGGGGTTTGAACCCCCGAACTTTGCAATAGAAAGCCGACACGCTAAACACTACACCACCAGTGCAATATATATATATATATATATATATATATATATATATATATATATATATATATATGAAGAGATTGAAATGTTTATTTGTGCAAATGCACGGTTCTGTAAATAATTTGAAAATTGCAGCTTCCTAGTTCATCCCGTAGTACATAAAAAATTATTAAACTTTAATGTTCAAATGGGGTTAAAACAACCTCTAAAATTTACAATTTTAAAATTTTCGAATTTTATGGTTAGTTATGAGAAAATTCTATAATCTTGCAAAATTTCAGATTCCTAAACTTTTTAGATTGGTCTACATACTGGATTGCGTTTTCCCATGCTAACTTATGGGAGATATTCCGGGGTCTCTGGAGTCGAACCCAAGATACTGAAAGCAAAAGTGGCAATAATTCCTAACAGATATTGAAGCTATCTAGCAACACTGAAACTTTCATCTTTCTAGCTTACCGGCAAGCGCCCAAAATTAATTAATAATAATGGCGCAATGCTTTTCTTATGGGAAAAAACGCAAATTTCGGAATTTCTGGAGTCGAACTCATGTCACTTAGGTAAGGATTCTCATTTTATCTGAAAATTTCACCATTATATCTACAAAAGCTAAAACTTTCACCTCTCTAGCTTTTGTAGTTTGGGCTGGACATTAGTATCCTCCTGTTATCATTATATATCGACGTTTCTTACAGAGGAGGATATCATCATCATCATCATGCTTCTGTCCGAAGACAGGTTTTAACTGAATCGCTGCCTCCATTTCTCTCTCTCCCTAGAAGCCTCTTTTATACCTCTATAAGTATTATATCCCTGCTTTATATTATCTAATATTCCTATTCTTTTTCTCCCTCTTCCTCTTCTTCCACTAATTTTTCCTTCTAAGATCGTCCTTTGTAAACACTGTCTTCTCGATATGTGACCTATCCAATTTGCTTTTCTTTTCCTGATTGTTTTTATTAGCATCCTTTCTTCTCCCACCATATCTAATACTTCTTCATTTCTCTTCCTCTCTGTCCATTTCACTTTCATCATTCTCCTCCATACCCACATCTCAAAACTTTCTAAATATTTTTCCTCCTTCCTCCTTACCGTCCACGTCTCTGCACCATAAAGAGCTATGCTCCATATGTAGCATTTTGCTAATTTCTTCCTTGTTTCTAAATTTATTTTCTTGCTTGTGAAAAGCTCCTTCTTCTCGTTAAATGCTGCTTTTGCCATTGCAATCCTACTTCTGATGTCCTGTGTAATACTTCCATCCTGCGCTAAAATACTGCCAAGATATTTGAAACTACTCACTTGTTCCAATTTTTGGCCATTTACCATTATATTTAATTATTTGTTGCACAATTTGCAATAAACAACCTTTCCATATGTTACAACTCTGTTGTAGGTCACGCCGACTATTGATATATCTTTTATGGTATATCGTATATAATTTGGTGTATAACTTAACAGCCATCCAGACATCGAACCAATGGATCTTAAAACTCATAGATGCGAATATGTCCTGTTATTCAAAGTTAAAGATTTATAAACAAACATACTCTCCATGATAAAGATTTATTTGCGTGAGAATAAGGCGGTTAAAGCAATTGTGGCAGAGGGACATGTACATTTCAAAATATAATCCTTGAGGAAATCATCAATTCGTAAGCTAGTTAACTTTATACACACGTACTGCTCTAATGCGTGCAGCAGTTAATCAACTAAAATCGAAAGATTTCATTTAACTTTCATATAGACATGTCATGCATTGATGTTAACGTATTTCTATTAGTTCCATTGCGTTTTACCGTTTTTAAATTTAAAATTTTAATGACAAGTGTTGATTCAAAGCCATATTGCGCGGAAAAGATTCAAATCAAATTCGCGCCGACATTACCCAGAGTTCCCACAATGATACCTTCTAAAGTGCTATGCTTACCTATTCAGAATCGGGACTGGTTGGCACAGTCTAAATCTATCCAGATGAGAGGTTAAGAGTATTTCAGTGTAGCGGCGCTCATAATCAATGCGCCTTTTTGCAAAAGAATGTTGTTCCGTTAAAGAGTGAAATTTAGTTTTTAGTGTATCTTTTTACCTATTGCAAGACGGCTTCCTTCACTCTTCCTTACTTAATGAACATTAATTAATTTCTTCGCAGGTTATCGAGTTCTCAAAATGTACGCCTCCTTCGACTGTTACCTTTTCATTGTCTAGTGTCTACTAAGTTATAGTGTTTATACTAATTCTCATTGTTTTATATCATTCTGTATTGTTTCATACTATTTTATACTGATTTATATCATTTTGTATTGTTTTATACTATTTCGTATTACTTTATTTTATCATGTATTGTTTTATATCATATGTGTAATTTTATACCATTTCCTTCTTTCCTATGTTATGCATGATCCAACAACAATCTCCATATTCATTGTATATATTTCAAGTATATTTCATCTTATTCTGCCTAATTATTGTATTATATTTCTTGGTTTGCATTACGTTAATGCCTGTATATGTATTTGTTTATGACGGTATGCAACGATGCTGTATATGCGAACACTTACTGTACAAACTACTTTCTATTTAATGTTGTATTACTATATTATAATATGTACACTGTCTAGGGTTTTCGCAGGTTTTTCACACCCCCCTTCTCAGTGGGTGTTTTCCTGCGTGGGTTTTACTAGGGAGGACATGTCTGTTTTACCTAGGTTTACCCCACAATCTCTAATCTTTCTTCATTTTTATATATTTTTTTTACTCTGTATGATTTAGGTATATACTGTTTATGTTATGCGTATTGTAATATCTTGCATTACCATTTTTTATATTTATTTTATTGACGAAGGGTTAAATGTAAGAATGGACCATATGGTCTAAATTTCGCCCGAATAAAGTTTATTAACTATCTATCTATCTCCTCTGTAAGGAACGTCGATATATAATGATAGGAGGATACTAATGTTTAGGCACTTCCAGATGAGCTGGAGATTCGAAATTTTTTTCTTAGGTAGGGTTTTGTACAGAACCTACTAGAAAAAACGAAAATCTTGAAAAAGTTCAACCATTTGGCCGCTAAAAATTCGCAATTGTTCAAACAAATTTTCAAGGTTTATGTATTTCCGAATGAGCTACGGTGCTGAAATTTTTTTTATAGATAGAATTTGTAAAAAAAAGAAATAGGGATTATACAAATTTTGATATTTTAATTTGTTTGGCAGTTAAAATTCCTCAAGTTTAAACAAATAGATAACTGTTTAGGTACTACGGGATGAGCTAGGAAGCTACAAATTCATCGTGAGATAAATTGGAAGGTGAGATACCATGACTGGTTTACGGCAGGGGGGGTGGCAGGGAGTGATGAATTGATGCATGACGAATTTTTTTTGTAATGAATTGATGCACGACAAACTGACCTGAACGAGTTGTTTTAGAACCATAGGAAGTATGATTATGCATTTAATTGATGTTTTTTTAAACAAATGAAACATTAGATAAAATAATTGCATCTACTAAAATTTTTCATTTCAATATTATGATCCGGATTTCAGTTTATGCCATGTTAATTTTAAAATTTACGTTTAAAAAGTTGTTTTTTTCTCAAACAAAAATATGTTACAAACCATTTCAATTAATCAACCAACTAATATACTTATACTGAATACGTGTGTTTGAAATATACACCAAATACATTCAGTGAGAAATTATGTCATAAAATCTTTTTTCTGTTTTGGCAGTCTGCTGAAAGTGATTTGGGTCGTCTTGGATTTGGCTTAATATGGTGTATATAAGAGCTTAAGTGTGATGGCAGATTTTATAAATAATTTTGCTTATTTTTTAGGTACAAATGTTGCTGAAGCAAGAAATATTTTGAACAACTCAGGCCTACCAATACAGTCTGCGGGAAATTTGGATGAGCTGCAAAAAATGTTGTCGGTTGCCTTAGATGAATCTTTAGATTTTCCTTTCAATTGTATCCTGTTTCTTAATGATACTGCTTTGTATTCAAGATGCCTTATAATTAGGCTTGGTAGGATTTGAAACAATATAATTTTTTTATTGCACTGTCATTAACCTCGACCAAGTTCAATAATCTCTATGCGCCTTGGGGTATTTTTGCGATATGATCAGCCACCATACTCCATTCCCATTCGCCAAAATTTAGAGAGCCGAAAACTATCTGGCATACAAGGTCTAATTTTATACATAAACTTATAGTCAAAATTTTATTAAAGGAATTAATTTATTCAATATTCTACATCAAAATAAATGAAATATTTAAAAAACATTGATATTTGTCTTTGATTTATAGGAAGTATAAACTTGATATTAGAGGTCCCTTTTTAAGAAATTCAATCATCGAAAACTACCAAGCCCAAAAAAATGCATTAAAATATATGCCGATTTTTGTTGTGGATATAAAAAAAAAATTAATGTGGATTTTATTAATCGATTTTTAAGAAAAATAAATGTAAAAAACTACTTATGAGAACAACTTTTTGTATTTATCATAGACAAAATGAATATAAGGGTGGCTTACATGGAGGATCACACACTATGAATATTGATAACAGAAAAATGTTTCCGACCCCTGCTTTATACTTTATATCTGAGCTCACTTTTTTATTATTAATGATTATTCCTGAATGTGACTGAGAATTGTATTGCTTACATTTGTTAAACCCTTCAATTTTTCAGAAATTTTGTAATCAATACAGCAATTTTAAAAGTTTTTAACAGTTATATTTGATTGTTACTACTCAATAAATAAGTTGAATTCCAAAGTTGAAGTTCAAAAATGGTTTCCACAGTCATATGAAATGATATTGTTTTGGACCAGAACCAGTAAATGAATAGGCTGTTGGTAAAATTTCTATGCTCTATGTTTATGCAGCCTAAGAAAGAATTTATAATATGGTATAGGTGTTGTAGTCCCCTAAGGGTAGCTTTAAACACTTAAACTGGGGTCAAACTCAATGTGGATGGGCCCAGTGGTGTAGCTACCATCCAGGCAGTCCAGGCAAAGCCCGGGGGCCTGCACTTCAGGGGGGCCCACAACAGTTTGAATGCAGAGACTGGAATGTTGAGAGTTTGCACTTGCTCTTCTTTAATCTTACTGTATAAGCGTGAGGCTGTATGGTATCGAAATTCAAACATCTATCCAGTATGCCAAAGACCATGAAAAGAAGTAAGAACAAGAGACCCTAAAGGAGTGGTATAGGCATAGTTAAAGCCTATGCCTAATCCACACTTGGGGAATAAAGATTTTAAAAAAGTGAAAATACAATACGAAAAGTTTCAGATCAATCGGCTTTTGATCTTGAAAATGAAATTATTGACTCCATCTAGGATAAGGGACTGAATGTATTGAAATATCGAGGTTGATGGAGGTGCAGTTATGAATGGAGTTTATTCTGGTGCTCAAGTCCTAATTCTGGAGGAGGAGGAAAATGCATAATTTGTACATTGTGCTTCACTTAACGTAAATCTGTTCCTTAAAGGCTTGGCTCATCTCATACCTGAAATTTCTTCATTTCTCAGGAACATGGAGAGAATTTACATTTATTTGGACAAAGCATCAAGAGTGGAAATTACTTGAGTCTTTCATTAGCCTGGAAAATGCTGCCACAGTTCCACTTCCCTTTACTTTGGAAGTCGAAGTTATAAATACCTGTACTGTTGTTTGTTAGTTTTTATATTATTATGTGCCTTTCCATCAAATGTTTACTTAGCTAGTGTGTGCATTAACAATACAGTCATTACATACTGATCTCTCATGGTTCAGAAAATTCTCTAGTCCAGAATGCCTCCAGTCCTGAGCTGCATTAGTGTTTCAACCTGTATTTACAGTAGTTCCTCGCCAACTGCAGGGACTACGTTCCTGCCTTAACCTGTGGTTGGCAAAACCATGGTTGGTGTGGGCCAAGGCTTATGGCAAATCGGGGATTAAGGGGTATGATCTCTGAATGATATAAATCAAGTCCTGCAATGTATATCTCAGTTTCAAAACTAAACATGCTATACATAAAAAAACATGATTATTATATAAAAATAAAAAAGAAAATGTTTTCAGTACAAATAATTACTGCACATTAATAATATAATGACAGAGCTGTTCTTGTGGATGCTGCATGCCTGGCCTAATGCTTCAAAGAACACTGGTAAAAGCCTCAAACCTCCACCTCTCGACTAATTTGTGCTCTTATCACGAACTAAAAATCTTCTTTCCCATGTCTCTCCTAGCAAAGATTAGTTAGTATGTAGCTTCTTCAATAATAAATTGTAATCATATTAGCCAACTGTTGATATTCAAGATCGGATACCATGGTTGACAAAGCCAGGTAAAATTTTTCAACCATAGGTACTCAAAACCACATTTTGTGAGGGGCTACTGTATTTGAATATTTATCAATTCTGAGATGAATTGATAGGTTTTAATTCATGAGTAAAAGGATCATAGCCTTTGTAAATTTTCAGCTGCTATCTATATCTCTCTTGCACATGTTTATGTTACAGAGTTCCCTGTTGAAATTTTATCAGAACTTCACAGAATTTTTGTGTAGCATAATGGTAGGAGTATGGCATATGGGTTTGTGGTATGTGGCTATTCATTTTTCAGTCAATTGGAAATGTCATGTTTCCCTGAAATGGTTTAAAACATTTTCCCTCACATTACACAAAGTTTACATAAAGATTCAATCTATAAAATTATGCAGCCCTACTTTGTAGATAATTGTCAAGATATTTCTTAATTCTTAGGATTTTCATTACGAGAATGAGTCGTAGCATAACTTACCTTTGCATGCATTTTTTTGAAAAAATTATTATGCATCAAAAACATTTTTTAAATCATCTAATAACACTCCAGCCAATTAAAAAACATAAATAGTACTTTTGTAAATTAATCTTAGAATTTCAGTGTCATAAATATCTGGATTGATTAATATATGCTGATATAAAAAATATGAATCATCAGTGGTACATCCTTAATGCCAGCTGAATTGGAAGAGTAATACATGATTTCTGAAAATTAAATTCAATACTTTACATTCCCAAAAAGTGATATATATATATATATATATATATATATATATATATATATATATATATATATATATATATACATACACCTTGATATATTAATGGGTTATGGATATAGGTTGTTATACAGTTTTGCCCAATATTTGTCTAAAATAACAATATGAAAAGAAATGTTTTAGCAAGTTATTGCACTAGCCATGCAAATAAAAGTTAATTTTGTAATGGGATAAAAACATACATTACTTTATTAATTAACTTTTTAAAATATAATACTGAGCAAGGTGGCAAAGGGGGAGTGGGGGGCAAGGGCTTACAGAGGTGTGCCAGAGCTGCCCAGACCAAAAAGTCGCCTACAGCACACGTGCTATCTTTCCGTCTGCACGGTTGCTGCAGTTGTTTACATGTTAACATTACGCATGTGATTTGGAACTGTATTTCGTTACATTATTCCACACTCTGTATTGCATTATTCCACTGTGTTTTCTGGTTTATCTTCAAAATGAGTGAAAACGTGAATCATTATATCCTGCTGCAACCCCAATGAAAACGAAAGTGTTGGTGCAATATCTATGTACCTTCGTTAAGTTAAAAATAAATATTTATAAGAATTACCCAGAATTCCTACAAGGATACCTTCTGAGAGGTTATGCTTAACTGTTCCGAATTGGGCCTGGTTGGCACGGTCTGACAATCCCCAGATCGTGTGTATTGCGGGAAAATCCGTGCAACGGAAGTTGCGAAGTAAATCATCCACTTTTCTATTTATATTTAACGGTATTGTTGATAGGCATTGCATGTTATAATTTAAATATCCGTTAAATATCCCAATTTTACAAACAACACACTTCCTATAAAACTCTTTAATTTACCATTGAAAAATGACTTCATTTGAAATACATATATGGGTTTCATAATATCAATTTAATAAGTCAAATATGTGCATAGGTATAGTCAATCATGTTTAACGAAAGATTTAGAAACCGGCAGTTATCCCCTATCCATGAGAACAACCTATATCATATCATATATATATATATATATATATATATATATATATATATATATATATATATATATATATATATATATCATTATAATATCATTATATATATACATTCCTTACAGAGGAGGAGGAGGATATAACATACTAGTAGAAGGTGCTTGCATAATGCATCTCAGCTTGAAAAAACATTATTATTTCAGGGAGATATTTCGCCATGGGAAATATTTCTTTAAGTAAAAATAGATTAAAACAATCCCCAAATGTTGCAATTTTAAACATTTTACACTTTCTTCATTATAAGGTACTAATGTTACACATTTCAGCCAAATTTTAAAGTTGTAGCACTTCTAGAAGTAAAATAATATTTTTCTAATTGTTTAAAATTTAAAAATTTTTAACGGTTGCCGCAATATATATATATATATATATATATATATATATATATATATGAAGAGATTGAAATGTTTATTTGTGCAAATGCACGGTTCTGTAAATAATTTGAAAATTGCAGTTTCCTAGCTCATCCCGTAGTACATAAAAAATTATTAAACTTTAATGTTCAAATGGGGTTAAAACAACCTCTAAAATTTACAATTTTAAAATTTTCGAATTTTATGGTTAGTTATGAGAAAATTCTATAATCTTGCAAAATTTCAGATTCCTAAACTTTTTAGATTGGTCTACATACTGGATTGAGTTTTCCAATGCTAACTTATTGGAGATATTCCGGGGTCTCTGGAGTCGAACCCAAGATACTGAAAGCAAAAGTGGCAATAACTCCTAACAGATATTGAAGCTATCTAGCAACACTGAAACTTTCATCTTTCTAGCTTACCGGCAAGCGCCCAAAATTAATTAATAATAATGGCGCAATGCTTTTCTTATGGGAAAAAACGCAAATTTCGGAATTTCTGGAGTCGAACTCATGTCACTTAGGTAAGGATTCTCATTTTATCTGAAAATTTCACCATTATATCTACAAAAGCTAAAACTTTCACCTCTCTAGCTTTTGTAGTTTGGGCTGGACATTAGTATCCTCCTGTTATCATTATATATCGACGTTTCTTACAGAGGAGGATATCATCATCATCATCATGCTTCTGTCCGAAGACAGGTTTTAACTGAATCGCTGCCTCCATTTCTCTCTCTCCCTAGAAGCCTCTTTTATACCTCTATAAGTATTATATCCCTGCTTTATATTATCTAATATTCCTATTCTTTTTCTCCCTCTTCCTCTTCTTCCACTAATTTTTCCTTCTAAGATCGTCCTTTGTAAACACTGTCTTCTCGATATGTGACCTATCCAATTTGCTTTTCTTTTCCTGATTGTTTTTATTAGCATCCTTTCTTCTCCCACCATATCTAATACTTCTTCATTTCTCTTCCTCTCTGTCCATTTCACTTTCATCATTCTCCTCCATACCCACATCTCAAAACTTTCTAAATATTTTTCCTCCTTCCTCCTTACCGTCCACGTCTCTGCACCATAAAGAGCTATGCTCCATATGTAGCATTTTGCTAATTTCTTCCTTGTTTCTAAATTTATTTTCTTGCTTGTGAAAAGCTCCTTCTTCTCGTTAAATGCTGCTTTTGCCATTGCAATCCTACTTCTGATGTCCTGTGTAATACTTCCATCCTGCGCTAAAATACTGCCAAGATATTTGAAACTACTCACTTGTTCCAATTTTTGGCCATTTACCATTATATTTAATTATTTGTTGCACAATTTGCAATAAACAACCTTTCCATATGTTACAACTCTGTTGTAGGTCACGCCGACTATTGATATATCTTTTATGGTATATCGTATATAATTTGGTGTATAACTTAACAGCCATCCAGACATCGAACCAACGGATCTTAAAACTCATAGATGCGAATATGTCCTGTTATTCAAAGTTAAAGATTTATAAACAAACATACTCTCCATGATAAAGATTTATTTGCGTGAGAATAAGGCGGTTAGAGCAATTGTGGCAGAGGGACATGTACATTTCAAAATATAATCCTTGAGGAAATCATCAATTCGAAAGCTAGTTAACATTATACACACGTACTGCTCTAATGCGTGCAGCAGTTAATCAACTAAAATCGAAAGATTTCATTTAACTTTCATATAGACATGTCATGCATTGATGTTAACGTATTTCTATTAGTTCCATTGCGTTTTACCGTTTTTAAATTTAAAATTTTAATGACAAGTGTTGATTCAAAGCCATATTGCGCGGAAAAGATTCAAATCAAATTCGCGCCGACATTACCCAGAGTTCCCACAATGATACCTTCTAAAGTGCTATGCTTACCTATTCAGAATCGGGACTGGTTGGCACAGTCTAAATCTATCCAGATGAGAGGTTAAGAGTATTTCAGTGTAGCGGCGCTCATAATCAATGCGCCTTTTTGCAAAAGAATGTTGTTCCGTTAAAGAGTGAAATTTAGTTTTTAGTGTATCTTTTTACCTATTGCAAGACGGCTTCCTTCACTCTTACTTACTTAATGAACATTAATTAATTTCTTCGCAGGTTATCGAGTTCTAAAAAGGTACGCCTCCTTCGACTGTTACCTTTTCATTGTCTAGTGTCTACTAAGTTATAGTGTTTATACTAATTCTCATTGTTTTATATCATTCTGTATTGTTTCATACTATTTTATACTGATTTATATCATTTTGTATTGTTTTATACTATTTCGTATTACTTTATTTTATCATGTATTGTTTTATATCATATGTGTAATTTTATACCATTTCCTTCTTTCCTATGTTATGCATGATCCAACAACAATCTCCATATTCATTGTATATATTTCAAGTATATTTCATCTTATTCTGCCTAATTATTGTATTATATTTCTTGGTTTGCATTACGTTAATGCCTGTATATGTATTTGTTTATGACAGTATGCAACGATGCTGTATATGCGAACACTTACTGTACAAACTACTTTCTATTTAATGTTGTATTACTATATTATAATATGTACACTGTCTAGGGTTTTCGCAGGTTTTTCACACCCCCCTTCTCAGTGGGTGTTTTCCTGCGTGGGTTTTACTAGGGAGGACATGTCTGTTTTACCTAGGTTTACCCCACAATCTCTAATCTTTCTTCAATTTTATATATTTTTTTTACTCTGTATGATTTAGGTATATACTGTTTATGTTATGCGTATTGTAATATCTTGCATTACCATTTTTTATATTTATTTTATTGACGAAGGGTTAAATGTAAGAATGGACCATATGGTCTAAATTTCGCCCGAATAAAGTTTATTAACTATCTATCTATCTCCTCTGTAAGGAACGTCGATATATAATGATAGGAGGATACTAATGTTTAGGCACTTCCAGATGAGCTGGAGATTCGAAATTTTTTTCTTAGGTAGGGTTTTGTACAGAACCTACTAGAAAAAACGAAAATCTTGAAAAAGTTCAACCATTTGGCCGCTAAAAATTCGCAATTGTTCAAACAAATTTTCAAGGTTTATGTATTTCCGAATGAGCTACAGTGCTGAAATTTTTTTTATAGATAGAATTTGTAAAAAAAAGAAATAGGGATTATACAAATTTTGATATTTTAATTTGTTTGGCAGTTAAAATTCCTCAAGTTTAAACAAATAGATAACTGTTTAGGTACTACGGGATGAGCTAGGAAGCTACAAATTCATCGTGAGATAAATTGGAAGGTGAGATACCATGACTGGTTTACGGCAGGGGGGGTGGCAGGGAGTGATGAATTGATGCATGACGAATTTTTTTTGTAATGAATTGATGCACGACAAACTGACCTGAACGAGTTGTTTTAGAACCATAGGAAGTATGATTATGCATTTAATTGATGTTTTTTTAAACAAATGAAACATTAGATAAAATAATTGCATCTACTAAAATTTTTCATTTCAAATTTATGATCCGGATTTCAGTTTATGCCATATTAATTTTAAAATTTACGTTTAAAAAGTTGTTTTTTTCTCAAACAAAAATATGTTACAAACCATTTCAATTAATCAACCAACTAATATACTTATACTGAATATGTGTGTTTGAAATATACACCAAATACATTCAGTGAGAAATTATGTCATAAAATCTTTTTTCTGTTTTGGCAGTCTGCTGAAAGTGATTTGGGTCGTCTTGGATTTGGCTAAATATGGTATATATAAGAGCTTAAGTGTGATGGCAGATTTTATAAATAATTTTGCTTATTTTTTAGGTACAAATGTTGCTGAAGCAAGAAATATTTTGAACAACTCAGGCCTACCAATACAGTCTGCGGGAAATTTGGATGAGCTGCAAAAAATGTTGTCGGTTGCCTTAGATGAATCTTTAGATTTTCCTTTCAATTGTATCCTGTTTCTTAATGATACTGCTTTGTATTCAAGATGCCTTATAATTAGGCTTGGTAGGATTTGAAACAATATAATTTTTTTATTGCACTGTCATTAACCTCGACCAAGTTCAATAATCTCTATGTGCCTTGGGGTATTTTTGCGATATGATCAGCCACCATGCTCCATTCGCATTCGCCAAAATTTAGAGAGCCGCAAACTATCTGGCATACAAGGTCTAATTTTATACATAAACTTATAGTCAAAATTTTATTAAAGGAATTAATTTATTCAATATTCTACATCAAAATAAATTAAATATTTAAAAAACATTGATATTTGTCTTTGATTTATAGGAAGTATAAACTTGATATTAGAGGTCCCTTTTTAAGAAATTCAATCATCGAAAACTACCAAGCCTAATAAAATGCATTAAAATATATGCCGATATTTGTTGTGGATTTTAAAAAAAAATTAATGTGGATTTTATTAATCGATTTTTAAGAAAAATAAATGTAAAAAACTACTTATGAGAACAACTTTTTGTATTTATCATAGACAAAATGAATATAAGGGTGGCTTACATGGAGGATCACACACTATGAATATTGATAACAGAAAAATGTTTCCGACCCCTGCTTTATACTTTATATCTGAGCTCACTTTTTTATTATTAATGATTATTCCTGAATGTGACTGAAAATTGTATTGCTTACATTTGTTAAACCCTTCAATTTTTCAGAAATTTTGTAATCAATACAGCAATTTTAAAAGTTTTTAACAGTATTACTTGATTGTTACTACTCAATAAATAAGTTGAATTCCAAAGTTGAAGTTCAAAAATGGTTTCCACAGTCTTATGAAATGATATTGCTTTGGACCAGAACCAGTAAATGAATAGGCTGTTGGTAAAATTTCTATGCTCTATGTTTATGCAGCCTAAGAAAGAATTTATAATATGGTATAGGTGTTGTAGTCCCCTAAGGGTAGCTTTAAACACTTAAACTGGGGTCAAACTCAATGTGGATGGGCCCAGTGGTGTAGCTACCATCCAGGCAGTCCAGGCAAAGCCCGGGGGCCTGCACTTCAGGGGGGCCCACAACAGTTTGAATGCAGAGACTGGAATGTTGAGAGTTTGCACTTGCTCTTCTTTAATCTTATTGTATAAGCGTGAGGCTGTATGGTATCGAAATTCAAACATCTATCCAGTATGCCAAATACCATGAAAAGAAGTAAGAACAAGAGACCCTAAAGGAGTGGTATAGGCATAGTTAAAGCCTATGCCTAATCCACACTTGGGGAATAAAGATTTTAAAAAAGTGAAAATACAATACGAAAAGTTTCAGATCAATCGGCTGTTGATCTTGAAAATGAAATTATTGACTCCATCTAGGATAAGGGACTGAATGTATTGAAATATCGAGGTTGATGGAGGTGCAGTTATGAATGGAGTTTATTCTGGTGCTCAAGTCCTAATTCTGGAGGAGGAGGAAAATGCATAATTTGTACATTGTGCTTCACTTAACTTAAATCTGGTCCTTAAAGGCTTGGCTCATGTCATACCTGAAATTTCTTCATTTCTCAGGAACATGGAGAGAATTTACATTTATTTGGACAAAGCATCAAGAGTGGAAATTACTTGAGTCTTTCATTAGCCTGGAAAATGCTGCCACAGTTCCACTTCCCTTTACTTTGGAAGTCGAAGTTATAAATACCTGTACTGTTGTTTGTTAGTTTTTATATTATTATGTGCCTTTCCATCAAATGTTTACTTAGCTAGTGTGTGCATTAACAATACAGTCATTACATACTGATCTCTCATGGTTCAGAAAATTCTCTAGTCCAGAATGCCTCCAGTCCTGAGCTGCATTAGTGTTTCAACCTGTATTTACAGTAGTTCCTCGCCAACTGCAGGGACTACGTTCCTGCCTTAACCTGTGGTTGGCAAAACCATGGTTGGTGTGGGCCAAGGCTTATGGGAAATCGGGGATTAAGGGGTATGATCTCTGAATGATATAAATCAAGTCCTGCAATGTATACCTCAGTTTTAAAACTAAATATGCTATACATAAAAAAACATGTTTATTATATAAAAATAAAAGCGAAAATGTTTTCAGTACAAATAATTACTGCACATTAATAATATAATGACAGAGCTGTTCTTGTGGATGCAACATGCCTGGCCTAATGCTTCAAAGAACACTGGTAAAAGCCTCAAACCTCCACCTCTCGACTAATTTGTGCTCTTATCACGAACTAAAAATCTTCTTTCCCATGTCTCTCCTAGCAAAGATTAGTTAGTATGTAGCTTCTTCAATAATAAATTGTAATCATATTAGCCAACTGTTGATATTCAAGATCGGATACCATGGTTGACAAAGCCAGGTAAAATTTTTCAACCATAGGTACTCAAAACCACATTTTGTGAGGGGCTACTGTATTTGAATATTTATCAATTCTGAGATGAATTGATAGGTTTTAATTCATGAGTAAAAGGATCATAGCCTTAGTAAATTTTCAGCTGCTATCTATATCTCTCTTGCACATGTTTATGTTACAGAGTTCCCTGTTGAAATTTTATCAGAACTTCACAGAATTTTTGTGTAGCATAATGGTAGGAGTATGGCATATGGGTTTGTGGTATGTGGCTATTCATTTTTCAGTCAATTGGAAATGTCATGTTTCCCTGAAATGGTTTCAAACATTTACCCTCACATTACACAGAGTTTACATAAAGATTCAATCTATAAAATTATGCAGCCCTACTTTGTAGATAATTGTCAAGATATTTCTTAATTCTTAGGATTTTCATTACGAGAATGAGTCGTAGCATAACTTACCTTTGCATGCATTTTTTTGAAAAAATTATTATGCATCAAAAACATTTTTTAAATCATCTAATAACACTCCAGCCAATTAAAAAAGATAAATAGTACTTTTGTAAATTAATCTTAGAATTTCAGTGTCATAAATATCTGGATTGATTAATATATGCTGATATAAAAAATATGAATCATCAGTGGTACATCCTTAATGCCAGCTGAATTGGAAGAGTAATACATGATTTCTGAAAATTAAATTTAATACTTTACATTCCCAAAAAGTGATATATATATATATATATATATATATATATATATACACCTTGATATATTAATGGGTTATGGATACAGGTTGTTATACAGTTTTGCCCAATATTTGTCTAAAATAACAATTTGAAAAGAAATGTTTTAGCAAGTTATTGCACTAGCCATGCAAATAAAAGTTAATTTTGTAATGGGATAAAAACATACATTACTTTATTAATTAACTTTTTAAAATATAATACTGAGCAAGGTGGCAAAGGGGGAGTGGGGGGCAAGGGCTTACAAAGGTGTGCCAGAGCTGCCCAGACCAAAAAGTCGCCTACAGCACACGTGCTATCTTTCCGTCTGCACGGTTGCTGCAGTTGTTTACATGTTAACATTACGCATATGATTTGGAACTGTATTTCGTTACATTATTCCACACTCTGTATTGCATTATTCCACTGTGTTTTCTGGTTTATCTTCAAAATGAGTGAAAACGTGAATATTTATATCCTGCTGCAACCCCAATGAAAACGAAAGTGTTGGTGCAATATCTATGTACCTTCGTTAAGTTAAAAATAAATATTTATAACTTATTTCTTTATTTTGTGCATATATATATATATATATATATATATATATATATATATATATATATATATATATATATATATATATATATATATATATATAAACTTAAGGAAAAGGAAAGGTAGTGATGAGAAAGGTGATTCTAATTGATTTCGGAAAAAAATTACCACTTGGATAGATAATAAATGATAGGCAAAGCGCATCAAAAAATACATGCCAAAGCACAATCTCATACGGTCTAAATGTCTATCTATCGAAAATTATTATTTATAGGAATGTTATTTAGATATATACATTTTTATAATTACTTTGTTATTTTATTAGCCTATATATTCGTTTTTATTTCTGTAATTAGTCAGCAATGGTTAACCAATCTCCTCATTAATTAATGGGCATGTATTTTTATGGACCGTTTTTTCGCGAAGGAAATCCTCGATGTTTCCTGCTCTAATTCAACGGGGGTTTTGATAGTAATATTTACACTTAAGTATGCGTTAAAATTCCACATACAAGAAATATTAGATAATTATTACATTACATTCAACAAATGAGTTTCTTTGAAATGTCTCTGCTCCACAATATTAATTATATCCCACAAATATGCACATAAGAATAAGTCAATTATGATTAAGGAAAGATTTTTAAGCATCCTCTCCATAAGAATGACTTCCTCGCATGAGAATAAAGGGGTAACACTAGTTTTGACAGGAAAACATGTCTGTACAATTGGGAAAATATATTCCTGGAGGAAATGAGAAATTCAAAATCTATTTATCTTTTAGAACGCGCAATGCACTGAAATGTGAAAAATTATGCTTTCATAAAGTTAAATCGACAACTAGATCTTATTTCAGTCAATTTTCACATGAATGAATGCCATACATCGACGCTATCGTATTTCAAACAGTTTCAATGCGTTTTACCATCTTTAAATTTAAAATTTCAACTACAAGGGTTGATTCACAGTCATATTGCGCCAAACGATTTAAATCAAACTCGCGCCAGAATTACCCAGAATTCCTACGAGGATACCTTCTGAGAGGTTATGCTTAACTGTTCCGAATTGGGCCTGGTTGGCACGGTCTGACAATCCCCAGATCGTGTGTATTGCGGGAAAATCCATGCAACGGAAGTTGCGAAGTAAATCATCCACTTTTCTATTTATATTTAACGGTATTGTTGATAGGCATTGCATGTTATAATTTAAATATCCGTTAAATATCCCAATTTTACAAACAACACACTTCCTATAAAACTCTTTAAGTTACCATTGAAAAATGACTTCTTTTGAAATACATATATGGGTTTCATAATATCAATTTAATAAGTCAAATATGTGCATAGGTATAGTCAATCATGTTTAACGAAAGATTTAGAAACCGGCAGTTATCCCCTATCCATGAGAACAACCTATATCATATATATATATATATCATTATAATATCATTATATATATACATTCCTTACAGTGGAGGAGGAGGATATAACATACTAGTAGAAGGTGCTTGCATAATGCATCTCAGCTTGAAAAAACATTATTATTTCAGGGAGATATTTCGCCATGGGAAATATTTCTTTAAGTAAAAATAGATTAAAACAATCCCCAAATGTTGCAATTTTAAACATTTTACACTTTCTTCATTATAAGGTACTAATGCTACACATTTCAGCCAAATTTTAAAGTTGTAGCACTTCTAGAAGTAAAATAATATTTTTCTAATTGTTTAAAATTTAAAAATTTTTAACGGTTGCCGCAATATATATAAATATATATATATATATATATATATATATATATATATATATATGAAGAGATTGAAATGTTTATTTGTGCAAATGCCCGGTTCTGTAAATAATTTGAAAATTGCAGTTTCCTAGCTCATCCCGTAGTACATAAAAAATTATTAAACTTTAATGTTCAAATGCGGTTAAAAGAACCTCTAAAATTTACAATTTTAAAATTTTCGAATTTTATGGTTAGTTATGAGAAAATTCTATAATCTTGCAAAATTTCAGCTTCCTAAACTTTTTAGATTGGTCTACATACTGGATTGCGTTTTCCCATGCTAACTTATGGGAGATATTCCGGGGTCTCTGGAGTCGAACCCAAGATACTGTAAGCAAAAGTGGCAATAATTCCTAACAGATATTGAAGCCATCTAGCAACACTGAAACTTTCATCTTTCTAGCTTACCGGCAAGTGCCCAAAATTAATTAATAATAATGGCGCAATGCTTTTCTTATGGGAAAAAACGCGAATTTCGGAATTTCTGGAGTCGAACTCATGTCACTTAGGTAAGGATTCTCATTTTATCTGAAAATTTCACCATTCTATCTACAAAAGCTAAAACTTTCACCTCTCTAGCTTTTGTAATTTGGGCTGGACATTAGTATCCTCCTGTTATCATTATATATCGACGTTTCTTACAGAGGAGGATATCATCATCATCATCATGCTTCTGTCCGAAGACAGGTTTTAACTGAATCGCTGCCTCCATTTCTCTCTCTCCCTAGAAGCCTCTTTTATACCTCTATAAGTATTATATCCCTGCTTTATATTATCTAATATTCCTATTCTTTTTCTCCCTCTTCCTCTTCTTCCACTAATTTTTCCTTCTAAGATCGTCCTTTGTAAACACTGTCTTCTCGATATGTGACCTATCCAATTTGCTTTTCTTTTCCTGATTGTTTTTATTAGCATCCTTCCTTCTCCCACCATTTCTAATACTTCTTCATTTCTCTTCCTCTCTGTCCATTTCACTTTCATCATTCTCCTCCATACCCACATCTCAAAACTTTCTAAATATTTTTCCTCCTTCCTCCTTACCGTCCACGTCTCTGCACCATAAAGAGCTATGCTCCATATGTAGCATTTTGCTAATTTCTTCCTTGTTTCTAAATTTATTTTCTTGCTTGTGAAAAGCTCCTTCTTCTCGTTAAATGCTGCTTTTGCCATTGCAATCCTACTTCTGATGTCCTGTGTACTACTTCCATCCTGCGCTAAAATACTGCCAAGATATTTGAAACTACTCACTTGTTCCAATTTTTGGCCATTTACCATTATTTTTAATTCTTTATGTTCCTTTGAAACCACCATGACTTTCGTTTTTTCTGCATTGATCTTCATTCCATATTGTTGGCCATCCTCCACTAGTCTGTCTGTCATCCTCTGAAGCTCTTTCTCGCCTTCTGCTATTAAGCCCTGATCATCTGCGTATTTAATGGTGGTAATACTTTCACCTCCTATCTTAAATCCTTTCTCTTCCATCAACGCTTCTTCTTTTATTGTTTCTGCATAAATATTAAATATCGCTGGTGAAATAGGACAACCCTGCCTCACTCCCCTCCCTATTGAACTACTTTCTGTTTCTTCTCCTTCAACCCTGACTCTAATCTTTTGATCAAAGTAAAGGTTTTTAAGCAGTCTTTTATCTTTCCAATCTATTCCTATTTTGTTTAAAATACCCAGCATTTTATCCCATTTCACTCGGTCAAAAGCTTTCTCCCAATCTACAAAACAAAAATACATACTTTTATTGACTTCTAGCGCTCTTTCTATCATCATCCTCATACATCCTATAGCATCTCTAGTCCCCCTTCCTCTTCTAAAACCAAACTGATTATCTTGCAGCTCCTTTTCTATTTTACATTCAATTCTTTTGGTTATTATTCTGGTTAGAACTTTAGCTGTATGAGAAATTAAACTAATAGTTCTGTAATCCTTACAACATTTTGCATTGTTCTTTTTCTCCAGTGGTACCAACACAACATCTAAAAAATCTTCAGGCCATATGCCAGTATCATATACTTGGTTAAAAAATTTTGTGAGTTGCTTAACTGCTTTAGATCCCAAAACCTTAAGAACGTCCACAGGTATATCATCACTCCCAACTGCCTTCCTTCTTTTCATGTCATCAATTGCTTTTTTAACTTCAGACTCGAGAATACTTGGTCCTAGCTGATCTTTTTCTACATCCTCTTTTTCATTTAATTCAATATTTCTTGGCTTTCCTTCTTTGTCATACAGAACCTCAATGTATTCTTTCCAGACATTCTTTACATTGTCTGGCTCCGATACTATTTTACCACTTTTGTTCATGATTCCTTTACGTCCTATCTTTCTTGCTTTTTTCTTGAATAGTTCCCTTGCTTTGTTATACATGAGGTCTGTTCTACAAATTCTTTCACATTCGACAATCTCCTCGCATTTCTCATTTATCCACTGTTCTCTGGCTTTATCTGTTTCCCTTCTTAAAGCATTATTTAACTCCTTGTACTTTCTTTGGCCTTCTTCAGTGTTTATGTTCTTCCACTTTCTCCGCTCTTCCATTTTTTGTTTCTTTGACCCGTTATCTTTCCTACCTTCTTTTCCATTACATCTTTAATGTTGCTATGGATCTATCTCCACTCCTCATCTACACTCTTCCTATTTTCTTCAGCTCTCTCCCCCAACCTTTCCTCCAGCTCAGTCATGATAGCCTCCTTGTTTTTAAGGAGTTCCTCTAAGTTCCATTTCTTGTTAACTCTTATGTTTCTCTTAACGCTCTTCAGTCTACATTGTATATTTGCCACCAAAAGGTTGTGGTCAGAATCGATATCTGCCCCTGGTAGTGTTTTCACATTTTTAATGCTATTTCTAAATCTTTCATTGACTAGTATGTAATCTATCTGGTATCGTCTCTGGTCTCCTGGGCTTCTCCATGTGTAAAGTCTCCGCTGGTGATGCTTAAACCATGTATTAGTTACAATCAATCTATTTCTATGGCAGAATTCCACAAGTTTATCCCATCTTTCATTTCTCTTCCCTAGTCCATATTTTCCCACTATGTTATCTTCCTGTCCCTCTCCGACTACACTGTTCCAATCTCCCATTACTATGGTGGTGATCCTTCCTTTTCCCTCCTCCTCCAATATCTCCATAATCTGTTCATAGATTTCATCTACTTCGTCGTCGCCAGCATTAGTTGTTGGCATATACACTTGAATTATAAGCATTTCCACTGGCTCCATCTGAAGTTTTACGGCTATTAATCTATCATTAACTGTCACTACCTTGCTAATTCTTTCAACTATCTCTTTTCTCATTATAATCCCCACTCCCCTTTTCTTTTTCTCCCCTCCCGAGTAAATAATCTTAAATTCGTCTGAATTTATCTCGCCTTCTCCTTCCCACCAAACTTCACTAAGACCTACTATACCTACATTATTCCTTCTCATTTCCCTTTTTAGGTTCTCTAGTTTACCCCCTGAATTCATAGTCCTAACATTCCATGTGCCTATTCTTAATTTCTCAACACTTGCTTTCCTATTAATGTTACATTTCCTCTGTGCATCCCCTAGGGTAGTCCCCACCCGGAGATCTGATTGGGGAACTATTTTACCTCCAGAATATTTTACCCCAGAAAGATCCATAGAGGTATTTTCAGCTTTTCAGCCTATCATGGGAAATATAATGAGGTAGTTTCCCCTTGCTTTCCTCATCGCAGTTTCACAGAGTGATTACCCATCTGTAGCTGTTCAGATCCACATGATCACCACCTACAGAGGTACTGTGCAAGCTGCTGCCCTTGCACAGGGGGATGTAAAACCCCCAAGACTGCTTCTTAGTCTGACTCTTCCCCTCAGACCTTTCCGGCTTGGATGGTCCTAACAGGAGAATTATCTCCCGCCGGCATAGCTCTTTGGTTCGTAAGAGTACACAAACCCTCCCACCTCTGTAAGGTTATGCAGTCCTTTGGGAGGGGAGGAGGATATAACATACGTCTATATAGAATGATATATAACATATGATAACATATAGGAGGATACTAATGTCCAGCCCAAACTACAAGTGCTAGAGAGCTGAAAGTTTTAGTTTCTTTAGATATAATGGAGAAACCTTCAGATAAAATGAAACTTCCTACCTAAGTGACATGAGTTCGACTCCAGAAATTCCGAAATTTGGGTTTTTTCCTTTTTCCTTAAAAAAAAACAAATACGGATTATACAAATTTTTCTATTTTAATTAGTTTGCCACTTAAAAATTCTTAAAATTTAAACAAATAGATAACTGTTTAGGTACTATGGGATGAGTTGGGATGATGAAATTTTTAAATTGTATACAAAGTAGTGAATTTGCACAAATGAACATTTCAATTTTACCATATATGAATTGTAGCGGCCCTTAAAAATTGTTTAATTTTAAACAATTAGAAAAATATTATTTCACATCTAGAAGTGCTACAACTTTAAAATTTGGCTAAAATGTGTAGCATTAATACCCCATAATGAAGATTGTGTAAAATATTTAAAATTTCTACATTTGGGGATTGTTTAAAACAATTATTTTTACATGTGAAAAAAACGAAAATCGCTGCGGAGGTGAAAACATTAGAATTAAGAAACTATTTGTAATGATGAAACGTCTGTCTGAAAAATGAATGTTTTTTCAAGGTGAGATGAAATGCTTGCAGTATGCAAGCACCAACTACTAGTATGTTATTTCCTTTTTCGGTTGTTGATTGGTGAGGAACGGACATCAACGTGAAATGTATCATTTATCACTTCTCCATACCGTTATATGTCATTTAAATTGTTGATTATGATAAAATGCGATGTATTTCAAATTATCTCATTATTTTTACGCACCTTAATGACGTATTTGTTGCATAATTTGCAATAAATAACCTTTCCATATGTTACAACTCTGTTGTTGGTCACGCCGACTATCGATATATCTTTTACGGTATATCGTATATAATTTGGTGTATAACTTAACAGCCATCCAGACATCGAACCAACGGATCTTAAAACTCATAGATGCGAATATGTCCTATTATTCAAAGTAAAAGATTTATAAACAAACATACTCTCCATGATAAAGATTTATTTGCGTGAGAATAAGGCGGTTAGAGCAATTGTGGCAGAGGGACATGTACATTTCAAAATATAATCCTTGAGGAAATCATCAATTCGAAAGCTAGTTAACATTATACACACGTACTGCTCTAATGCGTGCAGCAGTTAATCAACTAAAATCGAAAGCCAGATTTCATTTAACTTTCATATAGACATGTCATGCATTGATGTTAACGTATTTCTATTAGTTCCATTGCGTTTTACCAGTTTTAAATTTAAAATTTTAATGACAAGTGTTGATTCAAAGCCATATTGCGCGGAAAAGATTCAAATCAAATTCGCGCCGACATTACCCAGAGTTCCCACAATGATACCTTCTAAAGTGCTATGCTTACCTGTTCAGAATCGGGAATGGTTGGAACAGTTCTAAATCTTTCCAGATAGAGGTTAAGAGTAATTCAGTGTAGCGGCGCTCATGATCAATGCGCCTTTTTGCAAAAGAATGTTGTTCCGTTAAAGAGTGAAATTTACTTTTTGTATATGAAAAAGTTCAATCCATAATAATAAAAAGTCTTACTTATCAATGAATGAAATATTAATTTTGAAATCTAATTAATTTAATTCCAGTAAATAATGCATTTTGTTTAAATATTTTATTCATATATATATATACCGCAGCGATTGGCCAGGGCAGTAGCTGCAGAAGTGAAAGTTTTATTTAATGTAATAATGGTGGAATATTTATACTTTATTTATTTACTTTATGATGTTAATTTTAAATATAATAAAGTTATGCAAATATCATCATCATCATAGGTAGTCTGTCCGTAGACAGGTCCGTGATTATTCTTGGTTAAACTTGGTTCTCCATATACTCCTATTTTCCGCTGTCCTCTTTATATCTTGATAACTCTCTTTCCCTTTCAAATCGTCTATCAGCTGAAACCTTTTCCTACCTCTTTCCCTTTTCCCATCTAGTTTTCCTTCTAACACGTCTTTAATCATACTCTCTCTCCTCAGGTAATGTCCAACCCAGTTAGCCTTCCTCTTTCTGATAGTCTGTATAATCATTCGCTTCTCTCCTATTCTTCGTAGCACTTCATCGTTTTTCATCCTATCTGTCCATTTTATCTTCAGCATTCTCCTCCAAGTCCACATTTCAAAGCTTTCCAAGTATTTGATGTCATTTTTCCTTAGCGTCCATGTTTCTGCCCCATACAATGCTATACTCCATACGTAGCATTTTATCAACTTCTTGCGGATATCTTCCCTTATATTCCCTGTAAGTAGTTGTTTCTTTCTCCTGAAAGCCGCTTTTGCTTTTTCTATTCTATTCTGCAAATATATAGGTAGGTATTTAATGATAGATTTAGATATTGCATTAAATAGAGATGTGTGCTTAAGCCTACTAGAGCTTTAAGATATTTGGGGGTGGAAATTAATACCTATTTAATGACTGTGCAACTAATGTTGGAGACATTAGTGTGAATGCACCAAGTTATATGTCTATTAAAAAGAATACGATCATTAGATATCCCAAAGGGAGCTGAATTGATAGCTTGGATATGTTACATACTCCAACTGCCATACTTCCTCATGAGTGATGTATACCGGTGCAGTGACAAGTGGCATAATTATACATGGGATAATGAACTGTTTAAGATAATGTGTGTTTGCTGCTGTGCAGTAGGAAATGGCCATTTACACCAATGCCATGCCCTGGCAAGGGACGGTAGTTATTCCTGAATACAATGTTGTGCACACATGGGAGTTTGATTAAGAGCTACTCATTTACAAGGCTGAAGGCAAATCGGCCTTACAAGGTGTGATAATGGCTTTACAATTTCTCACTTCCACCATGAGATAAAGTATTTGTAGACAGTGTGTCAACTATGTATGCTTAAGGTGACCAGACATCCCGATTTCGGCGGGACAGTCCCACTTTTGAGCAGCATGTCCTGCTGTCCCCAAAAACTTTAGGAGGTGCGAAATTGTTCCGCTTTTGGATATATTGATGATAAATGTCCCAATTATTCAAATGTTTTTACAACAAATGGAATATAAGATAAAGCAATTCACAACAATGAATTAAACAACATAAGACAATCAAAGAAACAAATAATAACGGTGAATGAAACAAAAATAATAATAATCAGAGGAATCTTAATCATCCTCGTCCACAACAAAGTTGACGACGCAGATCACCAATTGGCTGTGATGCAGCTTTCACATTGGCTAATAGCATTTTGCAGATGTCAAAACAAATGGCGACGTAATTAATCGGGATTCCTCTTATTCAAAATGTCATAAAGTTTGTATGGTATCAGTAACGGCCTAGATAAACCTAGATGGCATCTCACCATCTATGTCTGATTCAGTTTGAGAAGGAGTTTGGAATGCATTTAAGATACAGATGCTTGGTGGAACTATTCACTCATTTCAGAGAGACAGATATCAGCCACAAGCGTCAGAATTAATTCAGTTTGGTCTAAGAATATATATTAAAGGATGAAAATAATTTATTGTTTGGAGTTAGAAATTCACGAGCAAGTTGGAGAAATTTAGAAAAGACATTGTTCTTGAAATTTCTTTGGTTGTGTGCACTCCTATTAGAAAAAAATTGCTTAAGTAAAATCACACTATATTAGAAGTGTTAAAAACACTAAAAGAATGGTTCACTAGTTAATTTAAATGCATAATGCTAACAATATTTTTATTTTTAGACCCTTTATTGTAGAAAGATTTTCTTTCCTTAAGTAATTTTTAATATAAAAATTACACAACCATTTTTTCAGTTGTTTGTCAATTTGTGTAGAATTCCGTAAGACATCTCAATTTATCGGAATTAGCAGCTAAACTGTAGTCAGTCACCGTAAATTGCCTCCACTCCAGGGGCCAAAAGATTTTGTCCTGCTTTGGCTGATATGAAATCTGGTCACTATATGGATGCCTTAAGAAAAGGCAATGTTATTTCATATTACTTTGTATAATGATGTGTACCTGATAATAATAAAGGAAATGTCATTTAATTTGACCCCCCCTACAGAGGATAATCCTGCCAACCCCTTCTTAAGCTTTCCTGGGTCCATAATATGCCATCTTGTCTGGTGGAGGTATATAGGTGGGCTCAGGGGAACTGGGAAGCCAGTCGTGTGGAAATCTTCAATAGGGGCAGTGACCATTCTAGAGAGCATTACTGGGCTAGGTGAGGAAATAAATAGTGATTCTGAAGATGAGGTAGAGATTGAGTCAAGAGTAAGATCATCAGTGACATTGTTAGAGGCATCAGAGTGCTTGGAGAAAATAAAGGTATTTATTATGAAATCTGATGATGTGCAAGAGACTTCGTTTAAATCATTTGACAATGTAGAAAAGTATGTTAAGAACCACATTCTATAAAGATGAAACAAAGGAAATTTTCAGATTATTTTATTAAGCAATATAGTAGCGTTGAAGTATGACCATTTTCTTTTCCCTCTCCACTGCACTCCTTAAGGATAATTTCAGTATACCATACATTCAGCAAAAACTATAAAAATTCATGCTTCTTATATATGTTGTATCAAGATTTTACTGTAACATTAATTAGTCTGCAGTCTAACTTGAGCTCTAATAGCAAGGGTAGGGGGCAAATCTACCAGATCACAAACACGCCGTCATCACTGCCATCATCCTATCACATGCTTGTTATTATTTGCATTAAATGAAAGATTTTTAAGGTGAATGATATAGTTAGAAATTAAAATTTAATAAAATTTAGGAAATTTATTTATTATTATTTATTTTCCATCAATTTGTGTAAATTCTTTCCTGCTTTGTCATCAACCCAATTTGAACAACTCATTAAATAATTAATTATAATGAATATTGTTCACCCAAGGCTAGACGGCAGAAAAACCTTGCTAGAATTTATAGTAGTTCCTTTGTGTTGCCTCAAATGTTTTAATTCATTTCTTACCTTCATGGTACAACTTAGAATCCTCAGTGTAAAATTATAACATTTATGGGCCATAACCAACTTGTTTTGCTCTTTAGATAATTAATTTTCTCCTTGGCAACATTTTCTTTTTTAGAAATCTTCTAGGAAATCGAAGCATACATTTTTATGGGGACTTACATCTATTTATACTTCCACACTTATTTAAGACTCGATACAATATTTCATTCCATATTTGACACAATTTTAAAGGAAATTTGAAGAAAAATAGGCTTTAGACCAGCGTTTCTCAACCGCTGGTCTGAGGACCGCTGCCGGTCCGCGGTATTTCATTTATCTCATAGAAGTTTTATAATGGTCAGCACTGATTGATGAAAATATTGTGTTTTCAGTTGTTAAAGTGTGACACTGTCAAATGATTTGTGGTTTAAAATTGATTTTACCGGTCCTTGGTGGATTATTCAGATAATGCACCAGTCCGCGGTAAACTTTCTGTTATTACACCAGTCCGCAATGAGCTTTCAGTTGAGAACCGCTGCTTTAGACTATAGAGAGACAGTCTACAGTCTGCACTTCAAGATAAATTTAAATTAGGAAACAATTCTACAAAATGAAAAAGCCTGTACATTACTAAGAGATGAGGAAATTTTGATAAACTTAAATTCTAAATCAAATTAAAATACTGTGCTCACATGCAGACAAACCAGTACATTGAATCGTTAGGAGCAAGCCACAATGTCATACCCTTGGCTGATAATTTCTCATTTGCAAAGAGCTGCTTACATTCGTGGTACATCCAATATGGTTATTGATATCCTTAATGATGAAATACATACAGCTCAAATTCTATTTTGTTAGAAAGGTTGGGGATTTAGGCTCTAGTTTTTAAAATAAGATATACCAGTGTCAATTAATTAATTAAACAATTTTATATTACATTTATTTTATAATATATTTTAGGAGCTCAGCCAAGAGACAAGAATTACACCCCTAGATAGGATGAATATTCAATGAAATTGCCTTTTTTATGACTTTAAGTATATTGATATCTTGGATTGCAATGGTAAAATACAAGAATAAAAAAAAAACGAGCTTCAATTGGAGGCTTTTGTGGCGTTATTGAGTGCAAAGGAAGATTTTTGAATCTTGCCACGTAGAGGTACACGTTGTATGCTTCCGACATTTCTCAGTGCTTACAGACTGCATCATAAGGGGTTGAAGTCTTCAACCCCTGAAGATGCAGTCTGTAAGCACTGCAAAATGTTGGGAGCATATGTTACCTCTATGTGGCGAGACCCGAAAATCTCCCTTTGCAATTAAAAAATGAATTATAGAAAAATAGTAAAAATTATGAATGACTATTAGAATAGAAAAATTATTATTTTATATCATTGATATCCATTATTTAAACAAAATGGTAACATTTAATATAATGGTAAATATTGAATAAGGACAACTTCAAGGAAAAAATCATATATTTCATCTTTCAATAGCTACAATGAAATTCTTGTAAAACATATGCATGATAGGAATTAAAGTATGCCAATAGCAAGCATATAACATAATTCTCATTTTTATGTACAATGGAAGTCAAAATTATATTCAGCTCAATCTGTAGTCCATTAGCCTATTACATCATATTATACCCATTCTGAAACAAATAACTCACAGACTTTGAATAATATACAATACCAATAAATTTTTAACCATTTCACAATGCTTTTGCTTAAGCATGATTCACTGGCATAAAATATCAGTAGATTTTGGCAATTATGTCATCATCAAGGATATAAATAACCATAAGGGCTATATTTACAGATTTGAGAGTGTGCTACCTGTGACACAATATATTTCCCTTATACATTCCATTTATGCCATCTTCCCATGACTGTTTCATAATCAAAGTATTTAGAAATAACTTGTTTGGTTGGTGAAGTTTCTGGACCTTGGTTTTAAATTAAACATATTTTGGAAAAGGCTATTCTTCTAGTACAAAGCAAAAGAAATCACTTTAAAACAAGCATCAAAGACATTTAATCTATCCCACGGTACTCTATCACACAATATAAAAATGTAATAGTACATTAAAAGTAACCATTAGTCAAAAATGTTTTTATGTTGAGAATATAACATCATGAAAGTAGTAGAAAATTGGACAAATTTGTTAGTGAGAATCCATTAATAAGCAGGATTGCTTTGAAATTTCTAAACAAACAAATACATATCAATTTTGCTATGAATTCCACCAAATTTAACAAAGTTCTGTTTCAATATAAAAGACAACTCTTCCAGTCCATTGTTATGGAATATTTTTAGGAATGATGCATTCATGCATAACTGGATTGACACCACAGAAGTAAGTAAATATACTTCAGTACTGCATGGAACAGCAACACTCTTGATTTTTCCAAATATTTCCAGAATTAAAATGAATATATGCAGGAAATTCACCGGTGACCTTATATTTAGGCAACATTATATTAACTGAATTGAATCAATAATCAAATGAAATAGGACATTAAATACTTGAACATGAGTCCTCATTGTTATCAAAGCATTTTTAACATAAGAAACTTTCTGAGATAAATTGTAGAATTTTATAAATAAATTACTACCAGAAACATTTCAGAAATCAGATGATTTAATCCTTTGTATGCAACAACAATAGCTATTAATTGAGATAAACATTAATAAATAACTATCACAACAATAATTGGCTGATTATCGCATGGCATCTAACTTTCCATATATTTAACATTTTATTATTTTGAGTCTCCAAAGCATCTTTTTGGGTTAAAAGAAAAATTATTTAAATGATCTAGCAATGGGTATACGATATCCTTTTCAGTAAACTGTACAAAAAACAAGAAAACTTCTGACATTAAAAATAGGCATATCCTATATTTCTGTTTCAGCCAACATATATCTGTTTTGACTTTGATGATTCCCACACATAAACAACTTTGAGGTCAGTAATTAAAATACATTAAAGAATTGAGAAGCTACACCGATTTGAAATGTATCAAGCATATAATGCACACACTATATAGATGCAGTTTGTTTGCAAAATTCTTGCCACTACTATGGCTGCCACATGAATGTTCAATATGTAATGCTGCACCATAAACATGATTTATAAGGTGTGACGATATAGCACCCACATCAGCAACAGGTAGAGCTGAACAATGATGATGTTTCTATGAGAAAGAATGACTTGGGAGAACAGCCTATGTAAACTTTTACCCTTTGACATGCTGACAATAGTTTATGCTATCATAAATCTGTATTTGGTATTTAAGAAATTTGTTTTGTCACTTAATAACACATAAGTCACAGGTACTTAAAATATGTAATGCATACAAATTTTACCAGAGCTTTAAAACTGAATTTGTATTAATTTATGAATGGCAATTTCCTGCCATCAAGAAAAATGGTTTCTCTTTAACATTGCATGGAAAGATAACCATTTTTGTACATAGAATGATTTCACAAGATCTATAGGAAAATATTCAGATATGGGCAAGTATTCTATGATTAAACTGAAATATTTTTGTGCAAATAATGGTTCTATTACACTTGAAGCCTCCGAAGAACATTTACAGTAAAAACCCCGATTAACTTCTGAAAAAATTGTCTGAAATTAGTTACATGGTGATATCTTACAACTATTTTCCAATGACAAATGTGCCATGCTAAATATTTACTGAATCAAAATATAATTTTTCCTTTAGGATGGATTCATGTCACAATTTAAACTAATACCATGTAGTAACTTACTATTATTTTTGTTTGAAGTTTTAAAAATATTTTATATGGATGATTGAAAATGTTATCAATAAAAATATACCTAAAGAACCAAATAGCAGAATACATGCAGTAATTAAAAAATAGCTCTCATCATGGCGTTATAATTACTTACCCAAATTAACTTGTCCATACTGTTCAAATATAAATACCAAAAAATCATTAGCAATCATAGTCATTCTGGATGTCTGAAGTATAAATAAATTCAGTTACATGCTGCTATACAAGGTATTCCTGCACAATTACATATATAAACCAAATGGATATGTTAGTGTTACTACCATGACTGTTGAAATGAAAATTAATGGCCATAAAGATTGATAAACTATTGTGTTAGTTTCTTGTTGCAACAGCATAATTCTGTAAAAATTTTTGAATTTTTCATATCTGTATGATTCAGTTTAGTTAAATTCTTGTGACAATTTAAATGTCCTTCATATTCACACACAAATACTGAAGCATTTTTACAAACTGTTATTTATCAAATCAATTTTTCATAATTATTTTGCCAAAACAATGTTCACAAAAGGCTTCAAAGACAGGGCTACATAAAAAGTATCAAGATGTAAAATTTAAGAAAAGCATAAAAATTTCAAATGATGAATATTTTATAAATTATCTGATTATGATTAGAGCGATAAACTGATGTAGAAACTTTGATAGAATAATAGACCATTGATGAGCAAGAACTTTCAACAATATTTTGTATCCCTTAGGTTATTATAGTTAAACTTAAAGAAAATGCTTATGCAATACTGAGTTTATGTAATACTGAATTTATCAATAAACAATATCTTACAATTAGATAATTTCCCTCATGGCACACACTGCTTTAATTTCACAGAATTAGAAGAACTACACTGATAACATAGTAATAAAATAAAAATTGAGCTCATAATTTAAACAAGCTTTCATAACTTTGGCATACAATTGAGAGCTGAAACATTAAAATCCACAAAGAGAGAATGATAGAGCAATTAGATACATATGAAGATCAAAGGGTAAAAATACAAAGAAATAATAAGAATAGTTAGTTGCATACTGTGTGCCAAAAATCTTCTTTCCATGAATGAATTTTGATAAAAAAGTATACACAATAGTTACTCTGCTATAAACCCACAATAGCATCATTAAATTAATTTCCTGTTGTCTTGTGCTCTTCCATTTCAATCACCAGACATTCTTCCTTTACTTGGTCCCAAAACTCTGTTCACCTTGTTCCTTGAGATATGATATCTCTGTTGCCTTATGTTGTGCTTGCCCTGGACTAGTAATACTGTACAAATGCTGTCTAACATCCAATCACGGCACAAACCTTCAAAACAGATCTCAAACGGGTTATACTCATTCAAAATCTTTTCAATGTTAGGGTTGCAATTTTTTTATGAAATACCTGACCAGAGTAACTTGTAACTCACTGTCTTCAGTCTTTCACATCCAAATATGTCGATGCCAGCATCAGTTAACACAATTCAGAGATAATGGATACCAAATGGACAAAAATCTACATCTGCAGCACAGCATAATGACATTGGTAATTGATTCCACCCAGGAACGGAAGCCATTAGCTCTGGATGAACAACCAAAGAAAAATGCACAATGTACAACACACACAGACATGGGCCATTCAATTCCTGACCCATGGCTACAAAAAAGGAATATCAGTTACTTTTGCATACAAAGTTAAAATTTGTTTCTGTGTATCATAAGTTTTTTATTCAATATAAAAAGGGGATTTAAAATAATAGCTCTGTTAATCCTCCCTTCTCTAAATCCTTGAAAGGACAATGACACAAAAACTGTGTCATATTCCAGGCACTCAATGTTAGGAAACTATTGTGCATTCACAGAGACAAGTCTCACTTTCTTCTAGTAATGTAAAGCCACATATTGGAAAACATCATGAGGATATTTGGGGAGGGGGGGGCCATAAATATCTTGTTTGATAAGTGCTTATGACAACTTGTGTTCCTCTTTTAATGTGGCTACACTCCATAACGGTCACCTGATCCCACTAGTGAACTCAATGCCTCTCTTTCATTTCTATACACACTTGCAGCTCATAATCACAGTTTTCAGTTGCATGTGCATGTAGCATATCACAGCCTCAGTAGAGATTGGCCAGCAGTAGATCAGGTGACCCACGTTGTCAGCAAGTGGACGTTTCTTCTCCCTCCAAAGTACATGCAACATTTTCCAACTTGTGAGCTAGGTGCATTTTCTTGCAATATGGGTCCGTTTCAAGAGCCTCCAGGATCTAAGAAAAAAGTTTTGTTAACACAGAATATTTAGGAAGTTTTTACGAGAAAACAAAACAAATCATTTTATAATCACATTGACAAACATACCTGGTTACTATATTTCGTGACATAGATATACAGTTCTTTCAATGCAGCTATAATATCAAATGCTCCAGCTTGAGAAACTGACAACTGTTGCATTGCAGTGCTCATTTCTTGGTCGGTGATTTGAGGCAATCTCTGAACATCACAATAGAAATGTGATACCATTTCCCGGTAATGAGGAATGTCCTTAGCAAACAGAAGTTTATTTGATGGTGAATCTTTCCCTAAGCGATGCTCAGTAGTAGAACATGCATCCATAAAAGTCTGAGCAATCACAGATAAACAAGAGTCAACTGTAGTTGTTTTGTTGATGTCAAAGATGAAATCAGGATTCTTTATGAAGTTCACCCAAAATCTTAGAGGAAGACTGAAAAAATGAAAAATATAATGCATAATTACATACAAGGAAAATAACTGTAACCAATACATGTTTCAATTTAATGATTCAGACTTTTCACATAATTTATAACTATTGATTTTAAACTTCAAAAATTTAATTAGGTCAACATTAGATATATATAATTTCTATCATCTGAATTCACTTTTGTTTAATTAACTAACTGCCAGATCTTACGTATAATTTTAATTTGAAAAACATCTTATTGTACACCACCTTTTTGAACTTCGCGAATAATTGGTACCGGAAAACTGACGCGACATACAAATTCTCGAAGTGCAAGTCCTATTTTCACATAAGACGCCATGTTATTACAAGAGAGTGATTCCCAACCAACCTAAAAAATTCACTTTTTTGTCATAAATAATGCAGTTTAATAGAAAATAAAAGAAAACCTAACCGAAAATGAAAAACCTAGTACTATAAAGTAAAAAATACTATTACCCTCAAAACGCGTAATAGCAAATGAAAACCCAGCTTAACAAAGCGATTATATTTCTTTCCGAAGTTGTGCAGTTTACCTCCAGAAAATTTCGCATGTGATTTTCGATCTTCTTTTGTTCACTCTAAGGAAATGGTTTAATTTAAATTGAACTGCTAAAATGAAATGTTGAGTACATCATACACAAATGTTTTCCGGGATTCTGCAACAAACATTTCTAAGCCGCAAAAAAACACTAGCTTTAAAAAGTGGTTCCATTTCCTTTACTAATTACGTTAGAAATGCATAACAGAAAATCAAAACCTATCGTAATAAACATTTCTTTTAGTAATCGCGTTCAAAATAGGCGGCAGAAAATCTTACGTTACAAGATGATAGCAATTCTTAGATTTACATTGAAAATTCGTAATAAACAATGAAAACCTAACAAAACAACAGTTCCTTAAATTACATTCAAAATGCAAAGATAGTAACATTAAATCATTAAATATTTCGGTAAAAAACCAGCAATGTCATACGTGAAGAACGAATATTTTCAATGTCATATTCGTAAAAGTTGTGAAAAACTAAACGCGCAGGACACTTTTCCATTAGCCAATAATTTCTAATTTGATCGCCAGATCGAAAACAGCGCCGTTAGCTTTCACGTTTGCTTACTTTGAAAACTGTTAATAACGAGCATTATAAATATAATCTTACATATAGTTTTCCTGTTCTGTCTCGTCGTTCTGTGTGAGACGCTTCGATTTTTCAAGGTGCAAAGTTTATTTCCTTCATTCATTCAAATACGTAAATATGGTCCGAATTGGCTTTATTCGACGGCTAAAACTACAAAATATCTTATTCTTGCGATGCTTAGATGTTACAGAAAGAATTTGACAGAAATATTCATCTTTTCGAAATTTTATGATCTTTTCGTACTCTTTCCGAATGTTGCCAAGGCGACCCGCATTGCTGTCTCCGATTGAATTAGCACCCATTAAGCGTTCAAATTTACGAAAGAATTACGGTATTCGCGGTTTTTATGAAGCATCGAATTTATAGTTGTAGCAACGTCAAACTTAATAGATTGCAACGTTAATAATGGCAGATAATAATTATGTAATTATTCAGTAAACTGCGTGTGGACTGTGGGCATTTTAAATGATCGACCAAAAGAAAAAAATCTTCTTTTATTTCAATGCTGGAATATAACCCTTTTCGTAAGGGAAAAGCAATTAAAATTGCTCATATAAATTATAAAAACAAACATGAAATTGAAAATGATAGAAAAATTTGTATATGCTATGTAGTTTATAAGGAAATTTAAAAAATAAACAATAGGAATATTTACGGTGTTATTTATTGTTATTGTTGCTTAAAATTTGTTTACATAATATATGTACGTATTAGATTTGAAGTAGGTACCTTTAAAATTAGCTATTTCATTGAAGGAAAGATAAGCGAAATTACTTCGCCATAAAACTTGATTTAATGGAAAAATACAATAATTATAATCGATTTTGAGCCGAGATATTGTATTATTTTATACTTACTCCCGTCATATTTGACGGAAAATCGGCTAGTATAATAATAATGTCCATTTCTAGGGTGCTAAAGTTTAAAGTGAACTTAGAAACAAAAAATTTGAGGGAGTTCACGCTTGTTGGCATCGTAAACGCATGACGCGAAATACAAGTAATATGCGCGAAACACAATTAATGGTCATGAAAATGTTGTCGCGAAGTCCAAATTCGCGAACCGCAAGAACGCGAAGTTAAAAAAGGTGGTTTATTATCAAAAACTATTCATGGTTATGTTAATATGCAATTTCATAATTATCCTTAAGAGAATAACTTTTCTTAGATGTTATAGAAGAAAAAAATTTTCATTGATTTTGTCAAACATCTGACTCAAATAACCCCAGAACTGGAATTAATCAGTGCAATCCAGCAGATATTTCTTAAATCACATCACAATATCACCGAAAAAACAAGAAAATCATTCTCAAAGACAAAAATTGAAGGAGTTGGTGTACACATTCTAATTGTCCCTTATCATTGAAATTGTTTCCACATTCAGCACACATTCTCCAAAATCAGTCGCACTATGCATTACTTACAAATCAAAGAGAAAATAAAACATTCACAGGAAGGTCAAAATGATCATGAAATGCTCTATTTCACAAATTGGATGTAGCACATAAATAATGAAAGTTGTAAGCAAAATCAAACACCATTAAATCCCCATGCTCCACAATAACTTCAAGGTTACATTCAATGTACCAGTTTTCTTATTTTATTTTCACTCAATACTTTTTTGTCAACTGTTACAACTTTGGAGAAATAGTATTTAAAATAAAATAATTAAAATTTAACTATTAACCATACTAATTAAACATTTTGCAACAATTTACAGCAGCATTTCCTTTCCTCCAAAGAAAACAATATTCACCATAAAGGGTCGAGAAAGTAGATAAAGGGAAAATAATAAAAAAAAAATTCAAATAACTGAAAATGCTGATAAAATATACCATTATCTCAAATTTTAGTACAGGTATGCCTCGTTTAGCGCATGTTCTTTTAGCACATGTTCTTTTAGCGCATTTTCAATATAGCGATATTTTTGAAATTTTTAAAAATAATGCTCCTAATAATGCTATGGTCCTTTATTATGGCCCCAGCATTTTTCTCACCTTCATTTGTACTTCACTCTCTGTTCAGAGACAAGACAAGTTGTTATTTATACGTTTGGTAACTTAATTTCTATTTCACTCATTCACTTTTATTATGCCTTTACATTGGTTTGCCGCAATTCCAGTCTTTTGCAGTGACGCTAACATCAGAAGGTTTAAAGTTCTTACGTTACTGTTGAGATGTGCAGGGTTGGGTTCGCTTTCGATGGGTTTTGCTTAAGATTGGGATAGATTAGGTTCACGACAACTATTTAGTGTCACATTTCCATCGCAAGATTGTGGTTTTGCTTTTATACAGAGTAATAAAAGGATGTTCATATATTCTTTTAGGATTGCGTAATGTAAAAGGAACCCAAAAAAATTCACTTACAGTAAAATGTGGTTTGAGCATGTCATGAATTAAAAGGCAATCTAACAGAATTCGTTTGTTTTTAATGAAAAATATATGCAATTCAGTTGTTTATATCTATTACATCACCTTTTCTATGAGAATGAATGAAACTCTTCTATTTACATAGAAATTTACATGATTTAGGTTTACTATTGACAGCTGGCAAGGGATTTTTAAAAATACCTGAGAAATATCGTGCTTATTATATTATTCTATGCATTAAAAAAATACTTGGGTTATAAATCAAAGAAATAAAATGCATGGCATATTGCACCTACTGAAGAAAATGCATACTCATCTCACGCCAGGCACGCAGTGTTATTAGGCATGAAGGGGTAAATATCGTACAATGTCCCCACTCCCTTTTTTGATGGAAACTTGTGGGGAAAAAGTGCAGGTATTACACGAGTAAATACGGTACTTTGTTTTCTTGACTTTAAATTAATATATAAAAATGTTCTATCATTATATAAGTTGCAGGATAAAAATAGTAAAATTTCTGAAGAGTAAAAATCAACTGGGTTAAGTGCTATGTTCAAAACTGTTCTTTTAGCGCAAATTCTGATAGTGCACAGATGTCTTGGAACGCCTCTCATGCGCTAAGCGAGGCATGCCTGTATTTAGCATACATTTTTAACGATGCAATGGGGGTTTAAACTTCTTGCATGAAGTGAAAGACTCTTAGAAGCAGTTTAACAAGAGCAATTTACATACCTGTTGGATTTCCAAGCATGTACAACTTCAGGATCAATTATGCTATGCCTCCCGGCAGCATCATCCAGCAGATCAAAAAGCCACTTGACTGCAGGAGGAAGAGCTTCATTTGCTGTTAAAATGGTGTTAAAAAAGTCATCCACAAACTTTTGAATTGTGCCTTTTGTTGACAGAAGTCTGGTTAGGAATATTTCTGGGATGGCCTTGTGAGTTCTTTCAGACTTATTATTTTGATAATGAGGATCATCAATTGGTTTTACTAAATGGTAGACTCGCAGGTTGGAACTAGATTCAACGTCACCATTTGCAGTAATAATCTGGGATATGGAATTGCTAAAATAAGTACTTGATCCAGTGCCTAAAACAGAAGACAGAATATGAGATTAATTCAGAATTTGGAAACAAATGCAATCAATAGCTATCATATCAATGACAATTACTCACAATTATGACATGGTGGTTTGCAATTGGTGTTAAAACTGTTATTCTGTTGAGGGATCAGAGACATGACTGCTGATTCTTTCACACCATAATGAGCCAATGTGTTCAGTTTCTTCCAACCACCAACTGACTTCGTAGTGAGGTCCTCATTCTGAAGAGTTAGATGTCCACCTCTTCCATGTCTCCATTCTGTGGTTGATAAGAAAATTATGATGAAATAATAGTTATGATGCAAAAAAATAACAATTTAGAAAATTTTGTGCTAAGCTTCGACATAAATTGCAAAAATTTTAATAAGAAATATCAATTTTGGTACATTATTTTACTCTTAACTTTTAAATTGCCCTAAAAAGTAATTAAAGGTTAAAATATTTGGGTCAGATTTTTCATTTTGCATTTTGCTTGAAACATAAGAATGAGTATCCCTGGCAGTCATTCTAGCTTCATACATGAATGACAAATATGAAAGTAGATTAAGCACTTAGTAAAACCACAATTCTTACTATCCAAAAATTAAAGTGATTGATAATTATAACACAACAATAAAATATTAACTCCCACAGTGATTCATTTAGCTATGTTGGTGTTTTTTGTGGCAGCTCTATTGCTGACTGCAAATATTTTTAACAGTTTAAGTTTCATAACAAAGTAAAAAGTGAATGCATGTAATAAAAGTTACACTATAGTTCAGCACCAACAAATAAAAACTCTCACGAAAATGAAAAATATTAAAATGCAAATAACTGGCAGAATTATGGGTAGACATAGTTATGAGAAAGCTAACTGCCATATTCAATGTTCTTTAAGCAGAATAAGTCGTGCAAAATAGTAAAATACATAAAAGTATACATTTTAGATCTACGTTAGACAAGTGAAGATTTCAAGAGAATGATAAACCTATTAAATGGAAAAGACCTAGGAAAATCATATACAGAGAATAATTGCAACATAAGTAAGTGGCATACTATTGATTGTTAAAAATGATTAAATAAAAAATGAATATATGTAAAAACTGGTAGAACAGTTTTAAAAAATCTAAATAAAAGGGTGTACACAACAACTGAGAAAAGTAAAATCTTTGTTTCTGTCTATAGCTGGTCATGTTAAATAAAATGATCTCCTATAGACAATAAACCCACATGGAGATAAACTCATTAGGCTGATTCAATATACGTATGTAAGGACCTTGCTTTCCTACCTCAGTAGCAGTTGTCTGTAAATGTATATGGACCCTGACTTCTATTCTGAGCCATCTATTTAACTTTTCCTCAATCAAAAAGTAAACATAAATTCCAGGAATACTAAAATCAATTTAAAGGGCTTTTAAGAGAAAACAGGGATCGGAAAATCACTAGTTCATGGGTCAATGATAAGTTTCATATTTTAGAATAAAAAGGGTTCAATGAGCATACTTTTTCTGAGCAGAAATTGAATTTTTCTTAAACACTAGAAGCAATAAAAAGATATCCTCTTATTCCATTTCTATTTAAAGCAATTCTAACATAATTAAAGAACCATATTATAGGTAATGATTTCAAAATTTTTATTTATTTTTTTAATGTGGGCCAAAAATACAGACATCTTAATTGCTTGCAATAATATAAACTCATCTAATAAAGATTTTCACCATAAGTAACACATTGCAATAAAAAAGCAAATATAGCATGCATTACCAACACAAATGGCTCTACCAATGCTAATTAACTAATTAGTTAATTCTACTTCAACCAAATTTTTGCAAATCAAGTTTTCTACGGCTAAAACTACAGAAATGCATAAATACTCTATAGATTTTCCAACACATCTCATCAGAAAATAAGCTAAAAATAAAAATTTTTGAGTATGCACTAAGTGACTTTTATAGTAAAAATTAAAGCTTAACTTTTTGCATTAGATATAAAGCACATTAAATGAAAAGAAAGCAGTTATAGCTTTCTACAGAATACATCTTTTATAGAGTGACCAGATTCTGAGGAAGCAAAACTGGGACATAACATGTTCTGAGGAATGATTCACAAGAAAGTTGAGCCTAATTCCTTAGACTATGTTTTGAGGAGGGAAAAACAGTAGTTAACTAAGACAATATGTGAGTTTTAATATTTTTGTTGTTTATATGCTATATAATCAAATGTTTCATAGCTTGATTTTAATTTTGCCCAAAAGGTAGCAAAACTGTTTTACAAATTCAAGCAATATGTGTACTGTATTATCACAGAATTTATCAGGAAGTTAGTGGGAACAAATATTTAAGGGTCACTTTAATACAAATTACTGAGATTATATTGCCATGCAATGAGGTAAAATTGAATAGTATGAATGTTTAAAAAATATACGCATCCTGAAAAATTCTTTAATGACAATGGGACATAGCACCAAAAACTGAGACAAATCTTAAAAATCTGCCTGGCCACCCTAATTTTTAATAATGTCAATTATTACAAATAAGCTATTTTGGTATGGTTCATGTTTTTATAGGTGACTAATATGCAATTGTTTCATTTTCATTGTAAGAATTCAAAAGTCTGAGCTCTAATGAATATTTTTATAAATAATAGTTATTATTGCTTACTGTAATAATTATCCTTCCAATTCTTATTATGTGATTTTTGGTTTGAGTCAATTTAAAATTCAACATACTATATATATATATATATATATATATATATAACAACTTACGGAAAAGGAAAGGTAAAATGAATATATGGATGTCAACAAGGTGTTGGGATGAGGAAACCCAGTGAGCACTCACCAATCAGACGACTTCAGGTTGGCGAGGCCCCGGGGATGTCGAAGCGACACACGTAAAATAACACAAAAACACAGAAACATCACAAACGTAAAGCTTTCGGAACTACCACTCACTTCTCTCTCTGTAGCTGAAGAAGGAGTAGTTCCGAAAGCTTTACGTTTGTGATGTTTCTGTGTTTTTGTGTTATTTTACGTGTGTCGCTTCGACATCCCCGGGGCCTCGCCAACCTGAAGTCGTCTGATTGGTGAGTGCTCACTGGGTTTCCTCATCCCAACACCTTGTTGACATCCATATATATATATATATATATATATATATATATATATATATATATATATATATATATATATATATATATATATATATATAATGTATATGTATGTTGAATTATATATGTGTGTGTGTGATCAAAGTGAAAGATATTCATTACATTTCTTTAATAGAAATATGATAAAAAAGACTGATTATACTAGCATAAACCTGAACGAGATGAAGACAAACACCTGATATCAATGTACTATTATTCAATATAGTTTATTAAATCCCTAAGAGAAAATATGAATGCAATACAATGAATTTAGGGAGAAATTTTCCAACCATAAAATGTTAAAATTTTCATATATCTTATCCTTGAGAATTTTTTCTCCATGAAAGTGAGTTAATTGTCAAACCTTCCCCTGTTTTCAATTTCTCACCGGACAATATGTTCCTCCTAAATTTTCATGACAAACTAACCAAAATATCTTAAAAAGCAAAAAATTTAAACAAATTTTTAAGGTCTAATATTTCACAAAAAAGGATGGAGAAAAATCATACATTGATTATTGTATCATACGCACTTTTTACTAAACCTTTTTTCGTCAAACTGAGAGAATATTTTGATGAGCTGTCTCCTCCATCACAGGTCACCTGGAGTGCATACTCAGAACTTGGCTTAGAATTATTTATGATAGCTTGAATTTCTGGAAAACCGGATAAAATGCTTTTAGAACTACCCTCCAGGATATGATAATTGATGTATATTTTGCTAGCAAAATGAAAAAACTATAGATGCTCATATATAGTGGAGACTTTGTAAACATTAGTTGTACTAAGAAATTAAATGACATAAAAAATAATTGCCATTGTAATGATGTGAGTCAAATATTAAATTGAAAATTTGTTTGGGTAGCATTTAAATTTAGTCTCAAATAGAGACAGTTAGTAGGCAATTGGCAAATTATTGTTTTTAAATATCTGAAATGCACCAAATGTACTTAATTCTTTTGGCATTTGGATCAAGAACATTGCTACAAGCTACAAGGAGGTTAAAAATGTTAGAAAAACAGCCTCCCAAAAATCAATTCCTAGGAAAAAATGAGAAAAGTAATATAAACGTTTTAATATAGAAAGATGTAAATTGAAAATTACATAGTTTATGCTAACATAAATACAGACATTTATGCTAAATTAAACAGTAAAAGCATGCAAGCCAAAGTCTATGAATTTCAATTAGAGAAAACAGTTTCCAATTTTGAGTGTTTCCCTCTCTTTTATTATATATACAAATACTATACTAGGCATATTTAAAAGAAAATAAACCATTCCTTAAAGCATTTGAAATTCATCATGCCTTAGAAATAAAAGTGAATTAATTCATTTGCTTATCATGCTGATTTCATCATGGTTGCAGTTATTCATATCTTACCTAAATCCAGCTCGTAGATTGATGGCCTCATTGAAAAAGGAGTGTTTTTATACAAAGCATCCAGGATTTTTGATTTTACTTGGCAAATTGTATCACAATCCAGCACTTTGCACTGTATCTTTTCATCCAAGTCATCCTGTAACACATGTAGGGTCTGCAAGGTAAAACAAAATGTTTTAATCCATTTTGAAATATGTTACTCTTAGACAAAGCTGTAATTATAAATATTAGGAAAAAATATTTAAAAATGCAATGAAATGAACTCAACTAATTTGGAATAGTTGACAATATAAAATATGAAGGTCATAAAGTATGGTTATTAAAATAAAGTGACAGGAAATGATCAATTCACATACATTATATGAACACTTATGCTCAAAATTTACTCTATAGAAGTCAAATACCATATTTTCAGCCAATAACATGCACTTTTTTCTGAAATTTTTTTACCAATAAATGGTCTGCGTATTATTGGTTGAAAGTAACCAGGTGCTTCAGTTGTCGAGTCCATATAAAAGCATGGCTACATCTAATAAGTTGATGAATATGCAATATGAGAAAAAATTAGGGTTCCTCTCAATCAACATATATGATCAATGAGGAAACCAGAAGAACCAACATAATAGAGATCATTGTTTGCATTATATTGTAGAGTTATGAAATAATTATACTTACCACCATTCCATGCTCAATTTGCTCCCTAAGAAGACGCTCTTCTGACAAAGAGTAGCGAGCATCATGTGTTATCGCATCCACAGGTCCCTTTTCAATTTGATGCTTGATGGCTTTAAAAAGTAAGAACAAGGAAGATCCAGCATACTCTTTTAGGTAATTGTACATGCAAAGAGCCATCCAATTGGTCAGCATTTTCTCAACGACAGACTCTGTACGACGTAACATCAACTGAGGGTACTTTGTACCAACAGATTTATCAATCAGCCTAAGTAAGAGACTTCTTAAAATATCTGTGGCATATTCCATCTTGCCCATCAGGACTACCATCAGCAGTGATGCAACATTCACCCTAGAAATGCACATAAACATGTAAATGAGCTCAAATCCAAGAAATAAACCAATTTTCATACTTAATATGAAAAAGATTATCATTAATTTCAGAAAATGTATAGTCTTACTTGTCACGGATATTAAAAGTCCTCTGAGCTTCTAGCGTTTCAATAAAGGTTAGAATAAAGTATTTGTTGTTGATAAGTTGCTCAAACTGAAGCATTGCAGCGTCGTAGTTAGTTCTAGGTCCAGTAACTCTTCCCTGAAAAAAGAAACATTTGATTATTTTATGATGGATTTAAAATTACAATAACACATAATACAGCTTTGTGGCAATGAAATGCGATTTAATCTGTAAAAGCAAAAAATAAAACTTTTCATTGTTATTCATCATATCACCACTAATTTCATTTTAAATTTACCATACCTCTTTTAAAATAGGGTGATCACTCACTCCAGGGAAAAACACCTTCATTATGTAGTTCTTGTGATCAAGGGTTGGAATTCCTGAGGATTCAAGGTCAGCAGTCAAATCTGTCATATCTGTTTGCAGCTCAGCAAAGGCTAAAGAAGGGGAAAGGGGAGATAAAAATGATTAAAAGATTGTTTTTCTACAAATCTTAATTTTCCTTCCAGTAAAATATTATGATTTTAAAGAAGGTGAAATGAAGTGAGCATTATTAATTAAGACTATTATTCAGGCTTTCCAACTTAATCAATGTTAAATTTGACCACCTAAATAGAATTTACCCCATTACCCTTACTTAATGCGTATATTTACTGAAATCATTTTGTACAGGTGGATCATATCCTACAGCAAAAGTTCACAATTATAGTATGATGTGACAGAAAACATAATTAGAGAAAAGTAAAGTTGAAAGTGATGCATTAAAAAGATCCAAAAAGCCAATTTCAAATGCTTTAGAGAATATTCGCTGACATGAATATGCATCTGTTCTGGCTATAGTATGTTCATTATTTCCAGATAATGAATTTTCCCACAACTGTCACAATATTGATTACATTTGAAACATATAACAGCATTTGTAGTTACCTGTTATAATTAGCATACCCTAATGATTACTTTTATGACTGTAAATTTTAAGTGCTGTTAACTTGTCTTTTTATTTTTATCAGCATTTTTTCTAATTGTGTTAGATTTTTAAAGGAATCTACATTTATGAACAGAAGTTCCTTGGCTGAATGCAGCTTCTCTTCTATCACTATAACATATACTCCAATACAAGAGTAAACAGAATGCACACACATTTAGAAAAGTATGAGGCATTTTATGGGCCAAGAATAATTTTGTAGGAGTCATGAAAAAGAGCTTGCAAGATTCAAAAACGCAATTTTGATCCAGAAAAATGTATTGTATTTGACTTGTAAACTGAGTTTTATAAAAATAAAAATGTTACTAATATTCCTAGTTTTAAACCATTTTTAATAAAACTGATATAATAGGAAAATCACCATTAAAATTTAATAGATTTTCATAAACACATCTAATGTGCTGAACCTCATATGCCACAAAGATTCTCAATAAATGAAAATGTACATTTCATTTGCCACCACTTTTATTCAATGTAATACCAGGCACATACATGAGAAACTGAAAATTAATTCCACAGAAAACTAATGTTTACTTGTGCTCTGAAACCTAAGGATAGTCTGAGCATCATTATAAAAATTCAAAATATCTAATAATAATAATCACAAAAAAGACCTTTTGTTTGCACTCAATTGGTTAAATTTCATTGTGCAACAATAAAATGTTTTGCCACTCGCTCAGTTGAATGAGGTTATTTTTTACTGAAAATAATAGCACAAGATTCACTCCATATTAAAATTATTAACCTGTTGAATATTTATCAACTCAACTTACTACATTCCCACCACATAAAGGATTTTTTTAAGCTGCAGACTTTAGAATTAAAACCAAGTCAGGTGCAAAACCAAGCAATTACTAGGAAAATTACTGAAATTATCTTTTTCCAAAATTTAAAAATTTATTAGTTTGACACAAGGAAAGCATAAAATGTATTTATTTTTCTTACCAAGCCTAAGAGTAGAACAGTTGCCTTACAAACATACATGCCCTAAGAATAAAACACAGATGTTAGTTACAAAACCTGGAACAAACTTCTTATGAGTCTTTTAGAGAGTGACACCATACAGTATAGAATAAGCTGTTATTTGCCATTGAAAAAGAACATGATGTGTTGATGACACTTCATATAGTACATGGTTTTTGCAATACATTTAATATTAAATCTTTTGGAATTTACTTGAGTTTTTATTTTTTATAAAAAGGAATATTAAGTATTACTTAAATTATTTGTGACAAATTTCAAAGAATAATGTTATGTAACATGTCAATGTTTTGTGACTCAATTTAAAAAACCCATGATAAAATGAAAATGCTATTCCATGCTTTTTTTAAAAGGAAGCAATAAAACTTAACATTGAAACCCAGTTTCCAATATTACCTGATCCTTAACCTAGACAGAAAATCATGCAATCTCGATGAATGCTGTTAGCCAAAATTAAAAAACCAATTTTATTCCTGTTGCTCAAATATAAAATATTCTCTTTCAAGAATAAGAACAATTGATATAGAACTGTATTCATCATTTGGCAATAGCAACATGCTAGTCACAGAATTAGTCATTCGACATTTTGCCCCAGTAGCATCATCATACAGCACCAATTAAAACATTTAAGCACAGAATAGACATTTTAATAATAACCATACATCACGCTTTGGGAGAGGATGGGAAATTTTGTGTAAAAATGTCTTTACTTAATGGAGACTATTAATAGACAAATTATGCCTATTTCTTCATCCTCAAATTTATTTGTTATTAACTTTGTACAACCAGTGGTTTTTAAATGTTGCCAATAATGACAGAACAAAAGAAGCTCAGTTATTAAATGTACAGGCAACTCACGATTATCTTTAGGAAATGCCTTGCTCTAGCCGATCTTCAGTTTGCCATCCTGCCTAGATGAAGCAGGGTGGTAAACTGAAGCATGCATCATGCATTGTCTCTGGGAAGTAACTCACTTTAAAACTTCATCATGGAGCTGAATATGGCAGTTATACTATCTCTCACTAAAAATTATATATTAAATATGCTGGAGATCTACTGCACTATATAATATTTACATTGTCACATCACTATGTGGTGTAGATGATAAAAGTTAAACAAAATTTAAAAAATAATGACAGTACATTTCAAGGCCTAAAATACTGCTTTCCATTTTAATCAGTTTATTTTTTATTAGCTTCCGGCAAGTAATATCAACTCTGAGTATGGCAAACACTGATACTAAAACATAAGCACAGAAATGCAATATGATATCTATATTTAAATGATTTTTGGGTTGTTCACTGTTTTTTTAATTTTCTGCTCAACTGCTCCCAATCATTATGGCAGGTAAACAGGAGTCACCTGCACTTCAAAGTGAATTATTTGTGAGAACATTAATTAACCTAAATACGTGATCATAAACCTAAGGGATTATTGAATGAATACTGACTGGCAAATTTGCCAATTAAACACATCTGGGAATAAAAACTTGGAGAGTCATGCATCAGCAACAGAGCAATTTCACCTAAAACAGAAGATACAGTTGCATATTAGTCAGACATGCCACTCAGTCTGTAAGAAAAAAATGCTCTTAAATTTGTCAGGAAAGCATTAGAAAATGCAAGTGCAGCTCTACAAAAAAGATGAAAGTACAAGTGGTAGTACCATGCACGTATACACCAGCATTTCGTTGAGGACCCCAGGTACACATCTGAGCGAATGCTGAAAGAAATGGAGAATGTCTTAACAGCTGCTGCATTCTTTTCCTTTCAATTTAGGGTGACCAACATTAACTCAATATATTAACTTTTTTAATATTTCCATTTATATATTTAGCAAAGTTTTGAACAGTGAAAAATTAAGAAATGGACATTAAATATAATTACATGTCCTTCAATTCAAGTAAAATTCTTGATTAAAGTAAAGTAATAATCGACTTTAAATCCAAAGTAACTAAAGAGATTAAAAAAAGAAATGTGACCACTTAAGTTTTGGTGCTCCATAAAAGTTATTTGGTAAACCAAAATAATATGTATAAATTAGTGTGATTAATATATTAATCTACTTAGATCCATTATGGCTTTATCATTCAAGAAATAATCTTTAAACTAAAAACATTTTTATTCTTTAGTATAGATGCCTGTATGCTTGTTCGCTCATCCCTCAAAATTATGAGATAAAAATGCATAAATCAATCATACATAATCTTTCTGCTGCAAGCTTTGTTAGATTTCAAATATTCTAAAACTGAAGAGATTAATAACTTATCAAAAGGAGTCATTGTTTTTAGGTAAGAAAAATATTTGTCAGTTTTATTCCTAAAAGTAGTTTAACATGCAGTTTAACTACAGCAAAAGAGTATAACTGCCAGAAAATAACAAATTAGAAAGAAATATAGTACCAAACAATAGGAAGTGATATCTCACCTTGTTTACATTCTGATCTAACATTGCTCTCCAAAGTATCCATCTGAATTTGAATTCTCTTGTATTCCCTTTCCGCCTGTGTTGATTTCCGTCGGTAAACTATGAGAACTATCACAAACAAAAACACCAGAAGGAATGTTCCAGCAGCAATACCAGCAATTGCCTCTGGTGGGAAAGCATAAGGCTTCATCACTTCATATCTTAAATAGCCAATTGGAAACCGGAGGCTCCGTCCAACTCTGACTACCACCAAAGGAAGACTTGTATCAGTATCAACACCATTCTCATCAGTTCCATAGGGTTGAGAATCTGGCGGGGTGCACACAAGCTGAGTCATTGCTAGAGATGTAACATTACAAGGCTTCTGCCCAATTGTTACATTCACGTCTGATTCATCGCTGGCTAGGTTTAAATTTTCACCCTGTTAAATAGAAATAAATATTCAATTCATTGATAAACAAACCAAAGTCATTGGAAGGGAAGGTTGATAATGGTAATAAGTGTACTACCAACTGTGTAGAGTACTAAGCAAGATAATGGGTCCAAAAAATCTCTTTAAAGAGTACATTTGTATTCATAATGTATTTCAAATGATTCCTTATACTTGAATATATACCATTAAAAATCACAGGAGGACACAAACTCACAGCATGAATTTGAGGCATTTAAATGGAATGAATTTATAGGTAACTGGCAGTGTTTAAATATTTACCTCAATCACCAAAGTATCTCCTTTGTATAACTTGATCATGTTAGGAAATTGAAAGAATTTAGGGTCGTCAACATATATCAATTGAGACCTCAAACTTTGAAAATGTTTTTCCAAATCTTTGACAGCTTCTACATTGTCCATTAGGAAACCTATTCTTAAAGATAAGATTGCTTCTTGGTATTTTTGCAAAGAACGTGAAGATTTCCTAAGCGATTGTTGAACCTCAGAATTAAGTAGAAATCTACGGTTCACTGGCGGAGATGGGCATTCCATTTGTACTTGGTTTAAAACAGTACAGACCTGAAAAATGTATTGAGTCAGAATTCATCCAATATTGAATATTTTCATGATTTATGACGTAAGATCGATTACAGAAAAAAAAGAAGTTTGAATTCCAGTTTATGAAATCGATGCTATATAATAAATATTCTTACCGTTTTGTTGATAGTATTTGGCTCATCTTCTAGAAAGACGAGCATCTCAGGTTTCTGAATGGTATCTAAATTTGTTCCATGAACTGTTATCATTCTTCCACCAGAGGCAAAACTCTTCAGTGGCTTGATTTCCAGAATTGTTGGGTCAGTAGTGTAATTGAAAGGGTTTCCCTTGAGCGTACGGTTTGCTCCATCTATTGTGAGAGTCAACATTTGAATGGCCATAGGTGCAACATTACGCGAAGTGATGCAAGTAATGCGACTACTGGATGCTTGCGTTGTGTTCACATGGCATGGCAAATCATCCAAATAGGCTGCTATGCTGCTTCCGATGTTCATGTACTGGCCTGTAATGGCTAACTGTGTTCCACCACTTTGTGGGCCAAATGGAGGATATACTCCTTTCAACTGAATGTCCTGCATGGTTTATAAGGAAAGCACAAGTTAAATACATCTGGTTAAAACATCAAAAAGCAAATTATTTCTTATAAATAGTGAGCTTTCTGAATTTTAACAAGTAAAAATATGCACTAATTTGAGGTAACTTTCTTTTTGATCATACATGATGCATTTTATAAAATAATTTAATCATAATTTTTTATATTTATAAAATGCTTATTAATAACTTGTGCCACTTCAAAACAGTAGCAAAAATATGTTTTCATCATGATTACTATCACTGTCCCAATGATTTTACTTAACCTACCTTATAGCTGAAGTGAACAGAAGATTCAGTGAAGCCTGCTTCATTTCCAACAATAACTGCTGCAACCATCTCCCCATCTGACGGACCAGTTCTACACACTATTCGTACTGACACCTGATAGTGTATCAGCTCACAGGGTGTGTTCCCAATACGTATCTTCCCCTTTACATCCTCTTCCTTCAATCCTAAATTACTTCCTTCAATTGTTACTAGGGTTCCACCTTCAATTGGACCACTTAATGGTTTAATCTAAAAATAAAGTGATTTTTGTTAAATTTTTGTACAAAGAGCAGCATTACTATCAACTATATTCTATTTTATTTTGGTTTCAAGCAAACTAAAGCAAACAGTTTTTAAGAAATAACTTACCATGTCTATACGGGGCTTGGGACATTCATTCACAGCAGTTTGCAGGCAACTCTCATTATAGCTGCAAGTATTTGCACACCAAGTGCATTGATATTTTGCATTTCGGGTGACACAAAGTGAACAATCAGGATGTTCTCTATGTGATCCAAGGATGTCACACTTGTATAAAAAGACTTCTGTTGTGTCAACATGATGATTTCGGTTCCACACAATTGTCACACTGGCTTGATATTCTCCTGTATTGGCTTCATATGAATACTGAAAAAATGAATAAAAATAAGTGGAACTGCCAAATATACACATTGTGTTTGAACTAATTATAAAGACGGATAAACTAATTTTGCGTTCTGTAATTCCTAAAGGCCATGACTGGAAAAATTTTCAAACATTTTCTACACAGTGACGAATTACATGATTAATTCAAGATAAAAATTTGCCCATCATTTGTCCACTGAGTCAAAATATAATTTATAATTAATTGAATACAAATAATATTTTTCATATCACTAAATATATTTTTCGTTTTGTTAGCACAACTGCCTGGACCAACAAAATATTTTCCCAGGCACTCTTCTTCCTAATTACATAACTAAAGCCTCAAAATTTCTTAAACTACAGAAGGAGAAACCAAGAATGAAAAGCCATGCCAGAATAATTGCAGGAAGAACATAGTCTGATGCATCCGTTAGTGAAGTTATGCTGAATAATACCTTTTTTCTCTCATGGTTCTTCATGTTAATGACTGTCTTGGCCCCCACTAGTTTAAAAACTGATAGCTCAAGCATACTTATTTCGTCAGTAAGCATATACAAAGGCAGTTATATAAATCTACTTTAGCTTAGAATGCTTTCTACTAATAAAATATTTTGAAGTTTCTTGCCTAAAATCTAATACCCAAAAAATGTGTGCAATCAACTAGCTTACCTTAAATTTAATTTCAGAACTCATTTACAAATAAAAAATACAATTTAGTTAAGAGGTGTGACAAAAGATAATTATACAATGCTCTCTTAAACAAGATTGGTATTACTTTTAAAATAGTGTGATTAAAAAATGTTGAAAAGTAATGAAAAATCAACACCACTGAGTTATATTTTAAAAAATAAAATAATTCAATACTAATTGAACTCATAGCAATTAAATCGTGAGGATTTATTAAATTGAATTATTTGAGCAGACTAGGTAAAATTTGAACAGAAATTACTAGTTTATCATATGTTGGGAGTTTACAGAACTCAAATCTTAGATTCTTATGGGCTCTGTACAACTAATTTCTTCAAACATCAGATTTAAAATCACATAGTGATGTTTTTACCAATGGCAAGACAAAAAATACACTATGTGATTACAAATTGGGGAAGCATGCTAGCATTATATTTCTTACCGTAGTCTTATCACAAATTACAAATCTATTTGCTTCCACTCTTGCAGGTACCATCATTTTGGCACCTTCAATATTAACTATGCATTGGAAGCCAGTGTGCCCAACTTGGGGATGGGGAAGATTTTCCACATCCAAAATAATTTCCTTTGGAACATTATTGGGAAGCAGTATGCTTTCCTGAGGAAGACGGAATCGAGGACAAAAGTTGGCTCCATGAGTCACCAAATGGGCAGGATTCTGAAAGAATAAAAACACTCAATTAACTCAGGACCACAAAAATGACAGTTTTTACAGATAATACAAGCAGTAAATAAATATTAATTTTTCTTGAAACATTTGCACATGTTATTACAATATCACTGCTTATGCTTATGGCACCTATGGCAAGACTTAAGAAAACATTTTAGTTATGACGAATATTGTTTTTCTGTTTTAATTAATTTTTATTAAAAGTAACTCAACATTTGAGTATTACATTACCTATCATGTACTTATTTATGGGAAAATAAACTTTTGGCATTTTTTGCAGGAACATTTGGTGCATTTTGCAAGCAGCGCCTATGACAAATGCCAATTCCCCATACCTTAGCTACATCACTGTTGCTTATTAAGCATTTGATATTCAGTAAATTAATAAAAAACTTTATATAAATATGATTTTTTCATCTTATTTGGAATTATTTTACATTATGGTTTTAACAAAAACTGGATATAACTCGAAGCAATACCATTTCCATACTGTATACATGACAATTTGTTATCAGAAGTAATGCTATGAAAGCCATCTGGATAACTTTTATGACTTCTCTTGAGCAAGTATGTACCAAATACTTCATGGATCCATATGTTTACCAAACTTTCCTAACCTCAACACGCTATTTCCAAAGGTTATCATACGAAAAATATAACAAAATTTTTCTATTTTTCACTGAAATTTACAACTATAATTGCAAATTTATTTCAACCTCCTATTTTCTTCGCATTGCTGAACTGAATTTGTCGAAAATTGCATAATGTTCATAGACAAGATCAATACAACCAAAGAAAGTTTCTTTATACCATAATTTCTCTCCATCATTTTTCTGCCTTCCTGATTTTCTTTCTCTCGTGGCGGTTTCTCTTTCTTGCTTCTCTCCCATTCTCTCCTCCCCTCCCTCCTTGTAACCTTACCACCCACTCTCCCTCCCTCCTTCACATCCGACCAAATAGCCAGTTGCTTACTACGACGATCGCAATTTTCGGTGTCCCCCACCTCCTCTTCGCTATGAATACATTAGGAGGGAACGCTGGTTGATTGGCAATAAAATAACTTACCGAGGCATATCTTCCAGGCGGAATGAAAGTGGCGAGAGGGAAAAGAGAATGAAGTATAAGAAGAAATTTTTGCGAGGGCGGGGCTGAAAGATGGGAGGTAAAGCGGGAAAGGGCGATACTGGCGCCACCTGGGTTCTTTTACTTTAAGAAGCGGCAAGGAGGATTTGGGTTAGCGAAAATTCGAGGGTATGGAAAGGGTGAAAGGAAGGGAAGCGTGAAAGATGGAGGTGAAAGAGCGCGACATGCATAGCGGGATAGTGCGAGTTAGTGGCGGTGAAGGTTTGAGCGAGGGCGAAGGTAGTGGGGAGGAGAGGGTAGAAGAGAGGGAAGTGGATGGGGCGAAGAGGGACCACAGAGACGGCTGGTGAAGATGATAGGGCAGGAAAGGAAAGAGGGGCGTAATAAGGAGGGGAACGAGTCGTTCGAGGGAGAGACTAATGAATCGCCTTGAAGAAGGCCGAGACGAGGAAATCATTTTTCTCTGGTCGACGAGCGTAACAAGGGTAACTGTTGACGAGGAATTTTTAGCGCCGAAAGATTTGGAGCGAAAAGAAATTGGTAAGTGTCGCGGTTGAGCTTCGAAGTTGTGATGACGTCCACGCGCAAGAGTTAATGACACAGTTTTGATTGCATTTTTCTCTTCCACGGAATCAGATAAAATGAGGACATGACTTTTACTTCTCGAGATGACGAAAGGTTTCCTTTTTTTAGTTTTATAAAATAAACAGGTGCGCAAACACCTACAGAGAAATACGTGTGTGTGTGTGCAGTGCCGTTGCGTGGAAATTTGCCGCCTGAGGCAAAAGGACACAATGCCGCCCCAGTTCACGACACGTACTTGGTGCAGATCGGCAGCGACGCTGCTATAATACCGCTCCTGGAAAGTTGCTACCTGAGGCGGCCGCGCCTCAAACTCGCCTAAAGCGGCCCTGTATGCTTTTGTATGTATAAATGTAATAAATGTCCTGAGAATAGAAGAAACAACATTGAGAGTGGCAGAAGACGTAAAATTATTCGTCAGCATCAAAAAATTATTAACAGTTTAATTTATGACAGATAATTAATGAACCCAGATAGTAACTGTAAATGTAGAGAGAAAAAATTCCAGCTGCTTGGGTAGTAAAAACCTTTCTTAGGCAAGTGACGTTACGGACGACACAAAACTTTTCTAACATTCAAAGAGGAGTTTTTTTCCAATCATCATAAAAATCGATCGGTGGAACTCATGACCAACCAACCAATGCTTTCTTTCGCTATCAACCCAGCACTTAATGAAGTCGTTACGCTTTTCAGAAAATCAATACACGGGTTGATAATGCAAACTTTTCGAACGAAAATTTTCCATGTTCAGAGGATTTCCTCTCCCCCTCCCTCCAAATTAATCGCACAAATGTTTTTTCTTATCCCGAATAAACTATTAACCTAACAAAAAATATAACGATGGAGGAGACAAAACTCACGATTAACAGCAAAAACAAATCTCTACCACGTAACTATAACTCTACTCTTATTACTTTTATTTATCGAGTAACTAACACAAAACATTTTGTCTCTCGATAGACGGCAAAATCGATAATCGCTCTGCATGAAGACGGAATATAGGTATGTGAAGTATTTCTTTCCAGAGAGAGAGAGAGAGAGAACGAGAGATGAGATCTTTTGGAGTGGCCTTTCCCATACTCTACCGCCTACTCCAGGCTTCCTTGGCAGTCTTTTTGCATTCCTCTCTCTCACTCTCGGGAGGGAGGGAGAGGGAGGAGGAGAGGAAGGGAGAGAGGGGAAATGGGACAAGTGACGGTGGATGCTTGTTGCCTCTCCTCGTTTACATGGAGGAATAAAACGCCCCGGTGACTTCCCAAGCACCTGGCTACAGCGCTTCAATTGAACCGGTGAGATTTTATGATCGCGGGACAAAACATACGCCGACGTGCGACGTGTCTCCTTAAGCTAAACTGTTGTTTAATTTAACTGCAATTCGGCGCGCATGAAATCGTTTGATACTTCGAACGCCTGCATAAGTTAACGGTTTAATAAAACCTGCGCTTGCTCACTCGAGGCGATAAATCATGTTTTGCGCGAAGAAAATCCGCGAGTTATAAGATACGGGAGGTGCGGGCATTTGTTCATTCCGCATCTTCCGAGTAATTTTCGCGAGTTATGTATTTATGAAAGTGTACCGCTCCTACTGCCGCTTTTTTTAATTCGAGCCAAATGACCCCTATTATTGAAATGATCACACGGTGGTCGGTTTAAAGCATAGCAGTAATAACAACGGGCTTTAATACTCGCCAGGGCGCAGAATGCATCCTTGAATTAACAACTCCATATAAAAGGAGTCGGCATTAAAGTCAGCGTTTTTAATCTGCAAGTTTACGCACTGTTTAAACTTGTACACACAAAAATAGTAACGTCGGATTTTATATATAAGGTCATCGCCACGAAAATGACAACTATATTACTCATATGTGGATCCTTAGGAAAATTTCGAATAAAGTCTATATCTTTGGTATATAGTCAATCAGCAGGGACATAACTGCCAAAAAACGAACGCCGTGAAGCCTTAAGTTGGAATAATCATATGCGGGACTTAACAATGCGATTTCATGCCGAAATGAAATATAAAACAAGCTTAGAATACAAAGGAATATTCTGAATTTCTTTGTTCAAGCGAATTACGGAGGCCTTCTGAGAATTTGGCTTCGTTGAAAATATACACAAGTCTAAAAAACTCAGATTTAAGCTACGGTGAGTCCTTATCCATAAGAATTATTTTAGATCTGTCGTAAAATTAAGCTTGTAAACGTGGAAAATACATAAAAAATCTACAACGATATCTGATAAAATGATCTGTATAATTTTGCATCCAATGACATGAAGTTATCTATATTAGAGACTTCTCTTTTAGGAAAGAGAAAGAAATTAAGGGAATGCCTTAAAATATCAACTATAATTAGTACACGATTCTTTGTAATAATCATGCACTTCGAGGACCGAATTCCATCGGCGGTGAAGAGCAAATTCTGGCGATTAGCGAGAATATAGAAGCATCTCAAATGTGCTCGTGTTTTCCAACCACTCAGGAGATTTTGATGAATTGTTCTGTATAAAATAACCGATAATGACCTCCACGTGCCATGGAAAAAGAAAAAAATTCTCCTGACATTTTTAGTACTTCAAACGTTTTCATTTACTTTTAATTTCGCTTTTAGATTTTCCTACCGACATTCTCGTTAACTCGATTGGAATTTTATCCTCTTTCCGTCACAAAGCGTCAATTTTTTCCGCGAAAAATTACCGGATAAAATGATTTTTAAAATAACTTTTATATTAACTTCTCTTGTATGTTGGCTTATACAAATACTTGTACTGGAGCTCTAACACAGATAAGAGATAATACACAGACAATTTTTAGTCTTTAATTTGGAAAAAATAAGTTTAATCGTAAAATTATATTTTAAAATCAAATAATTTTTTTACTGAACGAAATTTACATTTTGCTCTAATAGGAAGAATTAAAATTTTAAATCGTCTCTTTTCCAAAATAATTATATAAACTAGACGGCATCGGTAAACCGAACAACATGTCATGCACCATAAGTAACAAAATATGCCATATAACTCTCATAATGATCACGCAAAAATAAATTTTTTATTTATTCCTTTTCCGATAATAATATAAAGGCTATTCTTTTTAATAAAAAAATTAATTTGACTGAGGAAAATGTTTTCGAATGGCCGAACGAATGCGTAAATAAATTCAACAGGGAATTATCGATCTCATCTTATGGCTGAAAAAATTCAAGAGCACTTAAAAATACTTGTCTCGGGTATCTCTAATAGCAATTACCTTGCTGCGGCTGCTGGAGGTACCTGAGACAAGTATTTTTTAAGTGCTTGTTCTTGAAGCGTAGATAAATGATCAATATTTTCTTACACATTACACCAAACGCAAAAAGGTTACACCGGCTAAAATGCAGGTAAGCAACGCACATACATACATATACATTTTTTCTCGATTTTCAAGACCGCTCAAATCCCGTCCATAATTACGGAAAATTTCTCTCGGTAAATTAGACGAGGAAATAATTCGCGCAAAAAATCGAGTGGATGCTCGGAGAGGGGAAAAAACATTTCTCGAATATTTCCCGAAATTCTCGACTGATACGGGAATGCCTCTCTCTCTCTCTATCTCCCTCTATCTCCCTCTATCTCTCTCTATCTCTCTCTCTCTCTATCTCCCTCTATCTCTCTCTATCTCTCTCTCTCTCTATCTCCCTCTATCTCTCTCTATCTCTCTCTCTCTCTATCTCCCTCTATCTCTCTCTATCTCTCTCTCTCTCTATCTCCCTCTATCTCTCTCTATCTCTCTCTCTCTCTATCTCCCTCTATCTCTCTCTATCTCTCTCTCTCTCTATCTCCCTCTATCTCTCTCTATCTCTCTCTCTCTCTATCTCCCTCTATCTCTCTCTATCTCTCTCTCTCTCTATCTCCCTCTATCTCTCTCTATCTCTCTCTCTCTCTATCTCCCTCTATCTCTCTCTATCTCTCTCTCTCTCTATCTCCCTCTATCTCTCTCTATCTCTCTCTCTCTCTCTATCTCCCTCTATCTCTCTCTATCTCTCTCTCTCTCTATCTCCCTCTATCTCTCTCTATCTCTCTCTCTCTCTATCTCCCTCTATCTCTCTCTATCTCTCTCTCTCTATCTCCCTCTATCTCTCTCTATCTCTCTCTCTCTCTATCTCCCTCTATCTCTCTCTATCTCTCTCTCTCTCTCTATCTCTCTCTCTCTCTATCTCCCTCTATCTCTCTCTATCTCTCTCTCTCTCTATCTCCCTCTATCTCTCTCTATCTCTCTCTCTCTATCTCTCTCTATCTCTCTCTATCTCTCTCTCTCTCTATCTCCCTCTATCTCTCTCTATCTCTCTCTCTATCTCTCTCTATCTCTCTCTATCTCTCTCTCGACGCCGCTGAATTTATTTACGCCTTCAGATGCATGAAAATGTCGAGGAGCGCGAGAAACGAATTATAAAGCAAGATACCAGCACCGTACAAAGCGCATCTTTTTATTTATATTTATTTTCTTTTCTTTTTAAAACCTTTTGGCGTGACAGGGAGGGCTAGAAAGAGGTTCGGGCGACAGAGAATGCTACTGGTAAAATGACATCGAGGAAGCCAAACATTTGAGCAGTGAATTGACATCCGGATTTTTTTACCCATGTTCGGAGTATTCAACCGCGTATTCTCTCTCAAATTCGGCCTGTCCTCGCGACTTTTGTGCAGCCGGCATCGAGAGCAGGTTTTGAGGGATCAAAGGACAAGCGTCCTGTTTGCAAAAGACACAGGCAGCTCGAGCGTGAAAAAGGGGGACACGAGCGATAAAAAGAGGAGTGGAAGAGAGCAGATACCGAGATACAGGTGTGGAACGGAACGCAGGGAATCGGAAAGGGAGAGGGGGGAAAGAGCCGTCAAAGATAATGCGATGAAAAAAGACCGAGTTCTTTGATGAAAGCGAGTTCATTAAACAAAAGGAGACAAATTCCTAGGCGTCGGAGCACCAATCCTCCAACGTGTAGCTCGCGAGTCACATGTGGCTCGCGCGGCTATTTTAAGGTCCTTTCAGTTATAGTCTACGATTTGAATTTTCGACAAATGTCGGCATGTTTCCTGATCTAATTATAAGTACGAGAGAAACGAAATATTAAAATTGAAGTTTAGATCGCAGATGCTCATCTCAACGGCTGCATAACGTGCAACATCAAAGATCTTATGACCAGCGGTTCTCTAATTGATGTGAAATTCAATTACTGTATTAATAAAAATATTTGAAATTAATTTATGAAAAATCATTTAGAATTATTTGTTGCTTGTCTGTATTAATTGATTTCGCGACTTTCTTATATCCTAAAGTGTTTCGCCAGATATCCTGAATCTTCAAGTGAAGTTCATTGTTAGCAGAAGGTTGGAGACCTCTTCGTTACAGAACAGTTAAATTTAATCAGCATATTATCGCTTGCAGTTTACGAAAAATAATTCGTGAGGCCCTGTATATTGTTATTTTTTTAATTCGGTCGTCCTTTCATTTATTTTTTATTTATCCCCTTCCTCTCTTCTCCTTTATTAATACTGAAAATGTTAACGAGCATTATCCTTTCCCTTCACGCAACCATCCGGACCGCCTGCGTTCATTATTCTTTGATCAGATATCACTCTCCAATCCAGAGGTTAATTGGATGGTGGTGAGGTCGAAGCGGAAGTCAAACCATCAATCATCAAATTAATAATTTGATATGGTTTGGAATATAGCCCTACCTAAATAAATGTTTTCAACGCATGCATAGAATATATATATATATATTCTATGCATGCGTTGAAAACATACATACATACATACATACATACACACACATACACACACACACATATATATATATATATATATACACAGGTTTCCCTCTCTTTATGTGGGGGTTTGCGTTCCAGGAAAGTGACGCATAAAGCAAATTCCTAACTCCCCTCAAAGACGCTCTTCTTTCGCCCATAACGACTTCTTATGCGCAAAATACAAACTTAAAACAATTAACACAGCAAATCAGTGGCGAGCAGTCTCGTCTACATGGCGGACCGCATTGGTGGTTGCGAATTCATCGGCGGGCCGCATTTAAAGTTGTCAATGCTTCGGCGGGCCTGATTTGACTTTGAATCGGACGTTAACTACATATTCTGAGATATCATATCAGTGAAAATCAAGTCTAAATTAAGGTTTTAGGATCAATTATTTCAATCTCAAGCGTTTTATTTTCGTAATTTGAATGCATACGATATGAATTTGTGTGTCAAATTTTACGGGTCACTTTATAATCATAGCTTCGCGGGCCGCATAAAACGCTCCCGGGGGCCGCATGCGGCTCGCGGACCGTAGGTTGCTTACCACTTCTGTAAATTATACTCGCCAATAAAAGGAAGCAGACGAGCACAATTGATGGTTGTTGTGGGTGGCATAATAGTGTAGGTTTAAAGTGCTGGAGGGTTGTCTTAGTTCAACCCAAGTTCCGCGGGTTAAGAAACAATACTTCTCAATTATCCCCAACAGTATCACACGAAATCTCCGTCTCATCTCCACTCTACAATATCCTCTCCTCTCTCATCTCTTTTACTGTAGTACTAATACGGAAAGCGTAAGAGACAATGAGAGACTGAATGGTCGCCTTGTGGTGTAGTGAACTTTCTTTCATTTGTATTGCACTGGCCGCGTAACCGCATAAGAGCGAATCAAAGTCGCGTAAACAGAAATTCCGGCAGCAATAAGTTTGTCGCATAATAGCGAATTCGCATAAAGAGAGGGAAACCTGGGTGTGTGTATGTATATATATATATATATATATATATATATATATATATATATATATATATATATATATATATATATATATGTATATGTTACTCTCTCTCCATCGCTGATGAAGGGCATATGACCGAAAAGCTTACGTGTTTTTTGGTGTGCGTGTTTTCTGTGTTTCTTCGACGCCCCCAGCAGCCTGCCAACTTGGTCCTCAACTTGGTAAGTGTCCGCTGGGCTTCCTTCAACACCTTGTTACCACTCTCATCACTACCTTTCCTTTTCCTTAAGTTTATATATATATATATATATATATATATATATATATATATATATATATGCACATAATAACTGGGCAGATCTAGCTAATATTGTTCAATACAATCTACGGTAGGTTTTTACCGGCAGTGCCAATAAAAGATAACTGTGTCGGATTGCTTCAGTGAGTTTAATCTGGCATTTAGGCGTTGTTAATTGAACCTTTCTCTCAGAGTTTCAAAACAAGAAAAAATAATGGGCGCAAATCTTATCCAGTTTCTGACATTAGCCGTTACACATATAACTAGCGTATTTGTTTATCTCCGAAACAAAAAACGAACATGATAACACGTTCCTATATGGCTCGAATTTTCTCCAATTCGAACATTTTTCGTCTTCCATTCGTGATCGAATATTCGGAGTTCGACGTTATTAATCTCGTATATGATTCTAAATTCACCCTAAATGATGCGTAAATCCAAACTGAGAACTCTTTCGGGCCGTCACCAATTAAAAAAAAACGCCCGAACGGAAAAACCGTACCTTTCGAGCGGATTATAATTATTTTTTTTGCGAATTTTTGCACAAAGTGGACTCCCGACTGCTTTTCAACTTGGCGACGTTTTCCCCCGAATAAAAAAAAAACAAAAACGAAAAAACAGCAGGTGATCGGAAAAAAAGCGCGTCGCAATTTTCCTACGGTTGAAAACTTTTGATATCTGCCGAAACGTCGGACACTTTAATTTAAAAATATTTCACGCATCGTTGACAACAAAGAGCTCTCGTGTTCTCCATTTAATTTCAACGGAATTGTGATAACTGGGTCCATAAAAATAATGGAATTGGAGCGCGACGACGAATTTTTATGTTATTGAAAATTCACGGTGGAAATATTACGTCGTTGAAATGTTTGCGCCGAGACTTCGACGAGAATGGTATCATATTTTCCGACGTGAATAACAATTCGCGTGACAGGAATACCAAAGGAGATACATATGCACTCTGACATTTATTGTTAAGAATACAAAGAGGATGATGTTGTTTCTTTTGGAACACCGTGCGGCGACGTTTAATCGTCACTAAATTGAGTTTTTATGATTGACAAATAGAGGGGAAAATTTTATTCGAGATGCGTAAAAAGAGCCCAACTTCGTAATCGGTAATAAAAATATTCAAACATAAAGGTAACTTTAAAAAATAGATATACGGACGGAGGTTAAAACTGACATTTGGAATTTCGGGACTTTGCTAAGGAATTGGAATGAGCAATGATTTTTCAATTCACAAGTCACATTTTCACAGCGAAATATTTTAGCGGTTGATATATTCTGAAAATCATGTCTCCTTTTCGGAATGGCCGAATTATTGACTGAAACGATTCAAGTGCATATATTTCGCAGTCGGTTTCCATTAAATTAATAAATACAATAAATTACGAATTGCCAACAACGTCTTTACAAGATTCAAAAATTACTTTTGATGTCTAAAAAATGTGAGGTACCATCCATCTCTTACATGAATAAATCCTTAAGAGTAACACAACTTTAGATTAACTAATTTATTCTACAAGGAATGCTGATTTATCTTTAATATTTTCGGAATAAGAGAAAAAATAAAATTTTCTTTTTCATTTATGCCTTATCCTTGATTGGTCTCCATTTTTGTGAGTTTAAAATGCCAAAGTTCGCGAAAATCAGTACGTGAGAAATTCCATTTTCTCCTGGAGGCGTGGCAACGTGGATTTCATCGGAAAAAAATTCAATTACTTTTCATTTCGATACGAACCTTAAATTATATTCTTAAAAATACATTAAGACTATGGGAATTCCTTGGAAAGATAAACCATTAACGATTGCGGAGCCTTTCACGGAGAAAAGGAAACATTAAAATAAAACAAATTGAATTTCCCTAGCCGAAGCAGGAAGTGGTAGCACGTTTTCCTTTAATTATTTTCTCTGACGTATGCACGACCAAAATAATCTAGAAATTACTAAAAAATTGTCTAAGATTTTATCAACCTTTCAACCATTTCGACATACTACGTGGAATTACAGGAAACGCCTGAGAAATATGAAAAAAAAACAAAGAGAGCGGAAGATTATAAAATAAAAAAGAAAAATAAATGAAACGTTTGGTGAAACGAATAATGACATACATTCGCGAGAGCGAATGGGGAAATCGAATAGAGCTACCAAATTGAAAAGGGGAGGAGATGAACGGAAGCTAACAATCAACTGCGCGGAGGAACTGCAGATGCAAGCGAAATCTGTTAGAAGATAGTTACGGGAAAATGAGAAATCTCGAATACCGAATAGACTCGCTAAACCCCATTACCGGCACAGATTGTTATGGAAACATTTCCGCGAAGGCTGAAAACGAAATAGAACCTTAACAAAGAGATCTTCCGTGAAGCCTAATGACCTAGCAAGTTTTGCTGCAGGGACGTCCAATATATTCGCTTAAACAAAAAGAAAAGAGCCGCGTGAGTAATTAACGGCGATTTTTAGGCTGCCCTAATTTGTAACGGGTATAAATCATAAAAAAATGCGGATTCACAAGCGACAATGTGGACTAGCATAAGAATAATGAAAAGTTTGAAAAGACTTGGGAGAAGGAATAGCGACTAAAGAAAAGGAGCGGAGTCTTACGAAAAATACTGTGCGAGTGACAATCTCGTGAGAAAGCAGCAAGAAAACGGAGAAGAAAGTTTTAAAAACGATTCTACGGGCCAGATTCATTTAGGCCAGCCTTTCATGAACCTGCGGCCACTCCTATTAAGGCAGCCAACCTTATTGCGACCCTTTTAACCCCATATATTTACCAATAAATATAAAATGTAACATTAATTTCAATATGTTATAAATAATTTATATATTTCCACAATGATTGTTTATTTTGGATGTATCCATCTATTCAACAAATAAGTTAATTAATTACTATCTAATTTCGGTCAAATTCAAAGTCCTATTCATATAATGGAAAGGCAAGTATAGTTTTACATTGGTTATACTGTAATACTGAACGGTTTGTACAGTGCATTTTGTAAGAATTTAATAATTTTAGAAAAATGCTACAACAAATCGTAAAAAACTTAAGTATTGAAACTGCCCCACGTATGTACACTGTTCCGTTTTCGCGACCCCCAGGTTGGAAACCTGGTTATGTACGCGGGGATCCGAGCTAATTCCTCCTGCGTGCCAAAGCTTCGGCCTTCCTGACCTTTGCATAGAAAAGATAATGAAGATGAGAGGATATGGACAAGCGAGATCCGACTTCGGTATAAGGAAATCATTGATGTGAATGAATTGGAGAAGGGGGAATTGAAAGCATCCCCATTAGGTTTATTCAACATATGAGGGGAAAGAGGAACGAGATTATATCATCATCTACATCAAGAGATATATGAAAGAGGAAATTTGTGAAAGTAGCTTCTTCGGAAGGAAAACAAGATGAAAGATCGGTTTAGTTTTATCAGCAGCAATGGAGGCAGCGAGGATATAGAACGTTAATTTAGAAAACAAACTTCAGCCTTAAGCAAGGGTCCACTCAGTTCGGGGTGAATAGAAAACTGAAGACAGATCTTGATGGCGTTACTTACGGGCAATAAGCTGTTCTCAACATGGGAAAGATACAAAAACTCTTCGATAAAATTGCCATAATGTTCCGATGTTTTATGGTGGCTTACGATATTAAACAAAAAATATAGTCTAAGTAGGTAGATGGCGTGATTAAATAACTCGGTCTCATTAGCACCATTCAAATAAAAAAAACAGGAGAGAGGTGCTTCAATCTTTCTCTCCTCTATTTGAATTTCGATGACAGGAGACGGTGGTGGAATTACCAAAAACGTAATTATAGGAAATTGATTTAATGCAGAAATAACCGCAAAGGACTTTAATGAAGGGTTTAGTGGCGTGTCTAACCATGACACCAGGTTCGAATCCTGCCGTGGATCTGCGATATTTCATAGGTTTTGTCTTCCTAAATGATATATTCATAAAGTTCATGAAAATAAATAAATTTTACTCAATAAAAAAACTACATTCGTCCCGCGCAAATTTGCTGATAATACCGCATTCCGTTTATCTTTTGCACGAAAGAAGAGAATGCTCAACTACGCTATTTAGTTGAAGATGTATCGCATAACAAATAATTTATTGTACGATTCTGATGAATGTAAAAGTTACATTGGCATCATTCAGCGGAAGAAAGTCGCAGGGATTTTTTAATTTGACGATTACGCGGTTAATGCTCACATTCTCTCGAACCTTCGCACGTAGGAATAGACGCGCGTATTTTTAGGCGGCGTTCGAAGTTAAACCCGGGGAAAAAACCGTCAAAAACCTTTCAGTCGAATTTGTTTTGAAACGATTGAGCACAGATATACGCACTCACTCTCTCCAACACAACCGCAGATGGCGCTTTATTTTTCTCCGTCCGACGAAACGGAAAAAGAAAAACAAAAAAGGCCCGAAAATAGAAAAGGACGAGGGAAAATTTCTGAATGGGACGAGTGCGAACGAGAGCGCCATAATAAGATATCCCTTACCTGCTGGAGCATGTGGAGCATTCTGACGTTCTCCCCACTGATGACCGTCCTTTGGCACGACGTCGTGTTGTAGGAGCACTTGTTCTCGTACACGCACCAATTGCATGCCCATTGGGACTTGACGCAGTCCATGCAAGTCACGTGACGGGCGCAGTCAAAGAAGGCGAAGTTCCTGCTGACGAAATCCTTGTTGGTTTCGGAGGAGCGGACGGAAAGGGGGACTAGGACATGGTCCTTGTCCTCTGGGATTCCTGGACGGGATGACGCGGGTGGGGTGGAGCAAGAAAGTCCCACAGCTGTCACGGACGCGTCTATCGGCTCGGCTGTACCGAACACGCAGCGGTACTTGGCACCAGAAGGAAGGTCTGGCAGTGTCTTGATGGTCAGCTGGACCTGAAAATTTAGTGGTGAAACAAGACGCGTTAGAGTATGGTATTTGGGGCGTATACCGGAGCGTTTCTCACGCGGACAAGTTTTGTTTTTAAGGATCCCTTTTGATTGAGAGGTGTGGGAATGTTAAGCATGCGCCAAAGAATACCGGAGAGGAAAGAAAAATATCTTACTGGAGATTCCACTAATTTATTCGCACACTCCTATATTTTTCGCAACCTTCGCGAGTATTCGGTCGTGCGCGTTCCTAATTTATCGGTGTTTCTACAAAGTTACCTCTGACTTTTGATGATTTCTACAAGTTACGCACGATACACTTAAATTGAATACAAAAAAATGAACCGAAGGCTATATTTCAAGAAAACGCTGATGACGCTGGTTGCTAAAATCGAAGATTTTTTTAAACTCAAATATTAAGGGTTCGACCCAGGAGAAAAAGAATAATGAAACGATCGTGGAATTTAAATCACCCTCGTCCATCGAACGTGATGGGGGGGAAAGCGAGCCTATCACGCTGTACCCTCCCAAACCGGATGGAGAACACGTGAAACGCATTAGAGGATCCCCTGAAAATTCATTTATGGGTACATATCCTAACGCGGCCCTCGTCCCCCCCACCCATAAGCCGGGAAAAGAAATGGAACACTTTAAACTCATTAAAACTTAATGCACAAGAGGGCATAGAGAGGACTTTAAACGGCTTAGCGGAAAAAAGGGGCGAGTATTGTTGAGTGTGTCTTCAAAACTACCTTCCATTATTCTTAAGAAAATCCTTCGTTCTTCCGCGCCGTCCTTCTCTTCCCCCTCCCCCTTCCTCTCCCCCCTGCCACCCGCCCCGTTGAAGAAAATCCTTCATCACCCTACACCAGTCACTTCTATCCTTCCATTCCCAAAACTTCTTTTTCTTCTCTTTCCAAATTACCCGACCTCTTCACCCCCTCCTCACTCCGCCCATCATCTACCTACTCTTTCCCTCTCTCTCGCTAGTTTTTGTCCATAAAATATGATCCTGGCAAAGTACGGCCCCACGAGTTTTAAAACGGCCATTGAGTTGAAAAAATTGCTTCGTAACGGATAATTGGATTAGAAATAATAAATTCCTGCGTATTTGTTTGCCAATACCTGTCGTTCCGAAAAAGAAGACTCGGGGTATGAAATTAAACAAACCCCGAATTTGACCTTTTCTGTAGCAGTAAGGATATTCTTCTCAATTTAAGGCGTCTAGGTTGTCAACGTCGTTAATCGACCATTGATCCGCCATCGCCACCTCGCCTAATGGCATTAAAGCTGCCCGGGAAAAATAAAATAATATTTCCATCAACCGGGCTTTCATTAAATTGTAATTGTATTAACGATGCTATTGTTAGCCATACTTTTAACTACCATTTCCGATAAGTCGGACAGACGCCACATTATGAAAGCCGCACTATAATTCATCGCGCTTCGAAAAGTATTCGGAATATAAAGACGGCGACTTAACGACCGCCGTTAATTTGAATTTACGCCAAAAAATAGGCCAAATTATCCATTATTGCGTGAATATACGAAGCTCGAAAGCCTCGCCGTAATTATAACGAAAAAGACGACACGAAATAAATTTAATTCGCGAAGAAGAGTAATAATTTTTACAACGCGGTAAGAATAAAAAAATGACGCAGAATAATTCCGCGGTGCGTTTTCATTTTTTTTACCGGGTTAGGACAGTAATATTTCTGCCGGCAACGAACCATCACCGGCCTAAGGTGGATGATAAAGATGTATGGATGCGTCACATTGATACGAGAGTACTTCTTCGCGTAACTATCCACTCCTCATCCTCTCCCTCATCCCCCATCTTCATCCCCTACGCCCCCTCACGACTCTTCCCTTGTCTCCTACCTTTCCTCCCTCCCTCTCTCTCTTTCCCATCCTCCTCCCCCTCAACCCACTCGTCCCCTTCTGAAACCTCGCCGCACATTCCTCACTAACACACACGTACAAACACACTGCTTCCCTCGTGCAGAAAAAGGACGGATAGCTAAAATAATCAAATAAATCACTTCACCCACCTCGCAATCCCTTCCTTCCCTCCCCCGAGCCTCCCTCTATCTCTTCCTCCTCCTATCCCTAACCTTACCATCCCCTTTCCTCCCCTATCCTCGCTCACCCTCTCACTCCCATCCAACTCCGGCTCATTTTTTAAATGGGAAAACCCACTCCGCGTTGGTTTTTTTCTTTCTACCGATTCGCTTTATGCTAAGGATAGGTGCAGGATCGGTAAGAGCGATAATAAAAAAATCCCGAGCGAGGAAAAGTGGCCAGTTGAGGCGGAATTTGTTTTTAAATGGGACTTAATAAAAGAATTGGAAATGGGATTAAATTCTCTTAAACATGAGGCTTCTAACAAACTATGTGCTATAAACGTCTTTAAGAAACTTGTCCGAAGATTAAGCGAATGCTTAGTTAAATAAAGCTCTAACCTTATTCAGATCCTTAAGCCGACTTTTTTCCACTTCAAATAGTGAGAAATTTCAATTGCCATCAAAGCTAGCAAATTTACAGAGGAACGCCGTCCGCGATTTCTAAAATAGGTTAAACTGACTGACAATAATAGGTTAAATTGACGCAAATTCTCCCCAATGAGCATGAAGAAAGGTTAGAAAAATCAGTTGCGCATTTTATTAGAATCCAATATAGATGGATCACCACTGACGACGGTTGCTTTGTAGCTGTAATACCTGATTTCTCTAACCTTTTTAAGGCGATTGGAGAGACATACTATGTCATTTTTATCCAAGGGGGAAGCTCCACAATTCTCTATTGAAGTGATAGGTTAAACATACAGAATATAAATTCAAAATTTTCCGTTCTTGATGTATGATGAAAAAGCAAAAAAATTATTTCGATTCTTGAGAAATCATTACTTACGCGAAGTTAAAAACGCTTACGTTATCAAAAAGATAATTTGAACATTTTATCAACAGTGTGGTTTTGAATACTCTTAGGAACACTTCAAAATTGTTAGTTTTGCGTCGAGGGAATGCAAGGTACTATTAATTCTTGCTTTAAGCCCAAAATATGAAACAAAAAAGAAAAATATGCAAGAATATAAACAAAGCAGGATTTAAAGTGCAGCAAATTTAGTAGTTTTTTCCCTAAGAGCGATTTGAATAGAAATCCATACGTGAAGGTGTCCTAGCACCTGAGAAAACAATATCATGCAAAAAAATTTCATAGCGGTGGGATTTTACTCGATCCCGAGTCAAGACTGCCGACAGCATCCAAAAACTTATGCAAACATCGACGATTGTTCCCGTCAACTTTCAAGCAAACACCACCTAATTCTCAATTCTTACGCACCCAAAAGCACCAGATGGCTGAAACTGAAATTGCAGGCATGAGGAGACAAGAGGAGGAGGGGCAGGTGGAGGAGAGAGGGGGCGAGACGGGGGTGGAGAAAAGTGAAGGTGGGGGATAGCGTAGGTCGGGCAGGTTGAAAACGTTAGAGCGGCACGGAAGTTTGAACTGTGGGCGGAATTCCACGGAGGCGGCATATAAAGGAACGACGGAAAGTTCCCTTGCGATACGGAAGAGGTATGGAGGATGGTATTAGACGGGCGGGATAAGATGGGTGGTGTCGAACTGTACTAAGGTTTTAAGGGGCATTTTATATGGAAGGGCGAGAGCGTGTGGATTGATGAGACTCCGGGGGCGGAATGGTGCGCTAGGGAGACCCCGAGGGACGGCGGAAGAGGGAAGAAAGACGAGGAGCGAGTCGGAAACGTTAAGTCGGGGGACGGCCGACTTAAAGAGAGTATAGCATTGTTAAAGAGAGGTGTAGTTTTTGATTGATTCGGTTATTCTAGCGTGGCATCCCCTTTTCTCCCCCTCTCTCCAACACGTGCCGGTTATTTAGTGCGATGGAGAGGCGGTGATGAATGAGGGAATAACATCCGAAACACGCATGCCCGGTGCTGGGCCACGATGCAGACGCACTAAAAATCCCTCCCACCCTTCCCATTCCACCCAGCCGCCGCCCCGCCCCCCTCCCGGAAGGGCAGAAGGGGGCGGGATTGTCGAGAGGCAAAAGAGTGGGATCTTATACGGGAAAGTGAGGGAGAGAAGAGGAGAGAGAGAGAGTTAGAAGAGGAGTGGGACAATGAGTAAGAGCGCGGGACCTGGAACGAGCCGGACGAGATGGCGGACCATCGAGGAAAGTGGTTCCCCTAATTAAATGTTTGGATGATTGAATCGAGGATGACCGACGCGAAGGAGAAACATCTTAAAACTTTGCGCGATTAAATGAAAAAAAACAGCACAAGACGACTACTACAACTCGAGAAGGCCTCGAATTACGAACGACGAGAGATTCTTGCCTATCATTTTCGGGTGCTGCGGCTGTTCCGCCCGTCTGGTCGCGAGTGTAGTTCGCAGGCGAAGCGGGACAGAAAGAGAGAGAGAGAGAAAAAGAGAGGTTATGAGGCTGCTTCTACTACGGAAAACCCTGCTCGGGGAAATGAAATGAGAACGGAATGAATTGCGTCAATCTAACCTCTCTTCTTCTTCCATCGCTCGCTCTTCCCGCTTCTTTTTTCCTCTCTCTCCCCCGTATCCAAAGGAGCATCCCTTCACCCTACATGCCGTATAATCAGCGAGAGGGGTCGGGGGAAGAAGGATAGGGTGGGTTAGGAGGGGGGAAGAGGAAGGGATTCTCACAACATCGCATCCATCCTGGTAGGATCATTTCGGCGCGCAAGGAAAACGCACGCCGACTCGGATGACTGAGACCACGGTGGCTTCGTGCGTGTTACACGGAGCGAAGGCGGAGCAGGGGGGCGGTGGAGGAGGAGGCGGAGGTGGTAGCGGCGGCGGCAGCAGCCCCTCGGCGTCGTCTGGAGCCGCACCGCGTAGCCGTCGCCAGGAGGAGGGTGCCGTAAAAGTGAAGGGGAGGGGAGATTGAGGGGGAGGGAGATTGAGGGGGAAGGGAGGAAAGGACCAATTCCTTCCCTCCTTACTCCCTCTCTTTATATTTCTGCATATTATATATATATATATATATATATATATATATATATATATATATATATATATATATATATATATATATATATATATATATATATATATATATAGGTGTGTGTGTGTGTGTGTATATATTATATATATATATAATACACACACACACATATATGTATGTATGTGTGTGTGTATAAACACACAACACATACATACACCGATACTTGGTTCTACCCCCTGTTTCAACCCCCTTCAAAACTCATTGGTGAAGGAGGGCCACGGCGGTTAAGTATGGGGAGCCGTGGGTCGATAGTTGGCGCAAGGGGGGGGGCGGCGTTGGCGGTGGGGAGGGGGAGGAGGAGTGTTCGGGGGCAGGGGTAGCGTGGGGGGGGGGGGGTTGGAAGAGGGTTTGGTCGGAGGGGGAGCGGCAGTGGTGTAGTGGTTGCCACGGGGAGTGAAGCAAGCAGGCCGAGGTGGGGAGAGGAACGCAGGGGGGGGAGGGGAGGGAGAGATAGGGGGAAAGTACGGAGAGAGAGAGGAGGGTAGAGGAAACTCGTATTCGGGAGGGAATAGGGGAGGCGGGCAGAATAAAGGCGACCTCTCCGTGCTTCGCTTTGCTGGATGCGGGAGAGTTTGTTGGATTAGGCAATCACACGGCGGTACTTGGGGGCTCCGCACTCTTGAGGAAGGGGTTGATGGAGTGGCGTTGTCTAACGGTCTCGATAAGGGGAGTTGAGGAAAAGGCCTCTGCCGCTAACCTAAAGCTTCGGGCAGTGTTGCCAACTTTGCCAATTTGTGAGCTGCGAATGCAACAATTTCCCTACATTCGTCCTCCCGGGGTAGGAAAAAAATTAAGCCCTATGCCGACCGTTTACCTTGTTGTCAGATAAAACGCTTGGCCTCATCGTCCCAAACTTGGCCCGAAATCACCCGAGTCGCGTAATTGAGTACGCGAAAAATTTTCACAACACGACCGTTGGCTGGCGGTAAATATTGGTGTCGGTGACGCGAAGGTACCTCAAAAATCCAATTTAAGCCACACTATCGAGCCCGGTAAGATTAATTACAACCCCTAACTACATTAGACTTTGAACGCACGAATATCCGAACGATAAAGAGTGAACTTCATCAAGGAGATAACACGCGACTCGATTAGTTTCTTCGAAAAATTTCCGAGCAAGAATATTTGCCTTAGGGTTTCGAGGGAAAGGAAGAGATTCTTTTTCTCGCCCGCTTATGAAAATGGCGTCGCGCCACCGTAAAAATTTGCATATACTTTGTAGAAAAGTCGGCAATTTAGTGGCCCATTACGCTACACACCCCGCGATTAATGCAGCGCTCCTGAATGCACGGGGTTGGCACCACTGGCAACATGCGAGAGAAAGGTTTTTTTCTTCTTTTTTTTTAACGGCTTCCTTTTCATTTGCCGGCACGGAGGCGCCGCTCGCAACAAAAGCGTCGCTTTAAATCATTCCCCACCCCTTCCTTCACCTCGCATTTTGTTAGGTGTGACATATTCTGGTAATATAATTTATAAAAAAAATAACCGAAAGAAACATACACATGATGGGGACTCGACGGGCGCCGACAACGACGACCGAATATCGTGCTCGAGGCCACACGACGACACATGCGGAGCGTAAAAAAAGACAGACCTCTGCGAGGAACGGAAGTGCACGGAGGCGTAAGGGTTAGGAGGGGGACGTGCGCGGGTCGAAGGTGAAGTATCACGGGTCTCGTACGAAGCACTCGACGTTTCCGACATGTGGATTCCTCAAGACGGCGGAAGATAACCGATAGGGTTGAACCCGAAAAAAGGATTCGAAGGAAGGGGAGAAAGAGAGAAAGACACCATAATGCAATAACTGACGCGACCTTTTACTTTTCCCCGCGGCGTTTCTCGTTTAACAAACGTGCCTTCGATAACTCGACTCGCGCGACTCGACCTTTCATGTTTTTATTCTTTCATTTCCGACGAATATTACCCCCCGCAAAAGTGCGGGAGAACAAAAAGAACGCATAACCTTTTGATCTATTTACTTCACGTGCGTCACGTGTTACGGTAGGTTTATTACGCGAGAGGGTTTAAGAATTAATTAAACGACATAAGCGCACGCATGCTAAGATTTAATTTTCGTCGGAGGGTTAACTTTATTCCTGACCTTTATTTTTGTACCTTGAACAACAAATACGGCGCGTTTGCGATAGCGGACTATTGAGATATCAATGAATAATCGCTTTGTTTAGCTTTTGTCATAATCTCCCAAGTATTATTATTTGAAAAGTTAAAATAATTGCCCGAGTTGCGAAATACCGGTACATTAATTATATATATATATATATATATATATATATATATATATATATATATATATAATTAATTAATATGTCTCTCTCTGTAGCTGATGAAGGAATAATTCCGAAAGCTTCTACGTTTGTGATGTTTCTGTGTTTTAGTGTTCTTTTACGTGTGTCGCTTCGACATCCCCGGGGCCTCGCCAACCTGAAGTCGTCCGATTGGTGAGTGTTCACTGGGTTTCCTCATCCCAGCACCTTGTTGCCATATATATATATATATATATATATATATATATATATATATATATATATATATATATATATGGATGTCAACAAGGTGTTGGGATGAGGAAACTCTCTCTGTAGCTGATGAAGGAATAATTCCGAAAGCTTCTACGTTTGTGATGTTTCTGTGCTTTAGTGTTCTTTTACGTGTGTCGCTTCGACATCCTCGGGGCCTCGCCAACCTGAAGTCGTCTGATTGGTGAGTGTTCACTGGGTTTCCTCATCCCAACACCTTGTTGACATCCATATATCCATTTTACCTTTCCTTTTCCGTAAGCTGTTATATATATATATATATATATATATATATATATATATATATATATATATATATATATATATATATATATATATATATAAATTCAAATCTCAGATTATGTCGAATGACTCGAAAACGGCTGAATACTTGAACCATTCTTTCAATTTAAAATAGACACGCCTAAAGAGGCTTATAGGTAATCACCGTGTAACATAACGGTCCGAGTTCGATTTCAGGACCTTTTAATTTGCACTTTAAAATATTATAAAATAATCGTCCAACTTTGAAACTTGAACTAAAGAATGTCTAAAAGAATGAAAATTCATTTTCTTGTCATCGATTTTGAAAGACACGTCGACTTCATACACAGATTTCTTTTGACCACAAAATGTTTTCCGTTTTTTGATGAGAAAAGCATTCGTCGTCATGGGAACAAGAAATATTACGTGACCCCCGATAATAAGATTTAACTGAGTTAAGTATGAATATACAAGTTCTGAATGAATATACAAGTTCTGAATGAATATATGTGCTGAATGAATATATTAGTGCTTTGAACAAGTTCTAGTAAATATTGTAAATAATGAAACCTAAGTTAATGCAAATAAAATAAAGTTAGTGCACATAAAGGCATTATCTATATAAAATTTATTTATAAAAATTCATTTTTATATTATCAATTGTTTAAATATGAAGACTTCTTGCCTTTCCACTTGTTGGTTACTATCCCAATATACATTTATTCGAGTAGCTCTGCATTACATTAATGATATCCACTTGAAAGAGGTTATAAATGTAATATGAAATTGGCGCTGAATGTCTCTCTAGTCAAAGAGATGATTCCATTTTCAATAAGCCCAAAACTTCGGTTGTAATGTGAAAAAAATGCTTATTTTATAGGAAAACAATGATGATATACACATTTAATATGACTCCTTCGCAAAATGCCCCAAAACTGCCCCCGGCGAGGAAATTAATAAATTATTCCTCGAATTTATAGACAACTCGCACGTGGAGCGGATTAACATGCATGGAATAATAATACTGTCCCAAATCCTAAAATAAAAGAAAAACTTTGTGGGTTTATAGGAGTGGCACGTGAATACAAAATAAGCTTGCTAACGAGATTAACTCCGCATCAAAGAGCGAACGATGAAAAAACTTGTTAGATTTATTTCACATTTTGCGTCCGTTTATTTTTTCCGTCATACTACGTGCTCATGGACATCCATATGGAATTACGAAATATATCGCTCGGATGTCAACCAGCTCGATATCCGCCCCCTAGAAACGTTCCCACCACGAAAACAAAACGATAAATAGGCCGCAATAAAATTTTAATTTTACCATTTTTATAAATATATCAGATAAAATAACTATCCATTTGGACGGCAGGAACGGAATTTGACACCATTACCACGAGTTTACATTTAATGATTTATATATACGTCGTTCCTGTGATTTTTGAGAAGAATTATATTTCAATTTCATGTTAAAGAGTAGTACAATGAATAGAAATAGAGTAGAGAATGGACTGAGGAAAATGCGGAAGGATGAGAAGGGTGAAAGGTTTCCTTCTCTCTGAATAAAAAAAAATGTTTACATTATTCTCTTCGAGGCCGTTGTCACGGGAGATGTGTCAGGATAAAAAAAAGATCTCCTTTGTTCTAAACTGTTTGCTAAAAAACTTGTTCATATTTTACTTCGTTCAAATGGCATCATGCCGGAATACCAAGATATCCCTTCCGAAACGATTTTTATAACAAACTGCTTTGCAACATGATTACCCTCCCTATGACCCGCCATTCACGGTAACTTATGCGGCGATTTCTTGCAATTCCCGAGCTCCCCAGACAAAACACCATCTCATGACTTTCTGAATTAGCTTATCGAATATTTAGGCTTTAATGCAACGCATTTATCTCTTCTCGGGCAAAATGTAACACGATTTTTATCACGTGATATGTTCCTATTCTTTCCAGCTGCCTGCACACAACAAACCACTCCTTCGAGTCAAAAGTTCCATTATTTTTTTCGCCAACGTTTTAACAAATGTCGAGCATTAAAGAGCAGACATAAATACAATGTGTCGCAATTATTTCTCTTCTGCCTTAATGCTTTGTGAAAAAAACGCCCGCGACCGAACTTTCACCTCGCTGCAGACAGAGCTGAGCGAAACATAGCATATCCAGGATAATCTGGATCCTTCATCGGCGTGATAAATGGCAATAACTGGAAGCACGGCAGCTCAGAATCCCGAACGAAATATAACCCCTCCTGAAGGATATATTCCTTTTTGTGCAAATGGATTTGTCGTGCCGAGTACCGCTGTCACGTATGGGATCAGAACGTAAAAATTTTCCTTTAATATCACAAAATTCGTATAAATTAATGGAAAGAGATACTTTTTGAGCCCGTGTTCATACATTTTTGGAGGAGTTTACCGCGACACGAAGGATGAATCTTTAGGCTTAACAACAACTCGAAATAAACACCCCACAATATTTCGGTCTCATTGAAAACATTAAGTTCTTTCTGTTATACTTCCCCCTGTGATTCGGCGATCAATTAATTATTCCTTGCATTCGCAAGGTGCGAAAACCGATCTCGGGGAGCCGTTCAAGTCACCGCTCAAAACAAAAACATCACCTCAAAACTACCGCGTTTTTATTTTCAATCTACCTGTCCCGGTAAAACATATCCTACCAACAAATAAAACCCCATCAACTTCCGCGTCATATTTTCGGGCGTCTCTTCCGGTCAAACTTATCGCAAAATTTCGTCAAACCGGACAAAAATGTCTTCCGAAAATAATTCGAAGTTTTTCGCCGATGAAACCATGTATTGCCGCTCAATATATTTCCTCTCGTAAAAGTTCTCATTTTCTTTTAAAGAGATTTGAGGTTGCGAATCGAAGTTTTGATCTAAGTTTTCGCATCTCTATCGTTTGAAAATTATCGAGATTCCTCCATCCTCGAGTACGAACCGACTCTCCATTCTTTATTTTTTATTCCACTGACCTTGAATCCACCCTACCTACATGGGAGCGCATCGTTGGCGAACTCGATGGTCTAAAACCTTTTAAAAATCATCTTTCCAAAAATATACTGCTTGCCTGATAGATCCCGTCATTAAATAAACGTTGGTTAAGTGCCCGACATCTCGAAACCCAGTCCTCCATTGTCTGAGCCGCCCGCGCAATTGCGCATACTCCTTTACCGCGCCCCATGCGCGCGTAAAAGAAATCGGTCGATTTATTTAACCACCATACCGCTCGCATTTTCCCTAGAAAGAGAGAGAGGACGAGAGAAACAAAGCGAGACGGAGAAAGAGAGAGACCTATTATAGCTCAAAAGTAACTTCGTTTGATAATAATGCACCGTAACTGGAGCGTAATAATAAACCTAAGTGAAAAACGTTATATATTTTTATTTATTTTGTTTTTCGTAATCTCTCTCTAATCTCTCCCTCCTTTTCCCACTACAGCCTCGCAGTTACAACGGCAATAATTACTCCGCCTCCCCTCACTCTCCCAACCGCCACCGACTTCCCTTCTTCCCCCTCCCTCCCTCTAAATGACCGTCGTGGGACATAATCATGGCTTGAAAACCCGACCCGCCTGGCTCGCCACGGGCGAGTGCCCGTTTGGGAGCTGACGAGTGAAAAGACGAGATGGAATAAAAAAAAACACGCGGGAGATAGGAAAAGCACACCGCCCGAATGAATCGAAAAAAAAAGAAGAAGATCGCCGCGAGGAACCATTTCAATTTGGGGAGTTCTTAAAAGCGCTTGCTTCAGCTCCTGCTGCCTCTCCTCTCTCCGCCCCCTTCAATGGAAGATTCTTTTTGCTTCAGACTTCCCGACACATGTAAAGTTTCCTCCAAAAATCCGCTAACGACCACGGTGACGAGGGACATGCGGATGATATTTTTCTTTTTAATAAATGCGACTCGGGGAGAGGAAAAAAGGAAGTATTTTGCTTTTTCTCCCTGCGCGTGGGCACAATAGGCCGCATCAAGGGTCGCGATTATTTTTTTAAATGAGGTCTCCCTTACGCAAACGTTATCAGTGCCGAGACCCACAGATTTTGCGAGAGGTAGTATTTGCAGAGGGAAAAGAAAAGAAAACTTCTCTCGGATATCGGATGGATCGCGAAAAAAAACAACATTTCACAATTTCCTTTCCGCAAGAAATTTTGGAATCGTTTTACCCCAAATCCTGGAAAGAATTTATCAAAAATTTCCAACCGAAGCTATATTTAGGCTTCCCTTGAGCCAATTCATTTCGCTTTTCTCCCGCAAATAATTGACAATAACGTTTTACTTCGCTATTTTTTCCCGGACAATAAGGCACCAGGCGCCACGGTTGTCTTCGCTCCTTTCCAAGTATCTGCTTTTGGCAGATGAAAAACTTAATTTTCCCTCCGAGAGGCGTAACCAATCAACCAAACTCCCTACTTTTCCTCCTTCTCATTAATTCTTCCGAGCGTTACATCCTCAAACGGCTGACATCCCTTATCTTTTCAGACCTTCCCTCTTCCTCCAAGTGATTCTCCTCAAGTCTAAACTTTAAGTAGTAGTTTGGAAACACTAAGTCTTCTCTACACCGTTCACTATTCCGCAGTCTATCTACAGATGCCGTCAGTTAATTACCCAATTCTATAAAGCTTTGGTGTTTCCCTTGACACTTTCTTGTCCTCTAAATCCCGTGTCACAATTCACATGGTGACTACACCCGTCGATTGGATCAGATCGATCACGACAGCTCTCGTGAAGAAGTTCCTCATTAAAGCACGTTGTGACAGTTAAATCTCCGAAGACGATAGCAAACAGTATGTCCTAATAAACATATCAAGAGATATTTGATAAATATCAACTAACATTATACGTTAATGTCACGCATAAACAAAAGCGGGCAACATTCCTTATTACCAACAATTTTCTGAATTGATTACACCCACAAAATCTTTGACGAATTCCGTTTCGGAATAAATGATAACAGCAAGATTAAAACTTTTGATCGATGTGCGTATTATCGGCCCCACTCGAGACAAAAAGTGGAAGAGATTTGGGCAAAGAAGTTTAGCTCGTGGCACTCGCGTCTTTAGGCGAATGAGGAGCTCCATCAATATAAACGACAGCTACATTTTTTCGGGATCATTTTTTCGCCGCGTTCAAAGATTCGAAATGACATTTTTATCCTCAATTAAATAATAATTACTACTTTAATTCGGCGCGTAATAAGTGACACGAGTTAACTATTAAAGCCATAGAACAGCTGACGTATCAGATGCTCGACTTCAACTGTAAAACGTTCATCCTATGCAGCAACTCAACGATCGATTCTAAACTTATCATTATCGGTGAATTGCCACCGAAGGGGGATGGTTTGTATTTAAAGCAAGAACTTGAGATGGGCGATTGATATTTCGATTTGAAAACTTTTTAATTCAACGCATAATCCTGTTTAGTAGCATTATTTAACATTCGTGACGCAAGGATTGGAAAAGGTTCGCCGTCCGAAGGGTTTGAGCGCCGAATTTCCTGACGGCGATCTGCGTAACGAATCCCGGCGGATTCACCAGCCGGGATCCGCTCCATCCTTTTGCTTCTAGCGGAGGTACGGCGAGGCCGGGAGAGCACTTCGCGAGTAGAGTGGTGCAATTTGGGCAAATGACTTCCCTTCTAGTGCCGTGCTACGTCGTCGCTGAACGACACCTCTCCATTTTGTCCCTTTTAGAAGGTACGGAGCCGATCGGGAGGTCTAATTCCAACGGAGAAGCCCAACCCTCTTCTTCGCAAAGATTACCCAAAACATAATTATGGAAACACGTTTATTAAAGAAAAGTCCGACTCGGGCAACTACTTTCCCGCGCCGTTCACAGCTTCGAAAATTCTGACAAACTTCGGAGAAGGTTCATGATTTTTCGGAGGTAAATGTATTCGGTAAGGAGAGGAAATTTTAGGCGGCGAGGTGCTGTCAAATTGATTGATTGATTATTACGGCTTTAAGTCATTTCTCAGAAAGTTTTGCTACTTAAGAGGATGGACCGGTGGAGATGAGTGATGATAAAAGCATCACACGGATTCACGGGAAAGGATTCCAACCTGTGACATTACGGTTAAGGGGGTCGAGGATGTATATATAACCGCAACAACGGCGGCTGGGATGTCAAGCATTACGTTAACTTTACTTTGTTGTCATATGACCTTTCTCTCTCCCCCACTCTCCTCCCCCTCTCGACAAAAACCTAAGTTCGCCGACAAACGATGATAAAGGGAATACGTTAACAAGGACCGAGAAAGCCCTTGTTGCCTTTGCTAAAATATCCCCTAACGGCCACGTGAAAACCCCAAAGGTGATGAAATATTTTCTACACTTCGTTATCCGCTGAAGAAGCTCGCAAAAACATTCTAAATAAATCAAACCGCGGTTACGCAATTCGCGCTCCGATTTTACGCGTGGAAAGCGGCGAATAAAAAAAACATCTAACGATAAAAAAAAGTCGTCACCGGATACGACGCCGAAAAATGTCATTTTTATTCCCGCGTTTTATCTCGATTCTAAATTTAGAGATATTTAAATAGCCTACGATATTCTGCCGCTCGCGTGGAAATGAATGACATCCATTCATTCCACACAATGCGGTCAAATAAACGACGCTTCCCTTATCATCTCTATACAGTTACCCAACCTTTTCGGTTTCAAAGTACGGAGATTTGAGGGAGAAAGACATTTAAATATCGACAGGCGCCTAAAATATCCACTTCCTTTCGTCCGGCGATGACTGAAACCGGATGGCGACCACATTTTCGGAAAATAAATTCTCCCAAACCATAGCCCGGAATGGTAGCGTTTTATATTAATTTCCCGCCTCTCCCCGTCCCGAAACCCCATCGCGTTTTCTCCGGATGCTATTCAGCCCTGATGGAGGATATTGCTATTCATTGCATCCGCCCAGAGATACTTATCTGTTCTGCTTTTGCAAGGAATCCTCTCTCTTCATCGATTACAGGTGAACCTCGGATTACTCCCATCGAAAGCATTACGGGAACTTGGAAGAAAAGCGAATCGGAGGGGGGAGGGGGGAGAGTGAGGGAGGGGGTTGAAAGGTGGGAGGAGGAAGGACGGGGAGGGGGAGGAGGGAGACGGAAGAAGAAATTAGGGTCTATATCATCCATTTACAAGGGTAGGAAGCAAGGGTAATGGAGAAGACGAGGGAGGAGGTGAATGGATGGGGGGGGGGGGGGGGAGGGAGGACGAAGGGGTGGTATGGGGCGATTAATGCAATTATGAAAATTATAGCTCAATTCTAGGAGGGTTCTCAGGGTTACAAGGCTCCGAGAAGATAGTAATTTTCTTGAGATGATGGGATTGATGATACTGTTGCCACGTAGCATAATTAAGTAGTTGGTTATGGCGAATTGGCTCATGCTTTTACGACACGCTTCCAGGAAAAAAGTTTTCTCGAAGATATTGTCTCGTGTGTAATTTCTTGCGCTGGAATCATGAGAATTAAGTCGGCCATTGTAATACTTTGTACATATGCGAGAGAGGGAAGAGATTAGGTCGATAAGAAACACCTGCGAGCTGATTGATTGTCGAATTACGACGAAATATACGGAAAATAGAGATATAAATCACATTTATGGGGATCCGAGAGGAGTACGCTTAATTTCAGTGACTTGTTTGTTTTGCTTACCCCCGCGTATTTATGTTCGCGATAAAAAAAGCAAAAAAAGAGTTCTCCGGAATTGCTCGGACAATTAGCACTCACGAGAATTAAAGAGTGGCAATGAAATAAATTTAAACGCGGAAGATTACGCAAAAGAGAGGCAGTAGAGAAGCGGACACCTCGCTAAGGAGGAATTATAGGGCTCGGGAGAGGTAAAAATTCAAATCGCTATAACATTTACGGGTCACGGAACAAATAACGTTTACCGGGGCGCTACCCCCTGACGCCGTTACGAATGTAACCTGAACGGTTCGCGGTTAAAAATCGTCCCCGTCCGAGGAAAAAATCGAACGAGGCATTTTCGATCTTTTATTTTTTTAACGCGTTACGGATTAAATTGAAAAAAAAACAGTTTCGTAATTCCCGACTATTACGTTACCGAAATGCCGTTATGCCTGTTTCGTCTTATTATCCCGGGCATCAAAAAGCGAAGACAATAGAGTCTCTTCAAAATGGAAGCCTGCGGTGACGGTGCAAATTTGACGGCTTCGGGGAGGCCAAGAAAACGAAATATTGGCCGCCTATTGTGAACCGGTCACGTTTGGTAATTTCAATCGCCGTTCGATGATTCATGAAAAATCCTTTGGGAGAGAATTTGTGAGCTGCGCGGAGCTCAATACGCACGCGGTTTTCTATTAGGCTAAAATTTGACGGTGCGAGTACAGCCGTTGTGAAATTCTATCCCTGCCAGACACAGTGAAGCGCACGGAGCGATAACGAGAACGCGGTAAGATTCAAAACGTTTGAATAACACAGCAGATTTTTACGCTATAATTTGGGGCATCGCGTTCGCAGTCGGCAGGAGCAAGCCTGTTTCGATAATAAATATTTATTAAACAGCTTGAAACGTATGGAAAACTTGACAAAAAAATATAAACTTGGAAAACGGGTTAAAAATGCATGAAGCCGCTTGCTGGATGATACATACAAAACAGCTCACTTTGCCCGACTTTTAGCGGTGCAAATTGATGCTAAAACCAGGTAAATTTATTAAACTGTTAAGTTAGCACCCGACAGACCGTTCATAACGACGCTCAGAAAAGCTATTCGTTTTACAAGTTGAGTAGTTCATTTGATTCTAACGAGAATTGATCACAATCCTGAAATCGTGAGTTTTCCTTAGACGCTGATTTCCCAGAGTGAAAATTAAACATTAAGCTTTTTTAGTCTTGGGTGGTAACATTTTAAGATCAGCAAACACAATTCTAATTTCAATACACCCTCGAGTGATATAAACATAGAGTGAATAATTCAGATAGTTGCGGTAATTTCATGAGTGATTTGTGATAGATGCTTTTGCCTTTTAGTACATATCGGTCTTTGATAAAATTTACATTCGAAGCAAAAACTAAGTTATATTCAAGGAATCAATTGTTAATGTTACACACATAAAACGGTTGCCACAAAGTCACACTAGTTTTGGTTGATTTGTGCTTAAGTCTACAGAACCATTTTTTGGCTAAAGAAGTTTTCATGCAATTTAATTTACACGGTGTCTATGCATCAAAATTCAGGAAGAATAGATATAATTTATTATTGGATATTAAACATCTTACTTAAAGAGAATATATTATTCTCAAAATTTTAAGCCATTTTTAAGCAACGTTAATTTTGAATCACTTGTAAATTGCCAAATAACTACACGGATGCTCATACTTTTAACAATTTACGAGCACGTCATAAACTGGGAACTTTATACATGGAGAGGCTCCGAAGCGTCTCACTTGGTTAAAAGCTCTTTTGTGTACCTGGGCAAACGGAAACAAAAAGCACTCGAATTTGGACTCGGCGGAGGTCCTGCAGCCACGTGCAAATGGAAGTTCATTCAACGGAAGTTAAACTGTGTATGAGAAGTATACATAAAAAGTTAGCGATGAATTGAACTTCGCATCAAATAACTTTCATTTTTACGTTTTTTCCCGATGTTTTAAAGGAAACAATTCTGAAACCGTCAAAATAACCGAGTACGGACTACGCCGACAGACACCACGCCGACAGGACACTACTCCGACTGAGAAATATAAGGTCAAATAATTCTACTTAGGGGTTTTAATAATTTCGATGAAGTTTAATTTATTTACTGGGGACCTATTATTAGTAATACCCGTGTAATATTCCAATTGTTAATGACAATCGAATGTGAATTTTAAATAAAATAATGAAATGAAGAATAAATATATAAGATATTATAATGAAATAGGCACAATATTATTATCCATCAATTAAGAATTTTTATAAAAATTAAGAATATGCAAAGAAGGGGGAGCAGAGGGGGGAGGAAGGGGTCGTAATATATTAAAACAAAATATAAGCAATTATGGTATCCATCAACTAATTTTTTATAACAATTAAGAATGTGCAGGGAAAAGGAAAAAAGATGGTAAGGGGGCACAGGGGGGGAGGAAGGGGAGAGCGGAATATATTATAACGAAATATAAGTATATAAGCAATATTGCTATATTTTTGCATGGCAAATTATATTAAGTTATTTTCTAGTCAAATAAATATGTACTTGATAAACATTACTTTACATTTATTTAGTCATTCTCAATCAAAAATGTAAAAGTGAAGTGGGCAGGATGGGATGTTCTTTGCCACCCACCAGAACGTTCTTAATAACTCGGGAAATTTTCTATTCAAAAAAACGTCTTGTTAATATATGCCAGAAGGCTATAGTCGCCGATTATGCAAATGAAGAAAAGCTTGCATATTTAAGGGCAATTGCTCATAGTTTGTGATTATCCATCCTAGGAAATTATGTATTTTGAAATAAAATTTGGTTGAGATTCCATAATATTTAAAGAAGGAATATTGTTGGCTGAATTTAAGCTATTTTGTTTAACTATTCATTATTTTTGATAAAGTCTTTTGTTCATATAAATTCAACTAGTTTTTTCTAAATTCTTTCAAAAGAAATTCTGTCGTCATGTTTGTATGTTTATCTTTTGTAATATAATATTATTTGAATAGATATATAATTCTGGCAGTAATTTTTTGTATGATGTTTTCTATCATTTCTTTGTCGGAAACAAATTGAACCTTTAATTAATCTCAAATTTGATTCATATTAAAGCCTTGGATTCGATCACTACATCAAATTAATGGATAAAATTAGCAGTTCGCTTCATTAGCTAATCTACTATTGTGATTACCTTGCAAGCGGTGAATTTAACAAAAATTAAATTTTTTCTAAGCATCAATAATACGAATAAATCATAGCAAACGCTTTGCTTTTTGTCAATTTTGATATATCTTACTCCTAATTCCGAATGATTTCTTAAGCTCAAACACGCTTATTTGATGTGATTTAACTAGAAATTCTCTCCATAGCAGATCCATAAGAATGAGCAGAAAACATATTTAAATGTTAATTTTCTGTATAAAAGCTGGCAGAGGCAATGAAAGTACCATTAGTTTTCCTTGCAGCTAATCGTAGGCAATAGAATTATATATTCAAGCGCACGAGTCAGGTCATTTGAATCTAAAGTCCAGTTTAATTAGCAAACGCTGCTCATTTCAATCTTGTTTGTAATTTGATGTAAAATTTGTAAATGCACCAAAGTTGAAGAAGAATGAAAACACTTATCCATATTATATTTCCATGAAATTACGTTCTGCGAATGTTATTACTAAATAGCAGATGCTGTTCTTGTGCCAACTTTACGTGAAATCTCCATCACTAAGGAAAAAGCTAAAATGTTGAAATCCTACATTTAATTCCAAGCATTTATTTTTTTAATGTACTCGTAGATTAACTACTTACAAAAAGAAACATATATAATCAAAATGGGTAATAATGTTAAAAGGTACCAATGCTTATTATAATACGCAATGTCCCCCTCACCATCTTTTTTCCTTTTTTCTCCGCAAATTCTTAATTGTTATAAAAAATTTTAGTTGATGGATACCTATATTGCTTATATTTTGTTATAATAAATTACGCCCCATTCCTCTCCCCTCTGTCCCCCCTTCTTTGCATATTTTGAATTTTTATAATAATTCCTAATTGATGGATAACAATATTGTGCCTATTTTATTATAATATCTTATATATTTATTCTTCATTTCATTATTTTATTTAAAATTCTCATTCGATTGACATTAACAATTGGAATATTAATTAGCATAATACACGGGTATTACTACTACTAATAGGTCCCCAGTCAATAAATTAAACTTCATCGAAATTATTAAAACCTCTCAGGTAGAATTATTTGGCCTTATATTGCTCAGTCGGTGTAGTATCCTGTCGGCGTAGTGTCCTGTCGGCGTGGTGTCCTGTCGGCGTAGTGTCCTGTCGGCGTAGTGTCTGTCGGCGTGGTGTCTGTCGGCGTCGAGTCCGGCTACCCAAAATAACATCCTTCCCACCCATGCGCGCTTAATTTTCCTTCGCGCTAAAATATAATCCCACCGGTATACATTTTAAATACCTTTACACCCTTCCAAAATCCTTCTTCAGAAGTGCTTCTGCGAGAAAAAACACCACCAACTACCACTTTACATACCACCCGGTAAATTACGACGCATATCAATTTGAACCAAAATAACTAATCTTGACAATGGGAGCGAATGCGCCATTAACAGAGATACAATAAGCAGAGATTTAGTATATATATGTGTGTGTGTGTGCGCGCGTGCGTGCGCGTTTTGTATATATGCATGGGTGTATATATATTGACATTCCAAAACGATCGATAATTAATCGAAGCTAACATATATTTTTGAAGATATTCGGATGAAAAATTTGGAAGGTTCCTCAATTTGTCATTCCGTCAAGTCGCACGATATTTCCAGCGAGCGCATAACCCGATGCACTTCGATACCCTAGAAATTCAACGCATTGTGACAAGCATAGGAAAATACCTCCGCGATTTTGCGTCGGCGTGATTCGGGTGATTCCCCACTGTCACTTAGATTACATTTGCAGAGCGAGAGATCCTGAGTTCCAACCCGCAGGAAGTGATGGCTGCATATTGCATGATCAAATTCGTGCCCGCGATGGATTTGGATCGATCGGTTAGGAGATTTAGATTGGGTTTGCTCATGGTTTGCCGGGTAGAAAGCCGGGGATGGCGGAGGAGGCGTGCGCTACAAATACGAACGGCCACGGCCCGGCGCCATTATTATTTTCAGCATCACGATATATTTTGCGTTTTGTTCGAAAATTTGTCTATTCTCTCGCTCTAGCTGTGAGCCATTTAAGGCACGCATTACGAAATCTTAATGGATATCTCCAGCTTTGATCTGAATTTGTCTGTAAAGGGCCACTCCCTCGTCCAGATCGCTTCAGAAGAGCATTCCAGTTCTGGAACGAAAATAACTTAATTCGATTTTCCTGGACTAACGGAGAGGGAACGAGTTTCCGAACCACGATAAATATTAAATATTAAAAATTATATATATGTACCTATATAAAGAGAGCTTGATATTTTAAAATTTTACAGATAACCACTTATCGCTTGCATTGCTTTTACTTTTCAAAGAATAAAATAAAATAATAATAGCAATAGACCGTCTAAGATACGTTACAGTACAAATTTAATACCAATTAAAAAGGAAACTCGAAGCAATAATTCAACCCGGAACATAATTAATTTTGACATTGAAAGCCTTATAATTAAAAAACTTTTTAATGGTATTTTTATGGCGAACAACGTAATAAAGCTTTTAGAAATAAGTGTACAAATCGGAAAAAAATACAAAAAAACTGCGACCAAATACAAAACCCTCTATAATTTCGCTCTCTTTCGCTTTATTGGCCACAGAAATTCTCCTCGGCGAATAATACTTCTTTTTTTCCGAGAACCGAGTCACATTTTGAATGGAACAAGTATCATCCAGAGGCCGAGGTAATAATCTAATTCACACTAGAAAGCCCGTGCGCTAAGGGCTCGGCGAAAGAAAAGTGCCAATAAGCCTCAGCGCTGCCTCATCGAAGCGGGAGAGAAACGAACTAACAGACCAATTAAAAACAAACAAAAAATATCGCTCCTCTACCGTATCCGGATCGCTTTACGCCACATCACTACCCCTCTGCTACATTCTCAACCACTCCCACCACCCCACTCCCTACCCTCATTACTCCCAAGATCTTTCTGTGCATCCCATGTTTTTTTACCCTCTCTCCGCGTAACGATCAAAAAATGGAGTTCAAATATTGAAGCCTCCACGACGGAGACAAAAAAACGATGCTTTCGTTATTGCGGGGAGAGGGAAGTAATTTTATAAATAAGTGGTAAATATTGGAACGTTTTTTCTTCTGATTTTTCGGAGGACAAGCACGTCGCTGTACGCAAGCCGGATTTAAATTAACGATCGCAAATAAAGCGAGACTAAAAACTCCTGCGATGTCGGGTTCGCTTATTTATTTCCCGGCGACTTAATCACGGACTTCGGGACAATTACATCGGGCGTATAAACAATTAACGACGAAGAAAGCCAACTCTGGCGACGGGAGAAAGATGGAATCTTAGTCAACTTCTCCGGCTACAAAGGCCGGATTTACTGAAAGATGTGCTCAAAGCGTCCGGGAAACTTAAATGGCGCATTTTAACAACGACCGTGGCGAAACTTGCAACAACTGGACTGTTGCACGAAAACTGTTTAACAGGCGGGATAGCACGTACTAACTTCGAAAATTGCCCGGAATATATTTTGGTGCATCCGGAGGTGATGTTCGGTTGAACTTTTGGAACGCCGTGGACTCTCGCGTACAAGGATTGGGGCGAACTACGGATATTTTACAAGAGTTTGCAAGTTTCGCGCGTTATTTATTTCCAAACACAAGGAATGCGATAAGACCAACCGTAGCGGCGATAACCACAACATTAGCATTATTTAGGAACTCGATTAACCGAATGATGTAAAAACATAAATTCTCCCCCTCTCCTCCCCCGCTTGGCAGGGTAGGATCAAAAGTTAGCAGTATCGCATATAGGGACACAATTGGGGATACGTATCCTTGCGCTTGAAAGAGAGTCCCCCTTCCTACACACCTCTTCGGAATCTTCCCGCGCCAAGCAAATTTCAGGGCTTAAAGCGAGGCAAGACTAGAAAGAATCACGATACGTGAATTGTCAAGGGTTTCTCACAGTCGCAATATACCATTGGAAAGGTTTTGCTCACCAAGAAAATTCCCTATGGCATGATGCCAAATTTAGGGAATAATGCTCCATCCTATTCCATGGTTACAGAATTAATTTAGGATAGCCTGGAAGAGCATGCATGACACTCGATCAGGCGTCGCCCGCCTTCTCCATACCTCCCATTCTAGAATATGTAGATACAGTTTTGGATGCGTTGTGCTCTACAGGCGAATACCCCATCAACATTTGACATATCCCATCGACTGACATTTTCACTTATACGCCAAAAATTCACAAGATGTTTGGAAGACGGCTAACAAAAATGTTTTCAACAGAACACAGTGCGACGGACAATATTTTAGGAAAATCTAACCCAGTTTCGAAAAGACACGAATATGTTTCGCGCTCGAGGTGACGCAAGTTGAAATGTGACTCGATCACTTCGTGTCTGCGATGCTCAAAAAAGGAATGGAAACGCATTCTTCATAACCAAGATGGTGTCCGAAAAGTCAAGGCGATTTATTTCGAACATTTTGAAGAGGCTCATTACCCTGGAAATGGTCACAAAATCAAAGAGACTCTTATTAAATCTCTATGGTTTACAAAATGAATAAAAAAGAGACACGGAGAGGTGATTTCCATTGGGACAATCCGAATATCATTTCAATTTGTGACCTCCCGCTTCCAAATTCAACATATACATTCCTTTCTTTATTCCTACCTCTTCCTACGACAGATAGGCGTCATGTGGAAGAATCATGATGAAGACATTTTTCATGTTTGGGGGAATATACACATTTATTCCAGGAAGGTGCCAATTTTGGAGCACCATTGGATCAATTCGAGTAAACGACGAGAATTAAGAAGTAAAAATGTTCGTTTTTATGTCCCACGCGACCAACTTTTTCGTGATCGAATTTGTCGGCTTATTTTTGTATTATCACATTTGCCCGATTATAGGGCGACATCGAATATAGGGCGATCCCCTATTTCAGAAGTCACGCGAAAAAAATCGGGGTACTGATAATAAATTTTTATTTAAAAATACATGATCGGTTACATTTCATTTCCAGTGTAAGTATAATTATGCGATAAGATTAAGGAATAATTACGACAAAACGTGCATTTATTGGCTTCCAATGTCCTACATTAAATTATTAGTTTAATTTCTTAAAAAGTGTAATACGGGACAATGACATAAGCGCTATCTCTAATGCAGGGAAAATTTGGCAGCTACGTAAGCGTAATATTGTCTTCTAAGGGTGGAATAGACTATAGACCATAGAGGAATGAATTTTATTCGAGGTGAAAAGGAGAGGAGGAATAGTAGATATTATTGGCCGCGATTTTAGGGCGAGTACGAATTTTAGAAAAAAACATCGCCTTATAATCGGGAAAATACGGAATTTGCATTCCAGTACGAGCATGGAAAGTTCTCAATATAGAATGGGAGGAGAACGCAGGGAAAAACGCATTATTCCTCTTGGTAATATGATTAGTGGTCCTGTATTTCGCTAAAATATAACTGTACCGAGAAAAACGCGAAGGAGATTTATATGTAATTCACGAATAAAAATGCGTGGAATTTGCCCATAAAGAAAAAAATATGGGAAATGATTTACTATATCCTAAATTTTGAATAAACACCAAAATTCCGAGGAATTGATTTAGTTGAGTTTTACTGATTTATCCTTCTGCATACGCGAGGAAGAAAAAATCCTGCAGATATTCATGAATGCTTTATAACAGTGTACATTTGAAACTGAAGAAAATACAAATAAGAAACTAAATATGATGAAATGAGATCTTACATTTCACATTTTATATTACGTTAAATTTCTCTTTTAAAATGTTTAACAAGTTCAAATTACCTCTGTGACATTAAAAAAATAATTTCATTGGCATTTATTAAAAGCGATTCTTTTGGGTTTATCGTTAAATATCTGCCCGTAAATGTAAGATTTACTACATATTTAAACGCCCAATACTATTTAACTCTTATAGTCAATGATGAGAAAATAAAAGCGCTTGTTTTAATAGGTAGCTCCAAATGTTAAAGAATCTATGAAAAATATATTCCGTGTAATGAATCAGAACATGTAATAACGTCGCCTCCTGTTGAAATTAAGGGGGATCGTGAATTCACCGTAAGTTATGTTTGACAGATACATTTCTGTAGTGGATTCAAATGTATATTTACTTCCACCCAATGATTTATAGGATTTTCAAGTTTAACCGGGACAGACTCGCTAAGTTATTTATATGTTAAATTAGACACACATTGGAAGATGTTAAAAACGTCTAAGAGAAATACTGTTAAAACTGAATGAATCTCGTCGGATGATATTTACATGTTCATAAAACATAATACGTCTCGCACTACCGTTTGTATCAGTGGGACGTTAATAGTAAATTTCAGAACTTGACAACATCCTATAAATTCGAGAAATTTTCAATCAGAAGGTATTCCAAAGATGTATACAGCAACAATACGCGAATATAAAAGTTTGGCCTCGATTCGAATATTCGGCAACGGCCGAATCAAACGAATGTTGGATTAAATGTTATCGACAATAAAGATGTATTTTTAAATTACTGCTAAAACTATGCTCCGAATGAAAAAAAAACAGGGCGTCATTATGTCATAATGAGGCAATTATATCTTAAAATATGATTTGAATTATAAACTTATGCACAACATTTCTGGATTCGTTGACAAAAAAGCGCTGTGTTCAATGACGGTGTACCCATCTGAGCAAAAGATAAAAGCCGTTTCTTATTTTGGGTTACTTTATACATTGGAAAATAACTACAACTGGCGTTATTTTTATCTCTTTACACTCTAAATAATGTGTCTCCTTTTTTTGTAAAATCGAGGCATCTAAAAATCCCGAACAAATATTTATTAATATCTGACAACCGTCAAAATGGTAAATGTATAAATGGTTAACTATGAACATTAATCATAGTAATCCATTCCCACAAACATTTATCAACGTCACCAGTTGATCAATAATAAACGGGTTGGTAAGCCGCGAAATGCATGAAAACACCATCTCCTAGAAAGGAAATCTTTCAAACGCATTGAGTAATCGCTCATCTATCAAAACAAAGAAATTTCAGTCCGTGAATTTACGGTAGATTCTGTGAGAACGCAGTAGAGGAATGCTTTCCAAAATTGAATTTATTCTGAAGAAGGATGGAATTTGCTTGCCTTTTTATATCTATCTTAATTCATTTAGCCGAAGAAATCAGCATGCATTATAAAAATTCTAATCAGTATTGTATTTTAAATTAAGTATTCTACAAATACGCGGTCTAAAGTTATTCAACGCAAGTTCAACGTCGAAAACATATTCGTATTTTCAAACCATGAGAGTACATATACTTTTCCGTTAATATGAGGTCAACGGCAATTATTCATGTCATCCAGATTTCATATGCATAATAAATTAGGTCAACGCAAACGATATCATTGGAACGGAAAACAAAGACAGAAGCGTAGAATGAAAAATAAATCGCCTTCGGTAGGCGAGAAAGCAAATTCTTTGCCTTCGCCTTTCCTTTGTTACTCGTTTATTTTACCGGTGCTATTCATAGTATCCTTTAAACATTTCTTTTGAAACCAGAAAAATCATATTTTAGTGCTCCAGGAAGACGTCTCTATTTTCTTTTTGGCGAGCGGGCATCTCATGCGGCAGGTAAAAATATGCAAGCCGAACCGTTTTGAACGCAGAGAAAAGATTAATCCGACCGCGCAAAAGCTTTTGAGGTCAAATATGCGAGCACGAGGGAGACGCAGGAGTGACTAGGACACGTTTGCGTACTGTGCTGCCGCTACTACTCAGGTTTGAGTACTACGTGGCGGATAAACTCCGTAACCATTTCCTAGTATCGGTGGATACTCGTTGGGGCAGAATGCGCAAGGTTCCGTCGGATGAATTCGTATTACGTCGGGAAACATCGCCGCGAGATGTCAACGAAACGCCTCGGAAAACTTCGTTACACTCAGACCGGGAACGAAACAATATTCATCTCATGGTTTCGAGAGCAGTCAACTCTTTAAAATCCGGCACCCTCGGGAATTCGAAGGTGCCGGATTCCACATTTTTGTTGTTGTTGAGTAGTATTGGGGCAGCACAATACAGTGTACAAAAAACGCTTTTGAAAGAAAGTTAGCCTACACGGTAAAATAATAAACTTTATGGGCCGTATTCATAGTTCATAGGTTAACTTTAATAAGTCTTCTTTCTGCGCCTTGATACCGTATAATGTGGACCAGCCAAAGTTATATTCCTGCATCAGGTTTATCTATCCTTCTCTCTCTAGCCGCTTTATTATTTCAAGTATTTGAACTACGGTAAGTGTAACACGCTTTTGTTTTTCTTAGCGTCTTGATTTTTGCTCGTCATAATTGCAGGATGGGGTAAGAATTTTACGATAAAACATCTATACACAAATGAATAGTAAAACAGTGGCCGACAACAGTTGTTTACATTCGATGGCGACGGATTCGTAATTCTCTCGAAAAACAAGTGCTCTCAGAGGAGCGTGCCGGATGATTTTCTTAATATTCCCGGTTTTTAAAATCACGATTTTCTTGCGAAAAGTGTCGTTTTTTTTAGATTTACCGGGATTTAAGGTGCCGGATTTACGAGAGTTTACCGAATTTGGAGAATCTCCGCTTGGGTATGTTACGAGCGACCACAACTTTTCAAGTTTATAAACTGACGATGCGTGCTCGACGACGACCGGCTTCGAAATTAAGGCTGACGTCTCTTACGCTGATCACTGCCCAAGAAACTCCGAGTCGCGAAACGTATTTTCCAGCCGCATGAAAGGACGTCATATGAACGGGAAAGACAACTTCAAAGAAACAATTCGATGGAAAGGTAATGATTTTAACCTAGTGCCCTAAAAGCGCGTTTATTTAAAATAAACCGAGGATTGCAACGGCCTTTTTTTTGTAAATGAAACTTTGCGGTTAAAAAAAAACACGTTGCATCCGAGCCTCAATTAAAGAAGCGTAAAAAAGAACACTTGCACTTTTAATTACCCCAACTAAACAACATCTGGATCTCGTTTGGAATTAAACCTTCCCAGAAATCGATCGCTCGTCTCTTTCAAATCTTTCCCTCTCGCAAATTTGATGGATTATTTTCCTTCGATCCTGTGATCCTTTCCAAGCCATCCCTCCCCACTTTTTCCCCTCCTTTATAAACCTGCGCCTGGAATACCAACACGAGCGAGGGCCATAAACGGGAGGTTTGAAAAGAAGGGATGAGAGGGCGTGGAGGGCACGGCGCGCGCACTTCGGCTGGGAGAAGAGATTGAAGGAGCCAGGAAAAGGACGGGAGGAGGGGGAAGGGAAGGGGGGTGGGAGGCAGAAAGGAATGTCTTCAAAGGGATGGCGAGTGACAGACAAAATGCGCTGCTCTGGAGATTGAGTGGGATGATGGCACAAAAGAAAGAAAGAGAGAGAGAGAGAAAGAAAGCAGAGAGGAAAGGGGAGCGAGAAATTCAGAAAAAATATGAAATCGATAAAAGAATTCCATGTGAAATACCATGGCAAATTATGTGGAAACGCTAAGTTCACGAATACTGGGGACATTTCCCGTGGCGTTCCAAAGATAAATATTATTCGATACTTGGCACGACAAGTGGTCCGAGAAGTCCGGGAAAAAAACGCAGTTCCCGGATTAAAACGACGTCGTCTCGTTTTCTCTCGACCAGTTTGGACGACATATCGACGGTTGAAGGTAATAACATTTGCTTTTTTTACCCCCAAATAGCTCCAATTAAACGACTGGGAATGCTGAAAATTAAATAAGGTCAGTCTGCCATATTTTCCAATGCCTTAGCTGAATAAAAGGCTTTTCTCCGTGTCACGTGCATTGTCTTGCTCGTTGTTTACGATGTCTCAAAATTCTTTGACCGAAGCGAATTCGACATAGGACATATATAAGCGTGATTATTTCATTTTCCTGGCATATTGGTCTCAAAATTCTACGTCGAATACGTCATTTAACGGGGTTTAAGTAACACTGGCGACTAATTTGAGGGAAATGAAGCCTCGATTTCCTTCTTCCTCAATCCCGAAAAATGTTTTCCTCTTAAAATATTTTTACCAAGCTACAGAGGGAAGGAAAACGGAAGCAATATTTTCGCATTTCGATAACGAAAATACGGTCGAACATCGAAGATATCCATTGAATCCGTCAAACGGAAAAAAAGCATTAACCTCAAACTCGCGCGTAAATTGAGCTCTAATATTTTTTAAATGTCTTCAACGAGTAACTCCCGGTCGCATTTACCGCAAAATTCCGAAACATCCAACGATTTTTTTCCTCTCGTTCCGTAATTAAGAGTTTCGCGAAGACAAAACTCACAGATTCGCGTCCATAAACACACACACACGTACATGCATACGTACATACAGACACGAACACCACATAACACACAAACACACAGGTAACGTGTATTCATTTCTATAAAAGACTCCATAATTCGCCACATACCGACTTCCTAGTGACGTAAGCGAAGCGAACTACGACTCTGCAGAGGATCGCAGGAACAGCCTCCTGATCCACAGACCTTGGCACCCCCTGCTTCAGTCAAAGGGTGGAAGAAAGGGGGAGAGGGAGGGAGAGGTTTTTTTGAAGAGAGAGAGAAGTAAAAAAAGAGGCGGCTTTTGCCTTCATGCCGCGGATCTTCATAATGAGAGGGGCGGGGGACGAGTAGGAAGAAGGCAGTCGGGGGTAAACAGGGAAAGAGGATGAGAGAAAGGGAGGAGAAGGGGTGAGGTGAGGGAGGAAGTTGTATTGCCGAGCGAGAGAGGGAGGAGGCGAGTGGGCGCAGCGAGAAGAGAGAAAAGGAGGGAGAGAGCGTGTTTACGGAGATGAGAGAGCGAAGAGAGAGCGAGAGAGAGGCATAAGCCGGGTTTACACATGCTCTCTCCCCACTTGCTTTCACCCTACCTTCGAGCGCCTCCTTCCCTCTTCCTCCGAAACTCCACTCGCTCTCCCTCCCGTTCCCCACTCCTTCTCTCTCCCTCTCACGCACACACACACCCTTGCAAAACGGGTTTTTCGGCTCCGAAAACCTGTGAGCACCGAATTCCCTCTCAACCCCTGTATGCTCGGACGTTGTTGTCCATAGTTAGTTTTCGCGCTGTTCCCAATGATGGCAGAGGCTGCCGAGGACATGAAGGAGATGGAGGGAGGCGAGGCGAGGAAAGAGAAAGAGAGACGGGAAAAAGAGAAAGAGAGAGAGAGAGGAATGAGGCACTCGCTAATCTGAGGCTGTCACAGCATGCACGACAGCTTTAGCATGTAGGGAGAAACTTTTTAAAAAGCGGACGATGCGAACCTGAATGGATGCAGGAATGAGAAAGAGTGAGAGAGAGGCTGAGATAGACGTGCCCCTGGATCGAGTAAAGGTGTACGAAGTTTTCGCGAGATATCCTTCCGTGGGAAGAATAAAAAAACATCCACGCGGAAAGACCCGGCTTTATCAAAGAGAGGGGCGAGGCACACGAGAGACTGCTATGGCAAATGGCTAGATTACTCGCTCCTCCGATGATTTTTCCCTTTTTTATCGCCCCGACGAAATCTCGGCACCGTGCATAAATATGTTGGAACCGGCACGATTGCTGGCGCGAATCCACCATAGAACCGAGTTTACTTAGGTTTTGTTTGAGAAGGTTAAGTGTCCTATCCTTTGATGGCGCTAGGAGTCGGTCGAGGGCAAAGGGAAATGGATCCGGTTTGATTTTCGTTGGGTCGCTGTTTGGCCGAGCGGCCCAGGCTCGGAACCGGAGCATTTCCTACAAGAAACACACCTAAAAGCTGGTGCTGTCCGCGCCGTTATTTTAGCGAAGGCAGCCTCTCGCTTTACCTTCGGGATTTGAACCGGAAGTACGCCGAGATTTCTTTCTGCGGCGGACTCGCTCTTTTAGCAAATTCCACGGTTCCTTTGAGTGGGGAAAAAGAGAGAGAGGTGGTTTGGCCCTGTTTAAAATAGGTAAAACAAATTGGTATTTTCGTTGTTTGAGAGGATAAAGCGAGGAGCGGGCGGTGCTAATGCACACAGGTGCTTGCGTTACATTAGCGGTTTTCGTTGTGTACCAACGACTCGAAACGCGTGACAAACAATGAAAAAAAAAACGCTTTCCGCGAAATTATATTTTCTGTTTCGCCGTCATCCTTGAAGGCATGGCGGAAAATGGGATGCCGACGTTTTTTTCCAAAATAAATATGTTGACAAAAGATTTCTTGCTTATGTTCCAACAATTAAATATCGAGCCCGTGCCATAAGCTGGAATCCAAATGATGTCGAAGACAACCTCAACGGAAAAAGAAATATCGGAAAAGGTTGAGGCGAAATCCGGTTACAGGGTAGCCGTAAATCCACCACTCGTTGATTCAAAAATATTTGTTTCGGTGGATAATTACCGAGTACGGCCGCTCTATAGACCAAATGCGTGTCTAGATTTCCAAACAGCTTTATAGCTATTAGTATTATCTTCGTTATCATTAATTAATATATTTTATAACTATTGGCTATCGCTTGATATCCAAGCGTGTGATATATTATAAGAGTGACATATTTTTATGATTTCGTAACGCGATAATTTGAATTAGGTACGTCCTAAATAAAACTCAACACATTCAGGTAAATCGAAGTTAATTCGATCATGAATATAAACGTGGTTTCTGGGACGGCTATCGAAAATAAAAATGCATATGCATGGAAATATACAACAACTCGTTCGACAAAGTATTGCAGACGATGAATAATTCATAATAGGAGGATGATTGCGCTGGGCCCTAGGGATAGAGACTAGAATTCCCACTTCGCGAAACGTTTGGGTTTCACACCTAATGAGTACATGAGCGACAGTTTGTTACAAAAACATGTTCTCGAGCGAAATATCAGCAATGCGTCGCCATGACTCAATAATGAGCGCAAAATCCTTCCTATAGCAGCCGCGAGACGAGACGACAAAAAACGAAATAACGGCGTTCGCCATTAGCCCAGACACAAAAATCGAAAATGATGGGGCCGTAGTTGATGTTGGTAAAACTACATCTACGTACAAGCGTGTTATCATATATAAATGATTTCCTCCTCATAATAAATGACGTATTTTAACAGAGTATTCGTGTAACATCTGAAAATGCCCCTTTCTGTCCACAATAACGGTAATATAACCAAACATTCATTCCGCAAGAACATGAGAATACATCCATTTTGTTTTCACTTCAACATGGTTTTTTTCTATAGAGAATTAACGAGTAAGGCAATACCCAATCAAGTAATAACACACAAACAAATAACTAAGAACTCCGCCTCTATGCGCTTCGTCCACCTTCACCTTTCCGCCCAAACTTAACTAAGCGAGCAAAATTTTGAAATAACTTGAAATGGATTCAAAACTAAAAAAAGTTAACTTGATACAACTGGCCGCAATTCAGTTCAAATTCTAACCTCATTATAATGCAAGTGAAAATGTTCCAGATTTGTTCTCGCTCAATTACAGAGGAAAAATACCCTTCAGCGATCGAATTCGTAGAGCCGCGAAGCGACCCACCTATTGGATGTGACGTGTCTAGCCAGTGGCGGATTTAGATGGGGGGTCGCACATGGCGAGTGCCAAGGGCCCCGTGAAGCAGGGGGCACCGTAAAGTAAGAGGCCCCGAAAAAATGATCGTGTATATAAACTCAGAAATATTAAATGTCTCAATTTAAAAACCAGTGGAACCTCTATGATTCGATAGAAAAACGATCGTTAAGAGGTGTCACAAAAGAGGGTAGCTAGCTATATATTTAGATTGCAGGGCCCCTGACTGCTTAGCGCCAGGGCCCCCCAAATGTTTAGCGCCCGGAGGCCCAAAAATGTTTAGCGCCAGGGGCCTCAGGAGGCGTAAATCCGCCACTGGGTCCAGCCAAGATTTCCTTCATAATACAGTGAGATCAGGGCACGCAAATAAAGAGATGAAGTTTGACTAACCATTTTTATTTCAAATCCCATCTCTGTGACCGATCTCCCGATAACTATAAATCACAAAACCAATAAAGTCAGCTTAAGCGTTTCATTTTTTTCATCCTCATCGTTGAAAACAACCAAATGAGGAAACGATTTGTAATCTGCGACAGAAATGTAAAAGGTCAGTGGTTATGGAAGATAATATCCCTCGAGGTATGAGTACCCTCCGTGGGGACAACATTCGTTCATGGCTTTACGGTTCGTTTCGATTGCGTTTCGCACAAATAGATGGAGATTTGAATTTCCATTTTGATCAACCGAATTCACGGATATATTACCACATCGATTTTCGAACTTCTCTATCTGCGGCCAGTATGAACGTAAAATACGTTTTTCTAAGAGCCAGCAAAACTTTAACTCCTACGGCAAAACGCGTGCGAATATGATTTATTAGATATTGTGCATTAAAAACAGAGATGCTCCCATAAAACGTAGTTATTTCATAAACCTCATCATATGATTTTGATCGAGGTGACACCATTTTGGGCTAAATAAAATAGCAAAAATGTCTTGGATAGGCCCTTCAGAAGGCTCATCTTGATGTTATGGACACTTATAAGGTCGGGAGCAAATACATTTGAATGTCCCATTTTAAAACCAAACGTGGTGATGCCATAGAGTAAACTCGAATAAAATAGGGGGAAAAATTATAGAAACGGAGTAAAAAAATACCGAAACACTCCCGGGAGAGTTAGAATTTTCTGTTATTACAGAAGCCTACACCGCCGCCGTAGACAACGGTATGAGAACCACCCACGGCAAAATCCAGCAGGATTTTTTTTCTAAATCGGCCGCTTGCGCAGCGGAAAAAACATCCACATGGAAGTAGGTAACACTCGTAGCTTCCAGGCATGAGCGGGCAAGAAAGTTAAGAGACAGTTTTTTCAGATAAACACAAATCGAACGGACATGCGACAGTTTTCATTTTTTTTTCGGGAGCATGTCGGCGAAGCTGTTGAGAGTATTTGAGGCCGATCTTCAAGGGTTTGCGGGTAAGAGGGGGTGAACGAGAGTGGAGAGGGAGACGGCGGGGGTGGAAAGTTATTCCGCGACATCGGTCAGCGAGGGAGCCACGCACGAAGCGAAGAGAGATTTGGAATCACGGGCGCCGCCGATCAAGTGGCGAAGTGTCACGGACGCCGACTCTACACTCTCCAACTACACGCACGCACGCGCGCGCACATAGGGAAGACATTGCGCCTCTTAACTCCCACACTTACCGTAGTCATCTGGTTGATGGGGATACGATCTGGATGTACGTGCTCAAAGTCTATGCATTGCTGGCCCGTACCCAAGGTCAGCCAGCGCGGTGAACTATGGGCAGCTTTCTGACACGCGCTGCGGACGGTACACCTAAAAAGAAAAACAAGAAAAAGAATGATATTACCGTAAAAAAACCGAGCCGTGCCACTTTTACATGGCGCACCGACCTGATTCTCGAAGTTTTCGCCATGAATGCTCCGATGACTGTCTAAATCCGCGCCCCATATCTTATACAACCCACAACAATAGAGCGAGATTTTCGAATTGATTGCATACCTATGGACACCCAACGGTACTTTAACCCTCCGGTACTCGCGTGGGGTAGATTTCTACCCCACCCTTCGCATTTTATGATGGTTTCCCTCCCGTTTTTTTTTCGCTGTCTCCTCCTTTTCAGTAGCTGGAATGGCACATATGCGGAAGGTTTTTAGGCAAAAGTTTATAGTATTGTGTCAACCGTTTTTGAGTTAGGAAGCTTTTTCTTAGACGGCGCACGGCGATTTGAGAGGAACATCTGTGATATATCTCCTCGTGTGGAAAATATTGTTGCTGCTTTGGTGAATTAGTTTTAAATGCAACAATTGACAGTTTATTCACGTTTCTGCTTCTCACTCAACAAATTTTAACCGATACCTATAATTTCTGAGGTGAGGAAAAAAACTTATGATCTTTTTACTTTCTCTCTCCATATGCAATATTATTGATAGTAAATTATTAAATTTTTATACACTAATTGTCTCACATTAATTAATTTATACTTTGTGGTTGTGCACGAGACATCTGAAAAACATTCTGAGACATCTGAGAAAAATAATGAGACATTATGAGAAAAATAAATGTGTATGAAACATATGAGAAAATGAGGACTCTTTTGAAAAATAGTAAAATTATTACAATTGTACTTTTATAAACTTTTATGTATTTATTAAATATTTATATTAAAAAGGAATTGTAATTTAACCATTTTTTACCAAATTTCATTTTGTATTTTGTTTTCGCATGCCAAAAATATATTTTCGCTATTTTTGACATTAAAGAAATACTGACTTAAGTTTTGTCAATTTTTATTTTAAAATAATATTACTAAATATTCTTAAAAAAATATCTGTTGTGTTTCTATTAAATTATATATATGTAATTTTTTTGACGAATGAACTATATTTGGCATGTATTTTCAATGTAATACATATGGGGTTAAAATCTACCCCGCGCGAGTGCTCGTGTTTGAAAAACCCGCGCGAGTACTGGAGGATTAATAGACCGATGAAGAACACGCGATGTTAATATTAAATTTTTATTTAATTCGGCAAAAACGGTGCCATAATTCGAACTTGAAAACCAAAGCAATTATAAAAACTCTCGCCTCTTCGAAAAAATCGAGACAGAAAGAAAAAGCGGAAATAAAAATGTTTCGAAGAGCGAAATACGTCCGACGGATATCGGAGTGTAACAGCCTCTTTCGACTCGAAAGCATTTAAACTATTTCGAAAAAAACGCGTTCCGGTAAAAATAAGAAAACCAGCGGAAATACCGGTTTTTTTACGCAAAAAATTCTCGCCATTCGCTTCGCAAAATCGTTTCATCACCTCGGAGCCTCCTCTTCAAATACCGCCGACTATAAATGCGATCTGCTTTAATACGCTTACAGTTTAAAGGTAATTTAAGAGAGAGATTGCAGTTCGTATTGCTGCATCGATGACAGAAGGGGAATTTTCACGAATCCTTGCCTTTTTCGCCGTTAAATGCTTGCGTTAGTTGGAAATGCCAATATTTTTTGCTTCTCGAATACCCTTTACGAATTATTAATTTGTGATAAATAAAAAATTCATGGCCAAAGTCATGGCTACGATAAATTATTATTAAGATAATTAATTCGATATGAAATCGGCTAAAAATAAGACCACGTTTCCATAATCACTTAGATCAAAGCTGGGGATAAATTACCACGTAATCTTCATCGCAAATAGGCCAATTTTTTAAATAATTATCAATTAAACTTTTGCATCCTCATTCGGACTACAAAATTCATTAAATTTTTCTCAAGCACTCGTAAAATAGAAAAGTAAAAGGGGATCAGATTACGCGTATAAAGAAACAGATTTCCCTGTCAAAATACAAGCACATTTGAGGAGCTACTTCCTTGAGGGGCAGCGCATGTGTAGTTCAACTGTTTTTCGTAGAAAACCGAGCACCTGCTGTGTTTTTCCGTCGTGCGTGTTGATTCAGAGGCTCGAGGCGATGGAAATATTAACGTCTTTCGAACTCGGCGATCTCACGCATAGATAATTTCGTAGCTATTTTCTATGCCCTTGCCTTTCCGTGAGTGAATTATATTATCGATGAAGCAACAATGTTCAATCTCCAGGGAACGATGTGAATGGCCCGTCGAGGGGAATTGTACAACAATGGAGGAGCTTCCTACTTCCGCCAAATATGTTCAATTTTCATAAAGATAAACACGATGTTTTCGCGTCGAAGCGCCTCATGAAAATTAATACGTTGCGTAATCGTCAGGAGAGATTCAGAGTAACGAATAATCAAGTTTAGAAGTTTATCCGACGCCATTCCTTCCATACTCATCGTCAAGATGACGCCCTTTTCTTCACCATAAAATTCACAATAGTGCATTCGCATAATTAGCTTATCTTTCTATTAAACGCCACCATATCAACAATATTATAATTGCTTCGGGGGGAGTGGAGAGATAATGGGTACTATAGTGTTTTAGACGTTCCCTACGAAGATCATTTCGCTGGTATTCCTACGAATACTAGCTTATCGGCCGCCACGATCTTATATTTCCATTTTCGGCTTTTTTTCAATGAATTCTTAGGAGGGAAGTGCTGTTGTGCGTCGACTCTACGGCAGCTCACAGCGCGAGAGGAACGAGCGTGAGACATTAAGAGGGAACGACGGGAGGGGGAGAAAGAGGGTGGTGGGAAGAGGACCGGAGAGGAGAGAAGCGGGAAAGGGGAGGGGGCGAGAGGTGATTTAGGAGGGTGCCGCCTCGAAACGGGGCCACGGCAGTCGCCACAGTCGACACGCACCCTAGAGTCAGGTGCCCAAAAGCTAAAGCAATTATCCGACTAAATAGCCGCCGGAATAATTTAGCCCACGATTCACTTCCTTCTTAATCGAATTAGCAGTCCGACTCGCGTCGCCATCTTCGGATTCTTTTGGTAAATTTTTGTAAATGTTTCCCAATTCTTTCGCCTTTTTTCCTTCCTCTTTTATCGCTAGCTTTTGATATTCCATTCCCGAGTCTCTGCCGGCAGTTTTTTTTTGTTCCATGAAAAACGCGAGAAATTAAATTTTTTTTAATGTTTCCGAGCCGCCTTGATATATTTATGGAGCAAAATAAAAAGAGAGTAGTTGGAAATAAAATTAATCAACCTCTCTAGCTGATTCCCTAATCAACTCGTAGCATACTTCCGCCTCCGGGGCGTCCGTCACCCGAGAGACGCTTTTTCCGTATACGGTCCTATTCTCGGTGCGATGCCTTCGTGAATCATGGAATATCTCAGACGAACGTAATGCCGGACGTGGGATTCGAACCCGAAAATTCATTAGGAGGAGAACATTTTTCTTTCTCAAAGTGAATTTTTAAGGTGACATTTTGCAAGATGCCAAATCTTAATACATCATTATTGACGAGGGCTTTATTTGACTGCGACTAACATTCCAAGCGTCCAAAAAGTTGGAAAGCATCAATCAATCTCTCCATGATTTTGAGATTTCATTGTGGCCCAGTTTCTCTTTGCTATGATAAAATTTATATATTCCCATTCGGAAATTTTATAGAATATTAAGATACGATTTAGCGACTACAAACTCAAGTGGTCAGTCGCGAAATACTTCAATTTCTTTCTTTTAAAAAATCAACCCATTATACCATATTAGTTAATACTTTTAGCTTCGGCCATCCCAAGAAATCGTGGTACCTATTGAACGTGATGCTGAATATTCTTTCATAAATGATATTAAATCGGCCTTTTGTATGGTATGGAGGATAAATTAGGAGAAATACACCTTCATGACTCTCAGATGATGACTATATTTTCCAATCAAGATATTCTGGATATAACCCTAAGTGTTACTAACGCGTCTTTTGCATCATATGTTCACTCATTTATTACTCATATAAACATACATATATAAATATAAATTAGAACTTAAGCCTATAGACAAGAGAATAATTCTCTTTCGAGCCATTAAAATATGTTTCAAACATGCCAGAAATTCCGTATAGAATCATGAAAACCTATTTTCACACCTCTGAAGAAGAGGGTTTAATTACCATGACTGCCTCGCTCTCTTTTGCCACATTTGACCCTGTTGACCATCGTATCGCATTATCGCTTGCATTAACACGTTTAGTTATAAAAACCTACTTGATTCAGCGTATTTCAGAGAGGAACGACTGCCAAAATAAACAGCTTTAAATAAAAAAACACTCAAGTCGCATTTTATTTCGATAAAAATACGCAAATTTTTAACGTAAGAATCCAAGCGGGAAAGAACAGCAGGAAAATATATTTGATGCTGTATCCTTTAAATTTTAATAGATTTTTTATTGAGTGCACGGATTAATAAGGCTGTATTAATTGTAAATCTATTTGATTAATACTGCACGTCTCCGAATCACGACTATTTCTTTGTTCCTCTACCTCAGCACTTTTAAGTACAAAAGAGACTAATGCATTCAGGAACGCCAGTGCCACATTTAAGTTTATGCTTGAATGTAAATTCAAGTTAGACAAGGAGAAAAATCTCTTCTTGACCAGTACTCGAACTCGTGTCTTCCATTTAGTTGGCAGCTACTCCACCACTTTGGCGATCAAATCAAATTAGTGGATGCATCGCTTAACTGTGATTAGGTAGAGGAATTCACAGGCTGAACTTCAAAGAGGATGTTCAAAGGCTTGCTACTTAACCTCGCCATTCCTCGCTACATATCCCCTATTTTAAGAATGGAGAACTGCTCTAACTTGATAGACCAAGCGATAGAAGAGCACTGGATGTGGAAGGCTGGATTTTGTATCCCAGTCAGGACCAGAAATTTCTTCCTGTATCCCTTTGATCGAACACTTCCTTTCCTCGTGATTTTCGCTTTTATTACCCTGTGAGCATTACTGTTTGTGGCCATTTTCATTTAGTTCAGTGCTGAGCTTTCGTTTGCCGTTTCCGTAATCTGCCTCAAATGTTGCGTTTTCTATTGATTCAAAATTACCACCGACGCTTCGGTAAGCACGAACCGATCCCAAATTGAGGTACTGGACAAAGCAAAAAAAAATGCAAAGCCATAATTACGTTCGTTTGGGATTATTTGACCTTCAAGCTTTGAAATGCGCATTTATCTCGTTTTCCCATTTCCTGTTAATTAAGTATCTATCGCGGGATATTTTGAAATGGCTATCGCTTGAGTTACGGTCCTAGTTCTTTTCGCCAGTAAAGAAGGAAGAATTACAGACCTTTTCTCGAATCTATCAATCCATTCGGTTCCGGATAAATGAATATTAAGTCATGAAGTGTAATCGCATTAACCCAACTACATCTCTTCCGACGATCGAGATGTAGCAATTATGGCTCTACTTGAGACTTTCACACTCATCTAATTTTGTAATGCCGCAATTCTTTGAGAAATTAATGCGATTATTTACATGAGCCTTTGATGTAAGCCGCTTACCCCGTGGCTTTATTCAACAACCGTGACTAGTAGTTTTGTTACAGGGGCACGTCAATGATTTGCCCCCATAACCCCTTTAAACCCGACCGCCGATATTTCTCTGGCCGCGAAGAAGCTGAAATAATCCATAAAAACGCGGCTTTCTTCTACCTTTACCAAAAGGAATCAACGCGGCGAACTAAAATTCCTCTAGTGCGCGATAAGTTTTTCGCCAAAGTGTGCTAAAAATTGAGCGGAGAGGATAAGAGAGAAAAAAAACAAAATAATAACTCTCTCAAGTTTCGACATTCAAGAATCGAAACAATTAAAACGGGAGACTGGGAGCGGTGACGAAAACGGAGTGGATAATAACAATAATAATAATAAAAAAACAAAACCGCTTACAAAAACAACTTTTCGAGGCGCTCTGAGCGGAGAAGTCGGGAGGCAAGAGGAGAGGAAAAAATCGAAAAACTAAATTCTTCCCTCATTACCGCCTCCGCGAATCGCGACGCGAGAAAAAAATGAACGTCTTGTACTTGGTTTTTAATCTGGCTCCACCCTTCTCTAGCCCTCAGGTCCCTGCGCAAGACCTCAGACGGTCACGGCCTAGTTACGGAATCCGGCTTATCCTGACCGAGTGCTCATGCGGCCGTGAGTCACACAATGACATTTCAAAGAGCGAGACCGCAAATGTCTCCCTCTCCCCGTCGCGGACTACTCGAAACTGCTACGCTTTCGGCGGCTCAAGAAGGGATTTACGGGGAAAGTCATGCAGACGACGGTCGAGAAATTCTCAATTCCCTTTGAGCGGATTCCACTTAACCCGGCTTTTGGGCCGCCATTATCGAAGACACACTCTATGGCGGCCGGGATTTTCGGAATCGACGATATAAGGGGCCACTGCGGTTGCGCGCGCGCGCGCGTACGCGTCAGAACGGTTATAGAAAAACGTCGCGGCGATTTACGGCCGGAAGGAGAAAGGGAGGAAGAGACGTTTTCGTCTTAATTACCGCCTTTTTTTCCGCCAGCTTCGGATCGAATGATTGTATCTCGGGACGTGAAATTTTTTATTCGCTGCGTAGGTAACGGAGAACCTGGCATCGGGGTCCGAGAATTTCAAATCTAAAAATGTATATGATCGGTTGCCTTCGTGATTGTGTGGACCAGGGGTCGGCAAACTTTTCTGCATGGAGGGCCCCACTCGTCGTTGTGAATGCTTCGGAAAATCACATAAAAAGTCATGAGAGCCTCGGTGTCCCGGATGATCGTTTGCATCAAAAGTTACCTAGAGATTCTGCGATCTCGTATTAGTGAAGATCAAGCCTAAACCGGGGGCATCTTGCCGCAATGGCGGCAAGTGAGTTTAGGTAAGTTCAGTGTAGAACCTAATTGTAAATTGTTTTCAGTAAAGACGGAGTCTACGGCTACGGTCGCTGACAATCTTTTCTTCTGTTTCCATTAACACTGTTACGAAAAATAAGCATGCAAGGATAAGTGAAAACTAATTTATTTTAATTGAAAATGGATTTAAGTCCGAATTTATTTATTTTAAACTATAAAATAAATCGAGAATGAAATGGTGATGTTATTAATAAAAATGTTAAGAGTGATAAAAGCACCTAAACTGCACCGAAAATGAGTTTATATATTTTCTTCTTTAACAAAATTTTTTAGTAACTATGGGAACTTGCAAGCAGAAGCAGAAGAGATTTCGTATTAGAAGCCATTTTGTAGTTTGCAAATAACTATTGTCTTAGATTTTTATCGTTGAGATGATGAGATGATTTTATCATTGAGAGACTTGAATATACCGTTTCTTGTTCTGGCGTTAAGACTTCACCTTAAAAGGTTTTGAGACCATAATTTTACAGAAAAAATATGAAATTGTTTGTATTAAATCCACCGACCACATTTTCATCATAGCTTCGCGGGCCGCAAGAAGTGTTCTCGGGCGCCGCATGTGGAGTGCGGGCAGTAGGTTGCCGACCCCTGATATAGATGGCCGAGTTTTTTCGTTCACGGAAGAAAATCGCGGTAGCTAAGGAGGGAATGTTGCCCTGAGGAGGGATCTTCGAAATGATGCATTCCTTACTCTTCGACAGCACGCGACCGCTATTAATTACCAAACTTGCTTAGAAGATGAAGAAATCGGGAAACTAAATAAATATATTAATGCTCTCTATACCTTGAAGCAGGGAAGTCAATCTCTAAGAGACATCAGGGCCTCATTGAAGCGCTGGATGTTATGGACCTCTGTTTTTCAATTGGAAATAATAATTTAGAAAACGCGGTAAAATGTTCCTGAATAACTACGATAAAGCCTCATCCCCTTTTCATAAAAATAAAGTATTTATACAAAATTTTGAGCGATTTAATTAAGTCAAAAATTTTATTTCGGGCTACAGTAAGGAACCGAAAGGCCTGTTTAACCTACCTTTCTCAGAGCAGTGTTTTCCAAACTGGATGACGCAGTTGCTTTTTAGGAGTGCCGTGAAAAACTTCGCTAAATAGTTAAAATAACAATTTGGAAACTTTAATAGGGCATCAGAGCAGTCACGTACTTTAATAAATTGATTATGGTTTAGTACCAAAAAATGTATGCATCCAAAAATTTTGATACCAGTATGTCCGTATAAAATCTTGTATCATGGAGGCGATGCCGTAAAATTTTATTTTTGAAAGGGCATTGCGCCTACAAAAATTTTGGGAAGCACTCACTCAAGAGTAATAACGCAGAGACAGAAGAAATGAGTCAGTCAAACTTTGAGGGGCAACTGGTTGTTGAAGGAAGTCATCGAAGGAAAATGCTGGGAAGGAGGCAAAGAGAAAGGAAGTGAATAGGGATTTTCTAATTTTTACCCTTTATACCCTTCTTCAAAAGGGTATAATCTTTTATTGAGGGCAAAGGACCTGGTGAGACTTAACTATATCGCTGCTTTGAAGTGTCTTTTAGCGCTACCAGTGGGGCAGGAGCTTCTTGCCCTTATTTATTTGAAGCGACGATGAAAGTTTTTAAGACTTCCCCTTTACTAAGACCCCTCCACCAATTGGAAGAGAGAAACTAGCACGGTGACCCGTGACATTTTAATTCTATATTCAAATTTTTATTCATTGAATAAAACTTTTCAGTCAAGTCACGTGACAAGCCAAAGGCCGTATGAGGGTTTTGAAGCACCTATCTTAGTAAATATTGCGCGCAGCAATGAAAATAAATGACTTTACTTTTCAACAGTAGTGCCCCTCCATAAGTATCTACATAAACAGCTACGAATGAAAATATAATTAGCGATTTTAATTTAGGGGATCGAAGATTAAAAGAATGGAGGAGCTCCGAGAAAATTTATGCATCAAGTCAGATTGGTAGGGGATGGAGAAAGGCATACCACGAGATAGAATGCACATACAATACTTAGTTTTTAAGAATTATTTTGCGACATTTGAGACACGACTCCTCCCTCAATTTTAGACGCAACCCTGATCAGTCGAAGTTTAAAAAAACACCCGCTGGTTTGATTTAACCACACTTCAAAGGTAATCCTTACGTGCAAACATTTATAAGATAAATCAGCTAATCTTCGCGAATAATGCAGTTTTTTAATCAGTGATTTTCTTCTCTCCATCCCCCTTTCCTATAAATTACAAACTACCCACGTTTTTTTGCCAATTTGCTGATCGTATTCCGCCCTTACTCTTCCCACTCCAAACCTTCTTCCGACTCCATCTGCGGCCTTATGCATATCGCATCTAAGGAGCGAAGGCCGCCGGGGAAAATCCACGATAAAATAAATCCCATAATTCCTTGCGCTAAATTGCCCCCGGTGGTCACGTTCAAAGAACTTGCGGCTCCTGCAACGCAATTTAATGGTTAAAATCGCTGATTTTGTAGATTTCGTATATTATCTAGGGCGATTTCGATCGTGAATCTTTATTGATTATTGCTCCATGACTCTTTGAGTCTTCCTCTTTTAGAAGTCCAGCAAGATATGATATTGTTAGTTTATTTCAATCACCATTACTTGTACGGATTTTATGCTTGGGATGCAGTATCGCGGGAGATATTCATGTTCATTGGTAATATGAATTTTACAGAGGCGAAGTGTATCTGAAATTGGCGAATTACTAACTTCGCTATGGAAGTATTATATATCAGGAATCGGCGATTTTAAGCGCTTTTCAAACAACTCTAACGATTCGAATGCACGGTCCCGCTAAGTAATACTCGCTTTGAGCGAATAACAGTCATAATAAGTTAAAAACCACCCCGTGTAATTATTCCAAATATTCGCGTTCACGGTGACACTTTCGCCGAACGTTTTTGCTCTGGAAAAAAAACAATTTGGGACGGAGAGTGAAATTCGGGAGGGAAAAAAGTTTAATTGGCGCACATGACTTGGCAGAAAACGCTTTTTTCCGCTACCCTCGCACGACGCTGCGAAGTGCGGGAGGCGAGTCGACATTTGCGTGATTGAAAAAAAGGGGCAGCTGCCAGTAGATAGCTATTCTCTTCGGAGCATCTCAGGTGTTTCCGTACGGGAAAGCAGATGTTCCTGGCGCGATGATCGAATTTCGAGAGGAAACGGTCCTTAAAAAAAATTAGACCGTGTATGTATTCAATCATCCCGGGCCTAATACGAACTAATCAACTCGAAAAAATGGGACTGAAAAAAAACTTTCGATAGGGACGAAATTAATTGAAATCTTTTTAAAAAAAGGACGTAAAGAGGGCTTCTTTCTTTTTCGCTCAATCAAAATTAGGATTCGAGTAGGAAATTTAAACGACGGCCGGCGAATTTAAAAGCTAAAATTGGACAAAGAGCTTTCGTATTGCGTTGGGTAAAGAAATGCCGCTCATTTTACATTCGAAATCAAGGGAAATGCCCAAAATTTGATGAGGAGTCTAAAAATAATAATTATAAACGCAGTTATAAAAATGGATTTATTTTATGCAGCGGTTATGAAATCAATCAGGTCGTTGAAAGGATGGCATATGTGAACTGCAACTGAAATTATTTCAAAAGTAACTGGAAGAGAAGCGCGCGACTGCCTCCCAATCCTATGCACAGGCGTTCCAATTCTGCCCTGGACAATATTGTATACAATCTTCTATGTTAACACAAAAAACTTCCATTAAAAAATCACTAAAAGTTCAATTTTTGAGCCAATCATAAAATAAATACGTCCTTTTGCCATGTGACAAGATAACCAGATAGGCACTTTTTTCGACAAAGTAGGTTTCCTAAGTGACAAAGCATAGATCTGTAAGATGATAGTTATTGCAGGTTCGTAGTTTTTTCATTATAAATAAAAATGTCTGGATAAAGCACCATATGTAATACTGCAGTAACAGCCTTAAATTCCGCATTTAAAATTGTCCAGTAACACAAACTACACGGAATAAAACTTTCTTTCATTTAGTTATTAAACCTGTATGTTGAATATTCAAAAGTGAAAATGTAAGCTCAGCGTAAGGTTTTTGATAACTGGTATATGTAAAACTTAAAATTACGAAACCTTTCAGTTGATGACTGATTACAAGAATTGGTGATTTACCACTGATTAGGACTATTTCGTAGTCTAGCTATTCATATCTTTCACAACTGATTTTCAGCGTTATATAACCTATGAAAATCTGCTTTTATGGAGTCTACATTTTATACAGCAATAAATTTACCTATTTTGCATTAAAGCAAACTACTATATTGATATTTATTTTGGAAATTGCACCTATTCTTTATTTATTTGTTTATTCATTTTTCCACATACAGCGAAAACGCCAATTTAAAGTGAAAAATTAAACACTCAAAGATTAACAAAATATAGTACAAAACTAATATATGATGAAAATTAAATGCAATTTAAGCATAAGCAACAAGCAGTCAATAAAATTAAGTAGTGCGACAACATGTCATTCCATTCTTAATAAAAGACTCTTTGGACATTGAGAAAGGATCTAAATTAGGGGAAAGTGAATTTAAAAGAGAGGGAAGACGAAAGAAAAGAGAACGTTTAGCAAGCAAAATTCTGGGGGTGGGGAAGTGAAATAAGAAAGAAGAACGAGTAGATCTATTAGGAACACGGAAATTAAATTGAGCAAGTAACTCAGGACAGTCAGTAATAGAATTTAGTATATTGTATATAAATGAAAGATCAGACTTAGTTCGATAAACAGAGAGATAATCCAAAGAAAGGGAAGATAAGATATTACTATAGAGAGTTGACGAAGAGAGGGCACACGGGATTGAACAATTCTCAGAAAAAAATTGATAACACAATCCAAAGAGGCAAGGTTGGAAACAGAAGACATAGTCCAAATAGGTGAACAGTAGTTAACTATAGGTAAAATGAAAGAAGAAAAATACATTCTAAGAGCCAGTGGATCGGTAATGTCCGTAAAACGGTATAAAATTCCCAAGAGAGACATTTCTTTACTTTTTATTTCCAAAATATGACCAGAGAAGCCAAGTTTAGTATCAAACACTACACCAAGGTCTTTCTGTTTGGACACTCTAGCCAATGGAGCAACATTTAGTCTATAATTAAAAATTACAATATTTTTAAGAAGGGAGATGGACATTACATTACATTTATTTAAATTTAATTTAAGTTTCCAGAGATCACACCAATTAACAACCAGATTAAGTGCCGATTGGAAAGACACACAATCAGCCATACTAGAAATCACTTTGAAATTTTTACAATCATCAGCATAAAACAATATTTCTGCTGTGGAAGAAGGGATAAGGGTAGCCAGATCGTCGAAATATAAGTTAAATAAATAAGGTCCTAAGACCCTCACTTGTGGGACTCCTTAAGTGACAGTCGACCAGTCTGAAGCGATTCCGGCTAAGACAACACGTTGTACTCGATTATTTAAAAAACCTTTTAACAAATTAAGAAAATTGCCATGGATATTGTACCGTTGACTAAGTTTATAAATCAATAACTTATGATATAGAGAATCAAAAGCTTCTGAAAAGTCCAAGTAGACAGAATCTAACTGAGCATTATTTATTATGACATCAACAGCATGGTGTTGATAAACTGCTAAATTAGTTAGGCAAGAGCGGCCTGGAAGAAAACCATGTTCCCTAGTGAGGGGACATAAAATAGTAAAGTCGGTTAAGGATGATTTTTTCCAAAATATGAGAAAAAATAGGCAGGATAGATATAGAGCGGTAATTAGCAAAATCAGATTTTGAACCAGACTTATGGACAGGAACTATATTGGCAGATTTCCACTGTGAAGGGAAAATACCTAACGAAAAACAGCGATTAAAAATAAGACTTAATGGAATAGAAAGAGAGGAGGCGCAGTTACGAATAAATACAGGGCTAATTCCATCAGATCCAGGAGTACGATGGGGAGAGATTTTACAAATAAATTCAGAAACTTCTACAGGGGTGGTTTGGAGTTGAGATAATGAATAACTACATACGGGAGAATTGGATTTATCAGTATTAAAATTCGGAACAGAATATAAAGAAACTAAAATAGTTTTACATTCATATTACACTAAGGTCCATTAAATATTGAGATAAAAATAGCATTAACAAACTAAAAGTCCTAAATCCCAAACAAGATTTGAAAGTGACGATAAAAAAATCATTGCGAAATTTTGCTCCATCTATTGGAAATCGCAATTTAAAACAGTTCTTTTTTATTTAACGGAAAAAAATAAATTTGGAGAAGTAACACAAATGATAGGGATGTTATGCACGTTTCCATTTTATTTTTCTTAATGCACCGGTCTCCCAACTGCTACTTCAGCCGCTGAATGGAATTATCTCTAATTGAATGACTTACAATTACGAAACTGGGGTGCCGTTCTCCCTCCGCACCTCCACTCCACTCACTGTGAAAATGATTAAAAATTACGTCAATTGACAGTCTAATTTTAGCGACCCTGAATTCCACTTGCATCGACTTTCCTCGGAAACAAAAGAGCACTTTTTTCCGATAACACACATTCCTGCTACGGCTTAATATACGAGGAAAGTAAAAAATAATAAAAATCCAATAAAAAGCTGTCGCATATTTCCACCCTACAGCTCAGTGCCTCATAAACTTTGGTTCTCGTGGAAATAAAATGGCGTAAGGGAAATGATTTACAGTCATACTCCACGCTCCGTTTGCCTAAAATAAATTATTTTCAGTCTTATGAGGAAAGTATCTCCCAAGAAAATAGTCGCGGCAAGAACTTAATTAGTTGGAGAGTGAGATACAGAGAGGAGGAAACAGAGAGGAGCTTTTCCAATCAAAATCTATTTCCTTCGAAATTTGCGGAGGCAACAGTTAAAATTGTTAAACGCGCCACATTTACTTCGATTGGCTTGTCTCCCCAATCAGGAAAAATCTATTCAAGATTACATCTTCTGAAAAACATGGCCGCGATTTTTTGGAATAGATGAAGCTAAAATTACAAACTAATGGTGTATCACGGTTGACATTTCATAGAGGAAACAAGTTTTCCTAAATTGTTCCGGAAAGCATTTAATACTTAGTTTTTTTTAGGCTGCGCTTTATATTCTTGCCAGTATACTTCTGATATATTTCCTATGCACCCACGCTCAAATAATTTAGAGTTCGCATAAATAAAACTGAACAATAAAGCTAAACATAATAATTGTCTCTTTTCCTAAAAAGAAGGAAATGTGTTCTACTCACTGAGACCAGGGATTTAAAACTTTTTTGTATCCTAATTTGCGGAAAATGATAATTAAGTGAGGTTCATAAAAACAATTTGTGAGAAATGCCTAAAAGAGAAGGAATTTCCTCCTCTCCCTTGGGAAAATGAGAGTCGAACCTCTCATCAAATTGTAAAGAGCAAATAGGCCTTGCCAACGTTGCAAATCTGAATTCTCTGGCATATAAAATTTCGCCAAAATGCTATCTCCTTTTTTTTTCATTTATTCGTAACTTGAACCTCCGTGACTTGCTCGGATAATTGCAGTATTTTCATGCCAAAACCACGCAATCCCATGAAGAGTTAATTAGAAATAAAAAACAGAATGAACAAAGAAAAAGAAATCGAATGAAAACGAACTTGTAAATTAATTTCGGATGGAATATTTCCGGGGATATTTAAAGCTAGAAATGATTTTATTCACTCAAAGAGAAAAATGTATTAAGATAGTTAAATGTATCGCGAGAAAATTATTTTGGTGAATTGATATTAACTGAAGAAGACTTCAAGAGAAACAAAAAGGACGTCTAAATTATCCACTGTAAGATTTCCTTTACAGTCAGGAAACGAATTTCTGGACAAATTTGTGATATTATAACGCTAGTTCCGCATAAATGATATATCCTTTTGACGGAAATCGTTCTTCATTTCATCAATGCGAGGTTAGCGCGCATCAGATTACGGTTGGATTCCGAAAAATCCTTCCTTTGAAATTACTCTTTTATCAAGATATAGCAGAGCGCCAGATTTCGTGCCATGCAACAATATAATAATGAACAGCGATTCGACCATAAGCTGCGGTCTTTCCCTTATCTTACTTAACTATGTAATTTACAGGTTATGCCTACACGAGAAGAGCAATGAAGTGCTCGTTTGCGAAAGAAAGAATGCACTCTTCAAAAATCTCACGATTATAGTCGACGACGTTATTCCCACAACGCATGAGAGAGGCAGTAAGAGAAAAAAGACATTCGAACACTTACCTCTCGATATCAAACCTTTTCTGACACGCGTTTAATAGCGTTTTACGTGTCATTGAAAACGTCTTTATCACGCTTTAGTCCCAATTAAAGTTTTTAAAACCCCCTAATCGGATATGTCTCGGGGATATTAATAATTTAACAACTGGGCAAGTTTGGGTAAAATCGTTTAGCAGGTGATTTGAATAATGTAGTAATCGGCTGAGATTCCATCGCGAAGCCACTAAAACTTTCCGTAAAAGACCACTATTTATCAGGGTATCCCCGAAGTTTTTGGGAGGCGGGAGACAGGAAGTAAGAGGAGGATTGGGTTCAGAGGAGAGAGAGAGAGAGAGAGAGTAAGAAGGAAGCGTTAAGCGGGGGAAGGGTATGGATTGGAGGAGGGCGAAACGACGAAAAGATGAAGGAAGCGTGGGGGAAAGGAGAGAAAGGGGGAGAAAGTAGGGAGGTAGGGAGAGAAGAGAGGGAGGGAGGGTGAGAGGGAGGAAGAGGAGAGGGAGATGGGGGAAGAGGAAGATGGGACGAGGAGGAGGAAGGGAGAGGAGAGATGAGGGATAAAGAGAGAGAGGGGGGAGAGGGAGGGAGGGAGAGATGAGGGAGGGAGAGAGGGAAAGGAGAGATGAGGGAGGAAGAGCGGGGGAGTAGAGAAGGAGAGAGGGTTGAAGGAGAGAGGGTTAGTGGAGAGAGGAACGGGAGGAGGAGGGAGGAAGAAGAGAGATGAGTTTGTGTTTGTATGGAATTTCTGGCTAATCAACCTCTTGAATTATTATAGCCATTACTCCTTTCACACCGAACACATATACAAAGGAGGAAGGAAACCCGGTGCCGGCATTAGCCTACTTTATACGAAGAGCACCAAGGGGGTAAACTGCTTAACGTCCCTTCCGAAGGACGAAGTACTGACTTGCGCGGTCTCCTCAAATCGGGACGGGACGATCCCAGGTTGAACGCCGGATTGGAACCTGGGACCGCTGCGTGGAAGGCCAACGCTCTAACCACTCCGCCACCCCAGGAGAGACGAGGGAGAGAGAGGGAGAGGAAAGGGGGAAGAGAGATGAGGAAGAGAGGAGTGGAGAGAGGGAAAGGGAGGAAGAGGGGAGGGAGAGAGGGAAAGATGAAAGAGGGACGGGAGGAGGGAGGGAGGAGGAGATATAATGGATAGAGGAGAAGAGGAGAGAGGGAAGTGGGAGGAGAGATGAGAGAGAGAGGAGAGAGCGAGGAGGAGAGATAGGGAAGAGAGGGGGAGAGGAGAGATGAGGGAGAGATGAGGACGAAAGGGAGGGGGAGGAGAAATGGGGGAGAGAGAGAGGGAGAGGAGAGAGAGAGAGAGAGAGTAAGGCGGGCGGAGAGATGAGGGAGGGGGGAGGAGAGGTGAAGGAGAGAGCGAAGAGGAGAGATGAGGGAGAGGGGGAGAGATGAGGGAGAGAGGGGGAGAGGAGAGAGGGAGGGGGATGAGATGAGAGGAAGAGAGGGAGAAGGAGGAGAGATAAGGGAGAGAGGGAGAGAGATGAGGGAGAGAGGGAGGAGGAGAGATGAGGGAGGGAGGAGGAGAGATGAGGGAGAGAGGAGGAGAGGAGAGAGGGAGGGGCAGAGGAGAGAGGGAGGTGGAGGGAGAGTGCGAGAATGGAGTTGGTGAGAGAGGGGTAGGAGGTTGAATGGCGAGTTCTGCATATTTCAGCACCGCCACCCTAAAATTTGCGAGGGTAGCTGCCCCACCCACTATAACCCTTCCGTTTCAGACATCAGTGAAAGGAGGTTTCGCTGAGGAATCGGAAGAGTTGGCAGGTATGAATTACGGACGAAACTGCTAATCCCACTTTATAGGTACGCGAATATCTTTAAACATTTTTTAAAACCGCATCTCAAATCTTTTATGGATTTCTTTTAGGGTTGGGCTTTAAAGAAAATGTTTAAACTGAACTCGGAGTCGGATTAAAATTTTTCTCAGAGATTCTTAGAAAGTTAAGTCATAAATCCTTCATTCTTATCTAAATCCTGGGTGAAAACCTTAACAGGTATTTTTATAATTCTTAATATCTACTATGGAAAAGGAATACAGTCGAATCTCTATAACTCGAACCTTAATAGAGGATGAAAATTATTCGAGTAATAGAAAATTCGAGTTGTATAACTTCAAGCCAGCGTATATGAATGCCAAATATAAGAAATTTCATATTTGGACAAAAAAATTTGTTCCTGAATTTCGAGTCATATAGATTTGAATATGTTCACTATTTTCTACATAATTTGGCATTAAATATTTTTTGAACAAAATCGAATTAAAGGCTTTACATCTCTCGATAAGAATAAATTATACTACAAAATTGATCATAAGCCTCGTTAATATTTCTAATGATATTTCTGTTCACATGAGTCGATGGATTATTTTCTTGAGCACAAGTTTTACAGAAATAGCCAACACGGACTACATTACATAGCAAGGCTTTATTCGAGAAACTTGGCAATCTTACGTGAAATCATAGCGCGCCGTAGACATGCATTCAGACCAAAAATAATTTAAATGTGGGAAATTAATACAGAACTAGAATACGAATACATTAATTGAAGTAAGGGCTTTGCAGCGGACAGCCAAAGAATTAATTTTGTCCGCTATTTTTGAAGGGAGAAAGGCAATGAATGAATAAAAGAGTAGTTTCGTGTACAAAAAATGTCCGAATATACAAAAACCAATTTTACATAACCTCTGACCTTTTCGCAATTCACACGCAAGATCACAGTGGAATGAAAATGAAATGACACACAGTTAAATTAATACTTACACAAGTACTAAATCATTCCTGGAATAAAATGGGATTAGCTAAGGAAAAAGTACAAATATTTTCCAATATAATTCATTAATAAAGCGCCAAAAACTATCTACGAGGGTTCCGTTTTAGATGCCAAGGAGTTATGATGATACTTTTTTTAAATTTGCTAATTTTTTCAAGTCAAATTGAATATTTATAGGGGTTTCCCCAGTAGCCATTAAAGCTAATATTTTATAGTAATTCCATAACAGTGAAATTACTTAAATATGCTATTTTTGTGTCTCGAATACCTTGTCAATCTACCTTTTCATCATCACCTCATCTTTCACGCTCAATTGCCTCTCCGTAAATTATAAAAACGCTGAAGTTTCCGCCATCTGCTCCTATCATTAGGAACCGATCGATCGATCATTGGTCGCATCACTTAATTCACTTAATGATCCAGAGACAATACCATGTTCTTCAGTAGATATATCTTTGTCTGCGAAATAACCTTGATAAATAGAGACACAAAAATAACAATTTCAGTGTCAGTAGCTACTTGATGCTCTCATTTTAGCAAGAAATACTACCACCTATAATGATGATAAAATTTTGCTAGTCCCTCAATTGGATAATTTATGACCATCTATTTTTAAACAGCAGGGTGGCACGCTTATAGAAATAAGTTCTTAGTCTTGTGAATTAACTCTTCAAACAATAGTTTACGAAAAGAAGTTCTTCTTTTCAATAGAGGTTCCTATTTTCCGCGTTTCTGATTTCAATGGTCGTGTATGAATCTATTAGCTGAATCTGAACGACTTGAAGCACTTGGATATCCGTTAGGGCGGGGTTTGGGCGTAAGAACTTGCGTAGAAATAACCTTACGGAGAGCGTATAGGAAAGGGTGGGTCCGTCTTTTGCCGCTAACCAATTTGGGGCCAAACCCACTCACCGTCTACTTCATCCTTTCCATGGGAAATACTCCAACCACTCCGCCTTCTTTTCCTTACTTAGCCCCCACTCCCTGTTCTCTCTTTCATGCTCCCATCCAAAATACAACCAACTTCCGCCCAAATCTTTCCATAGTCATGCAAAACCATTCTTGTCATTTTTCTTCCTCCTAATTTCCAAATTCCATGCCATTTCCATCCAATTTCCTTCGCAACTCTTTAAATCTTCCTACTTGGGTCCAAACTCCTTACGACTCCTCTTTAGACTCCTTTCAATACTTTACATACCCCTTCCGTCTACTAGTAAACCTCCTCCAAACTCTCATTAAAACCCCTTACCACTCTGATTGAAACCCCTTCCTACTCTCATTGAAACCCCTTCCAACTCTCACTGAAACCCCTTCCAACTCTTATTGAAACTCCTTCCAACTCTTATTAAAACTCCATACAGCTCTTATTCAACCTCTTTCCAACTCTTATTCAAACTCCTTCCAACTCATTTCTCTACTCCTTCCAAAAACCCATCACAAATCATTCAAACAGCCGACTAAACATCTTCCAACTGTCTGCCATACTCTTCCCTTCTCCACTCCCCTCTACCATCTAGCGTCCCTCCATCTTCAAGTCTCCATTCCCATCCCTCAAGCGGAGATGTTATGAGGCCCTTTCACTCCCCTGTCCGCCCAATGGTTCCTCCTCATATCAACGAGACTTCTCCTCTGCCTTCTTGCCCCACGCCGCCGCATGGGATGCCGTTCCACCCTCGGCACATATTCGGGATCACATATGCACCGAGTAGTAAGCCTTTGGTGCCAAGAGGGTTCCTCCTAGTGTCATTTTGGTTCATTATGGCTTCCTCTTCAGTCCCGATTGAGGTTCTCTTCCTGCTGCGAGATTGAGACTCAAAAGAGCCCTAAGACCTCTCCTGACACACAAATCAAGTTCAGGGGTTGAGCAACTCGGATGAGCCTCCAAAACCCCTTCCTCCTCAACCACGCTTCTCGCCCTCACAATTGCTCCAAAGAGTTTTTCTAACCTTTTGCCGTTCTAATATTGAACTGACACACACACCAGAGTGATTTACGGCGTAAACTGAGAGTTAAGTTGATTATTTTTCGAGGAACGAACACGTTTCTACGCCCGTTTATATAAGCAGAGCTGGCACAATAAAAAACCCCTCGCTTTCACAACTTGTTTTAATGATGACTTTTTTCTTTTTTACATTTTTTCCGGGTGTCCTATTTATTGCGGAAAGAGGTTTTACGGGGGAGGAATGAGCTGCGACAAATAAGTCAGGTCGAGTGGTTGAATTATTGAACCGCCGCGTTTTCACGGACTTGGAATGCAGGATGAGGTTTTTTTTAAATAAAACAATGCCCCTTCCCGACATGTATCGAATCGCCAAAAAGGATAGTCGTATAAAACGATAAAAAAAACGCGACGCAACGCCCTCTCGAGATTTTTATTTTTTTATCCCACTTTATTTTATTTTATTTTTCAGTCGTCCGTTCGAAAAAAAAGCAAATATTCGATTTTTCGCGCGTTTTCGTTTTCTGCTCCCAAAACCCCAACAAAGTGGGAAGGAGCGGGAAAAACGTATTCAGGAAAGGTCTGCAACTCCGATATCCTTTGTAATATTCCGATCAATCCGACGCCGCAAGTTTAAATTTTTATTTTTATGCCTTCCGTCACGCAGCTGCTGCGGAAAACGGATTATTTCGCGGGGAATGACGCGATTCCGACGATCTAGCGACCGGAAAAAACACAACGACATCAGCTGGTCGAGAAACCGCGGAGGGGAAAAAAACGCCCTTATCGGTTTCGCGAAATCTCACGTGACTGCGGACGCGCAACCAAAGAGTGACGAGCGGGAGACGAGGACGGAAAAAGGATACTTTTCCAGGTAAAAGGGTTTCGTTTTTTTATTTCAAAGGATACGGTTTTACCGAGAACCTACGGCTTTCGAGGTCAGTATTACACGTTAATTGAGACCGTGCTGAGCTTCAGCACGTCCTAATTCACGCTCGATTGGCAGCGAACGCAGAAATTCCTCAGGAAGGAAGTCAAAAGCCTGAAGAATTTGACTGGCGAACAAACCCACAGTAGCTATATATTGTATAATAAATTTTACTAAATGCATATGAAGGAGGATCAATTAATGAACAAAATCAGCGGGTTTATAGCATAATTTTATTAAAGAACTATTTATTTTTGGCTTGCAAGTGTAGGGCAGGGATGGAAAACTTTTTTTTGCTCACCAGCCGAAATCACAAAAAAATAACCTTTTCAAGCATGCGTGCCAATTTAAAATATATCCAAATGAAATAATTTTATGGTTTATCTATGATCGCATATTCTCAAGAGCTCAGGATCGGTTATAAAAAATTCAATTTATCATTTTAAAAGAATCATCGTCTCAGATCATTTGTGGCTAAACGACAATTATGAAGCAACAACCACAAAAAGTAACTATTAGTCAGTTATTATATCAGCATAACTTCGATATCGCTAGAAATGGTCTTTTATTTTGTGTTACAAACGGAAAAATTCTAAGGAGATAGTCAATAAATACATAATTGTTTTCTGTCGTGTACCAACTAAAATCGCCTCGCATGCCATAGGTTTGCAATCCCTTTGTTATAGCGTCGCAACTATGAAAAGTGGCAATGAGAAACGTCGCTGCTCGAGAGACTTCGGTATTAGATGCAATATTCATTTTTTAAATTAATTAAGCACGTCTGTTTTACATTGCCGGATCTTTAGGTATAATAGCTAAATTCTCGACATCTTATTATAAGCATTTTTTAAAAATATTAGTAAATACAGGTTTTCCGTCACTTGTGCAGAAGATTTCTGGAACCGCTGAACCCACAACGTGTGCGCCACCGTTCTCAACTCAATGGATTCCCGAGCCACTCTGAGTAAGTAACTGCACGTGACGTAAGTCGTCATCGACGAGGAAAGGTTGCAAGATCTATGACGACAAATCACGTCATTGCTAGCGAGTGATAGAAACGGAAGAGGCTTTTACGGCAAGTTGGTCTACGCTGTGCTTCGGTCGGGGAGGGTCTAAAAGATGCGTCCACTCTCCGCCTTCTTTCTCCTGCCGACTTCCGTGAACTTATCCATCTTCGCCGACCTTAATGAAACCGCCGCCGATACACCCGCCCACGGCTCGCCCATCGCCAACGCCTCCGCCACTTCCACCCACGGATTATCGAACCCACCGAGAGTATGTGTTCCGGCCAAGGGACACCGGAAACGAAGCGAGAAGTCTGAAGGGATGTGGAAAAGGAAAGGGGATGACGCGGTATGGAGGTGGGTGTGAGGGTTGAGGTCTTTGCGGATATCAAGGCACCTCGGTGCGCCTGCGCTACCGAGAAGGGGGGATGAGGAGGGAACCGAGGCGCCATCTCCCACGCACCGTGGAGTTTGGAGTCGTGCCACAAGAAAGACTCGTCCTCGAAGCGTTTGTCATGAAATATTTTAACGTGAGTCCTTGGTGATCTCATTGTGACACTTTGGAATAGGAATGAAAGAGAGAGTATGAGATGAAAAATGGTACACAATGAGGGAGAGAGAGTGAGAGAAAAAGAAAAACCCTTCTCAAATAATAAAGCGTACCAAAGAAAAAGCACCGAGCGATTCCTTTCCTCGTGGACGCAGGCACGGCGCGGCGGAGAGAATCTCAGCCTCCGTTAACTGCAAAAAGGAGAGAGATATAGAAAAGTGTGCGAGGGAGATAGGGGGGGGGGGAAATAAAAGGCTAGGCTCCTCCCAGGTCAAGGGCAACGTAACGAGCCTAAATGGTTGTTGTTATCATACGTCCACTCGGTTAATTTTTCCCCACCGCCCTTTCCACAACCTTGATACTAAAACATCGTTGTTCTTTCCAGGCGGGAGGAGGGAAAAAATGAGGGTTTAGTTCTCTCACGACCTCTTCTCTCACTAAAAGTAACGCGAAACAACGAAATGAGCGGGCGATAGCGCGGGAGACAGGATTTATGGACCGAAGCAGCGGAGAGCAATAAAAGCGAGCGGGCGAGAGAGAGAGAGGGGGGGGGGGGAAGAAAAAAGGAAACATTTTCGCGAATTCCCATGCAGTGTAAACCGTGCAGGTTTCCGAGTCAGAGACGCTGATTTTTTTCTTACGTTGTAGGCGCGAAAATTTAATATCCGCCCGAAATTATTTTCTTTTCCCTCGCGGCGTCAAAAAAACGCGTTTCTCTGTCCGAAATGACGGGTTTTTAGCTTCCATTATCTCCAATTAATTTGTCTCGCGAACGCCTCCCTAGTTTTTATTTTTGGTTTGCGATGTAAAAACGGTGGAAACTTTTTTTTCGCCACGGTTCTTCGGGCGTTAAGATTAAAGATCTCCGCGACGGTCGATAATTTCGACCAGCTAATATAATAGTAATTAAGGCTATATCGTTACGCCGTTCTTGGAGGTAAGGTTAAATAAATCAATTATCTGCGACGTGTTTCATGCAGTCCGCATTCGGTTGAGGCCAACCGCTTCCACTATAAATAGTATATAATCTTCCCTAGCTAAAATCATAAGCTGCATACCACATTCGCTTTCTTATATCATTCCGCAGTTGAACATCTTTCCCTCTCCGAATCTACCATATGCTTCTCCCTCGTGAGAATCACTGATCACTTCTCCAATAACTCTGGAAGTCTCATCAATGTTTTTTTTTGTTTCTGTTAACTGATATGAGGAACCTTTTTTCCATATAAACCTAAAAAACGTCTATTTATAATTTTTTACTATGATATAAGATTTCGAGCCAAGGAAAAAAATGCCTTCTCGAATTTTCAATTAATCTTTTCTCCGCGTTTCAAATTCTAAAACTTGTTTTTCGTTCGAAAGGATGTTAGGCTCGGGAGATATATTCTCCTTCATATTTAAAATTAAGCAGACTCGATTTGATGTATCCTCTAAAATTGAACTGACAATGTCTATGATACAACAGATTTTTCTCTCTTTATGCCGGAATTTCTTTCTAAAATTCACCGCATTCTTTCCCAACGCATGATACGTTCCACTCCACGTGGATACCGATCAAATTTTAAAAAGAGAAGCTAAGATTGAAAGACTTTGGCGAAGGTTTAAAAGGGAATCGAGTTTCCGAAATATTTCCTGACAAAGCAGGGCTGCGTGACTGCCAAAAATCCTTCATAAAATGTTTGTCCGTTTCGAGTATAACACCAATGGTAAACGGTTAGAGGTTACCATTCGTTCCGGAGAACGGGGAAAAAATTACTCCAAAGAAAGAAAGGGAGCTAGAAAAATAAAAAAAATTGAACGGAAGACAATGGTGATTGTTCGAGCGAAAAAACTCGGACATTCCTCGGAGAAAAAATGACAATCGGGAGAGTGCAGCGAGCACGGCGAAAGGTTTTCTCGAGTATTTGGCCTTCTGTTTGTTTTCCACTCCGCCTCTCTGTATGGCATGGCCGTGAATTCAAGCTTCTTGGACGTCTTTGATACAACACTAAAGGAATTTATGTGAGAAAATCCGAAAGATCAGATAAAACCGTAATCCGCAAAGTGTTCCATAAAACACCACAAAAATCACACGCGAAATTCAATACCTCACGAACCGAAACGATTAAGCCGATGCCAAACCACTAATAACCCACAAAACCTAGAGTACCACCTACCGTAACAGGTCGAACATCGATCCATAATCCCCCGTTGAAGGGTTAATTAAACTCAATTTCAACGGAATACACCGAACGTCGAAGCATTACACGCATGAAAATTTACCCATTCCATTAAAATCGCGCCGTCCAAACGATTACTGCATTAACCATTTATAACGTAAAATCTTTTAGTACAGGTTTGTATAAGAAGTTTGTTCGAGAATACTAATTGAGGTAAGGTTGAAAGTTGAGATGAAGGTAAATTGGAAAGCCGAGACGAAGGTATGTCTAAGACTCGTAATGGAGTTACAGTTGAGATTTGGGACGAAGAAGGTAAGTTTTGAGAGTTTGGATGAAGGTAATGGGGTATATTGGGGATGGTGGTAAATGGAGGTATTTCGGACCGTGGTACCTAAACGGGGAGATATGGAATTGAGGTAGGAGGGTGTGTGTATGTGAACGTGTGTGTGGGTGTGCGTGTGTGTGTGCGGGGGTGGGGTGAGGGTCAGGGGATGGAAGAGGCGGGGACTGGCACCACGAGGAGATTGGGACTACGCGGGAACTCTGTGGTCGGATCAATAGGGAGACTCATCATATACGCTGCTTGTCTTCTACTTTCGAAGCTATGGACGCCGGAATTGTTTCTTATGATCCGACGGGGGATTAAGATAAATCGGGGAAAAACCCTCCCGAATCACCATTAAATAGAATCGGATTACGGTGAACGCATTTTAACTCCATCGATCTCATACGCCGTCGCATTATTTGTTCCGTTCCAGTACGCATGCAATAGCGCATACATACACAAACAAGTACACCGTAGTTTTAGTCAATGTCTTAGAATATCACGTTCTTGGCTCAAATGTTTAACCAAAAATTAAACAAATATGGGCAATATTTGCTTCCGAGGGAAATTCTCAATTTAATTCGAGGAAACACGAAATGACGAAATTCAGCGTATAAAAAAAATCGAATTTTCTTGGCGGATTTTTCGCTAGGACAAACGAGAGGAAATGACGATAAATTTGGCACAACTATGTACGAATCGATCCTAAGTAACGAAAACGAAATTACAGGGAAACCACTGCAGGTGTTTTTAAAGCCTCAGTCGCCGCGCTTTCGCCGTGAGATTTAGAAAGATTGGAATCATTTTCCAGGTTTCGACCACCGAGAATCATGGAGGATTGGAATTGAAAAGGGTAATCTTCCTGTCTGACGTTGAAGACCATGGTTTTATGGGAGAGGTTGTTTTTTGGACTGGAGACGGCTGGGCGCCTTCACCGCTCCCAGCTTCATTAGATTGGGCAGAGAGGATGATGCGTCTGGGCCGACTCGATGGGAGGCAGAAAGAAAGGAGGGAGAAGAAAAGGGGGAAATAAAAGGAGGAAGGGAGGAAGAAAGGAGGGAGCGAGCGAGGGAGAAAAGCCCTCAGCCATCCCTGCCGGAAAATTCCGCATTGTCAATAACAAATTGAAGGCGAGCCAAGTGCGAGGTGGGATAAGCGAGTTTATTGGATGACGAAGAAGTTAATTACACTACGTTATGCTCATTCTCCCACCCGCTTCTCTCCCTCTTTCCACCCAACTGTCTCCTGATGGGGATGCATGCTGATAAAAAAAATTCCTAACAGACAGCGGATAAATATGAAAGGAATTGCGATGAGCAGTCGTTTTGAGAATTCTTTGGAAATTTCCTCAGTTTTCCGGGTTAAAACCTTTTCCACATGCGTTTTTTTTATTTACAACGGCGCAGAAAACTTTTGACCGAAGTTATACCGTAGACCTACATTAAATAATAAAAGTGCGGCTCAAAAAAATCACCAATCGATATGGAAAATCCTTTTCAATATTCCATACTGTTCGCCTAATAATATTCAAGGACATAATAAACGAAACTGGCACTCGACAAATCGAAGTCAAATACAAACTTTTTGAAAGCTCTTTTTAAAAAATAATTAATATTCAAGCGTAACACATCAAATATTCATAAAAAATCGAACAAGACTCATCAGAAAAGAAGACCGAAATAAATAATTAAGCTTTTAAAAAACTTACGATAATGTTACGTGGTGCTCTATCACTTGACCGATTTCAATAGGGTACAGCACACTAAGCTCATAAGAGAGATAGAGTGATTAAATTTGTGACGCAATTGAAAGAATTTGAAACGGGAACGATTTCTTACTAAAACATGCGAACCTAATTCATAAATCACCATTTACTCGCATCTTTTTTTTTATGGGTGCGAGAAATATTATTCAGGGCGTCGCAAGTACAGCCGGATCAAAAAGTAAATTAAATAAACACGAGATGACTTTTTTACGAGCGACTTTCTCGTCATACCGTAATCGCATGTACTTCTCAATTTGCAAGCAATCTCACGAACTTGCTGAATAGCGCCTCATCCGGTATTCCCTTTGTCCGTGTTCATTAACGTCGCAAACTCATCGCCTCATCCCTCCCCAATTAATCCTTCCGCCATCCTCCCACCCCCACCTCCTCAACCGCCCCCCCCCCACCCCACCGAACGCCACCCCCTGACCAAGCCCCGCCTAATTCCCTCCACCAAGTATCTCCCCACGGACTCATCCTTCGCGGCCAATTCCGATTCCACTCCTCGACTGCCCTCGCCTCCTCAACCCAAATAACATCACCATCTTTTCCCCCAATCTCTTCCAATCGTTCCATACCCTCGTAACATCCAACGTGGCCTCATTCTATCCTTCGTTCAACGGTACTCCTTAAAATTCCCCCGTGCATCTGACCTACGATATGTCCCTTACATTTCCTATTTCAAACCATGCTCGAAACTCCTAAATGGATTCCGGATTACACTGCTTTTCCCTCTTGATTATTTCTTTTTCCTCCATTCCGTCTAAGAGCCTACTATAAGATTCCCTTATAAATTATTCTACAAAAGTTGGCAGTTGACAGTTCCCTCAAAAAGGTGGGTAGGAAAGCCGCTGTTGCGACTGATTGTACAAAGACGACGAACCAAGCTCAGCCGAGCCAAACAAATCGAGGATGGGAAATAAAGAAGTGGCAACGCCTTAGAACAAATTTAGCGTTATATTGGTAATCGTAATTTTACCTTATGACACACGGTACTTATCGCTGTTGATTTCCGGCAGCAGTCAAATCACGTAAAACAAGCTACGGCAGGGAAAAAAACTCCTTATAACCCGCTGCCTCCATCCTTCCGTCCGAATAATCTCTCCACTCGCCGCCCAATCCGCCTCTTCCGAAAATGGGCTCCTTCACTGTTTTAAAAGGACAGAAAAACCCACTCCCGAGTCCGGGAAATGCTGTTTATTTTTGCGGAGAAAAGCCCTAGAAATAATTGATTGCCGACATCAGAGTCGAAGATTCGAGGAAACATCCGAGTCTGCTTTCGGATTAGGAATTTCTGTTTAAGTGGCGTTAAATGTTTCTTGGAGCTAAGATGCCTCACGTGGTATCTTATTAACACATTGGGTGTCAACAGTCGAGGTCAAAGCTGAGGTTTATACAGAATGGCACGGTATATCTCGAATTTCTTCTTCAGCTCCGTCCAAATGTTACGTGGGAGTCAACTCCTCTGTTAATCTCCGAAAAACAAGGAACCATACTTTCTCGTTCTAAACGGTTTCTAATTTAACGTCCCCCACAAATTCCGGATTACGGCTAATTGAGGATGCAAAGAAAGCGCCAAGGAAAATCTCTTGGCACGAAAGAAAATTAAAAAATATTACACTTCGAAATAATTTACCTCCTCAAAATCGTTACATAATGTAAATATTAAAGGCGAGCCGAAATTACAACAAAAACGGATGACTCAGATGGCACGCCGCAGAGGACAAAAAACAGTAATACGAAGAAATACGGGGTTGGATGAGAATACCAGCGATTGTTGTAAAAATAATGTAACTTGGAGAGTGAGGAGAGGAGGAAAAAATGTTTTTTTTTCAGGTCTCAAATTCCGACGAGGGGCTCGAGGCAATGGCAGAAGCCAGCGAGCAGATTGCGAGGGGAAGAGAATAACAGGGCTACGTAGGATGGGGAGAAAGAGGGAACTACTAGGAACTCCACTTACGAAATGCTCCCGAGGCGGAGAGTGAGAGGGAGAGAGAGAGACGTAAGGAGAGAAATAATGGAGGGAAGAGAGCAGTTCTAAAAGACAACGAATTAATAACCGGCCATAAGTCTCGAATGTTAATATCGTAAGCCACGAAGCGCGTGTAAAGGGCGAGAAACCAAGGAAATGCATGAACACCGCGATTATGTTTAAATTTAAGCAACGGCTTGCCTGCTATGTTGGTCATACGACTCGCCTCGCCCGACTGAGATTTCCTTTTTTTAAAGTCCGCTACATTTTAATGTTTTCTGGATGTCTGCGTACTTGGAATCCTGACGAGTCACTTGCCGCAAAAATAATATCTTGTTAAGTTTTTAAAAATTCGTTTTACGAGGAATGTTTTGCATTAAACCGCACTTTTGGATCTGACGAAATTAAAATAATGAATAAAAATGGAATAAATTTCACATTAAAGGTAATTGAAATAGGCTTACATAATTATGTATTTCTTGAATGAAATCTATTAAAAATACTTGGACTTGAATGACAACTACAATTTCTTGAATGAAATCTATTAAAAATACTTGGACTTGAATGACAACTCAAATCGTAACAACGGATATAACATTCTCCGACGCATGTATTTTCATTTTAGCATAAACGTTGCAGATGTTGGATAAAAGTAACCCTCTCTGTATTAATACACTTTAGGACTAACATTTAAATAAAAATTTAAGAAGGAATGGGGGTGATTATTTCATTATCATTGACTTCTCTTCGGTTTTATGGATGGCGTCTCGCCGAGTATATTAGACAGGATGACGACGAAAGTGCTTTGTAAGGCGGTTGAAGTAGGACGTGAGAAACGAGACATTTCGAGCTTAAATCATTATAAAAAAGGAAAACACGAAAGACACGATGGGGGCGCAAATGAGTGGCGGAAGAACTGGTAGTAGGCGCAAATCCTCTTTGAGAATGCAATGGTAGTGCAAAAAGAAAACTTACGATGGCTGTATTGTAGGCAGACAGATTTGAGGCATGGAAAACATGATATTTTAAAATTAAGCCGCAATAAAATGTAGCGGGGGCTCTAAGCGTCATGGAGGTTATGGATTTAAGTCTAGTCTTAAGAGTTGTGTCCAGCCGTGAGATCAGCCGACGATGATTTGTAACAAGCGTTTCATTGTTCAGGTTCACTTTCAAGAACTAAGACCATCGTACGTTATACTCAAAGGCCATCATATGCTACAGTTCCAAGAATGCCTATCGATTAGTATATGACGTTAACTACTCTGTCCAACATGGGTTACGAACACGGTCAACATGCAGGCGCAATGATTCCTTCAAGCTGAATGGATCCTGGGAAGTGAATGACAATCACCACTAAAACATGACACTAAATATCCCAGCTTTCTTCTTTTCAATACATTCTTAAAACTTTTCACGATAATGATGGCATTATCTCTTACCGCTCAACCCATCTTTAAAATTGTCTCATTAATTAAGCGAATACTACCACAGACTAAAGGCTCTTCTCACAAAATTACTCAAGCAATATGACGTTTTAAATTTTCAAGTTCTACGAAATGTCATTTCCACGGAAAATTTTACTTCGGCATGGCAAAAAATTTAAAGCGACCAACTAGTTGGTGTATCTTAGGCGGGAAAACATGGCGAAGATATTACAGCGGTGCTTGGCGTAAGATGCTGAACCATCAAGTACTGGAAAATTTAATTAGACCTGTGGACCTTTGCTAAGTGGTCAGTTCTCGTAGGCAACGCGGAAAGCGTTCGACATTTTATACGAGGACTTGCGCGATGCATTAAAATAACTACATCGTGAACATAATAGATAAAGCACGGCCATATTTTTCAAATAAAACAAACGTTTCGTTAGAAATAGTTTTTTGGAATGCATAAAAGTAACATTGAAAATTTCATGGGATAATTAAATTTAAAAATTTAACGTACGCGAAAGATGTGACTAAAGTGGAAGTAAATTTGGTAGTTATGGAGTCATAAACATAACGTTTTGCCAAAATAATAGTTAGTTTAATAGCAAGAAAAATGTTTAAAATTGCTTTAAAAATCCCATTTGTCGTCTGTTTGCTTCTATAGACCATACGCAGAAAATGTATTCGCTTTAGTAACAAGTGAAATATTCTGGTTCTCCTACATCAATATGAAACACAAACAGTTGAAATTTACAACCCAGATGAAAATCAGACGCTAAGAGCCCGACTTTGGCATTATTTTATCCAAACAAGGCAGAAGTTTCTGGCAGGGTGCAGCGTGGGAATGTGAACAAAGCATTATTGATCGTGAACCCTTATTTCAGTAAAACGTCAGGGTGCGTAAACCCGATATAAGCCTCTGCAAGGATACTAGCTAGGGATAAAACTCAAAATGTCAAGGGAGTAACACCAAAGCCACCATGAAATAGTATGATGACAAACGCTGCCATATTTTCATCACTAACGCTGCTCGAGGTATTCGCATCACTTCACTATCTAAAAAAACAAGAGATTTTCATTTTAAACTTTCCACCGTATTATTTTATTTTCATTTTTTTATGAATTAAAATAATTAAACTACAGCATAATATTCCGTGGAACGAAAACGTGCATAAAATTCGAAATAAATCACAGAATTATTGTTTAAAAAGCGCACTCGAGGGAGAACCAGAATAACCTCATGATCTTTCTAAGAGGCGAAGAGAAAATCGGATCCATTTGCAGAATTAAAGCGATGGCCCGAGAGTATCCAAGCATGCGGAAGGCAGATTCGACTAGTTTTTTTTCCAGAGGGTCAAGATAATAAAAATACACAGCTAGTCGCCCAATAAGCTTCTGCATTCTTAGCGTTTTATAACGAAAACATAACAAACAAAAGTCGAGAGATTATTTCAAGAGTGCAACTTCGAAGGGATGAAACACAAATAAATAGGTTAGCTTTCTTTACGGCCAACCATTTTATGTTTTCATTTATAGCTCAACATGACCCAGAACAAACATGTTCGGCATCAGCAAACACCTGTCCAATAGCATATGCGTCAAAAATAATAATATTACAAATTATCACTCAATTCCGATTGAATTACGATACGATGTAATTTTAATTGTTTTCTATGGATTCCGCATGCAATTTCCATTGAGAAGTTGCTGTAATTTTAAACATTGCGTGGCACGTATTAGGATCAACCTTTCCTATTTCACTAACTCTAGGCCCTAAAGTGATTAACACATATTTAATAATTTCATATTAAATAAAAGAAGTTTTTTAACCATCTATGCCAGGTTAATTGAACGAGCTACAGTGGCATAGAAGGCGCAAAATAACTCTCAAACAATTGTGAGCGACCGATAAACTCTAAAGGGCCGCGGATTACGCCCCTGCGCTTTTAATTAAGTTGCACAGCGTAAAAGCTTGTACTCCACGCCGAAAAGCGCGTAAATACGTTGCCGCACCGAAACGCATTAAAACAGACACCTCAGCAGTAAACAGGCGTCCCGTGGGAATAAAGGTCGAGCAAACGGACAGTGTAGCGACCTCCGCGGCGAATTTGTCTGCACAGTCATCGAGTCACGGGGAGATATTAACCCCATTCCAAATGTCCACGTCCGAGCGCCGGGGAAAATGTAAGCCCCGCGATGACTAACCATACAGGGAGACACCGGAGTTTAGGGATCGGGCGACCATGGTTTACATTGGCGCGTCGAGGCAAAGCGTTCCAGAAAGGAGGGGAAGAGGGGATTTGCTCTAGGTATCGACACAAACATCGACTCTGGAAGAAGATGGTGGGCGGAGCTCGCGGGGATAAGACAGAGAGGGTATGGAGGATAAAAGAAATACAAGAGGGAGGTGGGACGGGGATATGGCACGCGGGAGGTGGAGAAAAAAACTCGCTTATATGCCAAAAAAAGGAAGGAAAAGTTCCCACAAGGGGAAAGAAGAGTGGAAACGAGGGAAAATGGAATTGGGAGTGGAGGGAGGAGGTTCGAGGTGGGGAGAAGATGGATTGCTAGGGATAAATTTCTGGATGGAAAGAGGAGAAGGGAGCGGAGACGCCGAGAGTGTCGTAAGGCGTGGTTGCGGAAATGGCCGAAGGAGCGGTGTTTGAGGATGCACGTGGAACTGAGGCGATGCTGAGAGAGGGGATTTATTATGGCGATTGCGCCCCTCCGGAGGGATAGAGAGGGGGGTTGGAGGGCGGGGCGGGAATCGAGGGATCGGACAGAGAGACGCCGTCGGAAAGGTTGGTGGGAGAGAGTGGGGAGTCGGGTGGGTGGGTGGGTAGAGTGGGGGAGAGGGGCAGGGGGTGAAAGAAGTTAGGGGGTTGACGGATAGATGGATGGAGCCGGCAGATTGGAGAAAGAGTAAACAGCGGAGGCTGCGAGCTAATGTGAGCCCGTGCAGTTCACTTTCCCGCTCGCCCTTGCTGAGGGCAAATATGGAATCGGTGCCCATTGTTGTTTGGAACCGAACAAACACTTGGATTAAGTAAATGGTTCGATCTACTTTTTTTATTGTTTGGCTGAGCCATTCGAGCGGAGAAGGAATGCTCAAACTTTAATTGGACCGTGGAAGAAAATTGAAAACGCCCGTTTTAGTTTTTTTTGCATCGCTTTCGTAATAGTTTTACCGGCATTCTTTGCGGTCGCCGGCGTTATGAAGAGGTCGTTCCCGGCATCTTTCCTTTTTTGCGCCTACTTTACATCGAACGGATTCCTTCTGCAAGTAATTTTCCAATCGAATACGGAGCGGATCTATGTACCAGCTTAATGAACGTACTCCAACGCGGAGTAATAATGAGTTATTTCAGAAATTTGATTTAGCCATACCGCGTCGGTTTCATTCGGCATCTCGAGAAGCTTCCGTCATTGACATGCCCTTGTCTATATTCGAGAAAACAACGGAAAGTGAACGTTCATTTGTCGAGGAATGAAATTTTACGGTTGAAAATGCCGAAAATAGAATATGCCGACACATGCCAGCATCGTTTGTGTTTGAAATTACGACGTCGGACACTTATCGTAATTATCCGAAAGGATGTCATATACGGGAAATTGCTAAACGTCCAGTATCTGTACAATGCTAAGCTCTTTAAAACTTTAATACTGACGTCACTATTTGTGCGAAAAAATGAACAATATTTGCATTTTACATTTCCAAATCGTGCGTAGCATTTTCAATGTTTTTTCTGATAAAATAAAAGTCTTATCCATCATTGGGTACGTGATTTGGGATCATTCTTCTTTTTTACGAATACAATTTAAAAAACACGCTTTTTCGTGTAAATTCTTCATTTTAGGGCGTGCTGCGTGTTTAATTAATGCTCCATTGTTATATATCGAGTACACAGTCACATGCATAGACAAGGGGAAGCTAAACCGTGTTATCTCTTGGTGCACGTAGTTAGGCTAATGACGGCTGCCTCGGGCCATCTCCCACCTCCTTTGGACCCTGGGTGACTGCGCTAAAGCTTACACAGCCCCGGGACCTACTTCAATGCCTCCCAAACGTCAAAGGTGTGCGGTCCCCGGCACCCAGCACTGAGCTGACGCGGGGAAAATAAATAAATAAATTTGATAATTGCGAGTCCGTCGCCGAGATGAAAAGTTCCGCCCGATAACGGCCAATGAAATCACCGATAAATGCGGGATTTAGTGATTGTAATAATATTGATGGCGAATGTATCCATTGGCGATTAGCAGTCGGATGTTATCTACTTCCTTGCACAAAGACTCCATTTTCGAAACCTATAGAGGGCTTGCTTTGATTCCGCTATGCTTATTGTTGACAAGCTCGATGCAATTGGCATGGCTACAGTTATCTAACCGGTGATAAATAAAAGCATACATCAATTTTAATGAGCGGAAATATGATTTCCGCTTCTTTTCACCGGCTGATAAGCTCGCTCATATTTTAGTACAAAACTCGATATATTCACTTATCGCGCAGGTTCGTGAGAAATAAAAATGTTTTAAATGCTCGCATAAATTAGTTAATCCTATTAGCACGCTCGGTTTTAGAAAACTAACATTATCGATACTTAAAACGTTTTATCTTTGGAAATTTTCAGTTTCCGAGTTGCCGTAACCTTCGGCGAAAGCGGTAAAATTATAGACCGAATAGCAGAACGCAATAAAACATTCGCGATTCTAACAGTTCTGGGTCAAGTCCTACAATCAACGTCGGCGTTTCTTTAATTAATCACCGTCATTGTATCTAAAGACTGCACAAGGCAACCGCTGACGAATTAATGCGGACATTAGTTCCTTTGTCACAGTGGTTAATGTACGGCGGAATTCCTTTTCCGTTGGACGTTCTCAAATTGGGTTTAACCCAAGAAATACAAATGTTTTGGGAGAGGTGTGCGAAGCCCACAGGTTAAATATTCAAATCCATTTGGGCGACCATTCAAAGTGACTGAATCGTTAACGAAGGAATGGCTGCTTACTCGAGGCCCTAACTATTCATGATGAATCCACCACAGTCAGAGGGACAAAAACATATAAAACCATCGACGCACTAATGGTGATTTTCCGTATCTAGTACCAATATAGATAAGGGTCAAGTTATTTCGCAAGGGTCATTTCAACCTGGGTCAATTGACGTTGATTTTTGACCGTACTGATTTTAAGATTGATGCGCTGCGGAAAGAGAAATGATAAGTGTGGCACGTATTGGAAAAACACTGTCAAATAATTTCGACTACATTTCTTGGATTCCCGCTGAAATGAAACGGAAATTTCCGAAGGAAAAATTATTAATTTCGGCTTTCTAATGAACGAGATAACGCAACAAATATGTTTCCATACAAGTGAGGGAAGAATAGCAGAGCAAATTACATAAAGCATTTTTTTCACCAACTGCTATCTTTCCATCGGAGTAAAGAAACGCAGATGTGATTCATTGTTGGTTGCATACATTTGCAGCCACGTGTACATTTTTGCAATTTTTTCCGATTATTCCCCAGCAGCTGATCCAAGATCCACCAAATTCATAACATATGTAGCACTAATGCAGAACTAATATGAAATTTGGGCGTTTGTAACTTAGGTCATTTTTAAGGTATTTTGTATATGGTCAGACGGGAGGATGGGCCGAATATATAAGCGATTAAAATAGCGCTACTGATTAATGAAACCAACTTTTATATACCCTAAACAGCAAACAATACATACACTTTACATAAATGCAGGTTTCAGAAAGTAGCAATAGTTTAAGGAATACAAAAATTGTGTGACAAGGAAATATTAATGAAGATTTATTTGTAAGTATTATGATAGACAACTTTTATATTCCCAAAACAATTTTAACTTTCTGGAACATTCAATTACGTGAATTTTAGATTTATTTTTTACCATAAGTACATATAAAACGCGATTTCATTCAAATAAATTTATATAAATTTTATTTTTCTGTTTTAGTCAAGCATTAAAAAGGTACTCTGCTTTCGCAGAGATTTTCCTCCAAGTATTTCAAAAATATATAAATTTTAATTTCCATATCTGTATTCATTAAGACAATATAAACAAAAAACTGAATGTTTGTTTATTTTCGATACCGCTGCATTATTTATCGCAACCGAGGCATTGTTTCAACTTCAAAAAAGCGCCAAAATTTCGTGAATATGTCGATAGATGCGGCGCGAAGCTATTATCCAAGTCAATCGGACACAATTACACGAAAGATTTTCACGGAAGAACACGTCACATTTTCGCGTTAAAAACTGAACTGTTGATCGATTCGACGCGTATTATATAAATTGATGGCAGGAAAGCAAAATTTCGTTCTTTTAGGCGTTCGTAGTTTCAAGTCTCGAACTCCTGCGATGAATTTAAGTAACGCTAATATTCGAATGATTAATGTTCTACGTCCATCCCTGTGTTAATCAAGTGAAGAAAATAAACGCTTCTGAAATATAACCCATGACTTGAACGTTGACGTCGAGCAGCTTGAAATATAAAAGTTGCGCTTCTGAGTGATTCTTGCAAGTTTTATCGAAAACTAATGAAAAGTTTTCGAGTTATAAGCGATTTTCTCATTCTCCCATTTAACTCCATAGACGAATAATTCATATTTATTTATATATTTAACTCGCTCATAAACAGCACTTCGTGGCATTTTGCAATGAGCGCAATAGCGCTAAAAAAGACAAACACATACGTCCATGCCCTCGGCAAGATTCGAATCCGCGACCCTAGCATTGAGAACTAGACACACTGACCTTCTTTCTACCAAGGCCGGAGGTATTTGGTACACGGACTCACGGACGGATGAAGCGAAGCTATTTTCTTTATAAAAAAAAGCGCTAAAATAGACTCGCGTGATGTTAAACACGAGGAAATTTCGGAAAAATTTAACTTCTGTTAAAGCATATAGACTGAAATATTTCAAATATAAGGAGGGGCACAGAGTAACCCCCAAAACAAGTCACAGTAGATTTCTCCGTGAATTCCTTGAAAACTGTTTACTGTTTGAGTTGATTTAGTTTCGAGGTCATGCATATAGCTATATTGCGGTAAAACGTCTCCGCTCCGCAGAGGAATATTAATGTGTTAATTGCGTTTGTGTGCGTTCACGGCTGACCAAACTTCTAAGCAGTGAATTCAATTCAACAGACTACCACTGGCCAAATGTACCCGGAGCGCAGGACGGAATGAATGCTTCGGTCTCATTACCCGTCAATCTCCGCACAAGTGGCCAAATGATTCTCTGTAGCCGCCAGTGCGGCGGTTGATGAATTATACTTGAATAATCTGCGCCTCGAAGTAAGGTTTGGTTAACATAAACTGCATGATTGCGCCGCATTTCTCTTAGCCTCATCAGCAGCAGCAGATTTTCCCGTCACCTCACGTTTCTGCAGTCTCCACAAATAAAGCTTCACTTTGCAGCGACAAACAAACATTTAGGAGGAAAAAATGGTAATTTACCCGACTTACCTAAAATCTGACATATGGCAACATTCTATCAATCTCGGTTTGCATATTTAGCTCTGCTTTCAGGGTTCATTTATCCAATTTTATCGACTCAACGCATAGTAAATGAGAGCAACGGTACGCAAAAACACGCAAAGCGACGATACACCCGCATTATAAACTAAACGGCGGTTGTTAAATGCAACGGAATAGCGTAAAGCGTCAACAAACGGTCTTTTACTAATCCAAACAAACGCCTCTATGCGGAATTTATTGTTAACCGTTCCTATAATATTGACAAAATTCCTCAAGTTACCTTTTTTCTAGCGAGCACCATCCACAGTACGGGTCCTTCGCTTCCAAGCAGGAAGAGCAGTTGGTGTAGGTATTGCAGTGCTCCAATTTCACCTTGGAGATCTGGAACGACAAAAATAAATGCATTTAGATTAGAATATGCACGGTTAATAATAACACTTTCTTTCATGGAAAGTAGAATAAACGCATTTATGCGGATAAAACTCTTCCTGTTCGAAAAACTAGCAGGCAAATTTTCCGCAAATAAACCTCCAGCGCGGTATACCAAAATTATGGCGCTGCCCACGCTCGTTAAGCTATTATAATATCCTCCGTATGGGATAAAAATAAAGCTGATGACAATACAACAGATTTTAAAAGTCTTCTTTACTTCAACACCGCGAGGAATTTTCCACATCCTAAGAATAAAGACGGATGAATAACAAAAGCATGAAAAAGAACGACATTTTAATTGTTTCGTTTCTCAGGTCGCAGAAAGGCGCCTCATTGAGGACGTCGTAGAGCTTCCAAACCAGACATTGTTTACATCCAAATGAGATTGCCGCGATAAAAAAATACTCCCTCGCCTACACTCGATTCATACGAATACCATTTGCTAAAACTTGACAAAAATAGTTCAACAGGTAGGCTACGCGAATGCGAGGAAATACCAACAAAACAGTTGGACACACCGTTAAATAAGAATACCGAATTACATTGAAACCCATAATGTTGCGTTTACGGATTTCTTTCGAAAAATGCGTTCACGTTTAAAGCGAACCGGCATTGTTTTCAGATCTTTGTTAGATTGGATATGGAAATGAGATATAATCCCTAGACAACGGAGGAAAGTGAAGCTTCTTTCAAAGACGTGGAGGTAGAACTTCAACGTCATTACTAAATTATAACTGTATCGCAAGAAAATCCGTGGAAACTTTGAAAGCAAAATGTCGCGACCTTTTCTCTTCGTTGAGAGGACATTTCTAGAAAAGGCTCGAGTGCACTTGAGTGGTACGATGTGACTATTTAGGCCAAGAAATCCCTACGTATATACCTCGGAATGCTAGGAAAGAATGGAAATGTACGTGCATGCCTAGTAAAGATAAAAGTTTTATTTTTGCTAAACCAATAAAGAAACTCATTTCGTTCTACAACGTTGTAATTGAACATTTCAGCAGGGAAGTTGAAAGTTTACGTTACCGTAGTAAAATAAACAAGCTACGAATAAGGAAAGCTTGTGAAAGAGAAGGTCCCTGGATGTCTTCTCGGGAATCGTAACATCAGTTGGTTGTTAGATGCGGCGTTTATAAAGTTCCATTAAGGATTTCCGGAAAAGGAAATGAATGCATGAGTAATGATGTAGGATTCTCTTTTTAATGTAAAATTCGAAGAGTTGTGGCAAGGAGTTTAGGGAATGTATGCCTGGTTTCAATTCATTCTTACTCCATAATCACATTGGTGCCAAGTAGAAGCCGTCGCAAAAGGGAAGCCTTGCTCTCACAAAAATATAAAAAACAGTATCTACACGACATAACTGAAGGAAAAATAATAAGAAAATGCTTCGATAAAGGCGAGGCTGAATTAAATTGTAAGCCATTGTCCCAAATGGTATTGCATTCAGATGATTCATTCATCGTATTTAAATTCAAGTTTTTGGTGGTAGAGCTATGGAGACCATTAAATATAGCAATATCACATATTAACATTGTTCATAAATCGTAACAAATAAATAACATTTTCAACAAAGAAAATATTTTCACATGTTAAAGATAAATTCGTATAACTCTATCATCTGCCGAATTTAAATTTTCCAAGATAAGGTTAGCCCCAGAATTTTCTCCTTAATATTACCGTTTCATTACATACAATAGATTTATGGAGATTAGGGTCACACTCCTTTTTCCTCGACCGCTAACGAACATTTCAAATACATAATTTGTAAAATTTCCAAAAAAGCGATATAGTTTAAATAAAAACACTGTATAGATGGTATAAAACTTCCTCAGTACAAAATATCAACTCGCACCAAAGGAAAAAGATGACATCGACAAGTAAAGGCATATAACGATGAAATTTTGAGTTAAAATTTAATTGGCTAAAAAAAGATTACGTTATATCTCAGCAAATCTATAGAAGGCTTAAAATAAGACCACTGCGGTCCTTCCGAGTAATTAATTTCTGAAATTACTATGCATGGAACCGCGCCATTTTTCGTATCCGCGGTCGCCCAGAAAATGACATTTTTTATAAGAGCAAAAAATATTTCACATAGCTATAACTTCGGATTAATGAGCCCGACATAACCTTGCGCCATTTTGTCAAATTTAATTAAAATGTACGTAATCCATTCATTTATACGTGGAATCCAAGTATTAAGGTGTTTTGAATATATAAAAGAAGAAACGATGTACCAACACCCAAAACAATGCCCAAATGAGATTTACTGCACAGCGGCAGAATTCTTACTTACCACATTAGAGGCAAATTTACCAAATTAGAAAAAGCGACAGCTAGATAACAGGCCGAGCCATTAAATCAAACCAGAAGAAGCGAGAAAATATTCACGAATCGAGAAATTAGGCAATTAGGTAAAAAAATGACCATCGCGTTAGTTATTCTCACTGAAGTTGACGTCAGCGAACCATATTCGGCAAATGAACTAATTGTAAGAGCTAATTAGAGGCGTTTTCGCTCGTCTTTCGTTAAAAAAAGTGAATCATGTTCGACTCACACGAATTTGCGGCCGGGTGCGAAAGAAAGGAAACTTTCGAACAACATTCCTATGTCGCAATACGTACATTTTCGAAACGTCGCTTTTTAGCGGTTAATGTCGCCTTCTTGGGACCGAGAGAGGATCTGCCGATTGCGGGAGGGGGGGGGCGAAACCGACGGCAACGGCGTGAACGACGAGGAAAGCGGCGAAAAAGGTTCTCGCGGTTAAAAAAGGGGGAAATCCGGGAAGAGAATGAGATAGAATCGCATACATAGAAAGTCGGTCCGAGTTACATTATCGCAGATGCGGGCAAAAAAATAATTCCCAAGTAACAATAACGTTGTTGAGAGCATTTGGCGAAATTCTGGCGACAGATGCGCTCTCTCGAGTAAGCAAGGGGTTTTGTGCCCCAGGACTCCCCCTACCCCTCTCCCAAGACTGGATTCCCTCCTCGTCAAAAAAGGGAAAAATAAATAAATGCGCAAGTGCATTCTAAAACAAAATAAAAAGAATGGGAGAAAACCGGAAGATTTTTGACTCAAACCGCAGTGCGGTGGTAGCTTTACGATATAAGAGTTTATGGGGAAGAAATTTGCGGAGGTGGCGGAGGAGTGGAAATTTGTAAAAAAATACATGAACCCCGAGGTATGTTACGCAAAAAGTGCACCGAAAAAAATTCCGCAATTAAACGTCTGGAAATAAACGCGTTCGGTGAAGTATTTGGAACGGCGACTTAAAAAATATATAATAAAACGACAGCGACATCTAGGTTTAAAAAATTAAATTCCTTGGCGGATGTAACGCGAACAATTTATCGGGAAAAAAGAAAGGCCTGGGTTGATTACTTTAATAATTCAGACTATTTAATATTCTTATCGTCAACATCCACTCGAGGTTTTTTCCTGGCCGAAATGGGACATACTCGCGGGGAAAAAATCAAGAGCAGATTTCAGAACGTAGCGAGCTGAGATGATAACTTCGGTACGACTTTATCGTACGTCTACGTTGACGTTGCACTGTATATATGATAATGTAGAAATCTCGACCGACTCGGAGATGTCCGACCAAACTTGATCTCACGGGGACCGTTGGCTCGATGAAGTAATACATAAAGATACCATACTTCCACAAAAAAAGAAGAATATATATTCAGCTTGACAAGCGGAAAGTTCGCGCTAGACTTCCCGGATGGACCCTTCACGATTTCGGGCCATGCAGTTTATATCTCTTGACCGAGATTCTCGCAAACCCATCGACGGAACGCGTCTGAAATCCTTATGGACACTCCCATACCCTTTTTCTTCTTCTTCTAGATCCTGAATAGGCAGAGCCCAGAAATTTTGGCCATTGACGAGGGAAACCCCACGGAGTTCAGGCCTTAGTAACGAGAGGGGGCATGAGAGATGCGAGCCAGGGGGCTAGGGGAATATGGAAACGGGGAGACAGGTTAGGAAGGAGACGGGTTTGTGTATATGGTTTGAGTCGAAAAGGGGGTTGGGAAGATGGCCTGCATCATCTCGGTGATATGCGCGGGAAGCGAATGATGGTTCGCATGCGCGGAAGCAAGTGCGTCCGTGGGTTGAGAAAGACGGAAGGGAGAGAGGGTTTGGAAAGAGAAGATGTCGGATTGGGTAAGGGAGGTGGAAAGAGAGAGATGCAAAGGGAGAGAGATGCAAACGGAGAGAGAGGGCAAGGGAGAGAGAAAGAGCTCCGAGATAGGGAAAAGAAGGTTTGTGTCGAGCGTGGACATGAATCATGAATATTTTGCATCGATGCTGAATAAATAAAAACAATTTTGCGAGATATCTCCTTTCTCACTTGGTTGACCCGAGGGGATGATGGGAAGAGGAAAGAGCGAGGCGGAAGGATCGAGGTGGAGGAGGAGAAGGGGTGTCGGGAGGAAACGGGGGGCAAAGGTCTCCACATACGCACGGAGACGCTAATTCAATCCACGCACGTTTCATTGTTTATAATCGCGTCTCCATTAAATAGTAACTTTTTTCTCCAAGAGAGAGAGAGAAAGAAAGAAACGCTCTTTTTTTCAACCGGCCTCAATTCTCCGCTGACCCCGGTCTGTCTCGCGTATTTCTCCACGCGTCTCGTGGACGGACATGCGTCTGCATTCGAGTGAGAGACGGAGAGAGAGAGAGCGTAAAGGTGAGGTAGAGAGAGTGGGAGGAAAAAATAAAGAAAAAATGGTGCGATGAAGAGCGAGAGGAAGGCGGGGGAGGAGAGAGAATTGAAAAGGTGAAGAAGGGATGTATATGGAGGTAGGGAGCGAGCGAAAGATAGAGGGTGAGGAAGCGAGGAGAGGATCGAGGGAGGGAGAGATACGCGGGGAGAGGTTAAGAGAGGCAGGGAGGTAGGAAGGCAACGAGAGGAAGGAAGAGGGAGAGAGTGCCGTGGGGGAGGTCTCCCTCCCACACGTGGCTCGCGCTGGCCGCGAGGCGAAATGAGATGCGTGGGAGGGAAGGGGTCGGGACGGAGGGAACATGGCTCGCCTCGCAACCTGACGGATACCAAAATGAGGGGCATTATAATGGTTCGTACACATGGCCGTGACTTAAAAAGTCGAGAAGAAAAAGCTTTATCGTTATGAACGTTTCCGAAGGAAACGAGCGAGCTTAAAAATTTGAAAGAGATTATGATCCTAACGAGACCTGATTTTGGATAAAGGTCGCAAAAAATAACGAGATATTATGAAAATTTTCGCGACGGAATATATTTAATACTGACTAATACGCCAGTTATCCAAAGACGGCGCAAATCCAATCACCCTGAGTGCATCAAAAATAACAATGAGGACGCAAATTTGCTGGCCTGGGACAGAGGTTCTTTATACTTGAAGGCGGATACTCTTGCCAGCACGGCCGTCATCTTCATAAATGATCAAGGAGATCTGGAAATATCTCTCTACAATTCCTTCAAACACATTCCAGATGAGCGAAATCGCATCCAAATAAAAAACAAAATCATTAAACTACCACGACGTGGTCAGGTCACATCAACACACTTAAAAAAACTCTGGAGGTCGACGCAGGCCGCTATAAAGAAAGGGATGGGAAATAACCCTTTCCTTCATCTCGTAGAAGACAAAGCGGGTAAACAATTACCCCAGCGAAGTTATATCACTTAAAGAAACTCATCCCCACTTTACGGAATTGACGAGGTGAAGAGTAACGCATTGCGTGAATTGCAGTTTACTTGAGAAGGTCACCGTTATTCCATGGCCCCGTTGGCGTTGCGGCGGAGCGGTGAGTAGCAATGGGAGCTATATGGGTGTGAGGCGAGGTGGAGGGAGGAGGATAGGATAGAACGGGAGGGGCAGGCGGACGTGAGGCCGGAGGAGGCGGCGACACACTGCCCGCCTGTTACCAGAGGCGGTACGCGTCGTGCGGGCAACAACGGAGGCGATGTCTTTCTGCATTGACGCGTATGGGCGCGTGTGGCCGCTCTCTCATCAAACCCCATCACCGCCTTCGCTGCAGATGGTATGATGTCGTAGTCGTCATCTCGAGGGCTGATCGACCACTAGCAGCTCGGGCAATTGACTCCTGTTGACCCGGCTAGCTTAAGTGTACGAGGAGATGTTCCTAGAGAATGCGTGATTTGCCAGCAAAGCCGCATACCAAAGGTCTTTAGAGACTGGGATGTGATCCACCATCAGCTCCGTTTGACATTGATTATACGCGATAGAAGAAGTAGATGTAGATTGTGAGAGGAATTCTAAAAGTTCGTTTTCTCTTGAGGTAACGATCGTTCGATCGCGGTAATAATGAGTGACATCTTGGGAACGTAGCGATAAGATCGTGGGAGTCGGATATGCGGGTGTATTTCGAGAAATAATGGAAACGGAACTTAAAGAATGACATCATTTCATCAACAACGTGGTTAAATTATAGGTGGCTATAAACTTTGATGCCATTAACCTGTAACTAACCAATTTTTTAAAAATCCTTGTCTACCTTTATGAGAAGAATAAAAATATCGGTAGCGAAAGGACGACCGCTAAAGGTAACTAATATGGAGTACGGGTGAGCGAAGGAAATCCATTTTCATTTAAGCATTTGTAATAACGTTTCTAAGGTCACTTCTCTCGAATTGCTAATTGCCAATTCTGGGGAATCGTACTTTCACAAAATCTCACCCGTTCCACAGTTTTAGAAAGACAAACATCAACGGGGACCCGCGAATACGCTTAGAACGAATAGCAGGCACCTAATAGCGATTTATTGAAAATTACAACATTCCGTAGAAAAATAAACTCCCTCGAAACAACAGCTGAGTCATTTGAAATCACCTACCGAGCAAGCTCAAAAAATCACGCCGCAAAGACTTTTAACGCAACGTAAAAACACCCGAGAGAAATAGCGCAATCTAAACACCATCCAAGCCATAACTCGACGAGAATTCAAGAGTGGACTACCCACGCGTTTTGCGCGAGTTTACGCGTTACGCATCCCACTCGAGAGGAGGAAAAAAAGGGAAACGATATCAAACGGATCGTCAATGTAAACCGAAACTCGTAGCGGAGTATTTCGCGAGAAAGGGAGAGTGCGAGAGATTCGGAGAAAGGGAGATGGGGTGGGGGAGAGAGAGAGATAGTGAGAGAAAGAAAGTGAGAGATTCAGAGAAAGAGATGGAGAGAGAGAAAGAGCCATTCGCAGCGTAAATCGCTTCCGAGAAGACGCGATTTCGAAGGCCGTCATTTCTCGCGCTATTTGATTGGAGCAGAAACCCACGTGCACAAACGTGAATGCGTACAGATCCACCCTCCCACACGCCCTCTCTCCCTCCCCCTCTCTCTCTCTCCCTCTCTCTCTCTCCGAGCTTCCCTTTTACCCAACGACTAACCAACGAGCCTTCAGATCGAATCGAATACCTCCCTCCCATTCATTGCACGGTAAACACAGAGAGGGAGAGTGATAGCCGCGTGAGAGAGATAGAGAGAGAGAGAGAAAGAGAAAAACAGAGGAGAGGAAGAGGAGGGAGAGAGGGAGAACATCGACCGTGTATGCCTCCTCCCCTCTCCCTTTCTCTCTACCCACCTTCGTTCACTTGGATTAACAGCCGGACTAAAAGATGCATAAACGAAGTACCGCACATCCATTTCAATTGGATCCGAATACGAGAACGATTCTGAAAAAATCATGGACGCATGTACTACTATTGGAAATACGGCGATGAGTTGAAATAGTCCATCCCAAGGGGGCAGAGGGGGGGGGAGTAAAAGGGGGGGCCAAGACCGGAAGCTTGGGTCTCTCTCTTTCTCTCTCCATGCGCCAGACGACGCAGAGACTCGCCTCACGATCGATTCCCCCGCGTGGAAAGGAAAAAGGAGGGAGAGAGAAGGAGGAGGGGAGTGGGGAGGGGGATGGGTTGGAATGGGTGAAAAGACTTGCGCGAAACGGAGAGGAGAAGGTAGTGGGAGAGAGAAAGGGAGGGAGGGAGGTAGAGAGAAGGCGGCGGATAGAAGCGATAGGGAAAAAGAGGCTTGCCGGAGAGTGGAGAGGAAAAAAGATTCGGAAGAAACGGACGGTTGGGATAGAGGTTTTGATAGAACGGCGGGAAGAGTCTAGGATAGGAAGAGATAGGGTTAGATAAATAGTGGAGAATGGCAGAAGCGAGACGACTCTCTGCGTGTGAATAAATCATCCGCTCGTTTTTTTTACGTCGGATCGAGATACGGTACGGATCAACATGCAAAAAGACTGGGGAGTTCGGAATAGAAAAAGGCGCTTATGAGAAACGCAATTAACGCCGTTGTTTCGCGCGAGATGAGACACGAAGCGTTCCAAAGTCTACACTTGGAAGTTATGAGGAGATAAAACGTTTTTTCTTCTTCTGTGGAGAACGTGCCGCGAAATGAATTGATCCTGGCGGAAAAATCACACATTTCGGATTTGGCACGAAAATGTTACGTGCGTATATCTCGGGGGGATAACGACTTAAGCGACGGAACAAAAACGACATCTTCGTCCTTGGTGAGAGGATGTTAAGACAATGAAATCACTTTCTGGATGTGAATGTGAGTCAATAAGCGCGAGGAAGTCATTATGGCGGCTGCTGCATTAATGTTGGCGCGACTGCATGAACTTCAAACTTGATCCTCCGATTTGAAACGCACGCCTTGACTTTTTGTACTCACGATATTATTTCATAGCAATTATTCCATTTGAGGAAGCTTTCAAAAAACTAAAACAGATTTTTCGCGTGTACTATCTTATCTTTTAAAATTCACGGAGCAAGATCGTTTTAATGCACGGATTTTCGCGCGGCAATTCCCTAAAATACGACAATGTGGTTGAGTAAGCCAAAAACACATTTCACCCACGAGGTAGGCGTCTTTAGGGATAACTCGGCGATAGCTTGTTCAAATAAATTTCCCCAATTCTCGAAATTGCGTCTACGACAGCAAAGCTACACTAAATATTTCACCTATTTTTTTATAGCTAGCAAATCCGCCGGCAGGTGGCTTTATTACGATTTACTACTTTACTGTTTACTTCAAAAAAATAATAACTCGACCCCACCACGTAAAAACACTGCTCAAACATACGATTCCCAGAATCCTATGAAACGGTGAAAGGAGACTAGAACCGCGGCGAACACAAGAGGGGAAAAACTAGACTCTAAAATTTATATTAGCGCCGTGTTCTGGAGCGAAATTACGTTGGTCCCTTGAGAAAAAGGCCTCTAAATAAAAAAATACGTCTTATTTTTTATTTTCATAGCGTTTAACGTTATCCGGGCTTCATACTTGGTCATCTCAGAATTTGATAACCCTGGAAATTCCGGGAACACAGAAGGGATTCGGGGCCTCATTCCATTTTCCCTTCAACGCTTTCCCCCATCCCTTCGGCATGCCCTCAACCTCCCCGCCTCAACACGTCCCCACCTTGCTTACCCCCCTCCACGCCCCCTCCACGCCCCCTCCACGATCCCACCACGCCCTCCTTCCCACGCCTCCTCCACCAACACAACTCTGCAGACCTACCCTTCTTTTCGCGAATCCTTCTACACCCCTTTCCCACTCTCCACATCCGTCCGTGCCCTTTCTCCCTCTCTCAACACTTTCCCTTTTCCTACACAACCCGCCTCCCACCCACTTTCTCCCTCGTACGCTTTTCCTCCACTCGTTTCCATCAACACCTCCATTCCCTCCTATCATCCACGCACCTTTTCATCCCGCCCGAAAACTCCTCTATCGCACGAGACAGGTAACGCGGATAACGCCTATCGATTGCAATTGGGGGGAAGCACACTTTAGACGTGTTATTTCCTTGTATTTTCCACGACCATTTTTGTTTTCCCTTTCGGTATTAATTAGTTTCATTGACTTTCCGAACAGGAAAAACTGGATTAAATTCTTGCTGACGTGACGGAACGGTTAACATGAACTGCAGACCATTCATATACATGTTAACATTTTATTCTTCTCGCGGCGTGAAATTAAATGGATCACGGGGAGGTTTTGTCGGGAGGATAGAGCGGCTGTACACTAAATTCATTTGCGAAAAGCAAACCCGCAAAACTGTAGCCATTTTTTAAACAAAGCCTTATAGCTCGTCAACGAAGTTTACACTTTTAGCCTAATAACGGCGTTATCAATTCACGCGCCCGTTAAATGAAAATTTTGCCGTCGGTTTTCGACCGATAATGACATCAACGCAAATGAAAATTAATACAGGTGAACTAATTGAATGTCTTCTCTATTTCGACGTCGGCGGCTATAAATACGCCATTTAATTACATCCCCGACGAGGTGGGACGGGCGAGCGTTTTCGTGGGTGCGGATAATTTCTTCTTTTGTTTTCTTTTTCAAAATTTTCGCGCGTAAAATCCCATAACACACAAATTTCGAAAAAAATCGTCAATTATTGTTAAAGAGGCTAGTTATATCCTACCGAACGAAGAGGGGGTAATAAATGCAATTCAATTTGCTTAATTCCGCGATATGTCTCTTCTTTATTCCTCCCCCCCCCCTTTCATCGCGATGCTCGCAAAAGTGGGATAATCGCGAATATTTGCTTTAAATTACCACTCCGAGCGATGCCTTAATCGCCCCGACCGATCAGTAGGAATCCACCCCAAACTAATCGCTTTCAGCCTTTCCCATGAATATTCACTAACGTTTTGGAGGAAGCTGCTTGTGACATCGCGAGGGGAAGGGAGTAATGGTGAGGGAGACGGGTACGGTAGGAAGAGACGCCTCTGAGAGGCTCCCTTCTACGATGGATGATCTCCGTCGAGGACGCGAGAGGCCGATCCGGCCCGCAGCGACGAACATTTCGAAATCGGGCGAAACGAAATTTGTATTCGCCCCAAAAAAAATCGCGTTACGTAAGACTCGAGCGGGCGAACCGGAAATAATTTTTCGTTTAATCTTCTCGGGAGTGATGGCGTAATATGGATTTAATGGCGATTTGCGTCCGGGTGGCTTAGGGCTTCTCCGTTCGGATTCGAATACCATCGGAGGATTTTCGACGCGGGGCTGACCCGTCGAGCCATTTAGATTGGCGATTTTCATCCCCTCCTCCGACTGCCGGTGCTATCGCCTAGACCAGGGGTGGCCAAATGGCGGATCCTAAGCCACATGCAACTCTTCAGACGTTTGTGTGCGTCTACTTGAATCTTTTAACAGGCATATGTCGACTAGCTCCAATGGGTATTATCGTATGGTTAATTTGTAACCAAAACGTAAGCGTGCGGAAAGAGGTAACTAAATGTGTTGTATGAGCCATGACCAATGTAATAATGATACTTTGTTCACATGCCAGATAAGTAGTACCTAGAGGACAAAACCGAACATATTATATATGTATATACATAAACAGGGTGTAACGAAAGTCCGTTCTCATAGGGAAATAAGTCATGATTGAATTAAAGGAGAAAATAATTTTAATTATACATTACAAATCAACATAACCAAATTATCAATTAGCACAGTACAAGCTCAAATTGCATTACACGCAGCCATAGACACATCTCCACTAGCCGCTATCGGTTAAGTTTTGCTTTTTTCCACGCCATGTTTTACGCTGATCTGTATTTCTTCTTTTAATCGATGAATCGTTCATGGTATTGAATCGGACTTAACGTAACATAAAAACTCATCACGATCAGAAAATAAAAAAAGAATTTTTCCTCGTTTAATTATATATATATATATATATATATATATATATATATATATATATATATATATATATATATATATGTGTGTGTGTGTGTGTGTGTGTGTGTGTGTGTATATATACATGTATACATACATATGTGCAACAAACATACTGCATAAAAAATACCATCAACTTGGTAATTCTACTGAATCGATAAAATATAACAACAGAATACAGTCGTAGCTACACGACCTTTCCTCGCCAATGGCGAACGGGCGCCTTGGTTAGTACAACACCCCTGCGCAGAGGCGGATCTAGGTGCATATATTACGGGGGCCAATAAAATAACAAATATATTTACTGATACATATTTATGAAAAACAATGTCTTATTATAATAAATATAAAGTGTATATTATGAACTGGTTGTATATTTGCAAAATATTTATAGAATGCCCATAATACAAACATGAATTGAGATTATGTTTTAATAAAGCCATCTCCCTTACCCCATTACGCCCCCTTCGTATCCGCCTTTGCCCGGGTTTGTGTATATGTTACGGTAAATGTCCGTAATCGGGAAATGTCTGCATTTACCGGCAAATGTGCACATTTAGCTATGTGCCTTGGTAAATGTGGAAATAAGTAAGAATGAGAAATGCTACACTTTAATAATTACGTTAATTTATAACAAAAATAAATCATCGAGGATTCGGCTCCACTGGTATACATTAAGTTGAACGCTTCCCAACCCGAGGGGGGAACACAGTGAACGTGAGGAGGAACCAAAAACACTTCGACTAACTTACCCAACCCGGTGGGGTCAAGTAAAATTTTTCTTCATGTTCAAATTTAGTTTAGTTTGTTGTGCACATTTACAAGGAAATGTACACATTTACTGGACAACGCACATTTACCTTACTTCTAAACCGCAACAGATGTTCGCGCCGCCGCCATGTTGTCGCCCGTGTTGCGACGTTTATCCACATTTACGTGTCTCTAGGTAAATGTGTACATTTCCCCAATCCAATCGGTAAAAGTATGTTTTACTTACATTTACCAAACTTGGTGGTATACGTGCACATTAACCGGTAAATGTACACATTTACCATGACATATACATGAGCGGCCCGAGATATTTACCGGACTACGCACATTTACAGTGACATATCTATTATATATCGACGACTCTTACAGAGGAGGATATAACATACTAGTAGTTGGTGCTTGCATACTGCAAGCATTTCATCTCAACATAAAAAAACATTCATTATTCATATTTCATCATTACACATATATTTTTAATTCTAAACATTTCACCTCCGCAGCGATTTTCGTTTTTCCCACATGTAAAAATAATAGTTTAAACAATCCCCAAATGTTGCAATTTTAAAAATTTTACACATTCTTCATTATGGGGTACTGATGATACACATTTTAGCAAAATTTTAAAGTTATAGCACTTCTAGAAATCAAATAATATTTTCAAATTGTTTAAATTTAAATAATTTTTAACGGCCGCCACAATTCATATATGGTAAAATTGTAATGTTTATTTGTGCAAATTTACTATTCTCTAAAGAATTTGAAAATTTCAGCTTCCTAGCTCATCCCGTAGTACCTAAACAGTTATTCAATTGTTTAAACTTTAGGAATTTTGAACTGCCAAACAAATGAAAATATCAAAATTTGTATAATCCCTATTTCGTTTTTTTAAGAATTCTACTTACAAAAAAAATTTCAACTCCGTAGCACATGCGGAAATACATAAACCATGAAAATTTGTTTAAACAATTGCGAATTTTTAGCGGCCGCATTGCTGCACTTTTTCAAAATTTTCGTTTTTTCTAGTCGGTTTTGCACAAAATCCTACCTATGAAAAAAATTTCGAATCTCCAGCACATCTGGAAGTGCCTAAACATTAGTATCCTCCTGTTATATGTTATATCCTCCTCTGTAAGAGTCGTCGATATATAATGATAACAGGAGGATACTAATGTCCAGCCCAAACTACAAGAGCTAGAGAGCTGAAAGTTTTGGTTTTTGTAGATATGATGGAGAAACCTTCAGATAAAATGAGACTTCTTACCTAAGTGACATGAGTTCGACTCCAGAAATTTCGAAAGTTGCGTTTTTTCCCATAAGAAAAGCATTGCGCCATTTATGTAAATTAATTATGGGCACTTGCCGGTAAGCTAGAAAGATGAAATTTCCAGTGTTGCTAGATGGTCGCAATATCTATTAGAAATTATTGTCACTTTTGCTTACAGTGTCTTGGGTTCGACTCCAGAGGCCCCGGAATATCTCCCATAAGTTAGCATGGGAAAACGGAATCCAGTGTGTAGACGAATCTAATAAGTTTAGGAAGCTGAAATTTTGCAAGATTATAGAACTTTTCTCATAACCAACTATTAAAATCGAAAATTTTAAAATTGTGAATTTTAGGGGTTTTTTAACCCCATTTGAACATTAAAGTTTAATAATTTTTTAGGTACTACGGGATGAGCTAGGAAGCTGTAATTTTCAAATTATTTACAGAACAGTGTATTTGCACAAATAATAATTACAATCTCTCCATATGTGTATTGCAAAAACCGTTAAAAATGTTTCAATATTAAACAATTAGAAAAATATTATTTTACTTCTAGAAGTGCTACAACTTTAAAATTTGGCTCAAATGTGTAGCATTAGTACCCCATAATGGAGAAAATGTAAAATATTTAAAATTGCAACATTTGGGGATTGTTTTAAACTATTATTTTTACATGTAGGAAAAACGAAAATCGCTGCAGAGGTGAAATCTTTAGAATTAATAGAATAATTTTAATGGTGAAATATCTGTCTGAAAAATTAATGTTTTTTCAAGGTGAGATGAAATGCTTGCAGCATGCAAGCACCTTCTACTAGTATCATTATATATCGACGACTCTTACAGAGGAGGATATAACATATAGGAGGATACTAATGTTTAGGCACTTCCAGATGTGCTGGAGATTCGAAATTTTTTTCTTAGGTAGGTGCTTGTGCAAAACCGACTAGAAAAAACGAAAATCTTTAAAAAGTGCAACAATGCGGCCGCTAAAAATTCGCAATTCTTTAAACAAATTTTCAAGGTTTATATATTTCCAAATGTGCCACGGAGTTGAAATTTTTTTTATAAGTAGAATTCTTAAAAAAACGAAATTTTGATATTTTAATATGTTTGGCAGTTAAAAATTCTTAAAGTTTAAACAAATAGATAACTGTTTAGGTACTACGGGATGAGCTAGAAAGCTAAAAATTTTCAATTATTTGCAGAGTAGTAAATTTGCACAAATAAACATTTCAATTTTACCATATATGAATTGCGGCGGCCGTTAAAAATTATTTAATTTTAAAAAATATAATGAAGATAGTGTAAAATTGTTAAAATTTCAAAATTTGGGGATTGTTTTAAACTATTATTTTTACATGTGGGAAAAACGGAAATCGCTGCGGAGGTGAAATCTTTAGAATTGAAAGAATATCTGTAATGATGAAATGTCTGTCTGAAAAATGAATGTTTTTTCAAGGTGATATGAAATGCTTGCAGTATGCAAGCACCAACTACTAGTGTGTGTATGTGTATATATATATATATATATATATATATATATATATATATATATATATATAATGATATAAAACCTAAGGTACTTCTAGATATGCCACGGACCTGAAATTTGGCAGGATGATTGGTTATTAGGTACAACCAACCAGAAAAATCTAAAATTTCAAATTTTTAAAATTTTATTGGGGTATATTTGACCCCAATGTTCCATTTCGGTACTCCATAAGAAATACATGGAAATCTGAGCAGAGTTTCATAAATTTGCATTTTTTAAATTAGTTATAATTCAGATAGAAACTCGGGATGAAAACAATTCTATAGCTAAAAGAATGAGGTTTATCATTTTTGAAGACTAAATTCAAATCGGTGCAGAATTGACGAAGAAATATGTTTTAATTGAAAAAAAGCAGATGCTCAACAATAAAGAACTCCAGCTACCATAGCAACCAGGAAAATGATTTTCAATGGGAATTGGCAATCCGTATTATAATAGCATCGCTTTAATGCTTTTTAACAGGAAAATTCTTATTGTCCCATTGATTTCAACCGAAGACGTATGCATATTATGACGTCATAATTTTAAAAAGCTATATATGTTATTAAATAAAAGAACGTTACTCCTTTCAATTATGGGGGTTGATGAACTGTATATAATAGTAGCTTTAATTTAGTGCTTCTAAAGAGAGTCAGTGGATTGTATTATAATGCAATTGATTTAAAACTACGGCGTGAAATTATAACGACGACAAAATCCAAAAACAGGAATATAAGAGAATTGTGAAAAAGTAATGTCGTGTTTGAGCTAAAATTTTAAAGTTATTTAGAACTTAGTGCACATACTCAAATAAAAATTTGAAAATCTCGATGAATATGTAGTTGCGGCCGTTAAAACTTCTTAAAATTTAAACAAATAGACATTACTTCACTTATAGATAAGCTACAACTTCAAAATTTGGCTTTAGTACCCTACTGTGGAAAAAGTATAATATTCTAAAAATTGCAAATTTTAGAGATGGTTTTACACTATTATTGTTACATAAGGAAAGAATTAAAATCGGTGCAGAGGTGAAATCTTTAGAATTAAAAAAATATCTCCAATGATGAAATATCTCTCTGAAAAAGTATGTTTTTTTAATGTGAGATGAAATGCTTGAAGCACCTATAAATAGCTGCTTCTTACATATATAGGATATATATATATATATATATATATATATATATATATATATATATATATGTAACATATGAAACCTAACCTACTTTTAGAAGTGCTACAGAGCTCAAATTTGGCATTAATGTAGGTCATTGGTTACAACTTCTGGAAAAATCCGATATTTATGAAAAAATTATATTTAAGGGGTGTTTTTGGCCCCAAAGTCCAGTTTTAAACACCCATAAGAAAAGCAATGAAAACTGTGCAGGGTTACATAAAATTGCTTTTTTAAATTGTTTAAAATTAAGATACCAAGTCGGGAGATGCACCATACTGTGGAAAAAATGGCGTTTATTTTTATTGAAGACAGAATTAAAACCCATGCTGAATTTGTGTAAACATTAGATTTTAATTATAAAATTATGAATTTTTTTTCGGTCTTTGACAATGGAAAATATTAACTACCATAGAATCGACTCCAATGCCTTTCAATGGGAATTGATTTTCCCTACTTTAAGAGCATTGATTTAATCCTTAGACGGCATTATAATCCATTTGATTTCAGCCAACGACGTATGCATATGATAAAGCGATAATTTTAAATTAATTTTTTTATCCAGATACGCACTAAATGGCACGGATGATGAAAACATAATCCTAACAAACAAAATATACTAATTTTTACATAAATTCTAGCGTAACATATAAGCCATTGTCTTAATGATGATTACAATTATTGCTTAAAAAGGGCGATCTGAGCCATGATACTTGAAATTGGAAAAATTTGACGTGAAGCCGATTGCCAGAGAATTTAGAAATTCCGGATAGATGCCTTAATTTCGAAAAAAATGAAGAGTATTATCTTATATAAATGGGCTCTGTGTAGTTCAAATGCTTTCGCGTTGGTTTATTTACGAGTTTATATCTTGGTGTATGGTGATTTTTTGAACGCTTGCAGTATGCAAGCACCGACAACTCGTGTGTGTATATATATATAACAGCTTACGGAAAAGGAAAGGTAAAATGGATATATGGATGTCAACAAGGTGTTGGGATGAGTTCTCTCTCTGTAGCTGATGAAGGAATAATTCCGAAAGCTTCTACGTTTGTGATGTTTCTGTGTTTTTGTGTTCTTTTACGTGTGTCGCTTCGACATCCCCGGGGCCTCGCCAACCTGAAGTCGTCTGATTGGTGAGTTTTCACTGGGTTTCCTCATCCCAACACCTTGTTGACATCCATATATCTATTTTACCTTTCCTTTTCCGTAAGCTGTTATATATATATTTAATTAAAATTTATTTATTTATTTATTGATTTAATTAAAAAAGGTCCATAAACAGCCAAATTTTGGCCTTTTACAATGGATCCGTAATATAACAACATAAAATAACAAATAAAATAAATTAAATTAACAATATATATATATATATATATATATATTACTTTTTAAAGTGGCTTCGTGGCAACGTACGTAGGTAAATTCTGACTCCTCCGGTTCTGGTTGGCCACCTCTGGCCTAGACCTAGATGTAGTGCATGTTTCTGGGTTGGATACCTAATTACGGCACTCAACCTGGCAGAAGCGGACGCTAAGCCTCGTGGCACTTCGGTGTATTTTGGAAGAGTAGGCTAATGCCGGTGCGGGCTTACACTCTTCTCTTGGTGCGGATGGGAGTGCACGGCAACGTGTGTGCGCATCCGCATTAGAGGGCCTCCCTGTAAACAGACTCTAAAACTCTAAAATAGGGCCAGGGTAATTATACCTTAAATGCCCCGCTTTGCGGATTAACTTAAATATCGGATTCGGCGTAAATATTATTTCTGAATATGCTATAGGAATTCGAAAATTTCAATACAGAAACAACAATATGCAATATTATTATGCGTTCTTAGCACGAAGTGAAAGCGTATAGGGGAGGTCGTTTCCGTCCGTCCGTCCGACCGCATGTTTAAACTCGGGAATCGCCGGACGTATTTTGATGAAATTTGCTATCGGGGAGTTTTACTAAAATTGGTCGACCGATTACAATTTTTGTTAAAATCGGGCGATAATAACGACCACTTTACATGAAAACCTTCATGTATTTTACAACGTACCTATTTCAACTCGGGAACCGCATTACGTATTTTGATAAAATTTGGTAGTTTGGTAGTTTTACTAAAATTTCTTGTTGTTCTCAAAGAACACATTTGGAAATTATATACTCCGACATGGGTTACACCTTTCCAAACTTGTTTGTTACGCAAAGCTATAACTTATTCTAAAAAAAATAAAGATTTTCCTTTAAAAATTTTATAATGCGGACAGAGACATAATTTCAAGTAATATAATAATTGCATTGTGATGAAGTCAGTCATAATGAATCTTCCCGCCGTCGATAATGACAAAAAATCAATTTAAACTAAAAGCATTTCATCATGAGAAATGAACATTATTCCTGCTGTTAACGGTCAATTATTCGTATCGCTAAATTTCTAAAATATCCATTACTAAAAAAAACAACAAAATCTTTCATTAAAGCCTGATTGAATTTTTGAGCTGAGAAAATATGACGCTTTCAAAGCAGAGCCGTGACCACAACATGAATTAAGAAATTGCTGCGATGAAATTATTTTTGCTCCGGCTAAAATATGATAATTAAAAAAGAACGCGTGAGAATATTCCATTATACTTAAAAAAAGTGGGGAAATAGTTAAGGTAAATCTCAACTTCGGGTATTTAATGTAAAAAATCCCATTCAATCGAAATTTATCAGAATTCCAGTAATGAAATTATTATTGAGAAACGAGAGATATGTTCTTGACTGAAAAAGCATCCGAGGCCTCGTGGGGTTTATCAACATGGAAAAAAATCTCTTGGAGGAACGTACGATTCAAGCATTCGACAAAAAAAATGATCAACGGACGGATTACGATTCCCAGTCCAATATTCCGGATCCCTTCAGTTCCGACAAAAAAAGCACAAACAAAAAGAGTATTGAGAGACGGGGATCAAAATGAATCGAGAACAAATCCCGCTTTCGATAATAGGTAAGAATCAAACCGACAGAAATAAAGAGAGAGACAGAGAAAGGGAGTGATAGAGAAGAGGAGAAACCGAATAGCTCCTCAAAAATGCGGAATAAATTGGAGATAGTGTGATGAATGGCAACGAAATTGACGTATAACAAGATTCAATTTAACTTACGCGTATCTAAAGTCGTCTCGGAATGGTTCGCGGGCATACAGTTGCGAACTCATTCCATAGAATCCTCGGACTGCATTCAAAACGCGCTGAGGTGTGACGTCAGAATTCATTCCCCGATCCCGGAATCCGAAGAGAAAAATCCTAACGCTGCAAAAGTGCAACGACGTAAAGAAAAGGGCGCTCTCGAAAAAACTCCGAAGTGGAATGCCGAAAGATAGAAACTTTCCTACCCCCTTCAGACCTATAATTTCATTTTTGGAGTCCTCTCCGAAGGAAGTTGAGACGAATATCGACAGCGTGGAAGGATTTATAGAATGAAAATCAATCTTTCCCTATGAAAAAAAAATCCATATTGAGCCTATCCAAAATCGATGCGTATTTCCCCCTTCACTTTTGATTGATATTCCGAGAGGGTCCGGTTTGATTTAATTAAAAGTACGTAGCTTTACCCGACGGAACGTTATTTTTTATGAAATACTGCCATCCTCGAGTTGATTTCCGCGGGGGGGGGGGGGAGGAATTAGATTTTGTACTTCAAACCGGTTCTATCGCTACGCGGAAAAAATGAGAAGGCTAGCGACCTTTTTCAAGATTGAAACGCATTACATATGAATTGCGATCTTGCATGACCGAAGGCTATTTCAATCCCACATCGGTATCTTTCCCATTGAAAAAGATTTATCTCGCTACGAGGAAGGAAAATATAGTGATAAGTTTATGTGGCAGTTTGTTCGAAAATTCAGTAATGATATTTTTCGATTTATCTTACATGTTAATGAAAATATAAACGATGGCTAAATGGAGAAATATATACAGTGCAATAAACCGGTGAAAATACATTGGAGGGTTTTCATCGAGCTTATCTAAGGGTTTCAGCCAGGAAAACATATCGTAACAAAGCATCAATTATTTTTTCTTTATTGAATTAAATTATACATAGAAAATAAGTAACAAAATAATTCAATAGCATATTTTCCTTAGATTTTTCAACCCCGCAATTTAAGCTCGGATTTCGATGAAAAGGAGCTTTTAATGTCGCCCACAAGGACACTTGAGATTTAATCCGGTATTGCATGTCATACCTTAAAAACACATTTTTTGGGATGATTGCATTTTTAAAAAACAAAAATACATTTCGGTGAATATTTTGAAATAAATGATCCAAATTTATGGATGCATAAATCTAATGGAATTTCTATAAGGTTTAAGAAGCTAAACATTCAATAGACGTTTGTAATATTCATTATATTTCCAAAAATTAAATTACATTTAATATGTGCGCAGTGGGGACAGTAATCTAATGGTAAAACATAATATTTCATTAAATATCGATATAGCTAACAAACATTATAATTAATGTAGAATTTCTAAATCGGTAATTAGAAATGCGCATCACTCGTATGAGAACTAATGGAAGCATATTAAATTAGGGAGTCATATTATGATCATTAGTCTAGTTTCTCCATAATGAACTCCAATGATGTTTTGTAATAGTTCGGTGCATGGAATGAACATTAGGTCAGAAATACTAAATAATAAGTGAATTACTCAAGCAAAATGTTTTTGACGTGAAAAATGTAATACCAGATTTTACCATGCGCACATTGCGGATCGGATACCGATTACCCGTTAGCACGGTTGAGACTTCGCCAGCGAGGTTAAAAAAAATTGACGATATAGCCCCGCATTAAGTTAAAAAATGTTAAAACACGATAATGGTAAAAGCCCCGAATAGAAGCATTATTACAGCATTTACTGAACAAATAAGCCGCTTCCTTCCGTGCCACAATGGAAATATAATGAATAACCGACAGAATCCCGAAAATGGTATTGTCGATCAAAGGATAAGCTAAAATTTCTCGCCAAGTAATCCTCTTTTCCACTACGAGTTGTTTAAGTCACTTCGCTTACCTGGTAAGGATCAACAGAACAAGAAATAGAATAACGTTAATTTTATCAACATAATAATTACTATTTGATGAAATAAATCAGCAATTAGGCGCAACATTTTATTTGTTTACCGCGCCGTTATAAAATCATTACACAAAAAACCGAACCTATCAAAGACATAGGCCCGGATCTAAAACGATTAACGACGTTTTCTGAAACGCGATCACCATTCACGGTACCACAATGCCCTCCAACATTCAACGTGCCTCACAAAACGACCCGACGAACGTGAAATTACGCGGGTCTATCTAAATTGCTTGAAAAACGCCCTCGAAGAAAACTCCAACCCAAAACATATTAGAGGGAAAGAAATGACGTGTGTCATCAGTTTCATTCGCTGCCACCAAAGAGGTTGAAAATTTCTAGCGGGAGAAAAACCCACCTTCGGGTTAGGATTAGAAAAACCCGCCCCAAGGGTGTCATTTGAGGGAAAATACGCCCCGAAAAAAAGTATGAGGACCCAACCTCTATTGATGACGGTGTAGGTTACCGCTTTCTCCCCATCTTCTTCCTCTCTCTCACTCTTTAAAAAAAGAGTTCAGCATTTGTGCGTTTTTGAAAACAATGGGAACGTTTACGATTGCTCTAATGACGGGTGTGAACACTTCTAACACTTAGCGAGGCGGAACCACACCCGTATGGCCCTTGTTTGCGTCACCCAGACTCTAATCACGACGTTAGGACGAAGCCCCTTGTTAGTGGGTGTGCTGGTAATGTTAGGGGACGTGTGCTCAACGCAAAAAGTCAACACCCTCGAACAAATTTTCATACGCATACAATACTTGAATTGAAATACGTTTTGGTTATGAATTTTTCGATGTTCGCCCAGTTGTTCGAAAGTCAAAGGAAAAATAGCGGGCACCGGTAAGTTTCAATTGGACACCAGAATCACGAGAAATACGTGCTAAAAACGGGAGGTGCTGTCACGGTGCTAACGGACTGGAAGGGAGTTTTGAAATTTAAAATGACACATGGCACAAGGAACTCGACGCATTCTCAGAGCATGTAAGGGTCAAACTGGACTCAAATTTTATTCTTCGGAAGTTAAAAAATACAGGATCAATTCCGAGTCAACAGACCTTACGCCAAAACAAATGGATTTGAATTTCGTAAGTAATCCTACTGCCGAATGTTATCTCATGCCATAATGCCGGGAAAGTGAGTAATCTAGAAGATTACTTAATTACGTATCTTTTCTCGTGAAAAACCTTCAAAAAATATACACTCACTTCCTTTCATTTTTCTTTCACGAAGTCATTAACATCCTGAGTGCTTCCGCTCGCGTAAGGAAAGACTGGAGGTCGAAACGTTTATTTGAAAATGCTGTAATGCGATTTTAATTGTAATGCTAAACGTAGGCGAATATTAATAAATAAGAATTTTTATATATCTACGGTTAGTTTTAAAAAATAATCGCGCAAGATAATGACAAAATGCTGACAAAATTTCCAGACATGAAGATGGAGGATACACGTACCTCCTAGAGCTTAACTATTTGGGCAACATAAAATCTACTATCCGAAAATCACCACATAAGACTGTAACCTTTCAGCAGAAATGCGCGTGTGGTTTATTCAAACGTTTTCCGTCTACTAGAGTAACTTATGTCATCAAATGAACACAAGCCATACGATAGATATCATTCTATATTTCTTTTCCCATTTTTTAAAAGAAACATCGAGGAATTCAAGCTCCTCCACCAGTTTCGTTTCCTCCTTCGAAAAACAAATCCCTTACCCGCACGCGGCGGCAATTCAAGTTATTCAATAAAAAAGAATCGTTCGAAGAAAGGATAGGAGAAGACGTTCGAGAAAGAGAATTCGCCGCGGGGGACTTTTAAGGGGTCCTTCCCTCGGAGCGGCGGAGGAAGAGAAGAAAACAGCGGCGGAGAGAGAGAAAGCTTAAAACGCTTCCGTATTACTGGTTGGCACGCAAAGATGGCGAACGGTATGGTATGGCACAAGTGCAGGTGCTGCAGCAGACATGGCGATCGTTCCGCCTCCACAGCTGCTTCGGAATCTAATTTCCCTCTCTCCTACCGCTAATCCTCCCCAATTAACCCTCGCCCGCCACTCCCTACGACCCAACTCCGTCCTCCACCCCCGACATCCCTTTCTTTTTTTTCTTCTTTTTTCAACCCTCCCCGGCACTCCTCCCACGACCGATACTCCACCCCCGCCATTCCATACCCTCGCCCGAGCCAGTTCCGTCCCGGGCACCCCCGCAACATCCCCTTTATCCCTTCTCGCCCCGACCTCTCCACAAAACCCCCGCATCCTCCCACTCTTCCAGACCCCTTCCTACCCTCCACCCTCTCGTCTTCCCCCTTTCATTCTCACCTTGGCCGTGGAGAGGACGTAGAGGAACTCGGCCTGTCCTCCTCCCACCACCGTCTCGAGTCCCGTGTCCGGGAGCAGAGCTCTGCCGGGGTCCACCACAACCTCCTCGTACTCGGCCGCCTGGGTGCCACTCTATGAGAAGGACCTGCGGATGAGAGAGAGAGGGGCGAAGATGCATGACGTCGTCTTTCGCTCTATGCGTCTCCCTCCCCGACTATAAACAATGCGGGGGGAGAGAGAAAGAGCATTAATACGGGGGCCCCGCGGAGAAGCAGACGAGCGGCTCCCGGGACACCCGGGCGGCATAAAGGCGATAAACGGCCTTCCACCGACCGACCAAGCAAGCACGCCATTTCATCCTCCCGCCGCTCCCCTTTTCCGCCTCTCCTCGCCGGAGAACGAGGAGGCCGATACGGAGGGGGAGGGGGGGGCAGATGGAGAGGAAGAATTCCGAGCGGCAGAGGAGGCGACGGAGACGACGCTCTCTACCTATTAACAAGGAATTTCAAACAAAGGACGGTCGACGGAGACGCTCGCCACGGCCGCCAGGGCATCAGACTCGCCGCGGCCCTAATTAATGAATGGAACAAACCGATTTGCTCTACAAAATGCGTTCTCGGAGAGTTATTACCATCCTCTCGTTTCTCTTCCTCTATTCCGCGGCGAAAAGAATGAAGAGCGCGGAGGATACATTTTTTTAAAGGTGTTTTTTTTCTTAAGGGTTACGGGAGGGATGTCGAAGTGGCGCTTCCACGGGTCATAACCAGAGAGAGAGAGAGAAAAGAGGCGAGGAAAATCCGAGGGGAAGAAAATTTTGTAAAGTGCATATGGAGGATAAAAGTAAAAAGAAAAGGAGGTCGTAAAAGTTACGCGGCAAAAAGATACCGCCGGCGGGGGAATAAATACGCGCGTTACCTTCGGAGTAATCGTTAAACCCGCTTTTGGGGTTTTTGGCAGACCCGAGAGATTTTGATTTTTAACGCTTTCCATTGATGGGGCGGCGCCTCTAAACCTATTTATTTCCTTTTCCGAGTCTCTCTATTGGATTTCCCTTGTGTGCGTAATGAAATTTGCGGACAAAGTCGGTGCATTATTTTTCCCGGTTTTACGCCCCTGTTTACGGACCGACCGTTAAAGACTCGTCACATTACCTTTCAAAAAAATTGCATTTCCCATTACGAGAAATTCGTTAAATTTGGCGGCCAGTTGGAGAAATAGGGGAGTATTTATAGCTGTCGTTTATGTCACCCGAAAACATTAATTTATTTTATTATTCGTTTCTTAGGCTAGACTCAAATGAGGCCAACCACATAAATACTCATATATATAAATAAATAAAAACTAGAGAAAAATTCAATATGTGAAAGACATTATATAACTTACACAACCCACCATGAAATCAAATTAACATAATTTCTTAAACTTTTATCCTGATTTTTCCTAAACATATGTCATTATTAAATTATTAAGCAAAACATTTGGATGATATAGGCGATGATAAATATCGATTAATTAACGAATTTAAATGTGTAAATTCGGACGTGTTCCTTATAGAGTGGTTAAGTCAAAAAAGAAACAAAAGGACGATCAACATTCGAAAACAGACAAACGAAAATACTCAACTATTTAAGCTTCCAAAATACGATTAAGATGAGCAATCCAAGCGCCAATCAGTAACAACACGCGCGGTCGGAAACGACTGCGGAACATATCCGTTTGTAAGCAACAGAAAACCATCCACTCAAATCAGTTCGTTGGACAAACTCTCACATTTATATTCCCTCGAATCCGAGGCGCGTACTTATGTAAACTTTTATTCCACCCGCATATTTCGGAAAGAATAACGTTGGGCTACATAAAAATTGACCGTGTCAAGTATCTATCGTGTACCCTCCTCATTCGCCACCACATCCTACAAACCATGCGGGAGAACGCAGCACCATTCTGGCGGATGCTACCACAACGCATGTTTAAAGCTTTTTAAAGCCTTCCCCTTAGGATGGGATACAAGGACGCCGGACGAGACGTGGGATGAAACAACACCGAAAGCATCCATTACCTCCAAGGTATTCGAACCAACGACCGAATAATCTGGAAGGCGCAGGAAACCACGCGACCCTCCCCCCTCCGCAACAACGAGGAATAGGAGGAGCGTGAAACAACGCTGCGAAGAGCGAAGAAATGAGAATGGATGAGAGGGAGATAGAAGAATTAAAAAGGATAGTAGTTAAGAAGGAAGGAGGGGGGCTTTGAGAGGAGGAGGAAGACGGCGGGGGGAGAGAGAGAGTGGGCGGGTTAAAAAGAGGCTGTTGGTAGAGAAAGAGAGGAAGTATAAAAGGAAAAAAGAGAGAGGGGAGGAGTGAGAGGAGGGAGGGGGACAATGGTGACCTTAGATGAGGTTGAGGGAGCTGGAGTGGTAGGAGGCGAGGTTGCAAGATGTTCGCTGGAGAATAGGAGGGAAAGAGGAGAAGAGGGAGAGAGGGAAAGAGTGGGAGGCGAAGGAACGGGGCCAGAGAAGGAAAGCGAGCAACGGGAGGTATAGGTTAGCTTCTATCTGCTTAGCATTCTTTATCATTTTAAAGTTACAACGTGGGGCGGTGGATTTGTGTATGAAGATTAGAAGACCGACATAATGACATCAACAGCGGGGTACGCGGCGGGATACGAACCCAGGAATCTATTGGCGTGGAGCGGATAAAAGCACCCAGGAGGCAGTGAGGCCGACGGGAGGAAGGTGAATGAGAGGATAAAGAGAGATAAGGGTAAAGTGAAGAGGGTGGAGGTACTTTGGGAGAAGAAAAAGTCTCTGTGGGTAGGGTAGGGAAATTGATCAACTGAAAGAGAGAGGTAAAAGGATAGAGGGGAAAAGGTAAGAGAAAAGGAGAGGGAGAGGGGATTAATGAAATATGGCAAGGAAGTGGGAAGAGAAAGAGATGAGAAAGAAAAGGATTGAAAGAAGGGAAGAGGATAAATAGGGGGGGGGGAAGAAGACGAAAAAGGAGGGAGAGAGGGGAGAGAAAAGGAGTGAGAGAGGGGAAGAGGAAAATGGAGGGAGAGTGAAAAGGAGTGAAAGAGGGGAAGAGGGAAAAGGGAGGCAGAAGAGGAAAGTGGAAATAGGAGGCAGAGAGGAGAGATAAAAGGAGTGAGAGAGGGGAAGAGAGAAAAGGAGTGAAAGAGAAGAGGAAAAAGGAGGGTAAGAGAAGGAGTGAGAGAGGGGAAGTGGTGAAAGGAGGGAGAGAGAAAAGGAGTGAGAGAGGGAAAGTGGTAAAAGGAGGGAGAGAAAAGAAGTGAGAGAGGGGAATTAAAAAAGAGGGAGAGAAGAGAGAAAAGGAGTGAGAGAGGGGAAGAGGAAAAAGGAGGGAGAGAGAAATGGAGTAAGAGGTGGGAAGTGGATAAAAGAGGGAGAGAAGAGAGAAAAGGAGTGAGAGGGGGGGAGAAGAAAAAGGATGGAAGAGAGAAAGAGGTGAAGAGGAAAAAGGAGGGAGAGAAGAGAGAAAAGGAGTGAGAGGGGGAAAGAGGAAAAAGGAGTGAAAGAAGGGAAGACGAAAAAGAAGGGAGAGAGGAGACAGAAAAGGAGTGAGAGAGGGGAAGTGAAAAAAGGAGGGAGAATGGAAAATGGAGGGAGAGAGATGAGAGAAAAGGAGTTAAAGAAGTGAAGAGGAAATAGGAGGGGGAGAGAAAAGGAGTGAGAGAGGGGAAGAGGAAAAAGGAGGGAGTGAGAAAAGGAGTGAGAGAGGGGAATTGAAAATAGGAGGGCGAAGGGGAGAATGAAAAATGGAGGGAGAGAGGAGAGAAAAACGGAGGGAAAGAGGAGAGAGAAAAGGAGTGAGAGAGGAAGTGGAAAAAGGAGGGAGAAGGGGAAAATGGAGGAAGAGAGAAGAGATAAAAGGAGGTCAAGGGGAGAGAGAAAGGAAGTGGAAAAAGGAGGGAGAAGGGGAAAATAGAAAATGGAGGGAGGGAAAGAGGAGAGAAAAAAGGAGTGAGAGAGGAAGTGGAAAAAGGAGGGAGAAGGGGAAAATGGAGGAAGAGAGAAGAGATAAAAGGAGGTCAAGGGGAGAGAGAAAGGAAGTGGAAAAAGGAGGGAGAAGGGGAAAATGGAAAATGGAGGGAGGGAAAGAGGAGAGAAAAAAGGAGGGAAAGAGAAGAGAGAAAAGGATAGAGAGAGGGGAAGAGGAAAAGGAGGTAGTAAGGCAAAGTCGCAAATGAAGGGATAGGACAGAGAAATGGAGAGATAAAATGATGGGAAGAGCGGGGGAGGGAGAACGGATGCTGGAGAGAAAGAAAGATGGTGGATGAAAAGGGAGGAGTGTGTCAAGGCAGTGCTCTCCAACCTTTTTTATTTCACGGCACACCTATTGATTTTGTCATTCATCGCGGCACACCGAAATTAATTTCACACGAAACTTTATTGAAGATTTCTATTACACCATCAGAAAAGAATTAAAATAATCGACGTCAGAAATAAATGAAAAATAAAATATTTTCTAAAGAAGGGAATAAACTGTGGCTAAAATTCATCGAGAATCATTTTTATAATTCAGTGAATTTGTGAAATAATACCAAAATTAATTTTTCAAAATTTTCACCGGTATCACTATGTTCAGATGCAGTACAACACGTTTATAACGACATCTAAGAAACGGTGAAAATATTTTCCCTATAATGAATGTCTTAATATCTAAAGGTGTATGGGAACTTTGTTTAATAATTTTATTAGTGAGAAACCTGTCCCAGTCTTGAAGAACAGTCTTTTGATGTTCGGCTCTATGGTGGAAAGTGCCACTCGAAGTTTCTGGTCGAGGTATTTCAGACACGATCTCATATTATTATTAATCAGCGACAATATTGAAATACTTAATTCACATAAATATGTTGTAGGAAACGGTAACAACGCATCAATTGCACATTCCGCCATGGTTGCGTATTCATTCCTTAGTTGCAGTCAAAACTCATCCAGAGGCATATCATCTAACTTCCCGTTAAGACTACGATCGTTCCTGAGTCCAATGAATTCCCTCTAATATTTAGGGAGAAATCATTAATTGATAAGTCCGCAAATGAAGAAACTTCTTACGCTCGTTTGTAGACTGAGAATCACAAATTCGGATTTTCCTTTGTATAAACTCCGTACGTTCCGCGGCACACCGGTTGGAGAGCACTGTGTTAGGAGAGAGGAGCAGCACGGGGAGAATGGAGGTGGAAAAATGCATAAAGAAAGAAACTAGACATAATGAAGGGAACGAAGGGGAAACACACGGAGGGAAAAGAGGATAGAGGGATAAAACGAAGGCGTCGAAAAAAGCACACACAAGGGGAGAAATCGGAGATGGAGGAGGAAATAAAGTTAGGATAATTCTGAGACGGATGGAGAGAGATGGAGCTAGATGTGAAAATGAGGAATGGAGAAATGGAAAAGGAAATGGAAAGGGTATTAAAGAGGTTATGAAATTTGGGGAGGAGAAAGGCGGGTAGACGGAGGAGGGAAGAGGAGGAATGGTTGGGAGGGGGGGAGGAGGAGGAGGAAGAGGAGGAGGGAGAGGAGGAGGGAGTGGAGGAGGAGGGAGAGGAGGAGGAGGGAGAGGAGGACGGAGAGGAGGAGGAGGAGGAGGGAGAGGAGGAGGAGGGAGAGGAGGAGGAGGGAGAGGAGGAGGAGGGAGAGGAGAGGAGGGAGAGGAGGAGGAGGGAGAGGAGGAGGAGGGAGAGGAGGAGGAGGGAGAGGAGGAGGAGGGAGATAGATAGATAGATAGATAGATAATCGTCTTTATTGAGGAGGAGGGAGGAGGAGGAATGGTTGGGAGGGGGGAGGAGGAGGAGGAAGAGGAGGAGGGAGAGGAGGAGGGAGTGGAGGAGGAGGGAGAGGAGGAGGAGGGAGAGGAGGAGGAGGGAGAGGAGGAGGAGGGAGAGGAGGAGGAGGGAGAGGAGAAGCAGGGAGAGGAGGAGGAGGGAGAGGAGGAGGAGGAAGAGGAGGAGGAGGGAGAGGAGGAGAAGGGAGAGGAGGAGGAGGATGGAGAGGAGGAGAAGAGAGAGGAGGAGGAGGGAGAGGAGGAGGAGGGAGAGGAGGAGGAGGGAGATGAGGAGGAGGGAGAGGAGAAGCAGAGAGAGGAGAAGGAGGGAGAGGAGGAGGAGGGAGAGGAGGAGGAGGGAGAGGAGAAGCAGGGAGAGGAGGAGGGAGAGGAGAAGGAGGGAGAGGAGGAGGAGGGATCGCAGGCATGAGACCGGGGGCGACAAGAAGGAGAATAAAAAGGAAGGAGTAGAAGATGTCCCGGTGACAAATAGGCTTCAAAAATAAAAAAAAAAATAAAAAAATTGTACTGGGAAAATGCCTATGAATTGAATTCCCATTTTTTCATTTGGTGAATCGTGAAAGACACGCGTCAGGAGAGACGTTATAAAAACATCCGTTTAAACCGCGTATTAAATCACCGAGCGTGTATATTCTAGCCCTTTCGTTTATAGTATGCCAAAGATTTTCAAAACGAATGAATAATAATGCTCTTTCTACTCACGTCTTCGCTGGAGGTGTCTAAACCGGACGTATAGAGAGTTAAAACCGTCGATGAAATATTTATATCTTTTTGCCATTTACTTATAATAGAATTTATAATGAGTTACTTAGAGTCACGCTTTATAAATAGAGGAAATGATGGTGAGGCGTGGGTGTAAAAACTTGATTGTTAGCGATGGTGACTAAGTGGTTTAGGGTTGTTACCAAGGTCTTGCTCCGAGACAATACTAGAATAATTAATATGCGGGTGGAAAGGATGTACATAACACAGTACTGGGAATCGAATAGTGTTATTAATGAAGAAAAACAGACTGATAAAGCTGCTGACCGGTGATGAAATATGCATGAAGGGATGGAGACTCGACAATTGAATCTTAAAGTCTAAATAACGCTGGATAATCACTCCTCAAAACCGAAGCATTTTTTCCACAAATAAATCGAGGTATTCTCCCGATGGTAAAATAGGTGGACGCCTCAGAGTTCCACAGAGCAGCTTCGGCATACGATACGTTCACGCACCACGAAACCACCTCGAGCGGCGATCGACTCAATGCTATCATCTGAAAGCGATAGATCATCGAGGTATAACTCCCGTATCCATAAAACGGCCGGGATTCAAGCCGCAAGGTGAACTCGATAATTCATTCTTGAATTTTTCATTTTTGAATCGGCTGATAGAACCGAAACGCGGTAAAACAATAAATTTTATCGAGTCGATGCAGTCAGGGCCCAGAGGAAAAAATATAGTAGATCATTAATTCAGCCCGCGGAAAATATTGTGTGATAAAGCTCATTCGAAACGCATTATTCAGTTCGCCAGCATTAACCGTTGGCACGGTGAATAATGTGTCGCAGCTTCGGGGGAAATTCATTTTTCGAATGAACTTCGGGCCACAATGCGATTCCATTATGAATCTTCTACACGAGAAAATAACAAACACGCAGTCCTTACAGAAAACTTCCACATCGAAGTAGCTTTTAATACGAGCCTTTCGCGGTAGAGGAGCAGACGTAGCGCTTGACCTTGAAAAGGAGGGTGAAAGGAAGGGAGTAAGGAAGAGAGGAGATATAGAAAGAGGGGAAGGGAGAGAGAATAGACGGTGGGATGGGGTAGGAGAGAGGGCAGAGAAAGGTGAGGTGAGAAGATAATGGGATAAGTGGGAAAGATAGAAGCTGCTCTGGGGAAAGTGACATACAGAGAAGGAAGAATTGAGAGACACGATGAATGATGGAATGAAAAAGGGGATATGAAAGAGGAATTCCAATAGTACTTAGCGGCGAATTTCTATAGCTCGAGCTATAAAATACTAAAATTCGAATTATAGAAATTCACAGTATCGCTTAAGATTATTAGGAGAATGACATATCTACCCTAAGGAATCGAAAATGCAAGTTATGATCAATCGAGCTATATAATATAATTAATATATACTCTTTAAGTATTATGTGCCTTAATCGAATTTTATGCATAAAAAGCGTCTTGTCAACTACAAATCGAATTACTTCCCCACATAATGAAATTATAGCCATAAAAAAGATTCAGGTAGGCCAATATTTTCGTTATTCACGACGTTTACGGCTTATCAGACTTAAATGAACGTCAATTTTACTTTCCCCGAGACCCTTGCGACTTATACAAACACGCGGGATTCAACCGAGGCTGTTTGTGCCTCAAGGTGTTCAATATAGGATGAATAGGGTGATTACTAAATTGTCAAATTACCTGCCATTCGTGAAAACGATAATTTAGCAAATGCCACAATGTATACACTCAGTCATAAAGTGAGCATACAGGTAACAAATTACTATAAAGGCGGAGAACAGAATTTATGGGTTGAGGTAAAACAATTTGAAGAGAGTGTAGGTAGGAGGAAGGGGGCGAAAGAGGAGGCAAAGGGGGAGGCAAAGGGGGAATGGGTGGGGGGCGACGAGTGGGAGGCGAAGAGGGATAAGCTCGAGGAGGGAAAGGCAGGAAGAGGAGGGAATCCGAGGAGAAAGTGGGGGGAGGGGAGGGAAGATAAATGAGCGTGGAAGACGAAGGGAAGTGAGGAGAGAATGAAAGGCTATTGCGGACAGGGCAGATTGATAACGTTATTGATGCGTTGTTTCAAGCCTTAAAGCGCTCTTTGAATACGTACACGAAATACCGATGCTGATTTTAAAAAATAAAAGCTCAAAAGAAAGAGGATGAAAGATTTGTGCTGCGACGAATTTTTCATTCAAATTGTCATCGAAAATAAATTATTACCTTAATTACGGAAGGTATTCTCCAGAAAGGCCCCGAAGAAACATACAAAGACACAAGCGGCGCTTAAAAAGGTATTAATGAGACTGAAAATGGGAATATATTTCCTGTTGCCGGGATAAACAACCGCAGTCTCGTGTTATTCGAACATCTTGAGAGAAGAGAAAACAAAAGCAATCGTAAATGCTTTCTTAGAAGGCGTGCTTGCGCAGAATCACACAAGGATGGACTTTGACCTTGAACGAAGATGCCCGAAGCCTGTCGAAATTCTTCGCCGAAACGCCGAAACCGAGGAGCCGAGCTAAAGCAGACAGAAGCGAAGCGCAAAGCGCTCGGAAGGGTAACTAACACGGAGAATAGAACTAGATTTTAAAAATGATCGATTGACCCGTATATTATTTTTTAAACTCCAAAATATGGACAGAATAATTAGCTGTACGCCATTTCAGAGGTGTGGAAAAAGAATATAATTTTCCACTCCGAATTGCAACCTAAAACGATTAGCTGATCAAGTCTGTTTGTAAATTTAAAGAAATCGGCAATCCATAAGGTGTGGAAATGAAAGGGTCGATTTCTGTTAACTTACCGTGGCGCCGTGATCACCTGTTTGGAAATGACAGGGGTCGCCCGGTATCGTTATGCCCAGACGAAATGCCCCCATTTAGAGAACAATGTAAGAATGGAAGTTTGCTTCCAAACACGTCATTCCAATGTCACAAGAGAAAAGAGGGACGCTTACGACGGAGCACGCGTGGCATTTCGGACGTGGCTAAAAATACCACTTGCCGAAAAGCACCCACAACGGAATGAGTGGGTAAAAAAATGTGTTGCTCGGACCAAAATAAAATGAGAAGTTACAAAGGGGAGGCATGGATTTGAGTTTTTATTCTCCATGTGGTACTTGGCTGGAAGCGTACGAAAAGTGTTTTCGTGACTAGTTTGCGATTCACGTACCGAAATAAAGGCTCCCCTTACGATCGCCGAAATGCAAGGAATTACTTCGGAAACTAACGTTCGATGAGGAATGATCGAGATATGGCAAATGGAAAGGAAGTCAGCAGAGGATGATGACGTTATAAAAACGCATTTAAACAGCGAGTAAACACGAGATTCGTATTGAGCAAAAAATCTCATCGTGCAGAGATTTCGAGGTTAATACTGGAGATCTATTGGAATGCTATATAGTATGTATGTGTGTGTGTATATACATATATATGTGTGTGTGTGTGTGTGTGTATATATATATATATAACAACTTACGGAAAAGGAAAGGTAAAATAGATATATGGATGTCAACAAGGTGTTGGGATGAGGAAACCCAGTAAACACTCACCAATCAGACGACTTCAGGTTGGCGAGGCCCCGGGGATGTCGAAGCGACACACGTAAAATAACACTAAAACACAGAAACATCACAAACGTAGAAGCTTTCGGAACTACTCCTTCTTCAGCTACAGAGAGAGAACTGATGTTTTAGTGTTGTTTTACGTGTGTCGCTTCGACATCCCCGGGGCCTCGCCAACCTGAAGTCGTCTGATTGGTGAGTGTTCACTGGGTTTCCTCATCCCAACACCTTGTTGACATCCATATATATATATATATATATATATATATATATATATATATATATATATATATATATATATATATATATATATATATTTATATATACCTACTCGAGTGTTTTTGAATTTGATAAAGGAAGCCATACAAGAAAACACAAATATAATTTATTGAAAGGAAAATCATGTTATGTGTGAAATGAAATCGACAAACCATGTCTCTTCGATAGCCATAAAAACCTTTTTTTAGCTACTGGGAAGACGTAGTTTGTCAAATATTCTTGAGTTCTTATCGATCAATTAGACCTATTTCAATGGAATAAATGCATTCAATAGATAAACAACAAATTCTACTACGTTTGATGAAATAAAAACATTCATTAATCGAAGTGTAATACGAGTTTTTCGTTTTATAATTCCCGCTGATGACAAAGAAATATTTTTGAACTTCTCTCTAGTCAACTTAATTCCTTGCAAAGAACAACAAAAAACCTATCTTCTTTACATACTAATTTAATGCGTAATTTAAAAAAACCCGCTTCCTTCGAATATATTAGGATAATTTAATAAAATTATTTAGCATCTTACTCTTTAAAATTTTAAACATACTATTCATGCTATAATACTACAAGAAGGTGGATAATATCGATACAGGATCCGTAATCAAATTAATAGGAAGAGAGAAGATAAAAGCATGAATGATAATCATATCCTGTCGTAATTATTCGTTTCATTTCACATCGCATGTGTCCGATGGAATTACGAGAGAGCGCTCGATTTCTTAGATACTACCGAACACTCGAAAATACTATGAGCGAACAAAACATCGAGATCCGGAAAATCTCAGCTAAATGAATAATTTCGACGTCTCGGGTAGTCAAGTTTCACCCAACAAACACAAATAGCTCTATTTGGGGGCGGGGGGAGAAATTAACTATGCACCCACTCAAACTGCGGATTCATACCGTACAATTATTTAGCCGCTCTTCCAAATTAAGCCTCATTCATGCTTATCTCATACGAATGAATCACAAGACTCCATAACTACGGCCGTCTTCGAGAGATGGAAATCTAGTGGGAACGACAAACAATTCTCTCAATCTCGATTTTTGGAAGTTGTCAAAAACCTCGAGGGTAACTTCCAAAGACCATCATCCACTTCTAGAGTTTCGCGAATTAATTACTATATTGTTCCGGGAGATCTATTCCTGTCCGTATACCGTCTCTTCCATTAAATACGGAGGAAGATGACTTTATAGACAAACAATCTTTCGGCAAAAACCTTCGAAAATGACCAAGCCTGGCCTCGAAGGCTTGTCAACCACCCGACCTGCCCCCTATGGGAGGAGAGGGGAGGCGAGCACGGGGAAGTGGTGGGGGCAGAGGAAATCGTGGAGAGAGGGGGCTTTTTAAAACCGATGGGGATGAGGGAGGAAAGATGGAAGCCAGAGATGCTGGCGGGAGCAGAGAACGATGCGGGTGGATTGAGAAAGTGGGGGAGGAGGGAAGAGGGGAGGACATTAAGGAGGGAAGGGAGGTAAAACAGCGAACAATAGACTGGGTATATGGAGAGAGAAAGAGGAAGGGTGAGGGAGGATGATAGGGAAAGAAAGAGAGTGAAGGGACCTCTATGTGATTGGGTGCTGAAAGGGGTAGTCGGGGGTGGGAGGAAGACAAGGGAGCGGGGGAGGGAAGTAGATGGGAGGTTCGGGAGGGAGGGGAAAGAGGGAGGAAAGGAGAGAGAGAAAGAGAGATAGGAGAAAAAAAGGGTTAGTCGTGCATATTCCGCTGCATGCTGGCAAATAAATGAAGGGAAAAGGGCCAGTGCTGTAGGGAAGATTGATTTGACGGCTCGTTTGCAGGATCCCCGATGTAAGGTCTCAGTAGGGATCTCATCCGCTTTAAAGATTAATCTCGAATTCGCTACGGGTTAACGTCGGAGAAAATTATATTAATTTTAATCATAAAAAAACGTAAAGTAAACAAAAAGAATTTAACCATGCGCATTCGCCTATACTGCCTGATATGCATACAATACACCGTCTCTACGTTACTCCACATCCTTTCTTCCCCTTATTGTAAAATATACAATTAGTTAATTTACATTATTTAATCGCTAAGAGCGATTTCACTTAGGAACCAGGAATGCACGGGGATTCGTTCGATGACTATTTCGACAGTCCATTCGACAGTGTATGGAGTACTTTGCCATTCGGGGATAATTATCAAATTAGAAACTTTGAAACACTATTATCAATTTATTTTCCATCAATATAAATACGGAAATGGAGCGCTGCAATGAGAGCGAGGACTCCCGTTACTTCGCCTACTCTAGCAGTAATTCAATTGTCGACGTCTTCGCTCGCAATTAAGAGTCCATTAGAGGGGCACTTTTAATGGGAAGGAGAATCGGCTGGAATGAACGGAAAAACTACTTTAGAAGGAAGAAGTTTACTTTCAGGTTAAAAAAGGTTCGCTTGAAGCTACTCTTCATCGCCATGGGGAAATGGAAAAGGACAGTTGTTAGAAATATACAAATACAGAGATCGAACTGAGATTTTAGGAAATTATGGCTGAAACGGAGAAAAATAGGGAATGCTCGCCACTGAAAATACAGATTACCCGAAATGCTTTTCTTGAATCTATGCGGCTCTCTCGATAGAATCCAAGAACGTGAAGCTGAAAGTCAACACTTCCATTCTAACTTAGAAGAAACAAGATACTAGCGCATAGCTTCCTCCAAACTATTTATTGATGATCAACAACGATTAAATTTAGGTACTTTTAGCGGGTGGCCTTTCTATTTTATACGAAAAAACCCAAAAATTTCGAAATAAGCAACATCATACTCCGGTACAAATTGAAGTTGAACTTTTACTTGAATAAATTGCCTTTTTCTTGGTAAAGGGTAAGATCAAAGATATACTTCGCGCCATATTCGACTTTCGGGGAGCAACAGTCGCGTTCATTAAATAACACGACGCGTGGATATCTTTTGTCAACCACAGTCAAATATTCGCGGATAACCATGCGTGCACATTTTCTTCCATCAAATTGATCCATGCATCGTGAATAACTTGGCTCACTCCTTTTTTTCCTTTAGCGCCCCACTACCGACTAATTTAAAAAAGGATGAATAAAATCATACAATATTAGTAATGCAATATCTGTTTGACCGAAGATTCTCCTATCGTCCCTCGCTCCTAGTCAAGGGGGCGGGCGGGGATGGAATGGAAACCGGAGGCTGTTATACTGCGAAAGAGGGGTGGGCGAGCACACGGGCTGGGTGGCTACAGAGGAATGCGGCAAGGAAACCTAGCTTTGGAGTGCCGCCTAATGAGTAGAGCAGAATGCGTTAATTTGCATAACCACCGTGGAGACAAAGGCTTTTGTTTATGCAGAGGCTGTTTGAGTTGGCTTTGGAGCACACCAAACACACCTAAGATAGCAAACGAAAGGAATAAAGAACGCCTAGCATACGTGAGCTGAATATTTCCATATGAGCCAAAATGCAGCAACGTTTACATTAACTAGATAAGGCGTTTAAAACCTAACGCGGGAAACGTATTATAAGTATAAAATGGATGGGGAAACAGGCTCCCCAGGTAGTTACATAATTCGAAAAAGATAATCATTTAAACCAATTTCATGTATAGGCGAAGGGAGACCTAACTTTTGGAATCCATATGATTAAATCGCCACTAAAGATGTGACTAGAGTTTGAGATGCGGAAAAATGAACAACCTTACCTTACAAATGTTAATGAAACTACAAGGCATAAGTAGTTTTCTTCATGAATGCAAATGCACAAAAAGCGACAGAAAGCGAACGAGTGAAGCATGTTTACTCTACCAAACCCCCATTTAGCGTTTAATACGGCAACTTGTCCATTAAGGCAATAAACTATTTAATGCTTGAAACATGACCGAGCAGACAATCGCGAGGGTCGATTTAAAATTGTAATGGATGGGCGTAACCCGTAGTGGCAATGAGTTTAGGTTGATGGCATATAATTTTTGGGGCGTAGAGCTTCGGGGTTCGATAACTTCGCATGTATGGAGGCAACTACGTCCTTGCAAAGATGGCGACCAGTCTGAGGCACTTAAAAAAAAATAGTCTCCACTGCGTCACAAGTGTAAACGGTTGCGTTTCTCACTTCCGTTGATTCATTCAATCGATATCACGCTCGAAGAATCAGGCGCTTGCAAACAATTCAGGCGCTTGCAAACAATTATCCAAGGAGTACGTCGGCGACATTCAAAGGACCCTATTACGAGCTAAAATGCATAGCTGTATGCAGTCCTAACTCCTAGAATTGGACGAAATTACGGAAAATAATGCGAAGTTTTGCTATAGCATACTTCTTTGGATTACGTACTTTTTTATCCGATGCAGTACTTTATAATTAGGCTTGGTAGAATTCGAAGTTTATTTTATTGAAATCGACATTTATTTTCCTGAGAGATTTTCGACGAATATCGACGCTTAAAATTACAACTAATATAGGCTTGGTAGTTCTAAACGTTTATTTTTCTTAAAAATCTACGTTTATTTTTCCTAAAAATCGGATACCAATATCGAAGTTTACTTTAATACATTGGCTTGGTAGTTTTCGACATTAATATTTCTTAAAAGCGACCTCTACCATTGTTTATTTTTCCTAAAAATCAACGACGTCCATCATCGCTCATCTTTGTACATTTAATTGGGCGTTTTAGTTATCGGCCTTTATATTTTGGCTATAATAGTGGTAAAATATGTTAAGTTTGAAAGCGGAGAACAAAATTTTAAAGTCATGACGCATAAATTTTGTAGAAACTGTAGTGGTGAAAATCGACACTTATCAACAATTCATTTTCGTCGAATTAAATTTTTTTTAAATTCGATGTTTATCGACATTTATCGATTTAAATCGAATCCTACCAAGCCTAGTTATAATGAATGTTTAGCGAGTCTACAGGGAGAATTTAAATATAAGAAATCTTTTACTTTGTACAATCGGAATATTAATTTTCAAAAACCTCGATATATTCAGTGATCATCGGAAGAAATAGGTTACAAATTGTCTCTCCACATCGCCGAAAGAGTATGTAGCGATAACTGCTCGATTTTCCTTTGTAAACTTTCTTTAAAATAACGACGACTGTTCCTAGTGTTTCGGTATTTCATTCAGACGATTCATTTCACAAGACCAAAGGGTTCAATTTATGTTATGCGTGATTTAATTAAAAACTAAAAACTCTTATGTGAATAAAAATGAAGTATTAAATTCATTCTATCTGGAGCCAAGTATATGGCCTGCTCCTACGGGGTGGACAGGCTGGTCACAGCGTGTCGTCGGAAAATGGGAATGAAACATCGACTGCGGATGGTTTCTCGAAGGGCGGATGAGGTAAAAATCTTAAAGGATTTCTTAGAAGTTGAGAGTGGAATGGAAAAGGAAAGGGATAAAGCGCGATAAATCCCGCGTGGCGTTAAAATTCTCCCTTGTGCCATGACTTTTGGCGCAACACATCTTAACGGGCGTCAATCAAAAGAATTATTCAATGTATAGTGAAATTGTTGGCTAAAGCATACGCAATAACGAAAAAACATGGAATCGCAGACCCTTAAATTCATAGGCCACATTACCATATACGCAACACTAAAATACATCATAATCTATTTTTTAATCATTTACAAATTTACGTCGAATATTAATAAAGAACGCACAAATGTGAAAAGTGCGAAATTCTGTTCTGAAAGATATTATTGTACTATTTTACAGTTTTTAGCTAAAACAAAGAATATTTCCTCAACTTTGCAGTTCACGGGCTTGAACTGGCTGAAAGGTTAGCATATTATAAAAATTAAGCCTAAATAGCAATATTATACTTTATCAATATATATATAGGAGTGGTATACGTTATGTCCTGTCTTTTCGATTTCAACTCACAACTATTCCTACCTTTAAAAATTGATTAGGTCATTTCACAAAAATTCCCTTAATATTAAATTCGATATGAAATCCACACGTACGTCAGTAGTAAAATTAATGCAGTTTTTTATACGCAGATATCTGAGCATGTTGTCAATCACAACTTCCAGAGCCTTAAGAATTAGGTACTCCCGCGTTAACTCACTCTAAGAGCTATAAATAATACACACACAGACAGAAATCAAAAAGGTAAGACGAAAACAATTCAAATCGTTTATATTGAAGGATAGAGTTTAGAGCATTCTAATACCATTCCCGAGCGGGGATCCATTTAGCATTCTAACGATTCCGGGTTTGTCGGAGGATTTCAAACCAACCGGCTCATTTTGGAAAAGGTAGCCCGGGAATCCACCTTTTAGTCACCCGGATGAGGCAAACGATACCGGGAAAACAATGAGAAGAGAACTGATTGATCAGAAAGGCGTTTAGGAGTGGAGCGGAAGGATGGGAGGGGGATGTGGAGGGAAGAAGGGGTTTATCGGAGGATTTAGGGAAAGAGAGAGGAGAGAGAATGGAAGGAGAGAGATGAGGAAAGGAGAGAGATGGGGGAGGAGAGAGATGGGGAAGGAGAGAGATGGGGAAGGAGCGAGACGTGGAAGGAGAGAGATGGGGAAGGAGAGAGATGGGGAAGGAGAGAGATGGGGAAGGAGAGAGATGGGAGGAGAGATGGGGAAGGAAAGAGATGGGGAAGGAAAGAGATGGGGAAGGAGAGATGGGGGAAGGAGAGATATGGGGAAGGTGAGAGATGGGGGAAGGAGAGAGGGGAAAGGGAGAGGATAGAGAGAAGGGGAAATAAAGAGCAGGAGAGAGGGGAGGAGAGAGTAGGAGGAGAGAGTAGGAGGAGAGAAGGAGAATGAGAGGATGAAAAAGGAAGAAGAGAGGGGAAAAAGAGAGATGGAGTGAAGGTGGGAGAGAGGGGGAGGAAGGGAGAAAAATAGACATGGAGAAAGAGGAAGATGGACATGGAGAAATAGGAAGAGCGACAGAGAGTAAGTAGAGAGTTAGGAATGAGAGAGAGTGTGATGGAAGAGGAGGGAGGAGAGTGTTGGAATTGAAGGGGTTGAGGAATAAACATGGAAGATCAAAGGGAGTTGGTCGTAGAGAAAGACAAAGTGTACGGGCAAGGAGATGGAGATGGGATGGAAGGTTAAGAGAGGCCAAGGGTGAGAGTGAGAGGAAGAGAGAGAAGAGTGGAGAGATAGATAGAGAGAGAGAGAGAGAGCGTTGGGTGGCTTGAATGAGGAAAACGGGAAAGGGAGATTCTATAGAGATAGGGAAGGTGGCGATTGGTATGAGGAGGTTGGTAGTGGAGGAAGTATGCGTTGCCTTGCGGTTTTAAGCGGCTTATCACGCGATGAGCACGCGTGTCCTTAAAAGGTATATCCGCGGTGAAATGTACACAGCGAGGAAAACCTCAACTTTCGCGCCGCGTCAAGAGAGTAAGGGGAAATGATTTGGACGTGTGCGGAGTTGTATGCCAGCACGCTCTCTCTCTCTCTCTCTCTCTCTCCTTTCTCTCCTTCTCTGTTTCTCTCTCTCTCTTCTCCGATCGGGTTTCGGATAAATACCTCTGGAATCTTCTCATTCGACCCCGCCTACACATCCTATAAAACATCCGACTCACTCTTTTCGATTTAAGCAGACTACGGCGGCGTCGAAGTAATTTCGTGAGAATGAGGGTGAGGGGGTGAGGTGGGCGGGAAGGGAGGGAGGGAGGGAGGGGAGATGGCATCCCGGAGGTTGGTTGTTGCATCCGGCACAGGGAGGAACATATACTAAGCCCCGATTCTGTATTGGATTTTGCATTGGGATCGCTCGACTGGAAACGAAGGGAACATTTTGGTACGCATTGTTTCCGAACGGTTAAAAAAATTATCGATCCTCTACTGTTACGCGTTCCTTGAATGGATTTTGGCGCTTGCGATTACTCTGTGTAATTACTAGAGAATAAGTCGACGGATTAATCGAGGATATGTTCGAATGAAAGAACAACAATAATTTTATCCACCTGTAAAGATTCTCGGTGATTTCTTAATCGTGAAATTTGGGATATTTATCGGCAATATAGATTGGAAAATGAGACGGATGTAATGCATAAATAATGCAAAAATTACATAAAAATAAGGAATCGAGGAAAATGAGCGCTTTAAAGACAAAATCGGACATTAGAAGTATTTTATACATATCCGCGGGGCTTATTTAGCTAGGAATTGAAAAATATTTCCAAAAATGCTGTTTTAATGCATCCTTATCTTTAACAGTAATGCACTGGATAGCGATTACGAGCTACGACTCATAGTATAGAAAATAAGCCTGCAGATCGTGACGCGTTTTTCATGCGCACATTTCGTTCAAAAATCTAAAATAATAAATGTTCTGTTAAATGAAACGTTTTGAGAGTACCATGCCAAAGCCGAGTACTTAATTCGGAAACGGTTCCCAAATTTATGCAGAAATAAAACAAAAATCGAAAGAATTACTGCGCTAAATTACAAAATAATCACTTGCGATGATGTTGCGTCTCTTAAACTACATTTCGATTGACATATAATGGTAATAAATCGAATTTGAACGACCTACGTGGTTTTGAAGAGCGGAAAAAAGTTTTAACTGAAACGATTAACACTTTATTGACTTTTCTACGATTTTAAGAGACTTCAACGCCTGATAATTGACATTTATCAAATCGAGAGGACGGAAGAGCAGTTGACTGTTCTGAATGCGGTAAAATATATGTTATGGGATACTAAAAACAGCGCAAGCGCGCGAATAAACAGCTAATACGGATCTCATCCAATTGAAATTATTTACGCAAATGACGGTATCGACCGAAAATGCACTCGTTTTTTAAAAGAGCAAAATTTCACTGTTGACGAGGTAAATATGATATTAGCGGGCATAAATATTGCCGGACTCGATCGCTTCCTACAGCGTCGTAACGCATTATATACGCCATATCAATCCCTCTCGGACCATTTTTCCTTATCGAAAATTCCTCCGCTTTTCCCCTAAATTTTTTTACTACTAATGAAATTTTACCTCGTAATAAGATATATAGGCAGTAATTGACTGTCTAAATTTCTTTTTAAAAGCTCCCATGTCACATTTATTGAGATAAACGATAATTACCGGGGGGTAATTAAATGTTTTACCGGCACGTGATTTTATAAACTCGGGGGGGTTTTCAGCATGATGTTAATGCATCGTCATTACTCTCGTCCGGCGATTTTTTTCTCTCGAACCGCGTGTGCGTCGACTGTTCGTCCGTTTTGACCCGAGGTCAATTAGTCAAGAACTAATCGGGCAATCCCATCAATGAAGGGTGGAGTGACTACCTGTCCCCCACCTCTTAACGCGAAGATATGCCTTTTTAAACAAAAGTAACGTAAATTAAAAAAATACATATAAAACCCTTGGTAGGGGTCGTGTAGGAGGTAACATTTTTATGCGGGGTGAAAACTCAAGAGCTTCGATCCTCTTAAGGCCATTCGGCTTTTCTTTTCATCGCTAAGGCCAAAGTAAGGAGGCTTTTAAATAATGCGTGGTTTATAGTTCCCATTGAATTCCAATGATTCGGCGACTTCCCTGACGGCCGCTCAAACAGCCTCACCCATCTATTGATGACGGCCACTTACTCAGCTCATAAAATATTCTTTTCTCCTCCAAGAGTCATTTCCACCCTTAGGGGCGGCTTTACACCTGACGCCGAGAATAAATTCTAGCGAGGCTTCCACGGACTCGCATTTTCACTCGATTACTTTGGAGCTGTCAAGACGGACGTCGGTTCCAAAGGCACCCACGACGCCAAGCACGCAAACTAGCTTCTACTTTCAGACGCTTTGTCTAACGCTGCGCTATTGTACTTTCGAGTGGGAACTTCAAACTAAAGACCGCTATTTAGCAACTCCTCGAAATCCTCAACTAACCGTCGATGTCGCCGGGGTTATACCGGAAATATTTTTCTGCCGGTTGTACGCGCCCCACCCTTAAAACTTGATACAACCACGACGAGGCCCGTATTAAAGACATTAATCGAAGAAAATGTTCCTTGGGTCATGTTTAAGTTGCTAAATACCACGCTCCATCAGTGAGACATCCGGAAATCAACCAACAGCAATGCGCGGTAAAGAGTACCATCTCCAATTTAGATCCATATATTTCCATAGTGTTAGAGAGTTAACAAACTGTCTCTTCAATAACGATAACATGGTTGGGTAAACCAGATGCAAATTTCGTCTATAAAGAGGTCGTCATCAGTGGCGATTCACCGATAGCAGATCGTAAAAATGAAGAAGAGTTCTTTTCTAGAATCTTCTAATGGTGAATTATTACTGACAATGCTTGATTTGTATAAAAAACGCGTCTGGTTTTACCAAACGTTTTATGGATGTTGGTTAGACGTAGTCTGTAAATTTTATTTGAGCCAAAGGATGAACTCGATCATTTTTTCTTGAATAGTTTTATTGAATATATTTTGATAATAATGATTTTCGAAAGATAGGACACTGTTGATATTCGTTATGTCGTCCTTTATAAGCTCAAAGCAAGCACGAGAAATAAATACAGAGAGAAATGCCTTTCGATAGCAAAGTTTAGCGTTATGAATAGGATCCTGGTTACTCTTAAAAATCCCACAGATTTTCTCGTACCGATTTAAAATAGACACGAAAACCTAGATTTCCCCGAGGAAAAAATATCGTGTTTTCTGCCACACACGGCGCAATAGCAAACACGCTTCGCCAGCCACTTCCGTACGAGACCACTAGTACAATAAATCCCTGCCGCGTTAAAGCTCTCATATAAGGAGAAACAGAATTAAAACAAAACTGCAGTGTTTCTCTGTATTTCCTTCCATACACACTGCGGTCCAATCTTTGCGGGGAAAAAAATCAAGCGTAAATACTGAGCAGACAATAGAACGGGGTCACCATCATGGCCTCCCGATATAGGATCTCTATCCGTCGAGACCTCCCACTCCTATTTGCTTCCCTCATACTCCTTCCAACCTCACCCCCTCCCTCTCTCTCCATCCTCCCCCTCGCCTCTCCCTCCCTCATGCGCTACTATCAGAGGTGATTGATGAGGGAGGCTGACGGTTAAACCTCGAGACGGTGACCATAGTCGCAGAGAAGTAATGGGCATTGATGAGAGAGAGAGGGACGGAAGAGGGTGAGAGGGAGAGAGTAGGAGGGGGGAGAGAGAGGGAGAGAGTAGGAGAGGAGAGAGGGGGAGAGGTAGGAGGAGAAAAAGAGAGTTTTGTGTAAGCGCGTAGGTGGAGACGGATGTTTAATTATAAAAAGGAAAGAAGAGAAAGGCTTATGAGGTGTGAGAGGAGGAGAGAGAAAGAGAGGGGAGAGGGAGGGAGACGAGAAGGGAGGAGGAAGCGGAGAGAGATCGAGGAAGAGCGTCCTTTTCTTATTTTTCGGACTGACGCCTACTTTATGACAGTTTAGGAAACGTCAAGGCGATTAATTGGTTATAACGAGTCGTGATGGATGAATATAGGCGTAATAATAGTTCGCGTTCAATAGTCGAGAGAGAATTAGCGCGGAAAAGATACCCTTCACTTGATGACGAAATCGTGAAATTTAGTCTCACCTATCATTCGCTATCAGAATGAAACAATGGCGGGTGCGAGATGTTCCAAACTGCTTATGACCTATTGCAGCATCAAACTGTCATGGACTCGGACTGTCTAAAATTAATTTCTCCGAAAAAGCAACTAACTAAACGAAACAAAACTTTTCAATTGTCATCGAGGCTCATAGAGATTACTATATAAAAAAATCTTCCATTAATGAGGAGTTAGCTTTTACAGCAAAGCCTGAATGTGCTATGGAAATATAATGACACAAACACTGTGAATACTATAAATTCCAAAATTATTTGCAAATGAATTTGGTTGATAAATTAGGTAGGTCCAATAGACATAAAATGGTTAGAAAAACGAATTCATCAATTGAATTTTTCATAAAAAAACAAACGTCTATAATTCTTTTTTTATAACCGAATGCGGTGAAAACTTAGGCATATTTTTTATATTCAGCCCAAAGAAAAGGGGATAGAGCCTTTTACGTTTCAATTTCGCCCTAATAAAGACATAAATCTATCCATCTATAATCCGAGGCATCATGGCGGCAAATATCTCAGAATAAAAAAATAGTCCTAATTCTCCGTTTTATTCGACCAACATGGAAGCTTGCCAAAATCATAGATTCGGAGCCCATACGCTAAGAGCATTATTACAAATTTTCCGCATCACCTAACTCGTGCAGTCAAAGCCTTGACGTACCCTACTTCCATTTTCCTCTCGGCATAAATAAGTACGTACACGTACATAACGCAGCACGCTCGAAAACTAAACGAGGCACATTTGTAGCCTCTAACGTAAGCACCATTTGAGACGCAAATGACGAGATTTGTCATACATTCCGCACCATTGCTCGTATTGTCCGTCTCCCTCGTCGAAACCTTCCAAGTGTCCCATTTCCAGGGCCCATTACGCCGGAAACAGGCTCGCGAGTACGCGGAGGGGGATACATTGACCCTAGATGCATTCATACTGCTCGACGCCTAAGGTACGGCCCAATGACGGCGTCCCTTGAAGCAATATCCCGCACGCTAACGCAGCATTCGTCATATAAGGGCGCACAAAAGAAACTCCTCGCGGATCTTTCCCTCTCTCGTCGTTTCGACTGTACTTTTTTTCTCTCTCTCATCTCCCTCGCGAATGACGACAATCGGCATCCTGTCACCGACTGGAAAGGTGAAATTTATACGGTCGCCCTAAACTTTTTTTCGGTTGTATTCGCCTCATTCGTGCGATCTGGTAACCCTACATCAATATACCCCCGACCTCCTCCCCCACTATTCTCCCCTCGGAAATCCAATTTTTACGATTGTTCCCGACGGCGGTGAAGGACGGGTCGCTTCTGGGATTTCGGAGGCGCATGACGACCTCTCCTTTCTCGGTAAAAAGAAAATCCTCCTCCCTTTTTTTTTCTCGACGTATTCTCGAGAGGAGAGCGTGAAGCGCTATTTATCCCGAGAATTCTCGACGCCCCAGTTTTCTTCGCTCGGATCATCGAGGTTTGAGGGAGGTTCGATCATTATGATGGCGATGACCGAAAACCATCCACTCTGCGCGTAAATTGGTCGCTTCCCAAAGGGAGGAAAAAATGAATCGAGCCGGCGCCAACTCGGATAGTTTATTATTTTTTTTTTCCGGCGAAACGCTTCGTAACGAATGCATCGGCGGAATTGCGAGGATAGAATAGGGAGAAAAATATTTCCGACGACCCGTTAACTCATCTCGGACGCGGAAAAACAATTCCGCTCGCTCTGGGATGGCGAAATCGCGGCTTCTGATTGCCGGGATGAGCCGACGCTTTTAACTAAAATAGGATGACGATAACCGGTTAGCTGGGCGTACTACGGTAAGCTTTTCGCTCGGTAATTCCAGGACCGAAAAGCACCTTGTTTTAAGTTCCGTCTCGAAAATTCCATTCTGGTATTTAGCCCTCAACGCACGGATATTTTGTAGTCCGGGATTAAACCCCACCCAACTCGGACGTCTGACAACACTAATTCGACCCGTGGGCCTTGTATTCACAGAGCAGTTAGGCCAAAATGCAGCCTACTATCCTAGCGGGAATGGGAAATAATGGGAAGATGGGAGAGACTAGAGATGGGTAGTTCAGGGCCGGGAGAGAGAGAAAGAGAATGAGAAAGAGAGGGAGAATGAGAGAGAATGGAGGCGAAGGAGTGGGGGATCGGGAACGGTAGGAAGGGATGATTGGTAGAGATTGGAAGGGTGCGAAAGGGAGAAAGAGAGAAGCCAAAGGGTAGGCGATGTAAGGGGATGGGTTTTACGAAGAGGAGTAGGTTTTAGGGGAATGAGAAGGTTGAACTGGTAAGGGTGTTCAAAGGAACTTTCTACCTAAAAAGCTCTTGCTGATTAAAGGAATAGTGAGCAAACGATCTGCCATTGCCGAAACGATCAGTTAGGGCGCTGCTCTAACAACTAGTCTGTAAACCAAACTTAAGGCAACTAATTGATTTGGTGATGCTTAACGTCAACTGAGGTCTAATCGATACGATGAGCTGAAGGTAATGAGAGGGAGAAAGAGAGAGGAATGGGAGTGAAAACAGGTTGAAATCGGAGAGAGAAGGAGAGGGGGTAGCGGGGGAGAGAGGGGAGTGGGATAACTAGTGCCCTCGCACCCCGACCGACTTCAAATCCAATTTCAACTAAATTGATGATTAAGGCTGCCAGATCGCTCGGTAAAAATATATTGAAAAGGGGAAATTGTTCTCCCAATTAAATGTTCCCATCGAAGATTTAAATTTATTTGACGAAATACTTGGGAAAAGAAAGGGGAGCATAAATTTACATGGCGCAGGGAGTAAAGGAAGGTGATTTTTCGCCGGTGTTTAGGAGACGAATGCGATGAAAGAAATCACCAAAACGTTAATCAAATACTAGAAGCATATATACTTTCTCCACTATTCATGAGAGTATAGTCGTCGAGTAGCATTAACATCCGGCAGTTTTAAGAATATAAAATTAACATCCGTTGTAATGAGCCTTTATTACGTAGAAATACATAACAGGAATGATCAAGTCGTTTCATGCTTTTTAAAATTCTCGATAATATCTCAGAATTTATAAATGCCCCACGGTAACAATTCTACAACCATACGAGTTCCCAAGCAAATTACTCCCTCTGAGTACATAACAGATAATTAAAAGAATAAAATGAAATTCCTCGGCTTCTTAGAAACAGGGACGCATTTTCAAGTTTTATAAATGACTACCGGAAGTTGTATTACGTCACCGGGTAGAAGTTTACTAATAGAGTCTTAACCATTTGGTTTCCAACTCGACCGATAAAGAATATCTTTTGTTTCAGTCACGCCTAGAGAAATCCTTGTCGGGATGAGACATGGGGACGAGAAGATCGAAAGAAATGATAAAAAAGGTTTGGAAAATGTCTCGAGTGAAAAGTCGAGGGATGATTTTTGGTGAAGCCCGATCGTGAACACCTGATTGCCTCGCCTAGATAAGGAAAACTGAAAAGCATCGTGGCCGACTGCCACTCTACGAATAGAAAAGAATGACGGGAAGGGTCACAAATCATTCAGCCACGTTGCCGCTTTTAGCATTCATCCAAAATAATTATAATTGAATGCCAAAACGCAACCTTAAGTTGGGAAATTGATCACCTGAATGATGTAGGAATGCTCACCTTGAGGTAAAGGAGTGCTAATTTGCAGGCATTTTAAACTTAGATAAATGTTTAAATGAGTCAAAATTTTGAAAAAATAAATCAAATAACGATAAAAAATAGAGCAGAAATACGCTCGCTTGAAAAATAGGTAGCTAGAGCGTGCAATACTGTAGATTGCCATCAGACTTACCATTCTTTTAGAATAAACATATCAAGAATTAAAAGTTTCGTCAAATTATTACTTCGAAGTTTGTTTTCGGCAGGTAGAAACTTCGGCAGAAAATTGCATCATGTTTAATCACAAAATATTTCACCATCTATCAAACAAAACGAAAGAATTTTCGGTGAATGTCAATAATTAAAAAAATGCATTTTAATGCCTAATATGCTAAAATAAATCTCTTTAAACAATCACAGATTCCTCAAGAGAAACTAAAAATTGGTGAGTCGATTAACTCGTGACCTAGCGTCTTCATTATAAGGCCATTAACGGAACAAATGAAAGAAAATTTACAGGAAAAGCCTCCCAAAAGTCATTGCTCCTTCCGACTAGAGAAAAATGTTTCTACGCTACAAACGTATTAGCGACGAAATAACGTTTAAAGAGGACGTTTACTAATTTTTTCCCGGAACCTTTCACGGGCAGGAGACAATTTTTTTTCACTTCCCCCTACTTATCGCCTAACGGGTTTGTTTCTTGTTAAGGCGTAAACGACATCTGTAGCTGTCTTTCCCAGAGATTACTTCCTCAACTTCAGTCATTTCGAACGGAATTAATAATTCCGTCCGGACAGATATTTCTCATTGCGGGAATCCCATTGGTCCATACGGAGCTAGGAGGAGAGGCGACGCGTGTGTCAGCCTACATTAATCGCCGGCAAACTTTGTTGGAGCGTGATACAATCACAAACTGAAGCACCATGAAGGGAGAGAGAGGAGAGGAGGGAGGGAGAGAGAGGAGAGAGGGAGAGAGAGGGAGAGAGAGAGAGGAGAGAGAGGAAGAGAGAGAGAGGAGAGAGAGAGAGAGAGAGGAAGAGAGACAGGAAGAGAGAGAGAGAGGAAGAGAGACAGGAAGAGAGAGGAGAGACAGGAAGAGAGAGGAGAGACAGGAAGAGAGGGGAGAGAGAGGAAGAGAGAGGAGAGACAGGAAGAGAGAGGAGAGAGGGAGGGAGAGAGAGGAGAGAGGGAGAAAGAGGAGAGAGAGAGAGGGAGAAAGGAGAGGAAAGAGGGAGAGAGGGAGAGGAGAGAGGGGAGGAGAGAGGGAGAGAGGGGAGGAGAGAGGAAGGGAGGAGAGGAGAGAAGAGAGGGAGGGAGGGAGGAGAGAGGTAGGGAGGGAGAGGAGAGAGGTAGGGAGGGAGAGAGGAGAGAGGTAGGGAGATAGAGGAGAGAGGTAGGGAGAGAGAGGAGAGAGGTAGGGAGAGGCGAGAGGTAGGGAGAGGAGAGAGGCAGGGAGAGGAGAGGGGTATGGATAGAGAGGAGAGGAGAGATGGAGGGAGAGAGATGAGAGAGAGAGGGAGAGAGAGGAGAGGAAAAAGGGAGAGAAGATGGGAGAGAGGAGGGGAGAGAGAATAGAGTAGAGAGGGAGAGAGATGTAAAGAGAGAGAAGGGAGATAGGGTGAAAGTGATAGGTGAGAGAGAAAAAGAGAAGGATAGAGGGAATGCTAGAGATTAGGTAGAGTAAAGAGAGAGGAGAAAGAGTAGAAAGGAAGACAGCTGAAAGGGTAGGATAGGATGGTGCTCTGCAGTACCCCTACCGAGGAATCGTAATGTTCGCTCCAATTAGAGGCGAAATACAACCGGGTAGAAATAAATAAAAAAAAGCACGCCGGACATCGCATTGCATCGCAAAACCGCACCGATCCTCGAGAAAACTGCGGGCAAAATTTAAATTCGATAGGCGCGGTACTTAAAAAAATAAACGACTCCAGAATTAAAACTCCTTTCCCACTCGCATTTTTGGCGGTTAAATTTTTTCGGAGGAGGAAACGAGAAAGGCAGGAAAGAAAGGGGAGATTTTTCACGCGGATAGATCAATCCAAAGTGCTCGATTGATATGATTGCCGCGTCGTTTTTTTTTTAAAGAGAGACACCCGCGAGAGGGAGCGAGACTTTCATGCCGTAACCGTGAGGGCGAAATTAAAAGCGGAATTGAGAATCGATGCTTAGGTGAGAAGCATTGGCACGTACGTACGCCTAGTAGAAAGAGAGAGAAAGCGTGGTAGGGAGGAAGAGAAAGAGATGGAGTTTGGGTGGTTGTAAAAGAGGGGGTTGGAAAGGGGGGGCACATCGATTTCTGCCAGAATATCGAGCGAAGGGGGGAAGGGCGGGGCGGGTCGCCTCTTGCACGTCCCATGGCTATTCCAGCCGACTGGAGGGAGAGAGAACCCTGCCTGAGGGTGAGGGGATTTTGGGGTGGGGGAGGAGGAAAAAGGATTTGGCGGAGCGGGGGACGTAGGAGAGAGAGAGAGAGAGAAGGGAAGAGGATCAGAGTGGCTGAGTCGGGGGCAGCCGTACGTGGGGGAGGCGAGGGCGTCGGGTCGGAAGGGCGCTATGAAACATTCGGACATGGACGAGATTCCATCTCTGCCCCGAAATGGTAACTGTCGCCGTCCCCCCCCCTTTCTCGCCCCCACACACCACGCCGTGACGTCCCAACTCCCTGGACGATGCCTCTCTCTCGCTTCCCTCCGTATCCTTCTCTACCAAAATCCCTCATCCTCTCTCCTCTCGAAAGCCCCCTTTACTCTCGCCCCCCCCCCCCCCCTCTCCCCCAGGACTCACCAAAACCCCAACAACAGCAACACCCAGACCCATCAGAATCCGTCCCGTTTGGTTGTTTCAGTTCCGTGGGTTGAGCCGAGCCCTTGACTGAACGAGGGGGTGGGTCCTCGTTTTTTTAGTGAGGGAGAGGGGTTTTTCTCTCCCTCGCGTGAGGAAGAGGAAAGATGAGGAGAGAGAGGGATGGATGTTGAGGATAGGAGGGAGAAAGAAGGGGGAAAGGAGTGGGAAGGCCGAAGCTAGGCCACGAGATGGGAGGGAGCGGATGAGAGGCGAGGGAAGGAAGGAGGAGTGAGTGAAATGGCAAGGGAGGGGAAGGGGGAGAGAGGGGAGGAGGGGGAGGGGGGAAAGGGTAGATGGGAGGAACGGGGAGAGGAGAGGGAAGGGAGAGAGGGGATGAAAGGGGAAAGAGGGGATGGAAAGGGGGAGAGGGGAGGGAAAGAGGGGTGGTGGGAGGGAGGGGGAGGAGGGGTAGGGAAGGGGGGGAGAGAGGGGGAGGAGACGAGAAAGGAGCGTTGTCCTAAGCGGCCAGTGGCCGGAGAGTGATGATGCGTCGCCGCGGCGGGAACCTAGCCTCCGCCCACTTTTTTTGTTGCTTCTCCGCCTCTCTTGATCCCTCTTCCTCCACTTCTTCCCTCCCCCTCCTCTTTCCCTCACGTTATCCCCCGAGGATGGCCATAACTCATCCTCAAGACTCCATGTGGAGGAGAGAGAGAGAGAGAAAGAGGACAGGAGGGAAAAAAACGCCGCAATTTCTTCCCGGCCTCGCAAGATTTGATTGACATTTTCAATTGTACGCTATAGGACTTCCGCGGCAAGAATTGGCCTACTTGAGTCAAAGGAAAATACTAAAAATAATTCGAAATAATAGCCCTTTTTCGGGAATGGGAGGTGGGCGAAAGGAAGGCTGGGCTGGGGAGAGGGGGGGGGGGAGGGTTGGATGGCCGAACGCATTAAATATGGAGGGAAGCGGATTTCGTGCTTTTCGTACAAGATTGGAAATCCGGTTGGTGGCTATATTCAATTACGCGGATTTCCGATCCTGCGCGGTACTCGCCAGGAATGAAAAAATATACATAACAATCCATCCGATTATTCCTTTTGCGGCTGCTACGGCGCGTACATTTTTAATCCTATCCGGAATTCGACGGAAATCGCTTAAACACGTCAAAATGTACGCGTGTGATTCGAAAGATGGCTTCCCCTCCTGTTTTTTTTCCGATGGCGTTCTCTCAGCAGTTCGCTCCCTGGTCGCCGGTGACGGGTTATGATGCATAGTCGCGGGAATTACCATCGCCTGAAACGGGAATGTTTGAAGGGAAAGGAAATTTTTATATTCGGATCGAGGGTGACTGAATTGAACCTCATTAACACATTCGCGTTTCATGAATCAAGTTCGTGAAAGCTATTATCTTGAGTTGGAATGTCAGAAACAAGGGTCCTCGCTCCACTCTCAGAACGATTTCAATGGATGCCATTAGTAATTCAGTCGTTGTATCGAGTATGTCCTTGTAATAACTGAACCGCAGTGTCAAATAACGGTTAGGACAGTTTTTCACTGAGAATTTAATACATACACTTTAACACTTGCGCGGTAATACGCATGGGTTGTATTTCGAGCGAGGATCAGAATGTTTAGTTGATGATCCTATTACCGGAATAAAACTAATACAATGCGGGAAAGCTGAATATTTTGAAACGGTGCTAAATAAAGGAACATTTTTAAATCTTGTTCGGTGAATCAATGAAATCGCTTTTATCTGATGTCTCATTGACCTTCCATGTATTCTCCAAACCAGAGGTTTCCAACTTCTGTGAAGAGCACCACGTTATTTTATAAAGCATCACGCGAGCACCACAATGTTTGTAAAAATTAAGAACGATCATAAATAAAAACAAACAAATGTCCAAGTTAATGATAGTTTTCTGATAAATTGAGAAGGTAAATAATAACAAATGAAAGTTTTTTTGATACATTGAGAAGGTAAATAAATTAACAAATTAAATTTCTGAATCTGTAGAGCTTGATTTTTGACCTCTGCCAGAGCACAGCGGTACTCGCGCACCACGTTAGGAACCTCTGCTCTACACCATTTAATAGTGAAATTCGCCATGATTTATATTTTTCGTGAAATTCTAAGCTAGGACAACTACCATAGACCTGCTGTAACCTTAAGACAAATTTGAAGATTCTGGCGAAAAGTACACCTTACCATTACCATCACCATTACCATTAAAATTTAATAAACGCAAATGAAACATTTGTGTTAGCTGAAATGTAAGCTAACTCAATCAGTTATCTTTCTGAAGAAATTACCATCAAAGGAAGGTTAACAGAATGAGATCCGTTTAGAGGTGAGTCCATTCGTCAACAAAATTTCTTCCAATACTCCAAGCAGACGCACATAAAATGCAAGAGATGGAGAAAGTAAGTAATTCTCACGCGTTGAAACGAATCTCCCAGATGATTTTTTTCTTCTGGGGGAGGGCGAAGTCGGATCCTGTGCGCGACTCCCCACTTAGTTTTTACCTCGACGCTGGAGAGTGCAAGTTTGCAAACAGTAGCAGGATAGACCTCTCTAGTTTCAATGCCAACCGAAAATAATGCAATTCATAAAAGACATACACGGTTATTATTTATGAAATTGTACCAAAGATAAGAAAGTCATTGAAAGCCATTTACTAACCATTGGACCGAAAGAGTGATGTCAATGGGCGCATGAATTTATGCGTATATTTCCAAAAAAAACACTCGGATGTAAGGAATAATTCCTTGCGATATCCATAATGGTAAGACGACGACGCCGCGAGTAAAAACGAAAAATCGCGGGGAACTCGACATCGGATGAGGACGAGGCGAATGGGTGATAGGAAAGGAGGCACGGGCGGGGGAATGGGACACATAATGGCGCCGAAGGAAACAGTCGAAGGGAGAAAAAAGAAGAGCGACGAAAACGCGCACACAAAGGGGATCGGCGCGCACACGAGTGTGGTTGCCACAGTAATTGGAGAGAGCGGTAAAAAGGAATCAAATCACGAAAAACTAAATCCTCCAGGAAATAGGAACGTGCAGTTTTCATCGTGCGGATTCCGAATGAATATGGCTGATTGACAAGTCGCGCTTTTTATAACAAGGACAAATGCGAAACAAGAGGTCAGCGAGCGGAGTGAACGCTTTCATTTCTATTGATTCTCTCGATGTCAAACTCCTTTATTTCATACTCCGTCCAATTACACTTTTAAAGCAAAAGCAATTCCGCCGTTCGAGGCGAATTTTCGAAAGAAATAAAGACTGAATAATCAGCAGAGGTGGGATATTTTAACGCGTTTTAAAAACTGCCCAAAAGAGGGGTCTCACACGCATGGCTAGCGGGCCGCATGTGACCCTTCAGTTTTGAAAAATGTGGCTCTCCCAATGTTTTGATTCTATTGTAAGTGGATGGATGAGAAAGTGTAAAATAACGGGCTAACAAAGAGCTAGAAAATTATACAAAGATGCTTAATAAAAAGGAATTGTATGATAATTTCTTCTTCATTAAAACTTATACCATTACGAGTCAAGTTCTTTCATGTTTCAACAAAATGCTTAGGATCGTTATCAATTCATGCGGCCCACCATATTATTCCATAATATTCATTTTGCCCACATGCTTTTAGAGTTCGAGGCGCCTGATTTAAGCCCTTGAAAATAATGCTATTGGTGCGTTGATATGTATGTATGTATCCCTACGTAATTAATGACCATGAGTATAAAATAAAACGAATAAAAGTTCCAGAAGACGAGCCTAAAAACAGAATTTTAGAAAATTCGAGCAAGCTTTTCCATTTCTCCTCTAATATTTCTGCCTCAGAGGTTTATCTTCCGATATCTCAAAGCTCGATTAATCGAAATATAATACGATTTTATTCGATCACGAACACTCGATAAAAATGTGAGGCGAGTTTACAGTACTTTCGTCAGAGGTAAAAACATCATCTGGACGCTTCGAAACAGTTCCAATGATGACGAACGAAAGTCAAGTTTAGGCGAAGAAATTGCTAATATCCAAGTACGCGCTTAAGGGGGAAAACGAGGGAGTTAATATTCGACGCTCGCTTTTTTCCCGGCAACAAAAAGTGAACTCTCTTTAGCCAATGCTAAATGGCTCTAAGATGAGAGAAATGAGAAGAGGAGGAGTCGAGGCGAGAGAGATGAGAGAGAGAGGCGATAGGGGAGAGAGGGATAGAAGCGAAGAGGTGGGCAGCGTGACGGTAGAGGTTAGTGAGGGAGAGGTATCGAATAGCATAAAAGGAAGAGGCAGGAGGTGGCGAGGGGAGGAAGAAGAGCAGAGAGAGAGAGAGAGAAGTTAAGAAGAGAAGTATAAGAAAAGAGCAGAGGGAGAGGATGAAATAGAAAGGGAGTGTGTGTGTGTGAGAGAGAGAGAGAGAGGCAGATAGGTACTCGGCGGGGAAAAGTTAAGGTGAGCAGACCCAAGGGAAGAAGAGTTCACAAAACGACTGAGGGAAGCGTGAGTAGGAGAGACGGAGGATGGGAGGGGAGAGAAAGAGAGGAAGAGGATGGGAGTGAGACGGGCAGAGGAAGGAGAGCGGAGGAGGGAAAGAGGTAAGGGGAAAAGGGATGAAAGGGCAGGAGGGAAGGCGGCATGGCGGGACCAAGGAATGGGAGAGGGGCGGGAGAGAGAGTGGAACGGGGAGAGTGGAGGGACGAAGGCGAGCGAAGAAGAGAGGTTTGTGTTTGGTGAAGGAAGCCGCCCTCAAGAAGGAAGGAAATAGCGAAAGAAAAGCGTTCGAATTATTTTGGCGGGGCGCTCGGGTGGGATGGGGGAATTGTATGGGATGGAGTGGGAGAGGGCCGCGGAGGGAAGGGGAGAGAACGGATGAAGGGGGAGAAGAGGGAGGGGGGAGATGAATGCACGGAGGAATTTTCGTATGTTCCCAGCTGATTCACCTCTTCCTACGCGCAATGGGTATCTAAGAGGTAGTGCAGGGATAGGAAGGAAGGAGGGAAACCTGGTGCCGGCTTTTAGCCTGCTCTTAACGAAGAGCACCAAGGGGGCCAACGGCTTAACGTCCCTTCCGGACGGAGTGTTGATTTAAGCGCGCTCCTCATTTCTCTTTTTCTCATTGGCTAGTCCTTATCTCCTTAGTTCCAACACGCACAAAAAGGGGGCCAGACGTCCTCGGAAAAAATCCTACAGGATTCGAACCGGGGCCAACACACTAACCACTACACCACCGGATCCCCAGCAGGGAGGAAATGAATCGAGGTTGAGAGGTAATACAAGGGTGTGGGGAGGGTTATGGAGGGGAGGGAGCGGTTTGCGAGGAGAGAGGGCGGGAGGAGGGAGTGAGGCGGCCGTCGCCAGCTGATGGCCAGGTGGGGGCGAAGGAGGGGGAGGAGGCGGCGGGGGCAACGCGAGAGGGCAGCCAGCCGGTGGCAGCGGCGAGAGAGGAAGCCCGAGAGACTGTTGGGATGGAAGCCCTTGCATTCCTTCGTAATAATAAAGCGGTGGTGGGGGCGGGGAGGAGAAGTGGCTCGGTGGCGGAACTCAAAACTCCTTCCCCGCGATACGAAGATGGAGAGAGGGAGAGAGAGAGAGAACGAGAGAAAGAAGGAATAGAACTCGCCAATACACATCCCTGCAGGTGGAAATCGCGCGACCGAAAGTCTTTCGTCTGGAGAAAAAGTATAAAAAAGGGGAAGAGTTATAAGTAGAAGGGCGAGAGAGGGAAAGACGAACTTAAGGTTTCACTTTCACTGGAGGCGGGTGGGGTTATAGAGGCGAAAAGAGTGGGAGAGAGAACAGGAGAGAAAAGAGGGAAGGAGATAAAAGAGGAAAGGAGAGAGAAGAGGGAAGGAGATGGAAGAGGAAAGGAGAGAGAAGAGGGTAGGAGAGAGAGAGAGAAGATAGGCTAGGAGGTTGAAGGGAGTGAAGGAGAGAGAAGAGAGGAAAGGAGAGAGAAAATAGAGGCAAGGAAGGAGGAAAGAGGAAAAAAAGAGATAGGGAAAAAGAGGAAAGAGGAAAAAAGATAGAGGTGAGAGAGATGAGACGGAATGAGAGGCATGTAAGAGACGGAGGGAGAGAGAAATTGGAGAGGGAAAGAGAAGGAGGAGAGTGAGAAGACAGGTAAAGAGACAGGGAAGAGACTGAGAAAAATAGAGGAAAGAAAGGACAGGGAAGAAGAGAGGACAAGGTAGGATAGGAAGGATGGAAAATACAGAAGAGAGATAAGGATAGAAGTGGAGAGAAGAGAGATAAAGACAGAAATGGAAAGAGAGACGAGAGATAAGATAAGAGAGAAGAGTGACAAAGAAATAAATGGAGAGAGAATAGAAATAAAGAGATGTGGAAAGACAAGGTAGAGAAATGGAAATAAAGGATAGAGATATGGAAAGAGAGACGAGATAAGGAAAGAGAGAAGAGAGATGGAAAAATAATGGAGAGAGAGAATAGTAATAGAGATATGAAAAGACAAGTGAAAAATGGAAAGAGAGTAGAGAGAAATGGAGAGATGAGAGAAGAAACGAAATGGAAAGAGAAGAAAGATAAGGAAAGAGAGAACTCGAAGGAGAGGTGGGAATGAGTGGGAGATTGGAGAGGGAGGGAAAGGAATGAGAGAGAGAAAGGATGGAGCCGTGTTTATGCAGGCGAGAGAGAGGTCCCCACTCGAGAAGACACCGAGCCATTTCGCACCGATACTAAAAGCACGCGACGTCCAATTCGTCCTCTTCTCCCTTCGCTCGCACCTTTAGGTAAAGGGAGAGTTGGAGTGAGGGGGAAAAAACACATCTGCCGCCTTTGAGAGAGGACTGCTTGGAAGTCCCACGACCCACGCACTTCTAGGAAAAACCCGCTAGAGTAGAGAAAGAGAGAGAGAGAGACGCTTGCTGTCCGACCGTATGAATAAATATGGGAGGAAAGGATTCTTTCCGGGTAATAAAATGTATCGCTTTCACTCTCGCTTATGTTTTAAAAGTCGCCCCACGAAAAAGACGGACGACGCGTCATATCCACCGATACCGAAAGAAGATCGGTGTAACTTCCTGTTAGTTACGATCTTTTTGCCCGGAATATTTAGACGGCCGCGTTTTATGCGCTCCGTACTTCAGAATTTGCCAGCGTTACAAGCTTTCGTTTTTTTCACGCGTTTTAACGTGTACGTAAATAGCGAAGGCGGCGAATCAAAACGGCTTTTGCTATGTTGGTCCGCTTACGCCAAACGTAGCGGGCAAAATTGGATTGCAATCAAGAGGTCGAGCATACGTCTCGGATATAGCGCTCCCAAACAGGAAATTTGACGCTCGTATGATTTCAACGGATGACTCAAATTATCGACAGTAAAATCCTTTGCGCATCAAAGCTTCCAATTTAAACGACGAATTCATGAAGGACGTCACTTTGGGTCCCGAATGGTTCTACCTTTGCACATGAAGACATTCAATTATTTACAAATAATCGGTAAAATGTAACTCCTTCAGACCCCTCCGTTAATGTTTGTTGAGATATTTACAAAGTGCATGTTAATTTATTTATCGCGCTGTAAAAATTATTGTTAATGAAAAATTAAAAGGAATGCCATCAAGATCCCAGCCTGTTTCTCTATATAAATTGGTATCAATATGTATTCACTTGCAAGTAATGCATAGATATATGATAAAGATGGCGCCCCGGGCAGCCGTCCGGCTCGCCAGTAGCTCGGGCCGGCCCTGGACCTGAATTAGGTATATCTTGCTCTAGTAGCCATCTTCTACATGCTGGCAAATAGTTAACCTTGCTAGCATTAAATGGCTACACAAATTCCTTTGGTTCACAATGAGAAAAAACCAAATCCTGTACAATGTGTAAGAAATATTGTTTAGTGCAATTTTTTAATTGATAAATGGAAATAAGATCATCTATATGAACATATACACTAGATCTGAAAGGGAAAATATGATACGTAGTTTCCAGATACCGCCCCAAGTTCTAAAAACCATCTTATTTATACCAAATAGAATTCGCGTGAAATTAAGCAGTCTGTCGACATGGCCGGATAGATGCAATAAACCACCGCGATTTCATAAAATTAAAATATATTGGGTACAACTTTTAACAAAAATAAACTTTACAACCCACCAGCGAAACGGTGAAAAATGCACGACGAAGGCGAAACGTGCATAAAGCTAGATAAAGAAAATCGTTCAGCCGAATAACGGACACATTTTTGTTGACAAAAGGAGTAAAACTGGGAATATCTCCGAATGCTCCATTTTTTTCTCCGTACGTGAACGAGACGTTCGCCGAATTTCCCCGAAATATTTTTCGACGCTTTTACTTAGCCGCCCTGCTGACAGATAAATGTATAAACCCGGAAAAAAATGGTCTATAAGAGTCACTGGTATTTTCATAGTCCACATAATAAAACGTCGAAAAAAATAAACAAAGAATCCTAGTAAAAGTTCTTACCGGCCTTCGTTCCTGTATTTTTTCCGTTAGGGATTGGGGTATATTGCCTCGGGTGCACTAGCCGCTTACTCCCCCATCCCCCTTTAAGACGTGAGCAACGTTGCCAAACTTATCATACTTGCCCCCCCCCCACACCGCGTAAACAGCCCGCCATCTTTTATTGCCCTCTTAACCGCATAACTTTAAGATATTCCGCTCATAACTCTTCGGACGCGGGCACGTTTCATGTCCACGAAACATTTTTAAAGCTCCGACGGAACTTATACTCACGTATGTTTTTAAACCAGGCATCGACTAATGCATTTAATTTGGACGTCGCTTCGTGAAGATTAAGGCCAACGCGGCATCAGAATCTCACGGTCATTTATCTTTATAACGAGTCATAACGTGTAGAACAAGACTCGTAGCAACAAAGACTAAATGACGTGCGGAGATATCGAATACGAAGCGTAATCACGCATTGCGCACTAATTGCGCTTCGCCAAAGGCGGATTGAGGCTGGGAACATTCGGCAAGACGAAAGTCATCTAATAGCAGTTAACTGTCATAAACAGTGCAAGGCGTAACACACGAACGATGGGTACACAGCATTTCTCACGGTTTGGCCGTTATTTCATTTCCTGTCCAACCATAAACACGCTTCTACATTTATTATCCCATCGGCTAACCGGTAAAAATGAATAAACGTATGATTTACAAAAATATTATCAATTACGGTTGAAAAAGCATTTTCCCCTCTGTCATTTCCGCTATGACAGAGCGATCGAACACATTAGTTACTGCAAGAATCAATAAGATTTGATAGATTAAAAAGTATTTCATACCATTTTCGAGGGATTCAAATATTTTAATTGATAAATTTCGGGATTTGACGAAAGTCCAAGCAATATAGATACATAGATTGATGGCTAAACAATTACTACTTTGTGAACGCGGGCGACAATCAATTGTTAAATTCCCATCCTTTTATTTTAATTCCTTTATGGCAGGTGTACGAAATATGCGAAGGAACATAAAACTTTTTATTTCATACCTGAAATATGAGTTTAATTTAATGGCTATTTGAGGTAAGGACCGAGGCTCTTTTTATAATGAACGTTCGTGGCCTTTTAGTGAGTTATACCTTCTTGAGACGGCCGTCGCTTGTCCCGAGGAACGAAACCGTGTGCAGTTCCGTTGTTGCCACAGCCACCGATGTCAGAGATGTGTCCGGGAACTCAGCGCCTGCTTGAGCGCTAATGGGTGCCACCCCGGAGATCTTCAGCCCAACTTCACAGAAGTTCGGTATGTTTCCAGTGGACTGAAAGAAAAATTGGTAGAAATTGATTAAATTAACTATTCCTGAAAAAGAAAAACGCATATGGACTATATAAACATGATCTACGAGGTGTATATTCGTAACATCCAAATTACACGAGAATTTACAAAACACCATACAACGTTATGCAAAAATATTTGATAGATCCTTAAACCAAATAGAGAGCTCGTAACGTTTTATAAATATAACATAGTATAATTTTAAACACATGTTACTGATACCGCTGATATACACCGTATTGTGTTCACCTGTAGGGTATAATTGAATTGAACGTATTGCCATTTGATGCAGAAATCATCATAACACGGGAAACAAAACATCCGAGATAAATTTAACGATCATTCGTAAGTTTAATAATTTGCTTAAAATTAGGAAATTAATGTTCTAAGTGAAAGAAGAAAAAGTCAATAGCATAAACTGCAACATAAAACATGGAGTCACATATCAAAAAGGAACATTTCTAAATCATGTAAATTACCTTATTTGACATAGGGTGTGCTGGAAAGTTTTAACGAGTGAAAGAGCCAAAGGCTTCAAAAATTTAAAAGTCAAAATATGTTTACAAAATTTGACATTTTAGTCCTCTAGCATTACGAGTTTCGTTAAAATATCACGCCTAATTTTTAATTCCGCAATAATCGGCTCTTATACAGCCAAAATATTCTAGTAGGTGAAAAGCAATAGTTTAACCATTCATCAAAAAATAAATTTAAGAATATATGTAAAACATTGGTGTTAAATAACTCGGACATAGGGATGGACTGACGTAATATTAACATCAAAACGTTTCTTGAAATGATAAAAATAATAATAACTAATTACACGTTTTAAGAGTTGACAGAGATAGAATATGAACATAGAGACAGCGTGGTGAATAATTTAGAAGTAATTTAATAATAATACCCTTAATAATAATAATAATCAAATACTTGGTTTGAAAATCATAAGAGAAGGCTATACACGTGGAAATCACCAGGAGATGGAGCCAGATATCAAATAGATTATATTCTAGTGGAAGAAAGATATAGAAATGGAGTAAAAAAGGCATATGGACTTCCAGGAGCAGACATTGACAGTGATCATGTGCTCCTCATGGCCGAAATAAAACTAGCCTTGAAGAAGGTTAAGAAGGCTAAGATAGTTAGGAAATGGGATTTAGAGAATATAGCCACAGTAGGAAAAGAAAGAATAGGAGAAAAATTAGCTCAGGCAATCAAAAGAGAAAACGTGTCGGAGGAAAATGTGGATGAAGCATGGAATAGGATAAAGAAGGCTATAAGGAAAACAGCAGAACAGGCTATTGGGTTTTTCAAAGGAAAAAGAATAAAAAAGCCATGGGTGACAAAGGAAATGATAGAAAAGATGGAAGAAAGAAGGCAATACAAAAGCAGGACTGATGAAGATGGAAAAAGGAAATACAGGAAACTGAATAATGAACTAAGAAGAGAAACCCAAAAAGCAAGGGAGAAATGGCTAGAGGAGGAATGCTCAGATATAGAAGATCTAGAGAGAAAAGGAATGTATGACTTGATGTATAAGAAAGTAAAAAATGTAACGTGGGATAGACGGAGAACAAGTGCATGTGTGAAAGAGATTGCAAGTAAAGAAGATAAAGTTCTATATAAGGAAGAGGAGGTCCTTAATAGATGGAGAGAATACATGGAGGAGTTGTACAAATCAAATGAAAAACCAAAGGATCTCCGTATTGAAGAGCAGGATGAAATAAATAATGACGAAACAGGGGTTTCGATATTGAAAATAGAGGTGCTACAAGCAATAAAGGATATGAAGAATGGGAAGGCAATGGGGGTAGATGAGATACCGATAGAATTATTTAAGTGTCTTAATGAGGAAGGACTGGAAGAAATAGTGAAGTTGTGTAATGCAATCTATGACAAGGGGATGTGGCCAGAGGATTTCGTCAAAACAATTATGATTCCAATTCCGAAAAAGCAAGGAACAAGAAAATGCAGTGAACACAGAACAATCAGTTTAATTACACATGCAGCAAAGGTTCTACTTAGGGTTATGAACAGGAGACTAATTAGCAAAATGGAAGAAAATGTTGCAGAGGAACAGTTTGGATTTAGAAAGAGTAGAGGTACAAGAGATGCAATAGGATTGATAAGAATGAGTGGAGAGAGATATATAGAAAGGGGTAAAGGAATTAGTCTGTGCTTCATAGATATGGAGAAGGCATTCGACCGAGTGAACTGGGAAAAACTGATGGAAATACTAAAAGCAAAAAAAGTAGACTGGAAAGATAGAAGGTTAATTAAAGAGCTGTATATGAAACAGAAAGCAGCTATGAGGATAAAAGATGCACAGACCGAATGGTATGATTTAGGAAGAGGAGTAAGGCAAGGTTGCTGCTTATCGCCAACCCTGTTCAATATATATGCTGAAGAAATGATTGACAATGGAATAGGGAATGATAAAGGAATTAGTATTGGGGGTAGAATAATAAATTGTATAAGGTTTGCTGATGACATGGTAATTTTGGCAGATGAAACGAGGCATATTCAGGAAATGGTTACAAAGCTAGAAGACAGGATGATGGAATATGGAATGAAAATGAACATAAAGAAAACAAAGGTGATGAGAATAGGGGATAGAGAGATTATGAATGTGTCAATAAAGGATGGAAGAGTAGAGCAAGTAAAACAGTATAGATATTTGGGAAGCATGCTAACTGAAGACTGGAGAAGTGAAAAAGAAATAAGAACAAGAATAGCAATGGCAAAAGAAACATTTAATAAGAAAAAACGGGTACTATGTGGTAAAATGGATTTAAATCTGAAGAAACGTCTTGTGAAGTGCTATGTTTGGAGTGTATTGCTTTATGGGTGTGAAACATGGACGCTAAAGAAAAGAGAGAAAGAAAGACTAGAGGCATTTGAAATGTGGGTGTGGAGGCGGATGGAGAAGGTTAAGTGGACGGATAGGATAAGGAATGAAGCAATACTAACAAGGGTGAATGAGAAGAGAAGATTACTTGAAACAATTCAGAGGAAAAGTAACTGGTTAGGGCATATCTTGAGAGGAGAAGGTTTACTATTGATGGTGTTGGAAGGATCAGTAGAAGGGGAAAGGAAAAGGGGACGTAGAAGAATAAAAATGTTTGACGATCTGAAAGAAAGGGGAGGGTATCAGGAAATGAAAGAAATGGCAAGGAACAGAAATGAGTGGAGACAACGCTGGTGCCAGGGACCTGCCTAGAGGCAGAACACCTCATGATGATGATGACCCTTAAGTACATACTTTCACTTTTCATTGTCTACATTCACAAAATTTTAACATGACATGAATGACGTATTTGGTCTTGAATGTTTTAATTACCACACACAAGGCCGATTCCGAGATCGCATTTTCATTTTAACGTCCTTCGTTCAAATAATTTACTAATTCAATAAAACTAGTGTATTTACTTCCATTAAAAATACATGCGTATAAAGTGGCATCGCTTTACCGAGGCGAATTATTCATCTAGATACGACGTCGAGCCGCAAAAAAATTATAAAATAAACCGCTTGAAATAACACAAAAAATTAACCTACGGGGGATAAAAGTCCTTTTATTCATTGTTATTCTTAGCGGGACGAAACGCCGGATGATCTCATGCCCTTTTCGGCGAAATTGCTTTCGGCAAAAAAGATATTTTTTCTCCCCTCAAACATCAAAAACATTTGAGTGACACCAATAAAACGCAAGTATCCGCTTCCAAGCGAGGCCAGCATCGAAATTGACAGAGCCGCGACGGATCGCGGCGAAGTGCACTTAATGTGATATCAACAAAGTGCTCTCTCCGTGCGAACTCCGCCAAGAGTACTCGATCATCCCGAGTGCAATCCACGTGCCTTCCGCGCATTGCCATTATGAAAAGGCTACCGGTAGCTTACGTTAAAAATAACAAACCGGAAAGCTACGCACTTATTATGCATTAACATGAAATGGTTTTCGCATGATCACTGTAAAAGTTAAGAACGATATTAAATTATTAGCAATGGGGCTGTTTAAAAAGACGACGAAAAATTGACTGCACACAACAAAACCCCATAAATCGATAGACTCAATTTTCCTCCAGATTGTAACCTTAACGAGAGCGTATTTCTTTTCTAAAATAAAATAAAACTAAATATAAAACAGCATCCGATACTAATGCAAAACAATTCGCCTTCGCAATAAAAATTTATCATCGGAATTGGCGTGTACAGTTTCTGATGCATTCCATTGTCCTCTTTCGCAAACATTTCAATATAAGGTAAAAAAATGCGTTTAACTTTAAGTGAAGTTCACGTCGTTGATATTGTGCCGTTTCTTTTTTCTCCACCAAACCTATTAGGTACACAAATTTAAATAAATGTTGCCACAATGTAGAAGAAAATTTGAAGAAAATTTTTTCAATGTAGAACGTCATTATTTGTTAATTTCCCTTCCCGCTAGTCCCTAGTTAAATCGAAAAGCTTCGGTAATCTTTATCAAAGCAGAATATTATAAACATTTCAGAATTTCGTCGAACGCGTATCGTATATTCGACATTCGAAATCAAAGAAAAAAATCAACACAAGCCAAATAAGCAGTCCGCTAAAAAGTCACGCAATCTAATACATCCTACAAATTAACGAAAAGAACAAAACTCCACCGGTGAACTTAACGATAATCATTTACATTCCTTTACCGTCCATACTACCGTATTAAGTTCTAATAAATGTGTGGAAGTAATTAACGATAGCTATACGCTCGCAATAACGCAGAACGTATTTTCCACTCCATACGCAAACCCGTAATTTATCGTTTTACGACTGCAATCCCTGTACATTGAAATGGAAGGAAACTATACGCGCAGAATGCCCTTGCATTTGATTTTGAGCTTGCTCCAGGCAACTTGAAATAAAGAGGAAAAAAAGCGCGCTCATTCCGCCATCAGTACAAGACTATTAACTTAGACCTGACTGCAATAAAACACGCGGATTGATGGCGGAACGGCAAAAATGAAATATAATCCTTGACTGGAAACGGAGCCATCCGTAAAATATGCTAGGTTATCAATATAAAAGATAAAAAGATTTCTAGCGACATTGGTCTCTTGGCGGAGGATATTTCCGGCGGGGGAAACGGAAATATATTTCCACGAGATTTCGAAAACAAAAAGGAAAACCTTTTTGGATACGAGCTTACGGAGTCTTAAGCCACCAGTGTACCTACAATGTTGAACTTATGACATTCATAAAGCCTTGACTTGTCTCTACTGGTATAAACAGCGCCGTCAAAATAAACTACACCACGCCTCCCAAAAGAAAAGTAATTATCAACGAACTTAACACGCTTTCCAACGAACAGAAAATGAACTTGGCATCTCACCAGAGAAGAAAAATAGCTCTGAAAAGTTCCATGGGCCATTGCTATCCGACTAGGAAGTGAGTCACCGAAACATGCGCGTCTAAAACGACAGCTTTTGCAGAATCTACTTCGTTTCTACGAATAGAAAACCTATTTCGAGAGCAAATGTTAAAGAAAGAGCTTTGATTATATGAAAGACTTCTATGTAAGATAAAAATTTCAAAACATCGCTTTGTGAGTTTCCCGTAATTCACTTAAAGCAAGCATGACGGGGGGCTGTCATAGCCTTTTTGCTGGGCTGCATAGCACAAAATATAAGACATGGGCGCCATTAATCTTTAATATCATGCTAAATTTACAAGAGGTATAGCTTTTGACAAAAGCTCTCAAACAACTACCAAGCTGAATGATTACTTCACGAATGTTATACTTTAATGCCGATATAACATGTATACGGTGACCGCTTTTAGAGAATCATTCATCTAAGTGAAGGTAATATTGACATACCCACCACCATATTAAAAATAATAATAATAGATCGATTCACCGATTCAAGGCATAATCCTTACTAATGAAAGCATGACAGTGAACCGCGTCACGCGTTGAATTCCCGAAAAACGCATTATTCATTTGCAGGATACAAGAAAAACAACTCCGCGGAGGTGATGCGATCCCATCGCCGTTGAAAACACGCTGTTTCCAATCCATACCGTATTACGTCAGTCCGAAAAAAATGAAGCAATCCCTAATTAATTGCGGAACGGTACACTGAGAGGAGCGGAAAACAAACGACTCGTAGTTTGACGGGGCTCGTATGTGACGTGGAAGTATGACACGCGATTACCAAAATGTTCGGGGTGAAAAAAAAGAAACCCCGTGACGAGTATTAATTCCAAGTTTCCGGCACGCGGTTGCTATGACATCTCGGACAAGAAAATCCTCGCCGCGGAAGTGCCACCTGGCCCAGCGATATTGGGAGAGTGTGAGAGAGGTTCCGCGGTGGTCGGATGGCCGAACGCGTCGAAACACAAGCGATATAACGGAGCAGTGACCGGGAATACTGGGCCACCGACTGAGCGCTGACACGCGTAACACAATTTCCTCGATAGGCTACGTGGGGTCCGTACATGATTGCAGTATTGTAGGTAGCTCACGGAGCCGTACGAGGAGGGAATTTCAGAGGGAGTATGAATGTTATGGATTAGCGAAGCACGGTTCTAGTACCTCGTCGTACGGACAAGAAATCGTCGTCGCGTCAATAATTAATGAGGCTGGATGATGGCGGACGATAAAATATTGATTTATCGACATTTTATATCGACAATTATAACCAAGAGGCGTAATAATGTACGCGGGAGTATAACGTCTCCAAAGCACTTGGGCATGTATTGGCGGTACTCACTTCATAATGGTCTGAGTTCGGAATCATTATGGCAGATGTGCCCACTTAAATTCGTGATAATCGTTATAAAGTCGTTTGCTAACGGTCGTTAGACAAAAGACAGTAATACTTGACGTCGTAGGTAACTATAGAGCCCTCGAGCGTCCGCTCTCCTCATTTAATTTATATTAGAGATATTTTATTCCGGGAAAATAAATTTTGCAGCGAGGCATAATTGTTTTAATGTCTGTTTTTTGTGGGGAACCGTGAGAAGATCTGAATCCGGAGGGGCCAACAAAGAGTTGAACTTTATAATAAGCTTCTATTAAATTCCACAATTAAATCTACTCCAAAAGATATTTTATTTAGGATTTAACATTAATTTCCATTTCCTTCTTTTTTTGGGGAGGAATTCTGCTTACGTATGCTTGAAAGAGCGCACCCCGGGGCAAACATTAATCCTTACGGGGAAACCGCGTCGCGCATTTCAAGAACGCTACGACCGCAATAATCGAGGCCGGACGGCGTCTGCATCGCGAGATTTTTCTTCGTTAAAAAGCATTTCCGCGCGAACGGGAAAGGGAGTAAACGCGTGGTATAATCTATCAACTACGAAACGCTTAGTTCCGTAGCTACGCGCACCACCTACCTCGCAGCGGTAGGCGGACCGCAGGGGCTATAACAATCGCCAATTTACGAACCGCAGATTTAAAAAAATCGACGGCGGACCCAAAGAGGAGCCGAATAAAGAAACGTCCGTATTGTCGATCGCTCTCCGATCGCGCGCTGGCCGTTATTACCGGGCGTTGACAAATGCGAAACCATAACTTACGTTCGGCGGGGAGGGAAAAAAAAGATGATTTGGCCCGTGTCATTGATCTCTGGCTCGGAAGAGAAGGGGTTTGAGGGATAGGGACCGAGGTGAATGGTGTGGGGAGGGAAAGGGAATGCGAGATTTGTGCGTGTGGCGGTTCGATCGGAATTGTACCCTCCCCCGCAATCCCTCTTCCCCGCCATTCGCACGGTGCGAGAGGGACTCATGCGTGGTGACGATACGAGGCCCAGAGCGCAAGGAGACGGTACGCGATAGAAATAAATCGAATGATTAGGAGTATGTGGGCCGAGCGGGAGGAATACACCCGCGATTGTGGCGGAAAATCGGCTTGCGTATTGCGGGGGATGAAAAAAAACAACGCGCGAAGGAGAGGAATTGAACGGAGGATATGACGGGAGGAGGGTGGGGGAGGAAGGGCGAGGGAAAAGGTCGACGTTATCGAGTGATTACCATACAAATGATTGTGTAAATTAAGCGAAACGACACGCGAAGGATTTTTACGCGTAAAAACGCTCGGCTTTTATTTTTTCCCGTCGGAGCAAATAATGTCGCGAAATGTGCTCTGCCGCTAACGGATTGGCGGAAATAAAGCGATAAATTAATTCCAGCCTAGGTGACGCATTGTGGAGATTTCTCTTTTTTCCCCCAAGCTGACGGTGTCGTCCCCGATGGCGATTTTCCGGTAGCCCGCAAACTGCGAAAAGAGTTTTTTGAGCGTCGCGTCCTGCGTTCGTGTTGATTCGAAAGCGATTCGGGAATATTCGAGGGGAAAATCGACGCCGTAATTCGATACATTCATAATACCCAAGTAAAAAATGAGGAAATAATACGCGAGCTCTAAAACTAACAGGAAAAAAGGTCTTTTTTATTAAGCTACAATTAAAATTTTTTCACCGTTAGATTGGAGTGGTGTAGTAATCATAGAATAGAAATAATCCATAAAATCTTATTTTTAAGAATTATTATGATAACTCTTGAAAATAAGCTCATCCATCTGCATTCGAGAATCGTCTCATTGTTGCAATTAAATGACAGATTAAGCGAAGAAACAGAGACGAGTTGCTATCTATGTTGTGCAATGCGTAGATATATTTCGGCAAGTTTAAATTACAACGGAAATTTTAAAAAATATACATGACATTATAAATGGATCCGCTTTTTTCCTATTCTAATGCTAAAATTTTGATTAAAATAGCCACATATGGAATTACAAATTATGTTATTGGGTCGTGTGAAATTTTTAATATCCTAGTTTTGAGACCACATAAACAGCATGAAAGACATCATACAATGAAGCTAAAACACTCGATGTGTTGCATTACTATATTCGAAACACATCTAATAACTTTTTAATGATAGCATCTACAGATTTACACCCTAGCCGCTGACACTAGGAATACAAATACGAGTATATGGCGCAGCAGTCCATCAATGGGGCTAAAGATTTTAAAAATATATTGCTGAATGATTATTAGAAATGATTTCCAATAAAAGTTTCTTAAATGTTGATCAGACGACTTCATCGCCATTCAGGCATTCTTTTTCGAATAAAGGCAACCCAGTTAATTTTCATTTAAGCTCCGCGCGTACCGAAAGATATACTCTATAAATCGTTGATCCATAACTCTTACACTTATTGTTAATAAATTCAAACAGTCAAAATTTTGACTGGAATAAAAATCTCGGTGATAACTCCAAGGTTTCAATTAATAACGATAGTTTGATATGATGCGTCATCGGGAAAATTTGAATAGCAACATAAAGTTTATTTAGACATATCAAATTATATGCGTGTTAATAATTTTAATTTCCGCTTGCAATGCCATATTCATGGAACATTAATATTATTCATTCCCTTCTAAGAATTCATACTTGTCAGAGTATTACATCTATCTTCTACTAAATAGCACTAAACTGTCAATTCATATAGCAACATAGCCAATCTACGCGTGAGAAACGTAAAATATAATTATTTCATCAGAAGTACTTTTGAAAAACTGCGCGATCATCAAATACTCCTTAAACGCTCTCTACACATCGCGTATTTGAAATCGATACGGAAGTTAATATCGATCGTGCGGCAAGAAAAACAGCTGAAGGGAAATGAAACGATCCCACGGCCCATCTCCACTCCATCTTTCATCCTTCCTACCTCTCTAAATCCTCCCCACTCCCAAACCATCCATTTACACCCTTCATCAACCCCATAACCCTAACTCCTCCAGAACCCACGGCAACGGATAAAAAAAATAACTCGATTAAAAAGTTAAACGTTCCAACAAAGGTGCGTCCTTTCATAATAGAATTTGTAGCCGATCGGCTCTCTCGACCCCCCCCCCCCCTTCCTACGCGGCGATAAAAAAGGGGGAGGATAAGGACTCTCGGCTCTTAATACCATCCGCATGTATCCACAGGTGACGTTCAGTTTGCAAGCCTGGAGAGCAATTCCTGGAACCAGTTGTAATGGAGATCGTGATTCCACTTGTTGTGACGAGGAGTCATTCGCGGCTAAAAGGGAAGAGAAAGAGGGGAAGAAGAGAAGGAGAGGTAGGACAGTGAGAGTGAAGAGGGTAAAGGTGGGTGGAGGGGGGTGAGAGTCGAGGAGGCGACTAAGAGGCGTGACTATGTGCTTTTTGAGCGAGACCGCCTTCGCCGTCGTCTCTGTTGACCACCGAGGAGAATGAGGGGAGAAAAGCACGAGCCACGGTCTCGGAGGAGTTGGAGGGACACGTGAGAGAATGGAAAAGGGTCGCGGGGGAGGTCGAGAGGGGGAGAGAGAGAGAGAGGATGGGAGGGAAGGTGCGGTTCAGGCACTCCAGACGACTAGGAGAGGAGAGGCATCTAGAAACTCCGTGGGGGCGCGGAGAATAGATCGCTTTCGATTAGTCCGAACGGCTAGTCGACCGACTCGAACGAACCACAGACCCGACGTTCTCTCTCCGCGCTCTACTTACGCAGCACGTACTTCTTGATTGATGCACGCTGCAATCGCGTTTACTCGGCGATAAGCAAGAGGTATGACCGGCTAGACTCGCAGGGACTCGCTCGCTTGCCCCCGCCCAGTTCCTCCCTTATATCGATACAACTGCCGAGTTAAGGCCCGTTAATTGGGACAAAGGTTGGAAAAATCTCGAGAGTTAAGCGCAGAAATTTCCCATGGCTCGGTACGCGAGTAATGTAGTTCAAAGGGGTCGCGAGGCGGTGCACGTCATGACGGGGGAGGGGATGGGTATGCACGAAACGGAAATGAGATGACAATCTCTTCCCCCATCTTTCTTAAATATCACGTAGGTTTTACGTATAAACTTGAAAGCTATTATGTAATCAGAAGTATAATTAGCACGCACTCGGGATTAATCTTCGTGCCAGCATACTGTGAGGAGGCTGAAAATGCTTTCAACATTTTTCAAATTCTCCCTTGACTGGGAATTGAACACGAGTCTTCTGTTTGCCGTGTGGATATTTTAACACCGAACCTTTTAGTGAAACTAATTCAGAATGGGGTATTTCTCGTCGAGATAGTAGTAACGCTAGTAATCGCCTCCCCCAACATATGTCGTCCACGAGGAACGCCCAAATAAAACCTAATAACATCTCAAAGGTGAGATAGCAAATCAAACACAACGGATAGAGTAGGTCCTTAAGTACTCTGCGTACAGGCATATGCTGGACAGTAAGCGTTGATACCCTATTCTGAAACAGGAGAATAAGTCTGCCTCGATAGTTAAGTTCAACTCTTAGTCCCGCATGTGCCTGGATGCATAGAAATTAAAGCACTTTCTCCACCTTGCAAAATACATTATGCTAAAATGGAACGATTTCATAGTGTCACTAACGTAGCCGCAAGAGTGGCACTGAAGTTACTCTTGAAGTGATAACGTACAAGCTGGGAAATATACAGCCTTATTAACAGCTCCCTTCCACGGTTCAATCAAATTAATCAGATTACATGAAGTTACATTTAAAGTATAATCTTTTAAAGAGCATTTGCTTCCAGCGGTGAGATCTTATCGCGACCAGTTATCCGGCAAAAAGAAATGTATCGCTTTGAAAGCGCTCTCGTGAGATTTGAAAGTTTTATACAATCCCGCAATCACGTCTGCTGATCCATTTCTCATGCCAAATGCCTTCTGGTAAGAATTCTTAAGTAAGACTCTTTGTTCCATATCTAATCCTAATATCGCTTTAAACGAACCCATAAAACTTCCAATAAATTGGCCGTAATTAATTTGCTAAGCGAGGCTTTATTTTACTGTAATCTTGTCATCGAAAGGCGGCCGCCTCTCCTCCGAACCAGTGTACTGCAAGGCATTCGCGTCTAGGCCCCCAAGAGTTTTATAAATTTCAAACCGAACAAAACACGTGTGTGGAAAAGTCATTCGAGAAGGAGCTTTCACCTTAATGAAAGATGGCGGCACCAAATCCAATCAGATAGCAAGTCATCACACGAGTTTATACTTTTACCACCACGGTCAAGATACGTCTCACAAACCGTGATCTTCGCCTTTCCCGATGCGATACTAAAGCGTATAATATGTGCAGGTGCGACTGTCTGAGGCGGTTGAGAGTGGCTGCCCCTGGGAGTCGGAGGGAGGATGGGCTCGTGAGGGCCACAAAAGGAGGCCGGATGGGAAGGAAAGGAAGGAAAGAGGATAATATATGAAGAGATGGGAATGGAGTGAGAGAGAGAGAGAAAGGAAGGTTGGGAGGAAGTGAGATACATCGAGGAAATGGACAGAAGAGGATGAGGATAAGGAAGGATTGGATTGTATAAGAGGCTATAGGATCAGATGTAAGAAAGAGGAAGGGAAGATAGCAAAAGAAAAGGGGAGGAACATGGCAAAGAAATATGAAAGAGGGATACTTTATTCTTCCACTTTAATGCCGACGAACGACTTTCAAAAATGGCAAAGAATGGATAGGTTACGAATGAAAAGGCTAACGCGAGGGTAGAATAAAAAGTCTTCTCTTTCAAAACTCGGAATAAGTGGAAAAAACCGGAATAAATTTCGCAGAGAGAATGAAATAGGCCGTTCGAAAGGCTTCATTCAAGAAACACATAAAATTGACAATTATGAAGGTTTGCAATAAGGCCTAACCAGCAGCAGCGGAATTATTTTTAATACATCGGAACTGCTATATAAACTACGGTTTTCCTTCCGTGAACCATTACCACATGTTAACGGATGTCTTGACGTAAGTTACCAACTTTCAGTCCGCAATAACCTTAATGTGACTTGGCAGTATACTCCAAGATTATATACGATCTGTTTCATTTCCCATCTTATACTGTTCAAACATTAATAGCAATAGCTTCGTTTCAAACTTGAAATCGAATGCTATTACGTGTCGATCAAGATAGCAACATCCAAACCATCTGAGCATAAGAGCAGTGAGACATTTTAAATTTCAATTTCAACAGTAATTATTATTGGTTTTGTTTCCAATAAAAATTTTCGATGGTTAATAGTAATTATTTGATCAATTGCCCTTCAAAGAGCCAGATCGCGGCTCTTATCCATCCCAGAATGTAAGACATAGAATATATTATAACGTATTAAATCCATGACCTGGTAGTCATACTCACTAACATTGAATCAGATCAGCGCATACCTTGATCTAATGCATGCGTAAACTTAGAAGTTAACAGAAAGTGGTTATATGAAATTTAGTCGAGTAATAATTAGATGCCAATACTAATATCTTAGAAAACTTTTCTAAGCTTAATATCCGACATATATTATATAAATAATACAAAATATGATAGTTTAAACCTATGAGAAAGCAAAACATATTTCTGTGAAATTGCAAAAATATGGCAAGCTGGTAATTACTACACTGACACAGCAGGTGGCGAAAGCAGCGCTTCATTAATAAAACCTTACTGTGGGGAAATTTGCAAAATTTATTTTCGTTTTTGATTTCCGCAGTACAAATCCACATCGTTACACCTCTGCCCGAAGAGTTGAACAGCTACTAAACCTTCTAGAACTGAAATTTTAGTTAAATGTTACCTTCATTTCAATACATTGCGGATAGATATTCTAAATAACTGGGATGGGATACACTTGAACTTATTTTTTTTAAGTCGTGTTAATGTTCGCATAGGATATAGTTCCAATAAAACTCTCACCGCCCCAATAGGTCAACGGAGGTCAATAACCGCATTGTCCTTGAAGATACAAAAGCTCTCAAAATAATTTTAGCGCTTTCCTATTCTTTCTTTAATGTACATGCCGCTCAGAAGATCAAGTTTGCGTGTTCGGCAATTATTTCGAAAAAAAATATTCGAGAACGCGAAACAGAGAAGAAGCAGTTTAAATTATATAAATATATCGATGTTTCAAGTTGGTATGTAAGGTTTTATTTTTTTGTCGAAAGTTTTCCTCATCCCTCACCGTTCTAACAAACAAGGAAAGTTTCCAAAGGGGGAACTGAAACGGATTTTTTCCCTGTTGATACAATATTTGAAAACAAAATATCCCAAAGCGATTCAACGGTGCCCAAAAACGTAAAGGGCAAATAATTTATGAATATTTATTTTGTGGATGTTATTTTAAGAACATCTGCTCATAGAAGCGATATCGGAAGATTGAATTTCGAATAAAAACATTTAAAATAAATAGCGAAGAAAGCCTATCGCTTTACTAAACATGCTGATCGTTAAGCGCCCGAGGATGAACAATTACTTCCAAGTGCTCGCGACAGGAGGAGGGGGTGAGAGTCGTACGGTTCACCATTTTCGTTATTATTATAATACAAGTAACTGGGCTCAGCTTTGTTATTGCGGTTTTCGGCGTGCGGTAATTTTTGCTTAAATAACAATTCAAGTTAAATATGTACACGGGAAGAGGATTTAATTGAAACCGCTAGATGAGAAGCAGCGAAAACATTAACTTAGAGCACGAATAAACGATACATATTATTATATAAATAAACCTACAATAATAAATAATATACGATGAAATATAAATATTTACCGATGCTCGTTAATTTTGCGAGGCCGAAGTCTAATTCCTCATATTCGGTTCGAATTAAGGGAAAAATAACAAATACTTTGCATAAAAAGCATTTCACACGTTGGCAGATGGGGGAGGGGTCACGACGCTTAAACAAATAAAGATGGAAAATCGATCAGTTGTTTTTCGAGCGTGTATATGTATATAAATACATATAGACTCACACACTCCGATTTTTTGCGGATACATCCCTGAGCCCAGTTTTCGCGTAAAATATTTTGATGACTGGGTGCGGCAAAAAAAAATTAAAAACGTTTGTATCCCAAAAATTTGGTAAATATCTATTACCGAAACGAATAGAAACACTCGTCACTAATTAAAGCCGAGAAACAACGTCCGCAAATACAGTCCCTCCTTCAAAAAATATATAGGCGATAAAAAATATTAAACAAAACGTAGCGTGTATAAAGGGATGGTGAAAAAAAACTACGAGGCAAAAAAAGCGCATAATTTAAACCCTTTCCAAAGTGCGTATTTTCATTACCGTGGCGGCGTCACGCATTGTTAGAAGAGCGGTAAAAGTGTCCGGCAAAGACAAACTTTTTGGACAGTCCATTAATTGGCGGTGAAAACAAATAGAACTCTTCGCGGTGATTAAAACTGAAAATTGCGACGAATTAAAACCGCCCCCTCGACGATTTTATGTGCTACATATTTTTAAACGAAAAAAGGGCGACACGGAGAATCGATCACTAGAGCGTCGGAATAAAATAGTTTGTTAGCGAAAAATGTTTGCTTTGAAAATGGGGAAATACTAAAGAGAGATGGTATATCGCAAGTCAACCTTATTTTTCCCCCCTCCCTTGGTTCCCAAGAGCAAAACTCCATGATAGCTTCCATCCATTCTACATAGTTTGTAGGTCAAGAAGTTTTTATGAATTCTTAAACGAGTCTTTGAGAATTCCAAAGAGACGCTATCGGCCAATAGGGGCGCGGTTTAGCGCCTAAACCTTTCCAAAGAGATGCAAACTCTCGATACCATCTTCCTAGGAGCTCGCCATTTCAAACAAGACGGTCGTAAGAGTACGGATACGGAATGAGCGAAAACCAAACACAGAAGAGATAAAAACCGTCTTAAACGGCAACATTTTAACTGGAGCAGAAATTTTTCGTGACTTTTACGCCTACATGGAAGGCTTCGAGTCACCAGCGGATGGTAGACGACGATTAGGTGACCTATATTTTACTTTTAAATGTTAAACGAGAAACATTTAACGCCTTCTCCTATCTGCCACCCCCCGCGACCCTCGAACTATCGCCCACGGAACAAAAGGCCTCCGAGCTACGATCGATTGTCGAGCAAATCTCAATCGGTGTTTGCATGCCTTGATGTTCGGCGTTATTTTATTTATCTCCAGAAATACTCCAACATATATTATAAAAAAAGCACGGTGTGGAAAAGCCGAAATTTTATCACAGGAGCCGAGAATAAATTTGGAAAAAGGAATTATAGAAAAACCTAGCCGTAGCTAAAACTAACACGCGGTAACTTTCACGAATCCCGATTATATTTGAACGGGTAAAATAAAAATTAAGGAAGTAAAGAGGCATGTTTTCCAAGGTTACTTAAAATATCTGAATGTTCAAACGTCATAAATTTTTCCATCTCGAGGTATTATTCGGATTTGTAAAAAGCTTTACCAGAGGTAACATACATTTTTTTAAACAGAACATTATCACCATTATGAATTTAATGTGAAGCATTAAGATCAACATGTTCATGTAGGCAAAGAACTTCGAACGTCTCAACAACAATGCTGCATCATTATTACCTTCCACATTTTCCTCATAGAAACTTAGGGGGAAAATCTTCCGAATGCGTATTATAATTAAAACAAACGATATTTTTCTCAACAGCCAAAGCAGTTGCTGCGACAGCCTTTTCTAATTTCATGGCGCCCGGGAAACGGCTGGACGTAGTTACTCTAGCGCGGCTAACCGTAATTATCCTTAATTTCACGTCGATACTCGGAATATACATTATTCGCTTTAATTCATGTCAGAGAAAAGCCGAACCGCACACCGAAGCCGAAGGGAAAGAAATCCTCCGCTCATTTTTTTCCGCACTCTCTCCCCCGTACCAATTATGCCGCCCCCATACATCCCCCAAGTTTCTCATTGTCCACGGTGGAAGAAAGCATAAAACCCTTCCAAAGGGGAAGGGAAGGGGCAGGGGCGAGCGGGGGCGTTAAGTCTGAGGCCAGAATACGCCACACTATCCCCTGACCCCTTCCCCTAGCTGCTCGACCGTAATGACTCTCCACCAACCCCCACCCTGTTTCCTCTCTCTCTGCTACCGCACCCCACCTTTTCTCACTCCCTCTCTCTCTATCCTCACCTCAGAACCACGCCCCCTCCGCCCCCGACAACATACTGTGATGTCGACCCTGTGCGCGGTGAAGGGTGTCCGAGTCTTAAGTCATTCATTGGAAACCATTCCGGCAAAGCGACTCCTTCCTTTCGCGTTAGTTCCCTGTCCCCTTGTAATCTGTTCCTCGCCCCACAACTCTCCGCGTATCATTATTACCGAGCTGAACCTTCTTACATCAAACAAAACAGCGTCGCCGCTATGAAAAGATGACTAACGACGCCGCTCCGAATAATCATAATCCTTGAACCCAAATCGATACACATAAACAAGACCAGCGAGGAGCAACGCGCGATAACGCGAAGAAATAACCAGAGAGAGAGAGAGAGAGAGAGGAAAGCTGCCAACACTTGGGTAAATACAAGTATTACAAACTGCGAGGAAACGTCACGAAAAACGCTGGGAACGAAAGCGCAATTTTTATAGCCCCGCGGGCGTGGAATAGAGCTAGCTTTACAAAAACACCACCATCCGTTCTTTAAAAACTTCGAATCCTTATTCCTTATTTATGATACGGTTTTTTCATTTACGAAAGTATAGAAAAAAATAAAGGGAAGGCACAAAAGGAAGAAAAAAATAGCCCGTCATTCTATAGCGGGGAAGAGATATTGTCGCTCCGTGGCGAACTGTCAGAGAAGCAATGGCCGCTTTGTGTAATTTTCGGGGACTTAATGTTCTAGATCTGAAAGAGCTAAGGCTATGACTCGGGATTGCAGAGAAGAAAAGAGAGACGGAGGAGCGAGGGAGAGAGAGATTGCGGGGGTGGGAGGAATATGAAGTGAGAGGGATTTCGGAAGGGATTGGAGGGTCGGGAGGAGAAAAAAATAAAGCCTTTTTCGCAGAGGGAAGGTGAGGAGACGCCAGAGGAGTGGGAGGGAAGAGAAGGAGGGAGGGAGGTGCGGAGAGGCAAAAAGGGAGAGATTGAGAGGGAGGGTAAAAGGAGGAGGTTTGTATGTATGAGGAACAAAGGGGGATAAAAAAGGGAGCCGAGAAATGTATAGAGAGAGAGAGAGAGACGGAAAGGGAGGGATATTGTACAAGAAATGGGGGGAAGAATTGAAGGTGGGCGTGAGAGAGAGAGAGAGAGAGAGAGAGGATGGGGAGAAGAGGGAGAGGGACAGAGGGAGGGGAAGGGGGAGAGGGAGGAATTGAAGGTGGGAGTGAGGGAGATGGGGAAAGGAAGACAAGAGGAATGTGAAGGGAAGGAGGAGATGGAAGGAAAGGGAGAGGGAAAGGGGGATGGAAAGGGGGGATGGAAAGGGGGGGATGGAAAGGGGGGGATGGAAAGGGGGGATGGAAAGGGGGGATGGAAAGGGGGGATGGAAAGGGGGAAGGGAAAGGGGAAAGGAAGAGGAGGGGAGAGGTAAGGAAAGGGTAGAGAGGAAAGGAAATATGGGGGAGAGGAGGATATTGTACAAGAAATGGAGAAGTCGTTGAAGGTAGGAGTGTAAGGAGGATTGGAGAGAGGGGGATTTAAAAGAGGGATGGCAAGAGAATGGGTAAAAGAGGGGGAAGGGTGGGAAGGATGGGGAAAGGGGGGATATTGTACAAGTAATGTGGGAGGAATTGAAGGTGGGAGTGAGAGAGAAAGAGGGGATGGGAGAGGGAGAGAGAAGAGAAAGAGAAATGGGAAGAGACATGTGAAAAAAGGGAGGTAAATGAGAAAAGAGGTGGGGGAGGGTACGGTGAGAGTGTGGGGCGGAGGAGAGTCACTAGGACTAGGCAGCGAGCACGTGGATGAAGAGAGATGCAATGAGAGAAAGAGAGAAGTTTCTGAACGTAGTTTAATTGCGGCAAGCGAAAGGGAGTGAAGAATTCACAGTCGCCACTGCTGCCCGATGCGGGGAATGTATCCACCGTGGACGGGGAGATACGGCGAGGGGAAAAAATATTTTTCACTTTTATTTCGCTACATTTCGCCAATGCTGAATAGATGGTGTGGGGGGAAGGGGGTTTGTTTGGCGTGTATTTTTCGTTCAAGCGAACTGCCATGTTCGAATCGACTCCCGTGTTGTGCTCCGTCGTTAAACATTTGATAAGCGGTATCGGTCAGCGGGGAAAAGATGAGCGGAGGAAATGAAATGGTTAGATCGGTGTATGGTGCGAAAACCATCTGGTTTGACGCAGATGAATAGTTTCTAAAACGTACGGAGAAATTTTGAATATAACCGGTTGTATTTTCACACAGACCCTGTTGAAAATTCATATGGATTCACTAACCGTAAAACAAAGGCCAAAATTTGAAAAATAAGGTAAATTTAAAAAAAACCATTAGATCTAAGTTATTGAAAACATAATTCCGGCAGCGAGATGAAGCAGGATGTTTAACAATTAAAAATTAATCCAGACGCCACCGGACGTTTGCTAACGAAAATGGAATCATTATCTCCGTTTACTTCTGGAAAAATAAGCACAAAATAGAATCCTAGAATTGAAGTTTGCTCGAAAAGTAATTAATTTGAAAATAGAGCTCACTAAAAATATATATGACGTTCGTCGAAACGCGCAATGAGTAGGCGGAGAGTAAGAAAACTTGCGACGTGGAAACACGTGTCATAGAGCCATCGCTGACGAATCCCGTTGAGTGCGGAACACAAACGACGCAAAAAACAAAGGAATGGGAAATAGAACTACCCAGAATCATTAAAGAGGTCGTAAAAACAAAACAAACTCCGCGCGACGCCGTTTTTAGCACTTTTTATTAAAAATCTCGCATATTTTATCACCTTTACACTCTGTCCGCGCAATTTTTTTATTTTAAAATATCTCCCAAAAATTCCCTCAGAGATGGATAGCCTCCGGATAAATGACCATATTCCACGCGTTATAAATTCGCGGATAGTTCATATTTTTCGAAACAAGTGCTGATTTTGGAACTTTCCGTGTTATGAAGGTCTAAAAAGACTAGAAGTGAAGCGCTCTAACTTTATCTGTATGCACAAAAATAGACTGTAGTAGCTCATAAAACTACAGTAGAGAAGAAACATTCCGGCCTAGAATGAGAATCGAATTCAGCATCCAATACTATAGCGGATATTACACCTATGTACAATGAAGTACTTGAACGAGGTAATGCAGGGAAACTTAATCTTTAATATTAAGAAACTCCCTCAAAAATCATTTTGCGCGCAGGCTCAGCAATATAACTTTTCGCGCCGTAAAAATTTCCCGGATTTTTCATCGGAAAATTACAACCAACCTGGATAATTCCGCGCGTTAAATAAAAGAGGTTTAAAGAGTTTTGGCCTCGGATTTAGCGCGGATTAAATACTAAGAGCCTCTTTTCTCTATATGCACGCTCGCTTCGTTCCGACTGCACGATGGAGTGCAATGAAAAGGCCATTCTAGGAATGCATGCGCGACCGATATGAGTCATTCGGCGGGATATTCCCTCTTAATCTTTCAGCCGCGAAAGTAAAACAAAGATAAGAGAAAGCGAGGAGAGAGCGAGAGAGCAGCAGCGCAGAGGAAGGAGGAGAAGAGAGGAAGAGGGCGCGAGAGTAGAATACTTATGGGGAATGTGTCAGTGGCGGCATTCGCCGTCGGGGGGAGGGAGGGGGGAGGAGGAGGTGAGGAGGGAAAAATGGATGTCGAGGAAGGAAAGGAGGAAGGGGGAATCGTCTCGGGAGGCTTCTAGGAAAGACCAGGCCCACGAGTTGCAGCTCTCTCTTTCTCCTCACCCCCCCCTCCCCCCTCCGCTCCTCTATTACTATATTACGCCTTTAAAAAGCAATATTTCTTCTTTAACGACATGTTATATTGAGTAATATAATCCGATGCACCGTCATAAATAAAACAGTCGATATGAATTTTAATTTCGCATCCTTAATCGCGTTACCCCTCACGCGACACTCGCTCCGTATTAATTAGAATGCATACCCATACCCATATAAGCTCGAGCATATATACAAACATACATATGCATGCTGATATCCATATGTGTGTCAGAGTAAACTTTACGCGATGACCTGGAGGGTATCGGCGTGATTGAAGTACAGTTTGTCTTTTGTTGTTTTCGCGAGGGGAAAAAATCATTAAAATTCCTTTTTCCCCGAGGAAAACGGTTCTTTGATGGGGTCGCGAAATATTATTTAGCAAAAATCGCAACATTCCTTCTAATTATTTCCTGCTTTATTTTACGTTCTTTTGGGGTGAAAAATTTCAAAATGTTAATAAAAGAAGCGGTTCTTTTACTGCGTAAAAGAGGTTTAATTGAGCGCCTCAACGCCATCACAGAATTTCGCTTTTATTCATAATCGTGTTTCTACTTTTCTGAGCTAATTAAACTTATGAATTCGCAATTAACGATATTCATTTCACGAAAAATTACACTTTGAAAGGAATTATTTTATAAAAGGACATTTTTCCTGAAAGACCAAAGACGAATCTCTAAAGTTATTAATGATGGCTAAACTTAACGACTAATTTTCCAACCTTTCTAATGTGACGTGTGAGAACCAGTTATAATCTATAAAATCAAGCGAGCGAAAGTATATTTTTGCAAAATATAGGAATGAATAACTGTTAATAAAAACAAATGAACGTAATTTTTTATTTAATTGCTTTGAAGCAGCATATTAAATTTCTGGCGCTATCGAACCCCATTATAGCGTCGTAGAAGACCAGTGCCTGACTGCCATAGAGCAGAGTGGTTGGGAATCTAGAGAAATTAAATTGCATTCATAACCGTAAAAAGTCCTATGATAACAGCAATGACGAGCAAATATAATAATTGAAAGCACAAGTTAATAAACATTTTTAGCAAAAGTTATACATTTTACAAGACATCTCCTGTGAGGTGATTATAAAATCTAGGATTAAAAAACAAATTAAATAGATTAACCACGCAGTATCCGAATAAATATTTATAACATCATTTTGCGCAATGAAAAACTACCTCGAGAATCACGTATATTTACCAGCAACGCAACGATTATTCTCGAAGCGCTTAAAATTTTAAAAGATTTCATCAGCGGACAAAATAAATTATACGAATTAACGCCCACGATAATTCTTTAAATCTCGTTTTACTAATGACAGCCTCGGCATAAAGGAGATTTATCACGACAAAAATGTTCTCCGAATATATCCGACAGTTTTTATTTCCAGCTTAAGAGAAGAAATCTGCCCGATACACAACGTTAACTCCGGCACGCACAGTATACATTCGAAAGGAATTCATACCGAGATTCTTTTCAGCTGAAAACGACGCACTGCTAGGGTATCCTCCTACACGTCCTTACAGCCGATTAAACCAACTATTGTTACTGTTTTCGTGTTACGGGGGAAACCCGGTTTCGAACACTTTTTCCCCTCTCTAAACTCTCAATTACGGTTAGTAACTTGAGCAGGAGGAACCTCGCCCGGGACGAAGCTCCCATATACGAGTTTGATCCGCCGCTGAAGATTCAGCTCTGCCGCCGCGCGCACACACACACCCATGGACTCAAGAGGGAAGAAGAGGTAGAGGAGGACATTCTCTCCAATCTCTCTCTCTCTCCCGTCCATGTCACCCTAGTACCCCGCTTGGGGCGTGCATCACGCTAGGGCGGTGTTTACCAAGCCGCGTCCGTGAGTGCTGTCACCGGTCAACCCAAATGCTGCTCGCTCGGCAAGGGCGCCGGCTGAATCAATCGCTCGTTTTTCGACCACTCTTTACACGCTCAACTGTTTTTTTTTAAAAACGAGTTGGAAAAGCGACGCCGTGGAAGCGAGGTTAGGCAAATTTTTAATGAATACGGGCTCTTAAGCTCGTTTCGTTTTATTTATTTTTTCGGGAAATTTGGTTCGTTAGTTTGTTAATAGCGAGGGAAGGTTTTTTCATGGCCTATTTCTTTTTTACAATCTCCCGCGAGAGATATTAAAAAAAGTTTGTTTTTTTAGTGTCCTCTAAAACATTCCAGGGTCTGCTGCTTAGCTAACCGATGATTTCGCCCTAGATGTGAATACAGGAGCTCGTTAAAAAGTGATATGATGAGATGCTGAAGCAGCCGTATACTACTCGCACATTTACTGGGGTCGCAATAATATTATCGGATATATATATATATATATATATATATATATATATATATACACACACATACACACGCAAAAAGTGCGAGGTCGTGCCCTTTGAAGAGGAATTGTATTAATGAACGAGAAATTAACCTTCCGAAATAATATGGATTATTCAAACAGGCCTACCGTATTTTAAAATTTACAAAAATAATTTCTTTTATAATGTCTTCATGTCTATAAAACCTTAATATCTTTGCGCTAATGGAGTCACCTATAATTAATATATGCCGAACGCTGTATGATTTTATGTAAATTATATTGCGGTTAGTCAGCGCACTCAGTAAGACAAATTCTGGTTCCATTCAAAAGATATCGCGATATTGGTTTGGATTTTACCAATAATTTCGAAAGCTCTGGGAAAACTAAAGGCGCATTTCAGTTGAAATGCGGGCGTCCACAGTGATAGTTGCCTCTTAAGTTTTTTTTTCATTTTGGTACTGAAATATAAGTTTCGAAAACTACATTGACACCCTATGGCTATAATCGACGTTTGGCAACGTTAATATCTTGAACATGCCTCCATCGCAGAAATCTCTCGTCTGAAAAATAACGAAATAATCCTCGATGGCCCGCAGCTTTTGAACCACTGCCGTAGAGCGCACTAACGCAGATAACCGTGGCAGACCTCACGCCTTACGCGATTTCTACAGGAAGTGGTAAGTTAACCACAGGTCGAAAACCACTGAAGTGGTAGATAGGAAAAGATCCCCTTGGTTTCAGGTGCATAAGAGATTTTAGTTAATAGCAAGAACTGGAATGGTGGCCTCTTAAAAATTTGAGCATACTACCAAGTAAGAAACATATCGTGCTAAATACATACAATAATGCAGTTTTCTTGTTGCATCGGGAACAAATTTTTATAATATCTCATTCATCGAAATGAATTAAAGAATTTCTGAAATTGAGCAGACAATATAGAGTGAAAGTGAAGCTAACAGGGCCTCAGTTCGTAACACGGGAGGAAGCGTGACTGTGCTGGGCCCTGCTGCTCCGAAGCGCGGATCGCCAACCCTTATAGGACGAAGGGCTACTGCAAAAAGTTTTTAATGATGGGCAGACTTCATATTAATTTATGCATACGAATTTGATGGAGGGGTGGAGAAGAAAAGGGTTATAATTCTAAAAACTTACTTATGGTCGTTGAATAAATTCATGATAAGCAATAGGCAATGCTTTTTAAAAGAAATTAGCTTTAAAAAATCTGAATATTTTTTAGTTTATGGTTAACTAAAAATTCTAGTTGGCACATAAATATATTTCCTCGGTGCTTTCGCGCATATTGTGGGCGACCGCTTCTCCAGGAAATCCGCAAAAGCTTTCATAGATAAAATCTGTATAGATCCAACCTCATTTACATTTAACAGACATCAGCGTTTCCTTTGTTTATCGGACATAGAGCTTAAGCTCGAAAACTATGACATTCTTATATTTTTACCCAAATTATTTTCAAAGTGACGACTGGCGTCGCGTAACGACCACTAGTCGCGGAAATCGCGAAATAAACGCGTTTTACGTCGTGGTTGTCATGATATCCACTAAATAAGCCACACCCATAAGTCGGCCACCTTACATTAAAGTTTACCAGTTCGTCGGACGGCTGCGAGTGATTTTAGCGGCCCATAAAAAACGCAATAAAAGCGGAAAAATACATATCCGTATTGTACCTATCCGAACGGGTAAAAATTGCGAATTTCGAGGAAGCGACCGCACGGCACTATTGCGTTCGTGAAACAAAACAACAGAGAACGCGTTACGGCGAACGCAGTATATCCTATCTTACTGCCTTACTGGGTAATCATTTTCCTGGCACAGCGCCAACATTAACCAAGAAATTTACATCCGAGTAAGACTTTATGGGTAAGGAGATTCATTAACAGAGTTGTCGGTCCGACAGTAGACGTTCGTTCCGAATGAAAGACCCAAGTGTATTACGGAACGCCAGGTCGGTATGAGGCGTGTTACATTCATGTTATATTAGTTTTTTTTTTCTGGGTACTAATAATATTTTCCGAACTGGTAACATGTAACAATATGTTCGCTTCAAATTTGGTAGACTTAGAATTTACAATTGGTTTACGAAGGAAAATGCAAGCATGCCTTCAATCCTGGCTCGTGGTACATGTTCCGACGGGTCCATAGTAATGACTATCCAGACCCCGATACAAATAAAATTCCTTCCTTAATCCTTAGGTACATTTTTATTAGCAAATAACGGTTTATCATTAATATTTAAGTATCTCTCTTCGCACTGAGAACACCCACACAAGGTTTAAGTCTTTTTTATTGAAGCGCGTAAAAAAAGTTATGGCTTTTCTTTACGATGGTCTGAAATTAATGAAAGCTTCAACCCTTACTCTTTCGGAAATATTGAAACTACCGTAATTCGGCCAAAGAAGATGGCCCACTTAATTAACTTTCTTTATTAAAGTACTTAATCTCCGTGCAGGGTTTAATTTATTTCCTTCTCTAACTAACATTTTCTCAAAGTCCAAGTGAATCAACGAATAAAACATTGAACTTTCACGTTATAACTTCCCACGAAGAAGTATTTACTTTATATTTTAACTCCTTCAACCGTGTTTCAAATTGTAGTACTTCAATTTCATTGAATTTTCCATACATTCCACTAGATAAACAAAATATATCGTCATTGAAATTTCAATGTTTCAACGTGTCTATGTCACATCAAGAGATGAAGCCTGCATATTTCTCAGAGCATACTATTCTCGTTCAATGAATTATTTTTATTATGTTTGCGTTTTTAATTGATCGCCCTAATTTTGAAACACAACAGAAAGCATCGATGCACTATCTCCGAATAAACAATCGGGCGAAAAATAACATAGTGCACACTTTCAATCCGTCTCGCTCACTTCATATATACCGCGTTAAATTATTGTATTCAAACTTTTTTGGGAGTATCGTTATATTTTCCCAACTGATTTTTTTTGGTTGCCAAGCTTGTTCTTTAAACGCTAGGGCAAGCATTTATGCAGGCTTGGTCAACAAAATGCTCATTTGGCGAAGACAAAGTAAAATATGCGCATGATACTTCAAAGCCATGTAAATCTTGATTTCATGCGTATTCATTATCTTCGCTCGAATTATTCGCGTTCAAAAACATGTTGGCTTTTTGTTACGATTTACAGCGAGTAAATATCACCATCCAAGAAGCCATTCAAGAACTTTCTACGCCAGGAAAGCTAGTTTAGGGATCGCCATATTCGATTTGGAAAATACCTCTATCGTCTTACGCACGGACTTAGAATCTAATTCAGAGAAACGTGGCGGAGATTTTGCACCGAAGAAGTAAGATGTTTATATTTTCCTCGATATTTTCAGAACTATGTTCTGATTTATATGACAAGGTATTATGAACTGAGTATGTATTACTCGTAGAAAAATATTGGCACCAGAAATCGCGATTCAGTCACGCTAGTATACCATAGATGAATACTACCGACTATATTTAGGACAATTTTATAAAACTGCACGTCATTTGTACAAGGTTCCCCAATAATATATTGTTTCCCGAGGAACACGGGCAGATACGGATACCATTCAAACTGTCGGTCTATTGAATGGCTCGGTAGCGTGTTAGCTTCCCTGTTCCGCGGTCGCGGGTTCAAATCCTATCGTGGTCATAAATCGAATTTGTGATTATCCCTGTTTGTGATCAAATGGCAAATAAACTAAAATTAGATATATAAAAGAATATAAAAAATGAAAGCCGAACGAGATATTAGTTTTTAGATTTTTTGAATGGAATAAGCAATTCACAAAATTTTTATCAGTTTGCTAACACCTACATACTCGTATGCTGTTAATGACGATATCGACTACTCAAAAGCGATCACAGAAGAAAATTCTTCACCGCAATAGTCTTAGTAATTCGTTTGAGCGAAGGTACGCTCAAGAAAAAATGATAAAGATATTGACAGCAACTGCACTAAAGCGAGCTTTCTTTCTGAACAATATAGATATTAGCATATATTGTTTTGGTAGCCCATCGTAACACATTACACCCTAAACTGAAGTGGCTGTGTTTTTACATACCCGTATAAAAAGCGACCATATTTTTTATGTCGAGGCAATAAACAGATTACGAGGATACTTTCAAAGAAAGAGGTACTCGACGAGAGGCAGAGAGTTACAAACTTAAGTTTTTTTTCTATAAATTGCTCATTCATAATAAAATTTCAGATATTAATTTAAATCGGAAATGGTATGACTGTCCTATTATTTCGATTTTTTAACAGGCGAAATTTTAACGTGGCAATAGCTAGCGCCTTTCAATTGTAAAAGCGATAACAGAATAAAATTGCAAGTTGATATTTTCTCCAACATGGAAACTGTATCAAACGTTTTAAATAGAAGAAAAACCAGCAAACTAATAGCCCACCAATCTCGACTCCACCGCCTATTATCCCGCTTACGTTATCTTTCACATAAAATTTATATAGGAAGAAAAATACAGATACACCTTTCTGTTCGCGGTATAGCTTATTTTCGGTGATCCCAGTAGCGAGAAGATTTGCCTTTTCACGGCAATTTTCACTCTTTGGCATACAAAAATCGCGGAGGAGGTAAGCCTATCAATACTAAAGGGGGGATCAGAGCAAGAGGACGCGGTGGCGGTAGACGAAAAATATTCTTTCATGGATCTGTAAGAGAGAGAGAGAGAGAGAGAGGGAGAGGGAGGCAGGGTTTGGTTTGAAATCTTCCGAGAGAAAGTTTTGCCGACGACTGCGCGAAGATGAACATATATAGACTCAGAAAACACAGATAACACTTAGCCATTAGCGAGGGTCGTTAAAATGGCAAACGAACTAATAGAGAAAGTTATGAAGGTTGTCATATTCAAGAATAGGAGAATCAATTTCAAGAGAATCATCGACTGTAATTGTGTTTTTCAAACCCAGTGGAATGTCCCGCGACCCTGTGGACGGGAAAACATCATGAAGGAAAAAATTATTCTGACTAGAGTTTCCGTTAACTCGTAATAAAAAGTAATATAAATTGGCATTATCTTTCTCTTTCTGTCCGAATGCATTCTCTTTCTGCGCGTGCCGTGTGCGCGGTAAACAGTCTGTGCAGCGCGGTCGTGTTAGCGAATCTAGTGAGCAGGAGAGAATTTTGAAGTTTGCTGGTTGCCGTTGGAATCATAATTCATAAGCGAAAGAAAAATTGTAATCTGTATCGTGTATAAGCACATAGGTAAATATGAACGCAATGTTATTCTAACGAACACAAGGTAAAATGTTATTGAAACTTAAGGGAACATTGGAGTCACTCTTAACATGCCACCGCGCAACGCAAATTTAAAACGTCAAACGAATATAGTTTGCGGACAATCATTTTAAGATGATTTTATTGGAGGCTTTTTTTCTGGGGATACGCGGGTATACCCACCTTTTAAATTTTTTTTTGTTTAATTAATTTGAAATTTTTAAAATGTTATAAATTTTGTTTTAATCCTATTGGCTAAATATTATGGCTTTGATCCTATTGTTTATATATTAAATGCTTTTGGAGCTAAAAGAACAACGCTAAAATACATGCATTTTTTTAAGAAAAAAGCCCTGATTTTATTATTATTAATACGTTAATTATATATAAGAATCACCAAAATATTAGTTATATTATAATTACAATTAGTAAATGTTTAAATACAATTTTATCCTGTTTATTTTTTAAAATTAAAGAATCCTTATTAATATTCAACTTTATTTTTCAATTTAAGTGTACCTTCCAAAATGGATGAAGGACCAGAACCGAAGAAGGCAAAACATTATTTTTGTACTTTCCAAGATAATTGGTGCGACAACCAACTTTATAAAAATTGGGTAGTAAAAGAAGATATATATACTGCAAAATGTCGTAGTTGCAATATGCAATTTACTATCAAACACAATGGGGAAAAAGCATTAAAAACGCACCTAAACAGTAAAAGACATCAGAACTGGACTAAAGCCCAAACCACCAACCAACTTCTAACTACATTTATGCCAAAAAAACATTCAACAGAGGAAAACTTCATGACAATCATTGAAGTTTCACAAATATATCATGGCATTGATCATCACCACATTTATAGAAGTATAGGTTGTGGTATAAAATTGAACTCTTTTATTTACAAGTATTCGAGTTTAGCTAAAAAAGTTCACTGTGGCCGTACAAAAAGTGAAGCAATTGTGGAGAATGTATTGGGACCAAAATCTGTTGAAGATTGCCACTTGGAACTCGGTGCAAACACGAACAACATGATCCCATTTTCAATTTCCTGTGATGCTTCCAACAAGGGCAATCAAAAACCTTTTCCAGTTGCAGTAAGATATTTTAATATTAACACTGGAATACATAACAAATCAACAGATTTTTACAAAAACAGCGATGAAAGTTCAGAAGCTATTACTAAAGAATTAAAGAACACGTTGACTAAGTGCGGTCTTAGCATTTCTCATGTAAGTGCTTATAGCGCAGATAACGCTTCTGTAAATTTTGGCATTCATAATTCAGTATTCCAAAAGTTGACTGCTGAAAATCCAAATATCTTAAAATCAAATTGTAACTGTCACGTTATCCACAACGCCGGTAGAAATTCTTGTAAAGCATTATCGTATGACGTAGAAAATTTGGTGCTGAAAGTGTTCGCCGAGCTCTCTAAATCATCCAAGAAGAATAGTCAACTCAAGGAGTGTTTTGAATTATTGGATATGGAATTCGAAAAAATATTAAGACACGTGGTTACCAGGTGGTTATCCTTGTTCACAGCACTTGAACGTCTCATTTTGTCTAGGCCTGCTGTAAAATCCTATTTTTTAGAATTAAGAGAAGAGGACTGTAATAAGTATGTGCGGGAATTTATCAAAACACAAGAAAACGGATTGGATGATCTAAACGCACATTTAAGTTTTCCTGAATGTTATATATATATTTTTTTTCATCATTATATGAACATCTTAAATACCGCTATTTTGAAATTGGAAAGTAATTCCTTAACAATTTCGGAAGTTCATGTGATAATGGAAGAATTAAGAACAAAGCTTAGTACAAGACTAATAATTTTTTGGTAGTAAAGTGACGTCTGCCTTGAATTATTTAAAAGAAAACGAAAAAAAAAATTGTAAAAGAGGCTAGTCAAGTATATCAAAAGACTGAATTATTTAAATAAAAACTTTGATTTTGAGAATTCGCCTTTTAAAAACTTTATAATAACAAACATCAAAGAAAACCGTTCAATTTCATACAACGAAATGATTCAAACCAAAAACTCCTGTAGAGTAAATGTTGATGAAGATGGTCTTTATGATGAAATCACTCTTCTAAATGGAGTTTTGAGTAAATTTGATGAAAATAATTTTAATGATCTGTCTTTAGATCAAATATGGGTAAAAATATTTTAAAATTCCAATTTTACTCAACTTTTCAAAATCGTGACAAAGATAATGTCCGTGCCAGTTAGCAATGCATATGTTGAGCGCTTATTTTCTTTAATGTCCAATCTATGGACTGAGGAGTGCAATAAATTAAGTATAACATTAATTAAGGCAGAAATATGCATAAAATTACATTTTAAAATGACTTCTCAGGAATTTGTGGAATATATTTAGCAAAGGACGAGCAAATAGACTTGTTATCGGGGGTTGCTAAAGCATGATCTCTATACATTTTTTGAATCGTATTTTGTTATTGTAATCTCAGGGTCGAGCTCAATTATCGTACTGTAAACTCAGGGTTAAGCTCAACTAAAAGGGGTCACCCTAATCGTGACTCGTACTTTGAAAAACACTGGACTATACGGTATCTTCCTATGTAGACATTTATAAAAAATAAAGGCAAGTTATAATCACATCATCCCCTCCTCTTCTTTCACCGCCGACTTTCAAACCTCATGATTCCCAAATTTTTAAATTTCATAGTTAAAATAATTTAAATATTTTTTCTTTCTTTTCCTCTCCCTTATACATGTTTTTTTCTGTTTTCGCTGTTACTATCACCGTCCATTTGTTTCTTTGACCAACGGTCGTTAGCTCAGTAAAAGTAATCGCGCTACGGTCCATTCTCGCTCATTTGGGAATAGAACCCCATTTCTCCTATTACTTTAATTAAAAATATTAAAATCTGTGAGCAATATGGAATAGAGCAAAAATGTCTTCCATAGAGGGCTGCATAGCGTGTCCGGCATCAAACGCTGAAGTCGCTGGTTCGATTCATCCCTGGGCATGGACGTATGAACTAGTCATTTTTTAAGCTCATTGAAAAAGGGTAGAAAAAAATAAATCACTCTTTCCGCTCCATAAATTCCCCGAGTGGGCGTTTTACAAATAATTTTTGAGGCTTTTCGACTGCTTTAGGTTACTTCGATAATAAAAAAAATTAGGAGGATGTAGCACGATCGAATAGTTTACGCTACATTAGAGCGAGCTTGAGATTTTCCAACACAAAACGAATTCAAATAAAACCGACGTAAACTTACAAGATGACATGAAAATACGCCGCGAATATCATGAAACAATTTCTGCATCTTTCGTTAAATTGTATGTGGTTAAATATCTCATAAATGATTCTCGCCAGGATAATTAGATCAACGATAAATTCTCCAGTGAGGAATGAAATGTAAGAGAAAGTCCATCGTAAGGAGAACGTCTATTTCTTTGTTTTATTTTGCTTTCTAACAAAATCCTTCAGTAACGCAGAAACTTCAAATTATACATGCCATTACACGAAACTGTGTTCCGACAGAAAGTTAAAATGCAAATATAAAATTTAAAGCGTTTGTATCTACAAAGACAACCATAAATGTATCAATACCTAACCTCCTGACTGTTTTCAAATACATGACTGGAACAATATTTTTGGTAAATGAACGTTGAATTTCACCACTATTTGACCGTGCAGATCGTTATAGCTCTTTTAGAGTTCAAACTACGACCTAAAAGTCTTCACTCTGAAGAGGACCCTTGAAATAATCTCTTCGAGTTTCGTGCTCTTATCAAATATATGAAGATTACTTGCGTACTATAGAGTTTGGCCAGAAAGAAACAGTGTGTGCTTAATCTGCTTCGGGAAGGATTTGCCAATGGTAGGGATCTGAGCGATAAGCACGAATGAATGGGATTGGAATGATGCCATAGGTAATTGCTTGAAAGATGATATTGTCCACAATCAACACGTAGATTTTCTAGACTTTTCTACGTAAGCGTACTTATCATACATATTTCGACAAATATTAACACAAAATGACTATTTCAACACTTTCACAGATTGAATAGCGGTGTCGCGTATACTTGTATTCGTGTATCCTAAAATCATCAGCGTCAATACTTAATATATATCATTATGGGTTCTACAGTATAATACACGAAGCCGGGCTAAGATTGAGGTATGAGATTGCAAAGGCGGGTTATAAGAAGGGCTGACGTCACAGATACGGTAAGGGAAATGGCCCAGATAGTGCGGTACTCAACGTGTTAATATTTCAAACTTCTTACTATATACGCGAGAAGAGATTAGATATGTTGAATAAAATTTTCTCGACAAATATTTGTACTAGACGATCATTTAAATGAATAACGGCGAGTGAATCAAGGACTTTGAAGTACCTGTCACGCACAAAGAAACCTCCGTAGCTTTCATGCTGAAACTAAATCCTTCATTCTGTAATTGTCACGAAACAGTACGAATATCAATACAAAACACGGACGTGAACTATTCACTTTTATTGTAATTCCCACATAATTGCAACTATTCAATGAACCACTCTACTCTATTCTTTCGTTTGTCATATTTTGGCATTTAATATTATAATTAAAGGGATTGAAGACAAAATACACGTTTTTAACATAAAATTAACAAATCCTTTGACGTAATCATATGGAATACAAAATGTCAATCAAGGAATCATTTAACTAAAAACAATAAATGAGGAAAAATAATCCGTCTTCGTAGTTTCAGCATTGCTCCGATAAAATTTAATCAATGGCAAGGACACTCTTCTCGCGCTCATTAAGTGTTTCCCCCGGAAGAGGAAAATATCTCTTAAGAGCATAATAAAGCTTCGTAAATGCAACTCTTTTCCCAAGCTCTTCAATTGTTTCCTTTGCTTTAGTCCCACAAGATCCGTTGATCCCACGGTACACGACCACTTGGTAAGAATAACCGAATTCCGAGACAACTAAGCATGTTTCAGTTGGAGCACTTAACGCTTCTTACAAAACCACTTAACGTATAATACTTTTCCAATTTTAGCGAACGAATCCCTATAGTTACGAACCTATCTCGAAGCGATCGCGAAACATCAGCCAGGATGCACCCCCGAGAGCATGCGAACTTCGCATAAACGCAACATCCCAAAAACCTTTTCCCGTGCGATTACGAAAGAGGGAAGGATAGGTCGAAGAACCCTTGCGAAGGAATGGATAGACCGAAGCCGATAACGAAAGCCAAGAATAGGACCGGTTAAGGGTAGGAAGAGAAAGAGAGAGAGAGGGCCTTTTATTCTCGAGGGGGGGGGGACCAAAAAGGGGGCTATCCCCTCAGGGCCAGTCACTAGCCCATGTAGAAAATATATCGGCATAAGGCGGTAGACGCGTGGGGACTAGCAGGAGCGGCGGATGGAACGGAGGGGGTTTAGCGTGCGCGAACAAGTAGGCGAACCGGGAAGGAGAACGCATAAACGACTGGAAAGAGCGGAGTGAAAGGACGAGGGAATGTGAATCGGTAATTACGCACTGCGCGTAAACAGTGGCAACGACGTTCTTTCGACATAAGTCTGCGAACCGAAGAAAGTCTCCCGCGAATGACGTCTTCCAAGGGAGGAAAATACGGAAATAGGAAGCGGCGAGCAGAGAAGAGCGGCGGAAAAGTTGGCCGACGAATTTTCGGTCGCGCTGGCACTTGGCGATGCACGGAGTGCAAACGCTTTGTTAACAGGTTAAAAAAAACATCCAGGAAACAGCGAGAGGAACGATTTTAGAGACCTAGCCGACCGCAATTCTGGTGAAAAAGTGCGATTGACTTGAACGTGAATTTGTTTGGAACAAAGAGTTTTGTGAGGATGCGTGAATTGTTTAAAGCGGCTTTTGAGGTTGCCGTTTCATTATAAATAGTTCAAGTCTGCGAAACAAGGTTTTCCGCCGGAACAAAACTCAACAATACATAAAGTGGCGTCTTCGGGAATCATGACAAATATTAGAAACAGCATCGAATTACTTACATCTTTACGCATATATTTGCATAATTGATGCGTATTTATCCGACGGAGCATATTCCCCGAAATCATTTTTCCTCGGTATAGTTCAATCAACGACTGCATTTTTTCAAATCGTGAATTTAAGAGGACCTTTATGTGCCATTTTCAATCAATGTGAGACAAAATGGAACTTTTTTTACATTAATTATGAAAATCAATTACTACTCCGCATCCCAGTTCTTTGTTCGAAAATTAGCATCGTTCATGAATTCGTCACACCGTACTATGGCACCGCGAAACATGTGATACAACATACGCATAACAAACAAATCGTTTGTTCCAGTGAGGGCCCTGTTTAAATTATGCGAAATTAATTACAAGGTATTGAAACGAATCAGAAAAAAACTCAGAAAAGCATTGAAAATAAATTTGAAAGTCTATCGTCGGCCACTTGGTTATCATATTTTCCATAAAAGAATTCGAATTTTGGTTGCACAAAACGCCGATAAAGATTAGTGTAGCGTAAAACCAATTTTATATTTTGGGTAAAATGTTACGAACTTATTCATTTTCACTACACTGCAATATGCGCATTTACATTTTCAGAAATTAAACGTAATTATGCATACGCATCGAGTTCATTCGTTATTCGGTTCCATTATCGTTTGACTATACGAACAAATCGATAATCCGAACTAGGGCAGTCCCCAATTAGTTCGGATCATCGACGCTCCACTGTACTACTGTGAAGAAAGTAACATTTACTTTTATATTATACATTACATTTTTTATCCTGCAAGCCGCCAACAGAGTGTGGCAGGGATTACACCAAAGAGCACTAGTATATTGGCCTGTCTTATTGCGCATGGGAAAATTGATCCGTGATATCTCTCGGTTCTAGCGAGGTATTTTCTGGTACGGTCTGATCTAGTCCGACGTTCGTTAGCACCGGTTGATGCAACTATGCCGCGCACGTTCTCGATGAATACGAGGCTATCAAACATTTCGTAAAGTTTCCTCTACTCCATTCTTCTACACGTCATCTCGTCTCACTCAAAATCCCAGATACGCTGGAATCGTAACTATACTCGCCCTCAACAAATAGAACCGCTTAACGCTAGACTATTTCGAGGTACCTAGATGGGATCTTATCGAGAGAATCCCAGACTCTTCAGCAGTATTCAACGCTCGTACGGATTAACGAAAAATAAAGTCAGACCCTATTTAGCGCCCCCCCCCCTATATAGTGCAACCCCCGCATACCGCCCATGGATCGTTGCGAACAGAAATGTCACCTTATGATTACAAAGAGCAAGCATATACCTCGACTAACCGCAACCCCCGCTTTAGCGCCGATGTCAGTGATGAACTAACGGTGGCGCTAAATTGGGGTCTGACTATGCGATTTCCTTCACACTCGAGGGGCATACCCGCAGAAATCTGTAGGATAGTTCTTGAACTCTGCCGATATCGTGACATTTTGACGTACTCTCTACTGTTGCTACTGACTGTAACTTCTGATTATTTGTGTTTGCTGACATATTTTATGTTTATCTCAAAAGTTTAAGAGTAGCGGATTTAAATCCTGGAACGCGTGAAATTCATGGCAGCAGATTTACTTACATTTAAGTCAAATTGCCAGTCGTCGTGAATGTCCCTTTTTAAATCCCCTTGCAATGTCGTCTGTTCGTTTCTTGATGGCCATTTTGAAGTTAGATATCAAATAATTTAGTCTTACTTTGGAAAGTTTGTTTTGAGCTCTATTAGAGGACAACTTTCTGGCTTCATTGGATATTTAAGTACCATAAAGCAGTTTCCAAAGTACAGGTGGTGACCCAATTCTGAGTCGCAAGGCTCACTTGGAAAATCCGAGCGCAACATAACCAGCTGAAACACATCGATAATGGCAGGGAATGAAATGCTTCTATTATATAAATGCATTAAATTCAGCATTAGCTGTCTATTGTTGTGAGATATTGAAAACTCGGATGATGATTGCTATTTTTCCACAAGATCGCGAAATAAAAAGTTTAGAAAAAGAATGCCCTTCAGCAACATTGAATTCCAGGCACAGGTATTCAAGTGTATAAGGACCCTTAAATATAAGTTGGGGATGTTTTGATCATAAATTGCCGATTTGTAGTATATAAACCAAAAAAATAGAAGTTAATACTTTTGAGTTTTGGGGGATAACAAAGGCAACAATTTACGCTGGTTGGATTAAATTGAATATCCAGGGATAAACAAATCACTGACCAACAAAAAAACATCTCAAAACAACCGAATTTGTTGAGTTTTCAACTTACTTACAAGATAGGAATTAGGGTTAGGCGAGTCAGGGGTGGGATGAATCAAGATTTGGGCAAGGTAAGGATAGGGAGAGTAAGGGGTAGAAAAATAGAAAAAAAAGAATTTTTAACAATACTTCTCAAGTTGCTGAGCATATCTGTGAGCCAAGACTACCGACAAATACGTTTCAGGTGGATCCACAGGCAGTTTCATCCTCTCGTCGAGCCCTCACGACTGAGGATTAAGTACAGTACTTCATTTGGTAAGCCGATTACACCTGCATGATGCTGCCTAAGGCTCCTCTTGACCCAACTTACGCCCAAAGAATGCCACACCACTCCCTTAGACATCTCAATACGCTAATAACAAAGATTTCAAACGCATTGCGAACTTTCGAGGATTCGCTTAATATCGTTATCTGAACTTTCATCGATTTCACGTCAATTGCAACACTTCGGGAAATTTTAAAACTTCCTCCTCGCAGAGATGGTGGCTGGCGGAGGGGAGGGGGAGAAAGAGGATTTATTAACTGATAAGGAACGTTTTCGACGTCCATATCTGTAATGCCCCGGAGGTAAAAATAAAAATTTTAGCATAAATTTCCCCGATTCCGAACAGTTCCGTCGGAAGTTTTTCCAACGATCCGAAACCCTTTCCTTTTAAACGCGGTAACTTCTCCGCGGTAGCTTCTCTACGAAAACGTGTGCAATTGTTCCTTCGATTTCCTCGTTCGCCTTCGTTTTGTTTTGCTACCTCGGGAGAGCGGCTGAAAAAGAGATTTATGTCTCGAGTAACAAACGACACGTCAAACCCATCCTCGATGAACGAGCTTTCCTCCCGAGTTCAACACAAGCCACTACACGGCGCATCTGTGGAATGGCTGCTCGCCGGAGCCGGAATTTTATTTTCGAAAATAAAGAGAAGTGGAAGAGGAAGATTGGAGAACGCGAGTCGATAAGAATATTGAGAGTTTAACCGCTGAGCGTCCGGTATGACGCTCGGAATACCTTCTTAACGGAATTAAAGGCGAAAAGAAATGAGAAGGAAAATCTTCCGAATTTTCCTCCTGGCAGTTTGTTCGAATGATCGTTAAAAGGGACGCAATCATATTTCTATAAAACTTCTCCAACCTTTCCTCTTTCATCTTCTATAGCGCTTTCTAAACAGGTATCGTACCGACAACACGAACAGTTTTCGTTTCCCGATCGATGTTTCATTAAATTCTGATATCGCTTCCTCCACTCAACCGGATAAATCACTTCTCGCGTTCCGTAGACCCAGATTCTGAGTAATCTTCCGTACTAACTAGGAGGACGCAAGTGCTTTGCTTCCATAGTGAGCCAAGGTACACGTCTGCTAATGATGCTAACCACCTCCGTAAAAATATTAACAGATTCCACGCGCTCTATTTGCCACGTGTTTTAAATTGCCGACGAACCTGAGATACGCCAAATTTTTCCCCTCAATCGGCAAAAGTTTACTCGAAAAGAACGCGCACGTGGATGCTTCCTAAATTACTCGACAATCTTCGCCGAGAATGGAAGGGAAACAAAATTAAATATCGCGAAAAGATAGAAACGAGCCACACGATTGTCCCTAACGCTTCGTAAATATGTTTTTAGAAATATCACCCGCCGAGAGATACATCTTCATATTGAAAATCCCTCGCGAACGCCGTTGTGCTATATTAAGGGTCGTCATTAGTACTTCTAGGGCCCTGAGAGCCGAGTGGCAAATTTCCCTTCCAGCTGTGAGGGATAAAGGGGCGTAGCTAAGAACAGAGCCGCTTTATTTGGCTCCCGCTTGGAACTGAATTGGGAAGGACGCTAAAATAATTGCCAGCATTGAGATGGGGCAAGGTTTAAGGTTCGGTGGAGAGAAAGGAAGTGCAGAGAGATAGGAGAGAGAGAGAGGAAGAGAAGGAAAAGGCGACATGGTGACGAGGAGAAAGGGCCTCTCTTCTTGAGGTAGTCGTCCTCACGCTACTGACTACCCACTCCACCCACCACCTAGTCGACGGAGTTTTTCATGGGAAAATAGGGAATTTCCGGTATCTTTACATGGCCAAACAAGGAAAATCGTCGGAAGAACGAGGCTTGATGAATAAGCTTAACTCGACTTTGTCCACTCAAAGAGCTTGTATTTCGTGATTCAAGCTTAATCTTTCCAAAGAAACCTACAAAAAACTTTAAATGATTGATTAAAACCGCCATCTACGCATTGTGCAAAATTTATCGTAATTTAATGCGGGATATGAATTATACAGTGGATGTTTCCTGTCTACACATGTAAAATATTATCAAAAGCGTAACGCTCAATGACTCTTAAATTGGCCTTGAACAGATGGAAAGGTAACTTTTTCAAGGGTATCAAAGACACAAAACAACCATATGGTTATTATTAAGTTATCTTTAAATTTTACATAATATCACGAAATATACTCGATGTTACCAATGACACATGGTTAAAAATAAAAAATATATACGGGTAAGCTAGAATAAAACTGGTTTAATTATTATAGTCTTGAAGCTAGTCCTTAAAATACCAGAAACTTAAACTTTTATCGTATAAAACCACCAATTTGCGTAGCTAGTAAAATGAAAAGTGCGTTTAAGCATATATTGTTGATTCGCACGGCTGAAATAATGACTCCTAAATTGGCCTCAAATAGATGGAAAGGTAACTTTTTCAATGTTATCAAAGACACAAAACAACCATATGGTTATTATCAAGTTATCTTTAAATTTTACATAATATCACGAAATATACTCGATGTTACCAATGACGCACGGTTAAAAATAAAAAATATATACGGGTAAAATAGAATAAAACTGGTTTAATTATTATAGTCTTGAAGCTAGTCCTTAAAATACCAGAAAATTCAACTTTTATCGCCTAAAATATCACCAATTTACGTAGTTAGTAAAATGAAAAGTGCGTTTAAGTATATAACGTCGATTCGTACGGTTGAAGTAATAATGGAAATATTATTATAACGGCAAATCACGTTCGAGGGTACCTACGTTCATACAATGTTATCATTCCAACTATTATTTGAATGAGTTTACTTAAGCATGACTAAGCCATACGGACACTGGATTGAAATAAGGTTTTCTTTCCAAAACAGGCAACTCCTAGAAAGGCATATTCTCCCCTCGCGGTACAAACACATATATTATGGTGAATTCTTTATAAACGACGGGAAAAATGACGACAGAATTATTTTAAAGAATAAATTCTCCGTATGTTTACAAAGAATATACAAAACAACTCCGCTTTGCGCAAATTTACAGGAAATGATTCAGAGCTTCCATTGCGTCACCGTATGACTAATATGTCGCTTTGCAGTGCCGTTATTTCTGTTTGAGAGGTAAATAGAGCAGATAAACTCCACCACAGAGAATATCAGCATATAACGAACGTGCTTGACATAAATATATTCTGAGAAAGATAACGAAACCATTCGACGCTGAACAACATAGCTCACACATCCCTAACAATACACGTTGGAAATTTCATTTTATTTTACAAAGGAGTAATAACGAAATATCATGAAAAAAAGAACTTAGTAACTTCCACAAATTTAATTTTAAACGACCGGTTTCACTACGATCGTAGCATCATCCGGTAGTAGTGAAACCAGTTGTTTAAAATTAAATTTGCGGAAGTAACTAAGTCCTTTTTTCATGATGAGTAAATTCCACAGGGTTGAGCCTGACCTCATTATTGATATATTAATAACGAAATAATTGAGCAATTTTACGGATAATATTTTTTTAATGGGAGCCTCATTTGTTGACGCGATATGAAAAAAAAGCGTTTCATATAGAATTGTAAACTTAAAATTCTTTATAAATCTAGTATTATTATTACACAAAGTAATCTATTCAATAATTTAATAAAAATTTTTAACTTTCCATCTATAACCATTTGCCCAAGATCTTAGTTTGAAATTTTTATAGGTCGACCGATTTTTCAAAAACATTTCTTCTGCGATGTTATATAGTATAGCATTAACGGTCACACAAATTGTGAAAATTTTCAACTTTCTATCTATAACCAGCTCCGAGTCTAAACTTAATAATTTAGAAAGCACCCACTGCCGCTCACCGATTTCCCCAAAAGATTTCTTTTGCAGAGTAATAAATGGCATCATAGATAACATAGACCCTGCAAAATTTCAGTCACATCTTTCACCGTTTACTTGATATTTTAAATTTAATTTATTGCACAAAGGGATAGACGAATAAACAGAGCGAAAACATAAGCGCGTTTATAAAATGAAACGCGCTAAGAAAAATAAACGAGAACGTACGTTCATTAAAAGAATACTAAATAAACGGATATACAAAAGAAGAGAACGGATGAAATTAAATTTGTGAGGCTTAAAAAGTATTCCCGTAGTATTTTTAAGGAAGGAGCCTTCGCGGAGCCATTATGACAGCGGGTGCGAAGAGAAAGAAGAATTTTATCTGGCTCAATCATCACGCGAGGGACTAAAAACGGTTCTATATTGTTAAAACTTTACTACTTGAGAAAATGTTTTTATTTATACGGCGAGCTACTGCAGAGATTTTCTAATTTTCAAACATTTATTTAGCCGTGGCGAAGCAAGGCCAAAGAAAACAAAACACGGAGATTAAACAACGAGAGAGGAAGGCTCGACCGCAGCTGTGGACGGCTGTTAACCCTGGGGTCCCATGGCCCACGAATTGAGGGATTTTTGGGAAAGCTGTAAGCATTCTCTATGTTTATCTAAACGAAGTTTCTAACTCGACGAGGGGCTTGAAAGTATCCGATTGTCAAATATTGGGTATTTAAATATCCGCTTAACAAAACATTCGCGAATCGCGACGCGTCGAAATAATGGACGCTGATTATTGGTGTGACAGGAGGCGTATCGTCCAGCTCCAGAATGATGTGGTCACCAAATGCCTGGGAGGCCTTAAAATATCCGACGGAATTTTGAAAAACACAAGCCTTTGGCCCCGTCAAACAATACGGCATAAGCGCCGCACTGGGAGAGGGGGGGGGGCGGAATGTTGCGCACTCTGATTATAATAGTGGCTTTCGAAACGGTTTACTCGTAGCAACCGGAGATTTCGTCGCCATTGATTAAATTAAAGCTAGAAACGCGACGCTCAAATATTTCACGGATTCGCGAGTCGTTCGGAAGAGGTCATCATGCGAGAAATACGATAACGTTACATGAAAATGGCATGCGATGCAACTAAGTAAAGAGGTTCCTAATTAAATTACAAACATCACATTGTTCAAAAAGAAATTCGCATACGATTCATCACTATGTTATTTACTGGGTATTATCGATGACCTGAGTTCGTTTATTTACTCTTACGTTAATAATAAAAACATTCCATGCATCATATTCATGAACGATCGACCTCTTATGTACAATTAATCTCTTCAGTTACGCATATTTCCACTTTATTCCTTCGCTGATCCCAAGAACTCTGTTCTTTTGTACCGAAAATCTTTTGCTTTAAATGCTTAATTATTAAAACATCTAAATGGAGGCTTATTTTTGTCGAATGACGATATTATATTCATTAGTTTGGCGCCGTTCGACGATCACCTCCAAACGGCCTGGCGAATGGTTTTCTGTTACGAAAATGTAAATTACTTCGCGAATTCACGCGCTGAAGGAAGGAGCGGGGAGCGGACGGATGAGAAGGAATCATTTAGGCGTGTAGGAGGATGGAGAGAGATGTGAGCCGAATAATTTCGCACCATCCTAAATTAGAATTCCCAACAGTAAGTAAATTGATAGCGCTAAGCCGAGAAACGGCGAAAACATGAATCGTTTATTGTTGACGCAGAGGCAACCCGAACCGCTCCATGGTTTGCAGGTACGAGGATTACTTTATGGGTCCTATTCGCTGATTAGAGAGAGGCTAAGCTGAAAGATAGAGGGAGCGCGAACAGTTCTTCCATCTGACAACCCCTTCTTTCCCTCCCTCGGCCACCCTCTCATCACCTCCCACCTTTTCGTCTCCTACCACCCCCTTGTCTCATTCCACCCTCTCGTCTCCTTCCCCACTCGCTCCGACATTTTCACAACCAACTTATCCTCAAACCTCTCTCTCCGCTATCCCAAACCTTAACTTCGTGGGAAATTTTCCCCTACGCTAACGCTAGGCTCAAAAGACGTTTTGCGAGATCGTTCTTCCGGGTCGAGACAAGTTCTTTATTGAAATTTGTAGCGCATTACGGACCATAATCCGAAATGAAATAGGTTCCCTACTTGGGCTTTACCAAGGGGGCCTATTAAATCTTTATAGTGAAGTGAAATTGTTGCTTATGATAGAAAATTGGAGCTAAGTTTTTAGTCGAGATCCTGAACTTCTGCCATCACCGTCAAACATTAAGCTATAAAACGAATGACAAAAGAACTTATACATAAAAGGGTTTTGAACATTTTGGCCGTAAAAATTCATGGAAGTAGCAGGATGAGAATTATAGACGCATTTAGGAGAATTTGCCGAACACATTCGTACGGGGAGACGCCCACTTAAAAACTTATACAAAAAAATTATTTTTCCATTATCTGAGATAACCACGTTCGAAGAATAAACAATTGGGGTAAATCATAATTCGAAAAAAGGTTTCCCTTGCGTTGAATTATTATTCGAGCGGCAATTTTCATAAGAAATACTATCGACCTTTGAAGCAGTAGCGTTTAACATCAAAATCCGTTCAATTTTGACTATAATTCGATAATAACGAAGAAAGCTTTTAAAACATTTCGAGAAAAATAGTACGTACCCAAAAAATCACTAATCAAACCGGATATTTAATCAAAAGCAAACATCGCATTTTAATTCTTATTTTGAAAACGGGCACAACTAAAATGTCAGCAGTTCACCAACGCCGCTCTTACACACGAAACGATCGGCCGCAATTGATTAATCAACGACAATCTCAAACAAATGAATAACTAATTAAAGCAGAAATCTCTAAATATAGGTTTGTCGAATCGACACACGGTGAAATGAAAATAAAACCAACTTTCCTGTCTCCCTTTGAAGTAAGAGTAGCAACAAGCAAACCCCGCGTATGGAAAACAATGCGCCAACGTACGGATTCGGTTATACTTCATGAAACGTATAAAACTACTTGAAACACTTTCTCTATGGGTACGTGCTTTGAAAATTTAATGACAAAAATTTCTAGGGTAAAGAGAAACTTCAGCACCCTCAAGTCGGAAAGGTTGGAGAGACAGACAGAAAGAGAGAAAAGCGTCAGGAGGAGTGACCTGGATCTTGAATTTTGCATGAATTATATATAACCCGTTCCTCAGGCAAAAAACCTATTCCATTGAACCGCCGAATCAAATATTTTTTACAACTTTCTTCGTATCCCTCATAATCTCGCTTTCGAAACATCCAATTTTTTATTTTCTGCTGATCAAAGGGACGAGATTACAAACTCCAAAAAAGAAGAGCGACCGTCTCTAAAGACCGCTTCCAACAACGGCCAAGGGTTGACAAGAACTAGCTCTAAGCCACACAATTTAAAAGCGAAGAGGAAATTTCAATGGAGGACTTAAGACGATAATGCCATCTAACGAACCATACGCATAAATAGGAGATTTTTTTCTCGCGGCGATTAAAGAGGTACGTTTGCTGCAAAGATTTTGTTTTCTCTCCCTTCCATCAATTTAGCGTCCTGCACTCCTTCTCGCTTACCTTTCAGTTGAATTACGATGTTTTATTTTTTAATACTTGAAGTAGAACACTTAACAAAGGAAATCCCGATATTTTTCGCGCATAGATTAAACACATTTCCGAAATACGAGGTGATACCGAATGGTTAAAAACTAATCCAAATAATTAGGAGAAATGTCGCAGTCGCCCTATGATGAAACCCCAGAGAGTAATATAGTTTCATTTTTTTGCGACACAAATACGAAAAGGGAAAGAAAACATCTCCACGCCGCTGTAATCCCCCGGCACAAATCAATTCTGCCGTGCGGCGTGGATTGACCATTTAAGTGACGACACGAAATAGTAATTTCATTTACATTTTTTCCCTTCCTCTTCAATCAAGTGCGGCACGGAGCATAAATTTGGTCACACTACAGCGTTCACGAAACTCCGATCGATTTTTCGCTCCCCCGAATTCTCTCAACGAAAATAACGCCTCGCAAGTGCGAGAAAATCAATCGTGGTAAATCGCTTCCCCTATTCCTTACAGGTGTTAGCTTCGGTGGTCGAAAGAAATCGATTCGCAGCCTCGGTCGATATTATCGATCGATACTATCGATAAAGTTACGGAGAAACGGGGAGGGAGGAACTTTCCAAAACGCGGTTAAAGTAGGCGACATAGTCCCCAAACTACGTCACTTTACGGAGCCCGAATAAAAAATTCACGGCGTGCGAAGAGTGCTTTTCCCTGGCAGGTGGTGAAGCGCGGAAACGCGCGAGCATATTCCTTTTCCCTCGCTCCCGTCGAAAAAAAAACTCCCGTTCCCTTGACACCAAAAATGGCAGCGTGTTAACTCTCCCTCTCCACCTCAAAAATTAACCTGCCAGGATATGCCCCCAAAATGGTTTCGCTTGCAACCCTGTTTTCATCGTCGGTGTTTCCTCGAATTGAAAAAAAATACTGATTATCGAGTGAGTTTCGGCGACTCTCGAATGTGTTTGGGTCCTGAAAGTAATGGCGAGGAGATGGCGCCGAATTAATTTTTTGCGAGGAATCTAATGGCGGGCAATTGGCGATATGTAAAAATTCGACCATCTGATACATGGGCGAGGTTTTGATCGGAGAACACGCGACTAAAACCAAAACCGAAACAAAAAGTTCAGAACTTCCAACCGGGGGAAAAACTACCCAATAGTCTCATAGAAATTTGCACATTAATAATAAAAATTTTGCGATTAGGTTTGTCGATGTACTAAATTGTATCCAAAGCTTGATCTTTATGAATGATTTCTATTCCTATAGCCGTTAGATTCGCTAGCTCACATGAAAATGTAAGTACGCAATTTCATAAACAAAGTTCTACACTTACGCAGAGGGGCGGTTAGTGTGACTGGCTCCAAATACTAGGGTCGCAGATTCGAATCCCGCATGTTGCATGTGTTCGTATTTGTTATTGTTATTGAGCCCACTGTAAAAGGCCGCCAACGGCTGATTATGAGTTTATCAAAAAAATAAAAAAATAAAAGACACAGAGATCGATTTCTCGAGTGTATATTTTTAAAGGTCATTTCTGCTATTTTTGGTTCGGAGAATTTTTACTAATGACATGTCCGCGTGATTAAGAAAAATTGTTGAAATTTGAAGGCAAAATACTCCAACGAGGGAGACTTTATGACCGATCCTCGGGCGAGACAGGAAATTTTGTTAAAAATTTTATATTATACCTTCTAGACATTTCATTTTCATATTTGCCTATTTACACTCGTCAATATGGCAACTTGTTCTCTTTTTCATCTCGTTCAATCTAATACATGTCGAAAACCGAATTATTTCACCATGAATTAGGTCAGTGGTTCCCAAACTTTTTGCCTGGCGCCAAAATTAAAAGACCTACTATTTCGCGCATCATACAAAAATAATTGAAAACATTAAGAAATACGCAAAACTCGGAGAATTGTATAAAATTGTTGTAACAGTATTTGATCAGTTAGAAGGGTGATTACGTATATTTGAGATGAGGTGCCGGGTCGTCGGTACAGCAACTCGATCACTTTCAATTCGAAGGCGATTACGTTACTGAAATTTTATTGCTGACATTGTAAAGTATGTCTTTTTGTTGTGCCAAACTGCAGTACAGTGTAGCATACTTTTTATTATTAATTTAAAATTATATTAATTCTTCGGAGAAAATACACGACACTTGGCAGACACTATTTTATAAAATCGTATTGAAAAGAATGGAATATAAGACATTCTCCTAAATTTTCTGCGCACCATTTTGTACTCTTCACGAACCACTCTGGTGCGCGCCACCTTGTTTGAAAACCACGGCATTAGATTACCTGCCTACTTACCTTCCCAATAAGCAGAGTCACAAACACGCTGGATTAAGGAACTAGATTACGGGTAAAACTAAAGAAAGCGCCTAATGCTTCAGAGAATTGACCTACTTCAAATTCACGCAAGCTCAAAATAGTTCATACTATTAAGATAAATTTCGCGATACGCTCAACTGAAAACCGACAAAATTTCATTTTGTCTCATCTGTCTGATTTTTAAAACCTAAATTTAAAAAAGCAAAATTTGTACGTATGGTTACGAAAATAAATCATTCGAGATTTTGTTATGATTACACTCGGTGCGATACGCATCTTTTCGGAAAAAAAGCACAAACAAGATTCATTGTTCACGGAAGAAAAAGAGGAATTCCATTCTTTTTTAAACAGTTTCCCAAGACGGATGGGATGAGACATATTTCTAGCGCCAATGGACTACTTCAAATGGTAAAGCGATACACATTTCTATTTAGGGCGCAGAAGGCCCGTTATCCATTACCATCATCACACTCGACTCCGGAACACAAGCGCTAGTATGCGTACAATGTGGTCTATGACCCTAGAGAGACACCTACCTAATCTATGATCATAAACTCGGCAGTTACAGATACGGTGGGCTCATATCGTAGGCTATGAAACCATCGCAGCGACCAGTTCTTTTTTGTGAATCCAGCTATACTATCGACATTGGCGTTTTAATTGCGTGACCTGTCCTATCCGCCCCATCCGCCGCAATTCAGAGCGCGAAAATGAAGAGCTTAATATTGGACGTGAGATCTGAATTTCCGAATGCTATAAACGTAGGAATTATTGAGACCAAAGACAGTGATACGTAAACACGACGAACGCCTGTAACCTAGGACGAGCCTAAATTACGAAACGAACGCGTTTCGATGCTAGGCCTAATAGAATTGAGGCGCACGAGTAGAATAGGGTGCGGGGAGTGAATTCCGTCGGGAGGAGAGGTGTGACGACGCTCGTAACTCCCCGGAGAAAATTTCTTACGATTTGTCATTTCTTTCGTAAATATGTTATAAATTTAATGGAAATTGTGGGATGTTACATGTGACCTTATTGAAGGTTTTCTTTTTGACATTTTCTCAATTGCAGGAATATCATTATATATAGACGTTCCTTACAGAAGAAGGTGCTTGCATTCTGCAAGCATATCATCTCACCTTGAAAAAACATTCATTTTTCAGACAGATATTTCATTATTACAAATATTTTTTTTTAATTCTAAAGATTTCACCTCCGTAAACTTTGAAGGTTTATGTATTTCCGCATGTGCTACGCACCTTCTACTAGGTTGTATGTATATATATATATATATGGATGTCAACAAGGTGTTGGGATGAGGAAACGCTCTCTCTGTAGCTGAAAAAGGAGTAGTTCCGAAATCTTTACGTTTGTGATGTTTCTGTGTTTTTGTGTTATTTTACGTGTGTCGCCTCGACATCCCCGGGGCCTCGCCAACCTGAAGTCGTCTGATTGGTGAGTGCTCACTGAGTTTCCTCATCCCAACACCTTGTTGACATCCATATATTCATTTTACCTTTCCTTTTCCGTAAGTTGTTATATATATATATATATATATATATATATATATATATATATATATACGGAGCCCTAATGAGGGCGGGGCAACTGGGGCTCAGCTTCGTAAGGGGGCGCCAAATGGAAATCATATTATACACTAGATAAAATGTGAGTTACCCGAAAATAAGGGGAAGAAAAAGAAAATTTCATGACAAGATGGAAATCAAAGCGCCCTCAATACCTGAAACAACAAAAAATACTCTCTACGATGCAGTACATAAAGCAATAAATTCTCTTCAAACGCAACGGTCGATATGATTTACATCTCTATATGAAATTGATAATGCTTTTAAATTTTTAAGTTGTGCTGTATATAACATGAACGAAGATGAAATTATAAATTCCAGTAAAAATTCTACCAGTATGTATAAAAACGATGTGGATGAACGCGAGTTAATCGAAAACGTTAGCAGTTTGAAACACCACCTGCCTCCGATATAAAGTGTAAAAATTACGCAGAAGGAAATTTTAGGATTTCTTAACGAATACAAACTTATAAGTTCAATTCCCAATGTGGAAATTTTACTGAGAAATTTTCTGACATTCGCCGCATCAATTGCAACTAGAGATTGTTCTTTTAGTAAACTAAAATTGATAAAAATTACCTACGGTCATCAATGATGAAATGAACTTTCTGGTCTGGCCATCTTATCTATTGAATATGACACTGCTAAAAATATAGATTTCAATGACAATCCTTATATTTGTTGCAAATAAAGCAGGAAAAATAAAACTTTAAAGAAATGATTGCTTTTTTAGAAAAATTCCCTTTTAAAAATATGAACTTATAATTTTATTAGATCATTTTGGGGCGCCATAAGCTCCTCTGCCCACGGCGCCAAAAGTGGTTCCTACGGCCTCATATACATACATACATATATATATATATATATATATATATATATATATATATATATATATATATATATAGAGCAAAAACTCACTTTTATGGAATACCGTTTTTAACGGAAATGCCGTTTTTACGAAATGAAAGCGACTGATTGGAAATCATGAAAAACGTTCGGTGATGCGCTAGATGCTGTAACAACTCCAATTTAGTTCCGGAAATCCCTCATGAATGATTCGCAGCGGAAAACAAACTTTCCGTATTGATTATAAAGTGAAATTCGTGAAGATTGCGTTTGTCGTCGAAACTAGCAGCTTTTCAGATCTGACTGATATTCGAAGCTCCAAAACAGGCTGAATGTGATCTCAAATCGGTCAGTAATGGGGTTTCCTTTTATAGAATAATGCCTATGAGCTCTTTGCGTAAATTAAAAAAAAAACCTTCCCAATTACCCAATTTCCGTTTTTCCAGATAATTCGCTTTTACGGAATGAACTTGGTTCCGACTCATTCTGCAAAAATGAGATTTAGCTGTTTGTGCGTGTGTGTGTGTGTGTGTGTGTGTGTATGTATGTATGTATGCATATATATATATATATATATATATATATATATATATATATATATATATATATATATATATATATATATACACACACATAAGAACAATGAAATTTGCTGATGATCAAGTACTTTTAGCAAGAAAGGAACTTCAGAAAATGACAAACAAAAATAACAGGCAGAAAATATGAAATGGAAATAAATAGAAAAAAACAAGGCCATACCGATATCGAGAAATGAAGAAAACTTGAAAAATACGCGATTGGTAGGAAACACTTAGAACTTGTTTCCGACTAAAAATATTTTGGAAGCATCATAACAAGAGATGCAAAATGCACTGATTAAATAAGCACAACAACAGTGAAAGCAAAAGCCGTTTTCAGCAGAAACATAACTTCTACCCACGGGGAAAAAATAAAGGACGATATACATAAGAAATTGATGAAATACTATGCATGGAGCATCGCTTTGTATGGAGCAGAAACAGGAAAAATGATATAAAACACTTCGTGTGGACATGGATACGAATGCTGAAGATAAAATGGACAGATAAGATGAAGACGAGGAAATAGCAAGAGGAGTAGGAGAAAAGCGATGGACAATACAAAGTATGGCAAAGAGGAAGGAGAACTGGATCGATCCACAACTGAGGAGGGAGAGCATGATTAAAGATAGAAGTGTTAGAACGAAAACTGGAAGGAAAAGGTTTCAGCTAATAAACGACTTGAAAGGGGAAAAGAGCTTCCAAGAAATGAAGAGGACTGCGGAAATCAGGAAAATGAGGAGAACCAGGTTTAACAAATAGTAATCACGGTCTTGTCTACGGGCAGAATACCTCTCTCTCTCTCTCTCCATATATATATATATATATATATATATATATATATATATATATATATATATATATATGGAGACTAACTTACAACCTGGTATAAAAAACCACGTTGATATGAAATTTCCGCGTGAATTAACACACAGAATAGTTGTGCTTATTCATGAAATGTTTGGTGTTCATAAATTTTGGTTAGATAAATTAGTTTGACTTATATTGCTCATCACAAAAGAGAAATAGTTCATTAGATGTGACGAGGTTAAAATTAAATAGTGACAAATGATAAAAACATTTCATTTGCTATAAATTCGTCATTCATTAAAGAACTCAATTGTACGATCAACAAATTCCGTAGTCGAAGCCAGGTTTTAAAATACCCTAATTACGCAATATTACGCGAACATAAATATGGATGAAAAGAACACTCGACAAGTTGGTAGATTCCAACCATTTACGAAGCATCTGCAAACCAACGAACTATTCGAGGCCACAATAACTGGTTTTATTAATGAAAATTTTCACGAAATTTAGAACAATACATTTCCCGTTTTGAATTTGACTAGTTTGAGGAATAAAAAAGTATTAAAATTCATTTATAAATACAATTTCCAAAACTTAGAATAAGTGACAGGTTCCCATTCTTGACAATTTATATGCAAGGGTTGTAGAATCGTTTTTTTAAATAAATAAATTCCAATGTTAATGTAAGTTATTAAAAAGTGAGAAATTTTCAACATTTTAACAATAAGATATCATTGCTGCGATGGCTACTGAAGGGCTTGAAAATTTATAAATTTCGAAGTTAACATATAAGTTGTTATAAATAGAAACAACCATTCAAAATTAGCCTTATTCACAAGATGACCAAATTAGTGACAGAAATGCTATCCTATTATTTATCTTCAACAGGAAAAACAATCCTACGCGAATATGGGAAGAGGTTCTTGATACATGCAGGAATTTTTGAGATAAAAAACCGTATAACAAGTACGAACAACCCCTACTCCAGTAATGAAAAATTAAATACACCATTTAGTCAAATGTGAAAATAAAATCCAATACCACAATTCCCCAGCTAACATGCAAGCATCAATGTGCAATCATGTATGCGTGTGTACGCCTTTATGTATTTACTCATATACGTTAGGACAGCTCCAATTTATGACTAATCAAAGATACCGTTGTTCCTCCTAGCAATATCACGCGTTGAATTTCAATTCCAATTTTGTATTTTGTAATTGGTGTCGTTCTACTCCTAAAAATCATTAAGAAATAGAAATGGAATAATTAACTGGCACGTTTTCAAGAGGAGCGAACCCAATTCCTAAAACCATTATAAAAATAAAGCAGGACTAACCGATGACAAACGATTTTAATCGATTTAATCCCGAAAATATTGGGAAAATTTATGGTGTTTATTGCATATCCGTACAATGAATGCGAAATAATTGGTAAATTTTTAATAAGGTTCGGCAACACACATGCCTCGCGAAGCTTGCTGCAAACAATATTCGGTAAGTTTTTAATCATGAGAGGATGCGTTGGTGTGACGTGCATTATCTCCTTCCGCTCTGGCCCCACTACACTACAGAGACAGTGTGTGATACGGGAGTACTATATTTATACATCGCTCGTTCGTCCATATCGATTATCCTCCGCGCAAACAAAAATGCTGATTTGGTTAAAGGGCTAGAAAGATTTCCGTTACAAACAAATATACGAATTTAGCTTAAGTTTCCGTGGGAAAGGTTTAAAAAAACGGTCATAAAGAGCGATCTTAAAATTCTCAAATTGTGCTAGAGAAAGTTCTAAGTGCGCAGAGGAGCTTAGGACACGAGGAACCTCTATTCGACGAAGATATTAAAATCTAACTTGCAACATACTGATACATTTATTTAAATCTATAAACTTAATTGCTATAATAAAATAACCTTAGTTCTGAAGGGGCTGGCCTAGGATAAATCATCAGCCCGCAAACAGAAGATTTTTCATTGGAAAGGAGAACATAGAAAATTTTTTTCTCCCAACATTATATCTAAATTGCGAAAAACTAAGACGATTTACAAAGTATTATCCAATACAAAAGGTGAACAAATTTTAATTTATAATAACAAACAATGAGTACAATTATACTAGAAATAGTTAAGTAGTAGTTTGACGAGGATGTTGTGCTCCATTTCTTTAGTGCACAACAATGTATAAAACTTAAAGCTATTGTCGTAATAAAATTTCATGCATGAGAGTTGAGAATAAATTTTCGAGTTATTTTTTTCCTTGTAACTGAAAGATGTCTGCATCGAGAGCTGTATTGATCATCCGACGTTTAAATCACTTCCTTTATTGATAGCAAAAAGAGCGACAATAAAAGATGCACAGGCTCGTAGATAAGGTAACTGTCTGACGTAAGTATGGCGGAATCGCATTTAACATTTTATCGGAGAATTTGAATGCACGTTGATTCGTACGACAATGCAACTGAGAATTCTATTTTAAGGGCTCCATTGAAAAAATCTTTCTCGGTTCGTCTGAATCATCATTCCTTTCATACAATTCACGTAAAAAGCTCTATGCTTAAAAAAATTAATGTTCTTTTCCCGAACGAAATTACATCTAAATTTACACTACGTGAATCACTAAAAGTTTACCAGTGACGAAAATAAATCACTCTTATGATAGATAAACGATTCGCCTACTATCGTTATTTACGAGGAATGGTAATTACTTTGAATTAAAAGGAAAATGCAAGCAAACCCGTAGTTTCTGATAACATGTGAAGCGCTATAATACAAAATTATACACATTTTCTATATAAAGGATGCGTCACCCTGTAAATAGGGGATTTTTTACTTTGTCTTCTTTATCAATGCCCATGAACAAATATTTTTCATTTGGATTTACAGAAACTAAATTATTTGATTCGTCAAGTAAACGTTGCCAATTTGCAGAATATTTACCGATTGGCCTTTGAATTAATTGATGGCATCTTAATTCGCAAAACGTATTAAAAATAGATCAAGTTTCTGATCCATAAAAATATTAATTATCAACACAATACTGCTCTCTTTGCATGACATGCTTACTCCAACGTTGTTTGATAGTGGGACAAATAATAACCGTAAGAACAATGAATGATAAAAAATGTTAGAGCACACTTACCCCAGCAACCGGACATTTCCCGTCTAGTATAGGACCGGATATATATTCCATATTCCGATACTTGATGCTGCCGTTGAAACACATGTGGATATTCTCGGTGAATTTGGATTCTATGTCCTGGAGACTATACACACACAACGCTGACCGTTCCTGAGGTTCGTTAGTGATACCTCGCCCGGGTCCGAAGACACCAACAAGGATGGGTTTTCCAACGGGTATACCCAGGCTGGACGCCAGATCATGACCCGCACCCACCACCTTGGCGTCCTGCACCAAGTTGTAGTTCTCACCATCTGGCGACAGACACTGCAGAGTAACTTCGGTGTAGCTGTCGTAGTTTGCGTCGTTGATGCAAGTTCGCGCCAAGCGCGTCACGTACCCTAACTCTTCCTGTCCTGGAAGATGGGATTGCTTCTGAACGATCACGAAGTACGCGTATTCACTGGCATTGAAGCCATATACGTACTTCACGAGGAAATGGTCCCTGTATTTAACGTCTATGCGAAGGAGGGACTGTTTCGAGAAAGAATACTCCGCGTAACTCAAGTTGTTGAGGTCGCGAGAGGATATAGCTGGCACGTCATCCCTGTACTCGCCGTTGTTGGTGAAGGTGGTACCGACATACAGGACGTTAGTGCTTCCCCAGTACTTGTATCGCTCGGGACCTATGAAGGCGTAAGTGGAAGAAGTCCCGTCGTTAGCAGCTATTCCAACCGCGATGAACTCCGGAGCGACCGAGATGTTGGCCAACTTGTATTTCTCGCACGCTCCTTGGGAGATGGAACCGCAAGCGATCAGAGTCCTCGACTCCGTGTCCACGACCAAGACTTTGTTGACGTTGTCCGTTTGGGTGGTCGGTATGTCCGACGTATCGCAACCCTTCGCGTGGCATTGGGGGCTGTCGTTACGCGGTCCCGTGGCCACGCTCTCTTCCACGCGCAGGGACGAGTCTAGCTGGAGAAGACGGTTGACTGCGGCGGCGTATAGTCGCCCAGAGTTTGGATCCATGGCGAGGTGATTGAAACGGTAAGACGTGCCATTGTCGGAAGGGAATTGGGCGAATATGTGGCGTAGAGCGGGGGCGGATCCACCGGGAGAGGCGGTGGAGGCCGCCGAAGAGAGAGCCGAGGACGCCGGAAGAAGAGACGGCGGCTGTGGAGGAGAGGGGGCCGCGGGGCCGAGCACCCCCGCGGCTGCCGCTGAATAGACGACCAACAGGAGTACCACTGCGGGCCAGGAGCCTCCCATGCTGCTACGGTGCCACGGCCTCCTCACCATTTCACCACCCTAGGGAGCACCATGCCGGACCTGAAATGGTGCAGAATTGGAAGTGGAGGGCGTTGCGAAGAATGCTTTTCTTTCTTCTCGCACGCCGGATGACGAGGTAAAAAGATTTTTCCGGGCACGCGCGTGGCGCCTATCTCCGCCGAGTTCGCGGATGGGATTCTTCGAGAGTGTATGTATGTTCGCCAGCAAGCTGGTGCGTGAAATATATAGGAGGGGTATTAGTAGGGAGAGGATATTGGACGATGTGCCTCGCCGATCCCAATCTCCGAACTAAGTTCTTCGGCCGACCGTAGTGCTTCGACTATATGTTTCTATCTTGAGGAAAAATGCCCGATAAGCAGAGCGCCTCGCGTCCGTGTGCCGCGGCAAGGATGAGACATATCCTAACGCAATTCCGAACATTGAGGGAAGGTGGGAGGGGAATGTAGAGGGAGGGAAGGGGGTGAGATGGGGGAGAGTACTTAGGGGGTGTGGGGCAAGCGCAAGCGCATATAATCTCGCGAGTACTGGGGCGGGAGCGACGATCTAAATTAACAGGGCATACTCGATTTGAAGGTAGCGCAACTCCGCGAAAAGGATCCTCCGATAAATTTTATTTAGAACAAAACCTCCTCAAAAGTGGAAAACTTGTTTAACGCGCACTCAACTAAGACTTCGTTGGCTCAAGTATTTGCAGTTGCAGTCGAGTAGTTGCAGTTCTTTTTACCATTAAAAACCCCGCTTTCATTAAAACTATTTATGCATTCAGCACTTTACTGATCGTTTTATATGGGCAGTTTAGTTCTTATGAATGCAATATTTATATTGAGAAACCTTTGTGGAAATAACGCCTGTGTAATGTAATTCATCAAATAGTCCACAAATATGATATCGAAACATTTCTTAAATTTAAAAAACTCCGTTGATTGAGAAGTGGATTTATTTCAATGGAAATCTGCTGGTGAAATTTTAGCCAAGAATGAATGCCAAAATCGATCGATACAAAACATGGGATGTCGCCAGAGAATTAAATTACATAGTTGGGCGTTTAAGTATGAATATAACTTATTAACAAATTCTTCGAATTCATAAAAGGTAATAAATAATTCGTGGTACTTATATGTACGCTATCAAATGGTCGATATTAGAATTTCAGGAATGAAATAATGAGTCGTTTAAACTTTAAATTAGCTTACGAAATATGAATTGACAAGTAAATTTTAATCGAAACCCGATAAAAATGAACAATTTATTAAAAACAAAGGCTGAAACCTTTAAAACAACAACAAATGACAAAATATATAAAAATTCAAAATAACACATTCGAAAATTAAAACATAAGATTCGTAAAATCTGGCCAAAAAGGCACAATAAAGTGTATTAATACTTGAATGAATTACTTATAAAATTCTAGTGAGTACCCAAAAAGATGGAGGGAAGGCCGTAACGGGCCTCAACGGGAGGTTGAGGGGACGAGAGCCCGGAGACTCGTCAGCCGCTATACCGTTAAATAAGAGCAATAACTAACATCTATCACAAAAGCAATGAACGCAAAAATAGGGCGCATCAACCTTTACAGAAAACTTTACCATACCGATTGACTGCATCATTTTATCGAGTTCGATATGAAAACGAACTCTAGAGAACTTTAAGAGCAATTTACTCCCAAATTATATAAAAAATAGTAAATAAAAATACGGGTTCATGCTAAGCAACGTTACTTAGATGAAAATAGAAGAAAACCACCTCTGAAACAATATTCGCCTTCAATACTTTTGGGATTAACTTTTCTTTTAAATACCTTACAATTTCTCTAGCTTACGGTAGCGACACACAATTTGCACGAGTTACGACAAATAATGCTACTTTCACGATCACGTTTACTTACGTCAAATACATCGGCGCGCGAAGACAAACCCAAATATAACCATTTCTGAGTTTCCTTTGATAATTACACACACGGTGATACTTAAAAACAAGACTGGAGATGGAAAATAAACCAAAATGTATAGTGATTTAATTTTTCACTTAAGGGTTGATAAATGGTTCTTCGCAAAGAAAGAGCGGGAATTTTCATTATTAGGCTAGATAAATACAAATGAAATCGCCCACGTTCAACAAACTGGCACACGGCATTCATAATGGTATAAAAGTAAGGCAAAAAAATAAAGCAATGACGCTGAATTTTTTACTCACGGCATACTTATTTTCATTGTCTGCATTTTTAAATTAAAAAGATTATAATTTCCACAAAGGCAAGTAATCAGCAAAATTAATAGGCATTTGGGAAAATTTCATTCATATTAATGAATTAATATTTGTAAATTTTGCAGTAAAAGCATTATAGGATAATTAGTAAAGGGAATAAATGTATCACAACTCCAATTTTCGCTTACCGCTCTTTTGCGAGGATCACTCAATTACGTCTTTCACTTGCACTTCACTTCGTTAAATTGAAATAAGGCCATAAACGCCCACTCATGGCACATTACTAGTCATCGGATCCGTCCTGCTTTACGCACGGCCATCCAACTTATTCAACAACACTTCTACTGGGGGCGAAGAAGCGTCCCGCATCTTCAACGTCGAATCGAAGACGAATTTCAATACACAATACTCAAACCTAGCCTTCGATAAGAGTTTGCAAAAGTACTGATATAAACGCGATGCACATTCGAGTTATAAAAAGTTTGCACAGGAAGGCGTCGGTATTCATCCACAGTCACCGCTGGAAGCTAGTAGCGGCAGTTTACATTCATGTTCTTGGCGAGTTTTAGCGAAATATGTGTCGATGAACACTTTTTTCACGATTCACTTTTAAAACAGCCATAAAATTACACCATAATTAGTATTTATGTAATAAAATTTCAAAATCCGTGCTATGTTATAAAGCTTCGATCCTTGTTGACAGCAAAACGGCTGAAGGAACCAAACTTCACAGGGTACTACCTCATCCTTCGAAGTCTCAGAAAACACTGAGCGAACTGAGGTTGATTCAGCTGCTGGCGACTGTTTCTCCATGGGGACGGTAGGCGTCGTGCGCGACGGTTATACGAGCAACTCCACTCAGAATCCTAGCGGCAGGATTACGAGACTCAACCTAAAGAGCGTCTGCAGACAGCTGCACCGTGGAAGGAACGCTTACGTGTCTCGGCAGTCGTGAAATGACTTTCGGCCATCTACAGCCACTTAGTACACAAACTAAGTTCGCGACGAGTAGTTGCAGGTGTTCTGAATAAAGCATTAAGAGGAGTCTCTATTTAAAGGAAAAAAAAACGATAGAGCGTCGATCGCCCGAACGTCAATAATCTGAAACTTCGTTAACCCTTATATCATCCTATTTCTACTTCGAGATTTAGTGGCAAAAAAGCCTATCAATTTTTGTGCAACTTCAATTAAATTTCCACTTTGAATAAAATATTACAAACTTGTTCGTTATTATTTGCTGTACGACAGACGATATTCACATTTATTACACGACATACGTAAATTTACGGAAGATATAATTTAATTGTATTTCGTTTATTTTAGTCCACTATTGCTGGATTACCCAAATAAATCGATAATACGAACAAGACCCGTCCCCAATTCGGATAAGCGACGCTCTACTGTATCATTAAAGGTTGGAATGCTGTGGGAATAGGCTACAACATAGCAACTCAGAAACCCATATGACGTAGTTAAAAGCACGGACGGATTTACCTTTGGGCCATTTGAGCTTCAGTCTAAGGGCCACTGAGCATTAGTGGGCCCCGTATTGACTGAGTCCGGGCTCTATTATCGCACCTTACTTCATGAGGGGGAAATTCAAACTTTTGTTTTATTTACGCCTTGTAACTTCTAGTTCTTAGTAGTATACAGTCAAACCCCGATTTAGTGCCTCCCCATATAGCGCCACCACCGAATACCGCACATTAATCGTAGTGAGGAGAACTTCCATCTTATTATTACATAGAGCAAGCATATACCTCGAATTACTGCCACCCTCGCTTTAACGCCAATGTCAGTGATGAACAAACGGTGACGCTAAATTGAGGTTTGACTCTACTTAAAATATGGCCAGTTCCAGTCTTTAATAATATTTTTTTTCAGCCTCAAAAATTATTTAAGCATCACAAGCAAGTTGAAAATCCATAGAAAATAGTTACTGAATGAAACATTGATAGTAGTAGTTTTTTCCTTGCTTTATTAACAACTGCTGGTAATTCGGCTGAAAGGATTGAACGTGTAGCTCATATTTTATCCTCATAATTATAAGAGTTTTGAATAGATGAAATAATCTCATCCATATATCTCGCCGTTGAGGCACAAAAAAATTCCAATTTGCAATTTTCTTCGTAATACACCAGGAGCCATCAGCATGGAAGCCAATGAATAAATTTTGTAAAACGACCTCCGTAGCAAAAATTAACCCGCAGCATGAATATGCGTCAGAAAAATGCTATTTCAGAATTCATTCTAAACTGGGTCGAAGTTTCAACCGGGCGCCCACTAGTTAAAAGACAGCAATTTACCATAGTAATAGAGTTATCGAATAAGTAATTAGCCTTCCGGTTGTCTTCTTGCTTGCCAATTCAAACAAACAATAAAGTCTTTGATTACTTGTAACTAGTAACTCAACAGTTGTGTAGTTGCTGCATTACAAGCAGCAGCGCTCTCATATTAATAAAGGAAAATTCGCCTAAATTTACATAGTCGCCGAAATTAACATCTGATGATGTACTTTTAAGGCAATGTGTGATACACTCATGACGCATTAAAGATGACCAGCAATCCTTCTTGAATATATATCATGCAATTATTATTGCAAATGAAAATAAGAAGTGATTTGCGGGACTCGTAAAGCAACATGTATTCTCAAAACATAGTCCTGCTATGCCCAGTTAAGCGACGAATGGATAACATAATGTAACAAACCTATTAATCAATTTCTAATGATTTTTATGCGTATAAAATTTAATACCTCGTCACATGGAATTAATTAAGTAGGGATGGTTTAGTTTTGTATTAGAATAGGCGGTCCTGTTGGAATATACGCGAGAGTATAACAAAAGAAGAAATTTATTTATCTTCTGAATTGCGAATTAGCTGTCTCGGCCAGCTATGCTTGCTTGAAACCAGGATGGCATACACGTTATCTATTTTTTTTAGTTCCCGCGCTCAACTTCACATTTTCAGAGGGCAGCACAAGACATGTTTGAATAGCGAACTTCACAGTTTCACCATCATCCGATAGGGCTTGGGCTACTTTTCAGGACACGTTGGAATATTCCCATAGGTGAATTTCGGATTTTATGACAAAAAACTTTCGGGATTTATAAAATGTATGTCAATGTTGCAAAAATAAGCCTTGCGTGCCATGACAGAAAATTTTTTGTCGTACTGTAACTGGCGAAGGATTATAACAAAAGGTTGATATTATCCGACAGTTAAGTAATATTATCGTTCCGTTTCAGGACTTGATTAGATAATCTTATTGGGCGAAGATACATAAATGCCAAAAATTGTCCGGCGTTGAAGTCACAACGGTGACAGTGCTTTACTATTTGTGTTTGTTTGGGCTAAAATATCGATATTCTCTCTTAAAAATATAATGCATGATAGGTGCTTAGATATTATACTTAAAAGCTATTTTGTAAAGTTTCTTTGAATATGCTGTATTTGAACTTCAAGTAATTAATATTTAAAAGTAGAATGTAATTAACCGCTATAATATTTTGTTGGTAATTCAGATAGATCCAATAGCGGTGAAAACGTTGGAGATACAATATGCGTATTTCGGCTGCAAAGCAGACGTCATTCACAAAAAAGGCGAAAGCAGCGGTAAGGTATACTCGATAATTCCTTCTGAATTTTATTTGTTAATTGGCAAAAATTGCATGCTCTGGGGTCTGCTAAAGACACGTAATGCACGAAACTCATTTTAAATGGGAAGCTTTCACCAGTTGTATACTCAAATTGCAAATAGAAATATAGTTTGGACCCTATAACCAATGCAGTCAAATCTTTTAAGGGGGAATACCATATGAAAATGATTTTTTGTTCCAATTACTCTTTTTTAAGGGTTTTAAATAGAGTAAACCATCCATATTCTTGGTTTTACGCAGAAATAATTGTAGCAAGTTTCTGTGTTCACGAGAGATCAATTTCACTTACTCGCACTCGTATACTGCAGCACACATTGCAGGGACCACTAAAGGTATTCATGAGTGGTCCCTAAATAGACCAGATTGACGGTTCTTTTATTACTAGCAGTTTATTTTCGATTAAAAAGTAATAATAAGATAGATATTTTCTGACGCACCTATGAAGGCATACTAAATTTGGTGATATCTTTGAGAGAATGGTTGTGTCGGAAGGGTTGTCAGATTTTCAAAACAGTAAAGCGGGACATTTTTATTAACGTATTAAATTATACATCAACTAACGCACTCGACAAATTCTATCACTTTTAATTAAAATATTGCGAATAAAACATTGGGGACGTTATTACGCCTACCATGTATCATTTCATTAATTTTTTGTTAATTCCACGTCAAGAAATAAGGGTGCCTAAATTACAGATTGTCATGAATTTGAAATATTTCATCTTAAATGATATTGCCATACACACACACACATATCATTATATATAGACGCTTCTTACAGGAGGATATAACATCATTGTATATAGACGTTCCTTACAGCGGAGGAGTATTATATATATATATATATATATATATATATATATATATATATATATATATATATATATATAACAGCTTACGGAAAAGGAAAGGTAAAATGGATATATGGATGTCAACAAGGTGTTGGGATGAGGAAACCCAGTAAACACTCACCAATCAGACGACTTCAGGTTGGCGAGGCCCCGGGGATGTCGAAGCGACACACGTAAAAGAACACTAAAACACAGAAACATCACAAACGTAGAAGCTTTCGGAATTATTCCTTCATCAGCTGCAGAGAGAGAAGTGTTCTTTTACGTGTGTCGTTTCGACATCCCCGGGGCCTCGCCAACCTGAAGTCGTCTGATTGGTGAGTGTTTACTGGGTTTCCTCATCCCAACACCTTGTTGACATCCACATATATATATATATATATATATATATATATATATATATATATATATATATATATATATATATATATATATATATATATACCTATTATAAATAGCTGCCTCTGACGGAGGATATATATATATATATATATATATATATATATATATATATATATATAATATAAAACTTAAGGTACTGCCACGGACCTGCAATTTGGTAGGATGATTGGCTATTAGGTAAAACCAACAGAAAAAAATCGAAAATTCCAATTTTTTAAATTTTTAGTGGGGTATTTTTGATACCAATGTTCCATTTCGATACTCCATAAGAAAATCATGGAAATCTGTGCAGAATTTCATAAATTTGCATTTTTAAATTAGTAATAATTCAGATAGAAACTCGGGACGAAAACAATTCTATAGCTAAAAGAATGAGGCTCCTTATTTCTGAAGAATAAATTCAAATCGGTGACGAATCGACGAAGAAATATGTTATTAATCGGAAAAAAAACAGATGCGCAACAATAAAGAACTTCAGCTACCATAGCAACCAGGACAATGCTTTTCAATGGGAAATGGCAATCCGTATTATAATAGCATCGCTTTAATGCTTTTTAATTGAGAAATTCTAATTGTCCCATTGATTTCAGCCTAAGACGTATACATATGATGACGTCGTAATTTTAAAACGAGACATATGTTATTAAATAAAAGAACATTACTCCTTTCAATTATGGGAGTCGATGAACTGTATATAATGATAGCTTTAATTTAGTGCTTCTAAATAGAATCAGTGGATTTTATTCAGGGGAGCACGGAGAGGGGAGGCTGAGGGCCTTCAACCTTCCTTAAAAGATCTCTTACTAGCCTTGTAAATGTGTATTTTCACAGGAAATATACTATTTTGACTTTTTATGTTTTTATATTTCTCTCAACTTATAATTTATAATTATTATACAGATACTTCTTGAATTACGAATATTTATATCGTGCGACGTTTCTAACAACTAGCAATCTATCCATGTATTTTTAGAGCTGAGCCCACCCTAAAAGAAAATCCTGGGCACGCGCCAGATTGTATTATAATACAATTGATTTAACACCACGGCGTAAACATATAACGGCGTCAAAATCCGAAAACAGGATATATTAGAGAATTGTAAAGAAAAGTAAGGTCGTGTTGGAGCTGAAATTTTTAGATTATTTAGAGATTAGTGCACATACTCAAATAAACGTTTGTGAATCTCGATGAATATGTTGTTGCGGCCGTTAAAATTTTTTAAAATTTAAACAAATAGATAAATATTATTTCATTTCTAGATAAGCTACAACTTTAAAATTTGGCAGAAATGTGTGGCTTTAGTACCCTACTGTGGAAAAAGTATAATATTCTTAAAATTGCAAATGTTATGGATTGTTTTACTCTTATTGTTCCATAAGGAAAAAACGAAAATCGGTGCAGAGGAAAAACCTTTTGAATTAAAGAAATATATCCCATGATGAAATATCTCTCTGAAAAATTAATACTTTCCAAGGGAGATGAAATGCTTGCAGAATGCAAACACCTTCTACCAGTATGTTATATATATATTATATGTTACTCTTCTGTAAGGAACGTCTATATATAATGATATATATCATTATATATAGACGTTCCTTACAGAGGAGGATATAACATATAACATACTAGTAGAAGGTGCTTGCAATCTGCAAGCATATCATCTCACCTCGAAAAAATATTCATTTTTCAGACAGATATTTCATCATTACAAATATTTTTTATTTCTAAAGATTTCACCTCCGCAGCGATTTTCGTTTTTCCCTTATGTAAAAATAATAGATTAAAACAATCCCCAAACTTTGCAATTTTAAGAATTTTATACTTTCTTCATTATGGGGTACTATGCTACATATTTTTGCCAAATTCTAAAGTTGTAGCACTTCTAGAAGTGAAATAATATTTTTCTAATTGTTTAAATTTTAAACATTTTTAACGGCCTCCGCAATATTTTTATGGAAAGATTCAAATGTTTATTTGTGCAAATGCACTACTCTGTAAATAACTTGAAAATTTCAGCTTCCTAGCTCATCCCGTAGTACCTAAACAGTTATCTATTTGTTTAAACTTTAAGAATTTTTAACGGCAACACAAATTAAAATATCAAAATTTCTATAATCCCACTTTCGTTTTTTACAAATCGTACCTCTAAAAAAAATGTCAGCTCCGTGGCACATTCGGAAATAAATAAACCTTGAAAATTTGTTTAAACAATTGCAAATCTTTAGCGGCCGCATTGTTGCACTTTTTCAAGATTTTTTCTAGTCGGTTTTGCATAAATTCCTACGAAATAAATAAATTTCGAATCTCCAGCTCATCTGGAAGTGTCTAAATATTAGCAAATGTGTTGCCGGATTTCTATTTTTAATTTTCATATCAATTTGCAGTTTGTTTTCGCATTAAAAATTAAAAAATGATCATATTTTCATTTATAGCAAGAAAAAACTTTAGAAAGTAATATAATTAATCACTAGCAAGCTGACGGTACAGATGCGCTTGCACCCTGTAGCGTTCCGTAACGAATAACGATCCTTTTAGTTATCGCTACGTATGCGTCGTTATGAAAGTGACTTGGTGAATCAATTTCTTCTGAAAATGCAGTAATAATCTGATTATAATAATTTCAATATAATCATGTACAATAATTTAAACAAAGATTATTAAAAATTCAAATTTTGAGACGATAATTGGTAATCATTCAGCTTGTTGTAATTTAATTTTCTAGCGCCAGCTATGCAAGGTGTACACCGCCCGAGCAGTTTACGCGCCACATGCAGTCCCCAAGACAGAGTATTCCTCACCATGTGTGCAGTGATTGGGTGGGTAAATGTTGATAAAGGAAGTAATATATCGCATGCGACAATGCGATGGATAATTTGGCGGGAAAACAGAAGATCGCAATTTGCTAGCTAACTCGGTGACCAGGTATGATCGAATCAGAGCCAACCTAACTAGCTTTTGTCGTACCCGAGAACCTCTAGCCCAGGGCTTCTCAACGTGGTGCCTGCGGGCGACAAGGCGCCCGTCAAGGTTCGCTGTGGCGCTCGCCGAGGTTTGCTAGGGTGTCCTTAAAACTTTCAGCTCTAGCAACTAATAGTGTTGAGCGGTCGCATAATACTGGACTGTGCCAATCTAAAAAGATTTTATTACTTTGTCATATAGAATTTACTTACAAATTCATACAATGATTCTACTCGTAATTTTTTCACCAACCTCATGGAAGTGGCTCATTGTATCATTTTAGCTTTAATATTTACCGTAATGTATATCATTGTGGGGAATGGTGAACAGTTTTTAAAAAATAATTAAAAATTAATGACAATCATATTAGATGATATAATGAATTTTGTAATAGCAATGAAAAATGTTGGTGGAGAGGGGCGCTCGAGCAAATTTGGTGCTCGGGGCGCCAATAGACCTTGAGCCGGTCCTGGCCTAAGGGTAGTTTTGAGAACACGTGTTTCTTAGTCCTTTTGAGGTTTTTGAGGTTATATATGCCGAACTAATGTTGGGATATTCCACCAGTCTCTCCATATAGATAAGATTATGGATATGTCCTGCTGCGAGTTCCTCGAGGTTCGGAAGAAAACAATTTCAGTAGTCATTTTGCTATTCATTCCACGCATCTACCCCGTGGAGTGTATTCCTGGAATAAATATTTCTAGATTGCTTGGTAAGGTTTTTTTTATAGATTGACTTTGTTGTATGCACTTGTACACCTTCTCCGTATGCACTGAACCCACTCTTTTGGCAGTTTTTCTCTAAAAGTTATACAGGAAGGATAGTTCCTCTCTCTTGGTTTTGGCTCCGTCATCCTTGGCTACAGGTTTGTAAATTTCAATTTATATATAATGGTTTAAAAAGTTGAATATAAATTAGCAATCATTACTTAAAATTGAAGAGGGATTAAAGATTAATATTCATTTGTCATTGTTGTAAAATATTTTGCCGATTGGAAAAACACATTTTAATCAGGATTTGAGGTAAGACTGTTGATTGAGCGCTGAATAATTAAGTCTAATTTTCTCTCTATATATTTTATACTAAGTAAGAGAATATTTAGTACAGTAATGAAATATATCAAATGATACAAAGTAAAGATTTAGATAGTTCTTTTTTGATGGCTAAATTATTATTGCGTATCATTAATATTTTGTCCTTAATTGGCATCAACGAATGTCTAAAAGCCATTAAGCTGAATTCGAAAATTCTTTATTTAAATAATTTTCTCGGCAAAGGCAACAGCATATTGTTCGGATTCAAGAAGGTAAAGCATAATTTACTATCTACATTCGCGAAATAAGATATTTGTCAATGACGCGATTGGCAGATTTATACGAAATGAAAAATATCTAGATTTGGAAATAACAGCTTACGATATTTGATATAAAAATTTACTAAGTTTCAGTTTGGTAGAGCAACAATAATATTTTCGTGAACGATATGGAAGGTACTAATCTGGTTTAATCATCATGATTCAGTAAGTAAAAGGCGTGAAGTAAGAATTAATATATATTTTCTCATATAGGTTGGTTGTCGAAATCATCACGTTTGGTAACATTTGTAAAGAAAGGAGTGAAAATACAAGGAAAAATAATATCAAAATATAATTTCGTGTTCGCACAATGAACTTTTTTCTGCACTAACTACTTTTTGTTACTTAAAGAGGTAAGCTTTTAAGTCAAAATATTCTTTTATGTATATATTAGGGTGGTCCTTATAATGGGGGGAAAAAACAAACGTTTTATTTTGAATAGGGGCACCAGCCTATCTTGTTCCAATATTAAAATAAATAATATTCCTAAAATTTGGTAAATTTTAGATGAAATTTAGAGGTTGCTACCAAAGTTTGAAACATTAGGTTTTCTTTATTTTAAACAAAATGCAATACAGTACAAAGCATATAAAATTCAGAGTTGGTAATTTGCTACATTGTCACATGATGAACATAAAAATACTGACACTGGTATATTAATTGTTTGTGGCAAGTGTTCCCTTCGCAAAGTCTGGATATCTCCTCCGATGATCGCTGACAACCTGCAGAAGAAATTGCTTTTGCTGTTCACCCTGGGTGTGTAATCGATTGTATTCCTCGATCAGGGCAACTCCGCGTTCTGCCGTATCGTTAATGCAATTGATGGACCTGATGCACTTTTCTGTGGCAATGTAGTTCCCATCAGAAGCCCAGAGTTTGGGATCCAATTCTGTGAATTTCGAGTCAAGACCAAGTATGTCGAAAAACCACATAGTGTTGGCTGACACAAAATAGTCCAAATTTTTCTCCAATATGCTATCCAGATCGACAGTCACTCTCTTTGAGTGGTCCTCATTACCATCATTTTGGAGAGCTTGAATCAATTTGGCTTTTGTATCTATCGATACTGTTTTATCAATGAAAGCAAGGGCAACCAGCTCTTCGCTGAGGTACCACAGATGACGAGCAAGCTTCTTCAGAGCAGCGTTGGCAACTATTGAGTTTGTAGTCTTGTACTGTTGGTGGTTCTTCAACAGCATCAGGTCATTTAAAGGTGCAGCAGTTGGAAGTGCAGCTTGAAACCACGTCTTCAAATAGAATCTCACAACAAAAATTGCTATGTCCCTTATCCCAGCTTCCTCTTTTGTCTTCAATGGAAATTGTCCTTTGAACATCCACAGTTTGATAGCATAAATGGCTTTGGCCACCCAACGAGCCTTATGCATTGCACCAGGAGCAAGAAATCTAATTATTTTAATTTTTGGTGTTCAGCAGAACGCAGTGCAAAACTTAAAAACTGGGAGTGCACTGTATTGTAATCTCCTACGAGTCAGGTTCACTTGAGTCTCTACACAACAACTTTATGGGAGAAAACCTTTGGCTGAACTGCACTCTTTGGCTGCCTGATGACAACTGAACTCACTGCACTAGGTGGACTGCTTATATAGTTTAGGCCATAGATTGTTCCAGAAGGTTCTAGAACGTACTGGAAGGTTCTACATAATTACAGAAGGTTCTAGAACGTTTCGGAAAGTTCCAAATTGTTACGCAATTGTTTATAAAGGTTCTATAACGTTCTGGACAGTTCTAGATTGTTCCAAAAGACCTGATATGGGCTATTACATTACACAAAGTGTGCTCCTGCAACTGGACTTACGCAAGATTTCTGAGGGGTACATCTGAAAGGTTATATCTATTGCAGTATTTCGTAACATTGACCAATGGGTGCTGCATCACGATTTTCAATACTAAGTATATACAATTCACAATTTAATTCAAATAAGTTTAAAATTTAAACTAATTTAAAAATGAGTGCACCTATGTTTAGCATTATGATATATTGCAATTTTTCAGATCTTGGTAGCGACCCCTAAATATTATTTAAAAATAACCTAATTTTACCAAAATTATTTTTTTTTCATAATGGAACAGATTCAAAACGTGCCCCCTCCAGTTTTCCAAAACTTAAAAATAAGGACCACCCTAATATATATATATATATATATATATATATATATTGCTGAAGTGGAAAGTTTGAAGAATTGTGACAATCGGTCGTTTCCTGTCATCTCTCGTTATTTAACGGTTCATAGGCTATGACTGAGTTAATTAGCTACAGATGCATACGCACATGCAAATGACATTTAAATCAATATACCCGGCTCTATTCGACCCATTGTTAAGCATATTTGAAACATTGATTTACTCCGCAGAATAAGGGTTATTCAATATAAATAACATGAAAACATTGGAATAACTGATTATTATTTCAAAGCTGATTCAGCTGAAATTCAATTATTCGCATGAAAAATCAAATTTTTGTCTTCAGAAAACGATTTAAAATATTTAGAAGCTAATACAAAATGTTATCAACCCAACTGCAATTGAAAATTAAAATCAATCGAATAAAAAGTTCATAAAACTTGGTTTGGAAAATGTTAAAAAATAAATCGGTAAAATTAAATTCAGAGAGTGCTTTATAATATCGAAAATTTAGACATTTTTATGATAAAATTATGCCTGGGAAAGTTATCAATAATAAATATACAATTATTAATATGAAATTCCCGAGCTGAAATACGTCTATTTATGAAATGACGCTGGAAATAATTACCTGTCTTTTAAGAACTCCAGCTAGGAAATGGATGGAAATAACGGGTAGAATAAAAGCGACATAAAAAGAAAAAAAATAGCAAATGGAACGCAAAAAATTGTGGCGGAGGAACACCAAATGCCAAAATTTACGAATGAGAAACTGTATAATAGTTAGCACTTAATTTTCTTCGACAAAACGAAGCGACTTCATCACCCCCTGCGTATGGATTCGGTTTTGTACCAAGCGTCGTGATGTGTTTGTCAATATTCCCCGGTTAACCCTTAAAATCCAACGTTTACCGTAAAGTGGAAACATTTTCACAATTTCATAGGTCCTACTCCGTATAATTTCATTAACGGAAAAGCTCATTAATTTATAAATTGCTCTCCGCTCCACGAATCATACTTTTTTGGCATCTTTTACGATGCCTGCTGTCGCAATAAAATGGTGGCAGCCCATGAACTATCGGAGAATGATACAGAAATGACGTTAATGACGCATGAAGATTCGTTAAACGTTATTGGTTTCAGGCGAGCGATCGTACGCTACCACTCGATCAGGTGTTTCGCTCACCCCAAGCCCCAAAATCGATCGCATTGATTAACAATATTACAGAATTCTTCGATACTGTTGTCTAATTATGGGACCGACTTCGTTCTTATGGGTACGAACTGAAAGATTTTATATTTAACTAAATATTTCACCTTTTTGCTAATAGAATTCAAAATTTCAAATGATCCGCTTGATCATTTCCGATAATAAACTTTTCTTTTCTGTTTGCCGCAGTATACGACCCTTTAATTAGGTCCGTAATATATCAATTTGAATTACAGTAATACCTCGATATACGATTACTCGATATACGAAATTTCGCTATAATGGACTTTTTAGTTGGACATCTATTTTTCACTTGACATCAGCAATATAACTAACATTAGCATTAGCTAGCATTTTTACCAAGAACTGGTAAGTTTATGTGGGGAATATTTAATTAATTTTCCGCGGGTCCCGGCATTTTTCTTTTGCGACACCGGACCAACCCCGACCACCTGAAATTTTTTCCGGTCCTTTTCGATTTTTTCCGGGGTTTCGCGATTTATTTTCGGGGCAACGGAATCCCAGCGATCTCCCTCTCCAGGATGCGGATTTTTTCCGCAATCCTCGATTTATTACGCGCATCCTGGCGCTTTTTACTCCAAACAACGGACCATTAGCTACGACTCGGAATTTTTTCATGCTTATTTGAGGTATTTCCGGGGTTCCGGGATTTTTTTCCGGGGCGACGCACCTCGCTCTCACCCCGGGCTTCCTCTCTCGCGCCACTCTCTGGGATGCGGATTATTTAATTTACCTCCTTTTAAAAATGTGATAATTAATTAATTAAAGGTTTATGCTATAAGATGCGAAGCTATTAAGATTGGGAACGCACCCCACTGTATTCATGTTACTCGGTATACGAAGTCTCAATATACGAGCAAAGTTTTAGGAACGCATCTACTTCCTATATCGAGGTATTACTGTATTTAGTAAAACATTAAATGCTGCTTGAAGAAATTAACCATACTTTTCTTGTCGTTAAAAATTTTTAGGTGTTCTGAAATTCCCATTTTAGTCTACTTGCATCAGCTACTGCAAAATTCTATCTCAATCTCCTATAGTCATGGTAAATTTCAAAAATGACGATCGGTAAGGATTGAAGCGAGTTACTTTTTTAATGGGCATCTTGTTTGTAATTACCTATATACATAGGCACATATATACATACATGTACGTGTTTGTGTGTAGCTCAGGGAGAGATGTCTCACTCGTTATATTTTGATATACAGCGACGCACCCCGCGCTCACCCCGGGCTTCCTCTCTCGCGCCACTCTCCGGGATGCGAATTATTTAATTTACCACCTTTTAAAAAATGTGATAATTAATTAATTAAATGTTTATGCTATAAGATGCGAAGTTATTAAAATTGGGAACGCACCCCACTGTATTCATGTTACTCGGTATACGAAGTTTTAATATACGAACGAAGTTTTAGGAACGCATCTACTTCGTATATCGAGGTATTACTGTATTTAGTAAAACACTAAATATATAGCTATCAGTCGCTTTGATTTAGGGGTGGTTTTGTTTAGTCATGCAGGAAACCTGAGAAGACACGTTTTACGTGACATGTGACTCGTGAGAAAATTCGTCTGTGAGGTAAGTTCTACTTGTTAACGTGATGTGACCAGACATAATTTGAAATAGTTGTATTCTAAACTTCAAAATTAAAATTAATGAGCTTTACAAGCCATATGGCGAAACAACAAAGCTTTTTGCAAAGTGAACCTCAATGGCTGCCATATTTTTACCTTAACCTGTTTCAGCGTGTTAACGGGGCATCTCTTCCACACGAATGGGACAGGAGCCTCAATTTTTCCCTTAGTGATGACCCACATTAGTTATTATTAGTTTTTAAATTGGTACGCCGCTTGGACGCAATATTATAATTTTGGAATGTTTAAAGTAAAGAAAAGAACATTGATTCTCGTTAGGCATAAGAAGAAAGCGTTAGTTTTTCTTTTGGACAAAACTGAATAAACCTATGCTACGCTGTACCGCGACGAAAATTTAGCCCGTGCCGTGAATCCCGGGACATGTAATTAAAAATACCGCTAAAATTTCCTACACGAATAGAGAGGCAATGGACTGCATGGACGGCATGAGATAAGTTTTAGCTTGTACCTACACTCTATACAACTTTGGAGACAAAACTCCGAAATTCCACGGCCGAGGACCTGCTACACTATTCCAACTTTTAATAAATAATTTGCTATTCGTTATCTCCAACTTACGTTCCATCTTCGTCTTAATTTACAAAGGTACGTACTTTAAATTGGCCATTGGTATCTATAGGCAGGGCTGTTTCCCATGAATACGAATTACATTAAAAATTTTCTAATGTGGCAGCTGTCCCAAGCTAATGCAGCATTATTTCGATAACAAAGGCAGACCTGAAATTGGATGCTTATAGATTTTTTAAATGTATTGCGCATGTTATCAGACTACAATAGTGAATTAAACATGGGTAGCTTTTTTCACAAGCGTGTTTTATTAATTGGGGAATCATTCCTGGATATACCTTATAGCGAAAACATGATATTGAAGGAAGGAATGATTGTTTGGATAGTAGAGAAACACGGAAAACATGGAAAAGCATTTTGATCTAAAATAGCTAATTAGCAAAGAAAACAAATTTAATTTCCTCCTAAACAATAAAATTGACGAACGGTTGATTCGTCGAGATCATGTAGCACCCCACGCTCCGCAGTTAGTTACTATTAGCTCGCGTTAATTAAGAGCAATCCATAATTATAAAATAAGCTTCCATTTAAACATAATTTAACTAATCCATCAATTGCGAAAGTTTCACCCATATAAATATATACTTTATATATTTATTTATATATCGATTATGGGTTGAAATTAAGAAGATTTGAAAATTGAGCGGAATTGAAATCAAACGAGAAATTGTTGATAGTTTCATTTTTCAGTGTAGTATCTAAAGCCCGAATCACTCACTTAGGAATTTGCGCGTTATTTAGACTGTAAAAGCCAGTGATACATCAAAAAGGAGTTATTCAGTTTCAATGCAGGGAATTTTCGACACAATTCTACTCTCACAAGCGGAACCCCTGCAAACTGAACAAAACGTTGGATTAAGATATCTCTAGAGATAAAGGCGAGCAAACATTTCATCACGGAGAATGCATGGAATATTTGTACCTTAACCGTGTCACCATAAACATTACTATAGGAGAAAATAGTTTAAAATAAAATTTCTTTCGGAAATGTGGCGATTTACTCCCAAAAAAGGAATGTTGAAGTAGGGCATATTGGTTTTACCCACTAAATTTAAATAAGGCATACAAAATATAATCAATAAAGTCTGCATTCTTATGTATACTTGCATTCATCTATATACAATGCAGCGATTGTTGTGTTTCTAAATTTGCAGCATTATTAAACCGTGACTGCCTCATGAATAAGCAGATGCGAATGAAACTTTATTAAGACGTTCTCAAGCAAGTTGTTAATTAATCCAAGGAGGAAAACATTAGGCCGACGTTTAGTACTGCGACGGAGCACTTTTTTATCCTTCCATACTCTGCCCGTTGCTAAGTGAAATTATCTGTTTACTACTTGTAGACGACATTTAGCGATCCATACAATAGTTTCCGCGCACGCTACTCGAGTTTTCAAATTTTCTTACATTCAGTAATTACCATTATTTTTTCTTATTTAAAACAAATAATGCAGTAATTCGGTAATAATAACGAGTAAAAAATATCATGTCTACGGTTTACTCTTCGCTTGTGTTCCTATTTTAATTCTTAATTTAAAGAATGTGAGTTTTATTTGCTGACGCATTATGAAGGAGCGCGGTTTATTTATTGAGGTTTATTTAGAATTGTAATAAACTTAAAGTTATTTATAAACTTAAAAATATAATTTTTGACACAAAGTAATTTATGCAGTAATTAATTAAATATATTATATATAATATATATTCATACAATTACACATGTTGGATTTCTAATCTAATTACTATTGTATCATCAGTGGGAAAACTCCTTAAGCCATAAAAGTTTATTATAAACCCGATGCATTTCGCCCACTAAGTGTGGATCTTCAAGGGCGAACTTCTCTCGACAGTAACTGAAAGTCAACATAAGATGCCCACCGAAATGCATCACAGTTGACTTTCAGTCACTGTCGAGAAAAGTTCGCCCTTGAAGGTGCACACTTAGTGGGCGAAATGCATCGGGTTTATAATAAACTTTTATGGCTTAAGGAGTTTTCCCTCCGATGATAAATCGAGCCATAAGTTAATCAAGCCACCAACCTTTATCATTATATATAGACGATCCTTACAGAGGATACAGGAGGATACTAATGTTTAGGCACTTCCAGATGAGCTGGAGATTCGAAATTTTTTTCTTAGGTTGGATTTTGTGCAAAACCGACTAGAAAAAACGAAAATCTTGAAAAAGTTCAACAATGCGGCCGCTAATAATTCGCAATTGTTTAAACGAAATTTCAAGGTTTATATATTTCCGAATGTGCTACGGAGCTGAAATTTTTTTAGAGGTAGGATTTGTAAAAAAACGAAAAGAGGATTATAGAAATTTTGATATTTTAAATTGTGTTGCCGTTAAAAATTCTTAAAGTTTACACAAATAGATAACTGTTTAGGTACTACGGGATGAGCTAGGAAGCTAAAATTTTTAAGTTATTTACAGAGTAGTACATTTGCACAAATAAACACTTGAATCTTTCCATAAATAGTATATTGCGGCGGCCATTAAAAATGTTTAAAATTTAAACAATTAGAAGAATATTATTTCACTTATAGAAGTGCTAACTTTAAAATTTGGCAAAAATGTGTAACATTAGTACCCCATAATGGAGAAAGTGTAAAATTCCTAAAATTGCAAAGTTTGGGGATTGTTTTTATCAATTACTTTTGCATAAGGGAAAAACGAAATCGCTGCGGAGGTGAAATCTTTAGAATTAAAAAAATATTTGTAATGATGAAATATCTGTCTGAAAAATTAATGTTTTTTCAAGGTGAGATGGTATGCTTCCAGAATGCAAGCACCTTCTCCTAGTAATTACTATTGGTTTATGATATGAACATACTACATTACTAAAAAGTGCCCTCCTGACGCTCTCCGATTTCCCAAAAAAAAGAGCCTCCTAAAGCTCCTCGATTAAAAAAAGTATTTTGCAGCATTTTAGATGGTACTAAAGGTCTCACGAACAGTGAAAAAAATTTACTTCTATCTATAACCATTTGCTCAGAATCTTAATTTTAATTTTCGAAGGCTTCCTCTGAAACCCCACGATTTCTACAAAAAAGCTCAATAAATGGCATCATAGATCATATAAACCCATGGCTAGATTAAGGCATAGGCCAAGTAGGCCATAGCCTAGGGACTCGCGCTTTAAGGGACCCCGCACAAGGCGGAGGCGGGACTAGCATGAGAGCGCGGCGGGGTCCCTAGGACCTCCAGAGAGATAACGTGTTTGCCGCTCCCTGTGTTTGATTGGTTCTAATTATTAGTCAACGCTAACTGTTAGCTGTAACTAAGGAAGAGCAATCTTGTCAAAAAGATAAATATTAACGGCTTAGTATAATGTCTAAGAACTAAAAAATGGTATGCCAGTAGTGATGCCAAGGAAATATTGGATTTTTGATTCATTGGTTTATTTATTAATCGGTTATAATTAATATAACAATCGAAAATTATTTAAAACGTACGTCACTCGAGTAGTAGTAATATAATATAATACAATATAATACAATACAATGCAATGCAATGCAATGCAATATAATATAATATAATATAATATAATATAATATAATATAATATAATATAATATAATATAATATAATATAATATAATATAATATAATATAATATAATATAATATAATATAATATAATATAATATAATATAATATAATATAATATAATATAATATAATATAATATAATATAATATAATATAATATAATATAATATAATATAATATAATATAATATAATATAATATAATATAATATAATATAATATAATATAATATAATATAATATAATATAATATAATATAATATAATATAATATAATATAATATAACATAATATATCACGCTCATTCATTCTTCGTAAATTACCCATTTCTTTTCACTTACTATCGCTGTGTATACGTACGTAAAGAAAGTAGACGTATTTACGTTCATTTCGTCGTCGTAGATAATCAATTTCCCTTCATTTACCAAATGTTACGTGAGCACGAAAGAAAATTAAATTAATTAGTTATTTACAGCAGATATTGTTCACTTCAGTTTCCACGAAGAATGTTTTCGTTGACAACAGTTAAAAAACACGGGAAAATTTTTTTTAAGTTCAAAGTGAATTACGACTTTCTCATTTCATTTTCTTGAAATCGACAACTCCTTTGATAAAAATGTACTGAACAAAACATATGTTATTTGACGAGATCTACAAATTTCGAATGAAGAAGTTTTTGTTATAGTGATATTTTACGAAGTATGCGTAAGGAAAAGTTCGTTTTTTGCCACCAGTCAAGTGGCACTCCAGATTAGGCTATGTGAAATATTTATATCATTTTCTTAATTTCTTTGCCCTTGTTCTAAATACCGAATTTCATGAACATCCGTCCATTAGTTTTGCAGATGAAACATGCGAACGGACAGACGGACGGACGGACACAACCTGACCATAAGGCGTTCTTTGTTTAGTTATATATATATATATAAACATCGTCTGATTGGTGAGTGTTCACTGGGTTTCCTCATCCCAACACCTTGTTGACATCCATATATCCATTTTACCTTTCCTTTTCCGTAAGCTGTTATATATATATATATATATATATATATATATATATATATATATATATATATATAGTTATAATTTATTTATCAAGTTAGCTGCTTCGATTCCAGACGCGTTCCATATTTCCATTTGATTAACATGTAACACGTAGAAGAATAGTCATAAACATTTTAAAACTAGGTAATAGCCCGTGATATGTCTAGTCGAAATCATATATAAAAAATGGAAATTTCAAAATATTTCTCTTTCAGTGTTTCTCGACTGTCATGTATTATCCTACATAAATTTTAAAAACAGTTAATTAAACTAACCTTTTAAAATATGCAGCTACAAAAATGCGTTTTCAGTTGTCTGTCGTATATTCTTCCACGAAACAGAAATGAATTCAACCTATTAATTTTTTGAATGTTTTTTACTTTGGTTGCTATGAAAATCATTTCCCTCTCCTTCCTTCTCTCTCTCTCTCTCTCTCTCTCTCTCTCTCTCTCTCTCTCTCTCTCTCTCTCTCGTATTAAAAGCATTCAAAGCACGCTTACACCTATAAGGATTGAAACAATAATAGGATTTCGAGGTCAAACAAAGTAATTGGTAGGCCAGTCAACATCCCGTTAATATGGCATGATTTCCCCAAAATATGTGAGCTAAACGTTTAACATGAGCAATTTCGATTTGTAGGCGAAAAAAGATTAATAGAATAAGAAACTTTATAATTTTTTCTTCAAAACGATTTAGACACAAAGATGGTAGGTTAATTATTTCTAATTTTAATCTCAAAGAGAACAAAAGGCTGCACGTCGAAAAGTCGATTTTTATATGTTATTTTATGGGAAATGGAAATGTCTTCCTTGGAGTCGAACCCAGAAATTTTTTGAGGTTTTTTTTCGCCGTCACCTTATAATATGTAATTCGAGCATTACTTCCTAATGTCGAACATCTATCTTGATCCTTTATTCAGTAATTCGCATTTTATAGCGAATGGGTGTAGCGTTACATCAGACAGATCGCGGAAACTAATTGTAAGTATGTCTATATATACGTCTCAGAATTGAGATACCATCACAGAATTTACACTATTTTACGCAGAAAAGAGTGTAAATTCAAATTCTTATCGTCTATTTACTTATATAATTCGAATTCCCACGAATTGTAAGATTGTAGTAGAATTTTTCAAAAGTTTTTCACATTTCAAAAGGAAATTACCAAGGTTACTGGCATTGTTGTCCTCGGTGTTTTCAGTGCATTTACACTTACAATTAGCTTACACTCAAAACACGCACGAAGAACAATGATTGATTAAAAATTAACGTAAAAGATTTAACTTACACTTTTAGGCTTGATGTGACATAAGGAACTGTTAAATTGTTGTCGTGTATGTTGGGTGGTTCATATCGCAAAATGTTAGCATAATAATTTTCACACAAGTAAAAATATTAACTATATAGAAGTGGTTATAAAAATTCATTTTTATATAATCGCTTGTTCGTAAATTTATCGAAAAAAATAATTGCGCAGGTCTCAGCTACTTTGGTATTACTTTTTTAGAAAGTTGCCATTAATAGCAATAATTTAAGTAATATTTGAAAAAATGGTTGTTAGGTTCCTAGATGTTTAAAAAAGTCCTATGTTTTCTCAAGAATTGCTTTTTAAAAAAATCATGCATCTACAATTTCGCGCAAACCATCCAAAGGTTTTCCTTCGAAAAATAATAGACCTCTTCTTTGTATTGGTTAAAATTGCAACATTGGAGTGGTTCCTCAGAAAGCCGATGTAGTTCGACAAGCAGAAAGAAAAATCGCTAAAAGAGAATTTAAGTATAATATGATAAAATACGCGAAAAAATATCTTTTAATGACGTTAATAAAATCAATCATCATATGATGTCGTCCCGCCTTAGCGCAGTTACGTGCGACGTCATATGCTGTTCTCTCTCAAATATTTTTCTCCCATGGTGAGGATTCAACTTTGGGAAAAAGGCCGCACTGCAGGGGGGCTTAGATTCATTGTCAGTGCCTTGTGTGCTTCGTTTTCTAGTCGAATGCACCGTTCATTAGAAAACCAGTTTTTGGAATTTTTGTAGGAAATTTCATGTAAGCCTTATTATTTTTTATACACGTTGGTTTTTTTACTTCGTTCTTTCAATGTAGCGAAGGGAATAACGCAGTTTACTCGTCTATTTGAAGTCTTAATAGACGCTCATTCAATAGGAGGCAACAATGCTGGTCGTCTTGGCAACACCCGGAAATAATAAAGGTGAAATACTCCTTTAGCCAAACAATTAGAGGGTGTTGTAACCCTCTATCTGTTTGGCTAAAGGAGTATTTCACCTTTATTAATCTTAGCCAAAGTTATTGAGCTACTATCAATTAATACCCGGAAAGAGTACGAAGAAGCCATAAAGTTTCGAAAAGAAATGCGTATTTCTTACAAATGCTTCCGTATAACATCTAAACATTGCAAGAATACGATATTTTATAGATTTAGCCGTTGAATTAAGAAAAAACGGACAAATTCGGTTCATATTTAAGTATTGTAACAGCCAGCAAGGATAATCGTGTATGCGGGTAAAACCCCAATTTTGTGTCGCTTATTATAGTGCTTACGAAACGCTACGATCGGAGTAAAATGCCAGCATAACTCAAGCTGTCTCTTGCCAAGTATTAATGTCATTTGAACGAGGTAATGGAAGGGAAACGAGATGTAAGGCAGCTAAGGTTGATTCAAGAAAGGTATATATAGTATATATAATATATTTCGATATACTAATTTTAATTTATTTATTATTTCTTTACAAAAATATATTGAGATTTTTAAAATTTTACATTACCAATTCGTTTACAAAATTTTGTACCTTTTTTAAATCTTGAGATTTTTAATTTTTTCTTTAGAGCACGTGTTCCGCAAACCGTTCATTCTTAGATGAATAATGGGTTAAGACCGTATTCCAGCATAAAAAAAATCAATCCATTCAATACATTGAAAAAACATAAGTCTCTAAGGTAACAAAGATTTACCATTAAATGTCATTGTATCAAAGGTTATAAAAGGCTTTTTGATGAAAGAGAAATATGAAGAAGTCTTTTGAAACCGAAGCTCCATGCCTGAGCATGAATAAGCTCCAAGTTATTTCAGATTTTTCACTTGCTTAGGATGAATACATCAGGGCAAAATATTTGACGCAATTAAAAAAAAATTAAAGCGCTCTTCGGACTATATTTCAGGCGAAAACTTCGCTCATAAAACTGTCAGTAATGAGTTAAAATTGGAAGTTTTTACGTCACGTCCTTTCTTTTTTAAACAAAGCCGAATAGAATATTGTCATGTGCTCCAAAATTAATTTGTGTTGAATTATTTCCCCCCCCGAAAATATAATCAAAAATTGTCGCTTCAACGCTCGTATAGTGTAATTCGCGTTCCTTTTTCGGAGCAATCATTTCTAACACAACGGATCGGTTTTTTACTCTTCTGGCTCTCGAAAGAGAGAAAAGGGCAACATTAAGGCCTACCTTTATATTCAAAATTCACTCGATTTATTTTCAATGTTTCAGTCATTATCGAAGACTAAGTCTTTGAAAAGTAGCTTTGATAACGGCTAACTTTATTTTTATATTTCTCCAAAAAGGTAAAATTTCTCCTCTCTCAATCGCCTTTTCACTTAGTCATGGAGCTGCCAAACATCTATTTCAGACGGGAAGTAAGCGTATGATTGAGAAGGCCTAATTACCATGAGTGAAGACTCTTCTCTGGAGATTTATACGAGACAACGAAAGAAATAAAACCGCTCCATTCTATATTCCAGCAAAGGTAATTGCGATTTTTTATTTGACGAAAAAAACCCGCGATCTGAAATGACGTGCGTATTTTTTTCAGCTTCTCCTCCGCATCATGTAGGATTCATCGATATTTGGCAATAAAACCTTGAAACCGTACCAATAAAACTCATTTTAAAAACTAATTTACTTTCCTGGGATTGGGTACGGTTTTTTTAATCCAATAATGCTTTCAAATTTTCGACAATGATGAAAATATTTTACCAAACGCGCTCTTCCTATTATTAAATGGACCTGACGTTTCGCGAGATTTATAACGAACGATCACGTTTTAGTTAATGACAAGTGGATATTGAGTTTCCCCTTGTTATTGAGTGTTATTTTGATGGAGCCGCTGTTCCATAAATATTTTCAAACGTTCATTGAAAGTAACAGCTAATGGAAGAAGAATGAAACATTTCCATTTACTCTGACAAAAAAATCATAGTTCCTTTCCCGAGTTACTGCGTGGCTATTTTTTACAATTTATTTGTTTATATTTGAAACCGAAATATTCCACGATTGCTGTTTCTGAATAAAATGCGGAAATATGTTTTGGGCTATGTCCCATCTTCATTAGTGAACTTTAAACCCGTGTTTATCTACTCTAATATTGCCAATTTAGTTGTAACGTGAAATCTTTTTTGTGATAAGCTTTTTCATAAATTTCAAATGAAAACCATTTTAATTCGGCGACGACATCACTCCATTAATTATTTTGTTTTGCCGCAATGTGAACGCACGTGCCCGTAATTTTTGAGGAATTTTATTAACCTGATCATATTTCAATTTGTTTAATTACGGGTGCGTTTAAAATTCAATCACATTAAAAACCTCACGAACAAACATAACTCGCATACTTTATATTCAATGTTTATGAGAACAAAATGTTTTTAATGCCCAATCATGCTGGTTATTTTTCGTTAAGGTAACAATTAAAAGCGTCGACCGTAGCTAATTTTTAGAAGCGCTTATATTTTCTTAAGTTTTCCTATTTACTATCGCAACAGACATACGAACGAGTTAACCCCCGGATTTCATTTCAATCCGTCGTGACGTGAATTTCTCCTACCGCGCCGAAACGAAAATGTTTTCATTTTACAACAATTATTCTGCAAACGAAATAAAATTAACCGCAGGAAGACGCAAAATTCGATGAAAAAATCAATAAAGCCTGTCCTGGTGAAAATCGGACTTTTTTCCTCTTCATTCTTCCACGAATTTTGGAAACATTAATGATTTTCCCGAAAAACGTCCTAATAAAAATTAAATGCTCCCTAACTTAATCTAAAAAAATCGAATCTTTTATTTTGTACCGTATCTCGTCGAATTTATCATCGGATCGGAGAATTTTTCCCTTCGGACTAATTTAACTCCACGTAGTCACGTATATACCTTTTCATATTCCTCCCAATTACTCCTGTAGGATCCATAGTTTACCGTCCTTACCATCTGTGGAGGTTGGTGACCATCCAATAAAATGGCTAGGAGAATGTTGAAAGAAGAGTAAGGCAATCCTGACCCCCTTTGGCAAGCCAATGCGAGGATTTGCGGGTCGATGACTATAAGAAGGGACTAGCGTCTCGGAGGATAGCTCATCGAACGATCAACGCTATTCCTCCCCACACCCTCCTCCTCCCTTACCTCTCTACGCTCGTCATAGTCGTCACCGAATGAGGGGTCGGAATGAAGAATGGGTGGAGAGACGGGGAGGGAGGGGGGAGGAGAAGGGGGAACGGGAGGAGAAGGGGTGGAGATGGGAGAAGTGGATGGATGGGGAGGGGAATGGGAGGAGAAGAGGTAGAAGGGGGAGGAGAATGGGATGGAGGGGGAGGAGAAGTGGTCGAGGGGAGGGGAGCGGAAAAGGGGGAGGAGGAGGAGAAGGGGAGAAGAAGGGTGGAGAGGGGAGAAGGGGGTGGAGGTGAGAAGGGGGTGGAGGTGAGAAGGGGTGGAGGGGAGGGGAATGGGTAGAGGAGGGAGGGGGCGTGGAAGGAGAGATGGGAGAGGAGTGGAGGGGTGAGGATACGGGTTGGAGCGGAAGGGGGAAAAGGCCAAAATGGACAACTCCCACGATGAACGTATTGAGGCGCCACTGATTGCGATGGTCCGCCTTGAGGGAATGACAAAGAGATGGGAGAGAGAGAGAGAGAGGGACGGGAAGAGAAATTGTCATTTCCAGGTGTATTACTTTGTGGAGGATCCTCTTTCCCTTACGCGGTGCTCTAGCTTGGCGACTAGGACGCGATCCCTGGGACACGAATTCTCTCTCTCTCAATCTCTCCCGATTCCGCGCACCCCTCTTTATTGCCTGGTTCCTTTGCGTTCTATCATAGCCCACGTATTCTCGGAAATCTTTCCCAGGTGGTTTGTCGACCTATTTTTTATCTGCCTGTATTTCTGGAATTCTCGGAAAAAAATTTACGCCACGGATCCGTGGCCAAAAACCCCCGGTGACGATTCGTAGCGCACCGAAGGAGGTTTCGCCCCCAAAAATCAGGTTGAATATCAGTGACCTATTTGATTCGATGTGGGTCCGGCGTTCGGAGAGAGGAAAAACGCACTCTGGTTTTTATAAGGTTGGCCTTATTCGTCTCCTTCCAAATCGAACCACGATCCTGGAGTGGGTTGAGGGAGATGAGATCAAGTCCTCTCTCGGTCCTTCTGTATGGGCGATGAACTGGGATATATCGACCTTCTGGGGATTCATGTGGGGCGCCCTTCAATAGCAAAGGAGGACGTGCGAAAGGCCGGATTCGTTGGAGGAAAAGGGTTGAAAGAGGGAGGGGAGGAAAAAGAGGGGGAAGAGAGGAATTCTCGAGTGTTTGAAGAGTTTGCAAGATGCGTTTAAGGTTGTATGAAGGCGAGTGTGTGGGACGTGCAGGTCGCGGAAGAGCCAATGAGGCGAAGGGGGAGAGGATGGGAAGAGGGAGCGAAGGAGAAAAATTTCAATTCCGTCGGCTAAAAATATATATAAAGTGTGATCGAATCTATAAGAGCTCTAACTCTGTACATTTTATCTATATTACTTGCTGATATACGTATGCGTAGGGAAGATGCTCGCCTCAACTTGTCATTTATGTGTGTACGGTGTTTACCCGACTATAAGCCGACCTCGAATATAAGACGATCCCCATTTACAGAAGTTAATTCTGACGAAAAAATTTTCATAAGGCATCCTGAAGCAAATAAATTAAACAAGATCTTTGGACTTATTTTTGGTTAAGTCTCTGAAAATTGTAGTGCAAAGATAGATGTGATTTAAATCATGCTAAACTAGGTATAATCTCTGTCACTGTTATTTATATATTTATTTCTCGGTTCGCGAATATATAAGACGTCTTTCAATTTTCATTGAATAAAAACAGAAGAAAACCTCGTCTTCTAGTCGGGTAAATACGGTATTTATCTTTGCTACATGGGCGAAGATTCGAGCAATGGAAATATACTTATGTTTCTTATATTTGACCGATGAATTATAAATTTAAAAATTTCGGAAAGGAATGATTTGTGAGACTCGACTATAAACCTTCTATGAATCGCCGCATTTATTTCATGGCGCTGATCCAGCAATCAGTGAAACAAACGAACGTTATTTCAAGAGATATTCAAAACAAATGCTGCACGAGATGGAAGGGTTCAAGGTTTCAAGCGTTTCTTTTTTATTTTAAACAAATTTTAACATTGCTCGTCGGTAGATGTATATGCGACAGATTTTGTAACGCAAGCTCGATTTGGGCGAATGGAAATTTTTTTGATTTACGTGCCTTTTACCTTTGGCTAACGAAGCATTGATTTGTTGTATCTCCACGACGCATAAAAACCAAACCGAAAGGTCATCATTGTTGATGTAGATCGTAAAAATATTTCGATAAATTTTTAGATGTTTTTGTCTAAACGATGAAGATTTAAAAATAATTTTTAATGTTGACGAAAATGAACGAAGAAAAGTATAATCATAATTTCGGTTTATTTACTGAAATAATATCCTCACGGCTGAAGTTTTTCTGCCTAATAAATAAAATGTGAAATTGAATTTACTATGTCAAGACAAATGCCAAAATAATGAAATTAATAATATTTTTACTCCCCTGTTCGCAAAAAATAATTCCATTTCTGCAAAGTAAGTAATCAGTACGTGATATGCAGCATCAAAAAATCCTACATAATTATTAGAATTTTAACAATTACGCTTAAATCACCCATTAATCTCCAGAGGAAGAGCTTTCATGTGACTTTTCATAGATTTCTGATTGGAAATTATATAATAAGAGGCATGCAATTCTCAGCGATAGCGACGAAACCGGTTCTTCCGTTCTTGAACATAATAATTGAACGACGAGTCATACGATCAAATCTTCATGGTACAGAACATTCACTCTCCAAATGTCATAAGTCATAGCCTAGTCTCTTCGTGACTTTATTTCCTTTTGCTGCTTAAGGGATTGGATCAACGGAAATATTAGCTAAATATAATTTTTTGTGAAACTATGATAAAAATAAGAAAATAGTCCACCTCGGGCGGGATTTGAACGGCAGCTCGACGAAATCTCATACAGTCGGCACGCTGAGAATATTCCCTTTTCCTTTCCTTGCACAAAAAATTTCCTAGGCAATAAGAACCCGTTGGTTGAAGTAGAGAAGGGGAACGCCGCCATCTTGGCTAGACTTCCTTGCCTAGTGCACCCTACAGACTCAATCGAAAGAGATCAGCTCGCAGAGCTTAATGGTGAGATCAATTTCCCTCGAGTGAGTTAAAAACGTTAGCTCGGTCCTTCGAAGCTAAGCCATGCTTTTTATGCAAGTCCGATAAGATGTTTCAAGATTTTTACTATGAATAAGCCGAAAATTTGTAAACGTTTAACTTTAAGAAGTTGTTTTTTTTCGTTAAATTGTATCATAAATCATACGAGGATTTGTGTTTAGTTCCGATCTTTTGGGAAATAGATATTATAGCACAGAATATGCAAAAATTTAGAAATCGTGCTTTAAAATAAACGAAGTATGAATAAATTTTTAGTTTCAACCATAAATAATTGCGAATATGATATATTTGGAGCTTAGATTCACTGAGGGGTTATTTCAATTGCTGAAATTGTGTACGCATCCTGCGGTATGTCGGAGTTGAACGCACTAATTACCTCTTCTTTACACTCATTGAAGAAAAGTATTGTGAAAACGTTTATTATGATCAATGATACATTAGGCTTCACAATCGCAGTATTTTTAAACGCCATACGCATTAGAATAACGACGTTTTCACGAGCCAGCTGCTCCAGGTTGTAGCGTAATTAGGACGGGGTGTGAGGGCTAACTGGTTCATTCTATATCCCCTTTCTGGCTGCGCCAGGGCAATCTCTACAACTCCCCCGTCGTAGTAACATCTCTGGATAGCCCTAAAGAAACAGTTTATTGGTTTACTAGTTCTTTAACGTGTTAGCTTGCATAAGATATTGTTTCACTGGTATATTTTTCACGTAGTGATATTTCTTCAAAACAAGAAATGAATTACATCGATTTAAGTTATTTAAAATTACCCATTTTATAGGTGATCTCTTTCTAATGAACTAAATGGTTAACATTTAGTAATTAACGTTTACAATAAAACCGGACGGGTAAATATTATGAGAAAAAATGTTCTTCGTGTGGCCTAAATTCTGCTGAAAACACAATGCGGCTAATGACCAATTATTTGAGCGATTGCTTGCCGCTTTCATATTACATGCTGCGCCAGAAAAAATATTATGCTTTTATGATTTAACTATAGCAAGACCGTACGAGCACTCGGGATAAAATTTTCTCTCGGAGAAGAAGCCTTTTAAGAGATGTAAAGACAAGAGGAGGTATGTCACGAAATGCATGACAAGATATTTAATTACACAATCCTCTAAGACCCAATTTAAAACTGCTGAACTTCTTGGAGCGATTTTTTTAATTTCCTCCAAGGTCTAATTGAAGGAAGAGAGGTGAGTTTCGGAAATTCGATGTGTTTGTAACCAGGTTGTATACAAAAGCGGTGGTGAATTAATTATTCCTCTTCCGAGGGAATTCAAAAGAGGGATTTATTTCCGAGTATAGCCTGCCGTTTGCTCCACAGAGTAAGCCGTGAGGAGTCTTATAATGTGATACGAAATCTCCCAAGGCCATCGGTTCTTTTCATGGTCAATACTACATACCGCGATGTTTCGAGTTTTTTTTTGTTTCCCTTCCCACATCCAGTGGTAACCTGTTTCAATTGTACCACTTCTCCTCTCTGGGCCGCAATTACTCTCACATGTACGTCGCGTTTGTTATATATTCAAGCATCACGCAAACAATTGATATTATATTATTATACAATTATATTTTCTATAGGCGACGTTATTATTATCCCTCCTATCGCTATTTCGCGTTCATTCAAGTGCATGATACACTTATCATTAGCAAAATATAGTATAATCTTTGGACATGGCTATTCCTGGCTTCGAAAAAGCGACATTTATGTATCCCTTATAACAAATCATCTCCCTTGTAATAAAGGAAGAGCGTCATAAATTTCAGATTACTTTCGTTGTCGATTTATAGCTAGTAATGAATGCAAGATCCTCATACTACGTTAAGGGCCGTTATTTATTTAAGATAATCTAAATGAAATGGAGATAAATCCTACTTCAAAAGAATACGCACGTTATAGCTCCATACCTTCGTAATAACTTCCTTATTAAAAGATTTTAAATGATATATTCATGCGAGTGAAAATGCTAATGGCTTGTTGATATTAATATTTATGAAGACTTAAAGCATATATCCGGAAACTATCTTCTGTGAATGAATGGGATTAAATCTACAAAGAAAGGTTGAGTTTATACCTTTAAAATTGAGTATTTTAAAAGAATTCTCAAGTTTATGGACATTAAATCCTGAGATAGCATTGTCCTTCTCCGTTTCATCGAAGGTCTCGGTTACATGCTCACTCAAGTTTTTGCAATAATAATAAGAATGTTTTTGCGGTACCATTTTGAGACGAATAGGATGGCTTAACCTTCATAGATGCGTGATCTATGTTTTTAAAAGTCTTTTGCCTGCCTCTTTGGTTAACAAACTCAAGTGTTGGCATTTTATCAAAGAAGTCAATTTTGCTTGGTGTAAGTAATTTACTTTATAGCATCATACACTAAATAGGCCTTTTGCAATTTTGAAGTCCCTTCTGTATGAGTGAACGGATTTAATCATGTCTGACTTTAAAATATATAATTTATGTTTCATATTAAAATATAATCAAGCTTATTTGATTCAAACTCGTGGACATATTTTGAGTAGGCAAGCGTTCTGCCTGTTTTTCTCATCCATAAATGCTATGCTATAAGAAATTAATGCTTAGGAATTAATTAGAAATGATTTACGCAATCTATATATAGAAAACTGATATAAAACACGCATGTCAATCTGTATCATTGCGCTGTGAATTTTGTCAAATGTAAGCACTGGGACGATAACCAGCGTGGAAATGCAAAATTAACACTTTCTCAGCCAAGGTCGTAAAATAAATAAAGCGGAAATTTCAAAATTTTGAATGGTTGTACTCAGGGCTAGATCAGGAGAACCATGAGCCCCACGCACAGCACCTTTAACCCTCAGAATACCAAGGGGCAAGGGCGGATCCAGAAACTTCCCAGGGGGAGGGGGGGCGATCGCCCCAAGGCGCCTCCTCCTTCTTGATTCCGCCTCTGCCGACGACCACACATTTTGAAAATCTCTATCCCTATCAAAATCTATCTTTCCCTTGTCATACTCTTAATATTTGGTGTAGAAACAAGAAATATTGCGCGAAATGAATTTAAGAATCTACCAAGTTTAGTGAATTGGGTCGTCCAAGGGGAGGGTGATCCGCCACTGCCAAGGGGGGTAACAAGATTACCCCAGGCGCTAATTTTTTATATTTTCCATAAAAAATTCTGATTTTTATCCTCCTATGTTATTGTCCTATAATGTATGAAGAGCATAATTACGTAAAAACAGAAAGTATCTAACAATTTCTGGTATTTTTAGGAACAGTATTCCTCATCGAAGAAAATTAAAAAAATCGGTTTAAAGAGCCTGGAATAGCACTAATATACCTGTTTGCCGTTTTATAAGCCTCTAGTTATCTTCTAAATATCTTACTTGGTACAACAGGTGAATGGCAATTGTTAAATCTACAGAATTCATAATCGTATAGAAACAACAGAAAAATAGTTACTAATAATTTAGAATGTCTTACATTACATTATACATTACATATTATAATACATTTATTATGCAGGCAGAATAGTAACAAAACTATTAGAATGATTGCTGCTAACCACAGAGTCAAGAGTTCGAATTCGGCAGGGCCTTTTCATGCACGCCTAGACCAACCAACCAACTCATAAATAACCAATGAAACTTTCAATGAAAAACACATCTGGTTTGCAATTGTATGCATCTATTGTAAAGTTCTTTATTTGATGTACTAAGTAGACTGCAAAAATAAAATTATTTTCACAGAATTTTTTATTACCATAATTGTTTAAATAAAAATAATTTTCGGTATGCGTAGTTGAAATGACTAACAAATTAATTTAATCATCAATTTTGATGAAAAATGTTTAGTTACAATATAAATTCGGGGGGTAATTCAGTTACCCCCTTTGGTAGGATCGTGGTGCGAAATACCTTGGTAGTCTGAGAGGTAAGGCCCCGCCCAAATTATAAATTTTTTACTAGCAATAGATTATTCCAAAGTGACAAAACCAAATCATAAACTTGTAAAAAGTTATAAGTTATTGAAAGGTTTGCGATCTGTGCGGCAACACTTTCAAAGTGTTTCCTCGAGACGAGATAAGATAGGATCGGAACACAGTGGACTCCATTGTCCTCTGGACGCCACGTACATGTGTGTTTTGCGTACCTCTTAATCCGACCCTGGACACCAACTATGAACAGTGTCCGCGATGAATCATTAGGATGCGTACGGCGAAACAAAAGAATATCGAGAATCGCAGTGCTTATATATTCCTAATGTAGGGAGAGAAGTAGTACTGACCATGAACAATGTCCGCGACGAATCATAGGATCTTTGCGGGGAAATAAATGAGCATCAAGAATCGCAGTGCAAAAATATTATAAAGGTAGGGAGAGAGATGGTACCTACCATGAACAGTCTCCGCGACGAGTCATTGGGATGTGTGCGGGGAAACAAATGAATATCGAGAATCTCAATGCATATATATTCCAAATGCAGGGAGAGAAGTAGCACCGACCATAAACAGTGTCCGGTATGAATCATTAGGATATTTGCGGGGAAACAAGCGGACATCGAAAATCGCAGTGCAAAATTATTCCAAAAGTAGGGAAAGTTGTGTCATCAACAACTAATTGTGTCCGCGACGAATAACAGGATGTTTGCGGGAAAACAAATGAACATCAAGAATCGCAGTGCAAAATTATTCCAAAAGTAGGGAGTTGCAGCGACCATGAACAGTGTTCGCGACGAATCATAAGGATGCTAGCGGGGAAATAAATGATCATCAAGAATCGCATTGCTAAAATACTCCTAAGGTAGGGAGGGAAGTGGCACCGACCATGAACAGTGTCCGCGACGAACCATTAGGATGTTTGCGGGGAAACAAAGGAACATCGAGAACCGCACTATAAAAATATTACAAAGGTTGGGAAAAAAGTGGCAGCGATCATCAACTGCCTCCACGACGCATCATAAGGATGTGTTTGGGAAAACAAATGAACATCGTGCGCCGCAGAGCACAAAAATATTCCAAAGGTAGGTATGGAAGTGTCACCGAACATGAAGAGGTTCCGCGACGAATCATTAGCATGTATGCCAGGGAAAATATCCACATCGAGAATCGCAGTAAAGGTAAAGGTCGCATGAACAGTGCCAGCGACGAAACATTCGGATTTTGCGTGGAAAAATTTGAACATCGAGAAACGCAGTGCTTAAATATTCCAAAGGTTGATAGAAAAGTGTCACCGACGATGAACAGTGTCCGCGAAGTATCATTAGGAAGTTTGAGGGGAAACAAATGAATATCGAGAATCGCAGTACTTAAATATTCCAAAGGGAGGTAGAGAAGAGGCACCGACAATGAACAGTGTCCGCGAAGTATGATTAGGAAGTTTGAGGGAAAACCAATGAATATCGAGAATCGCAGTGCAAAAATATTTCAAAGGTTGTGAGTGAAGTGTCACCGACAGGGTCGGATTAGAAAATCCATGTCGACGCACAGCACCTTATTGTCCCACCTAAAATTTGAAATTTGTAAATAGTAACAGATTATTGCAAATTGTAAATTTAGAATAAGTAAGAAGTTATTGCAAGGTTTGTGATCAGTGCGGCAACACCTGGAAAGGGTTTCGTCGAGACTTGTAATGAGATACGAGCGGCCCTCTATGTGCTCCCTTATCTTCCGGAACCCACGCACTTGCGTTTTTTACGTACAGCTTTATCTGTGGTCTTAGCTACGAATTTGTTTACAATTCAAGGCTATCTTTTGTTGTTGATATATAAATGTGCATTAGCGTTCATATTAAAAATGTCAAATTTAGGTACCTAGCGTAGAGTCTATCGCGCAGATATTCACAAACGTGTACCTAGGCAGTCGTGCATTAATTTTTACCAGATAACATACACCCATACTCACACAATCTCAAAATTTAGTTTACATAGGCATGAATATAACGTATTTTAAGGAATTTTTATCAACATTTTTACGCGTCTTTGCACGAAGTGAACGCATATAGCGGACGTATTCTGATGAAATTTTGTAATGGGAAGTTTTACTAAAATATTTCGACGGATTCTAATTTTTATTATAATCGGACCATAATTACCACCTCTTTACATGAAGAACTACATGTAGCTTACAATGTGCGTGTTTCAACTCGGTAACCGCAGGACGTATTTTGATAAAATTTGGTATTGGGGAACTTTACTAAAATTTGTCGATACCAATGAACGTGTGTATTTTTGGCTAATCAACCTCTTGGTTTATATTATTATAGATATCGAAGAACGCATTTGGAAACCTTGTGTATTCCGACATGGAGTTAACCTTTCCATGCTTGTTACTATATAATCACGCACCAAATTTCTTCATATTAAAATGACAATTTATCAAAATACTTGAGAGCAGTGGAGTCCAACATTTTTACATGGCGGGCCACATTCGTAGTTGTGAATGCTTTGGAGGGCCGCATTGGAAGTCACGAGAGCTCCGGCGAGCCGGTTGAGTGTTTACATTAGATTACCAAGGGATTCTGTGGTCTCATTTTAGTGAAAATCAAGTCTAAATAAATCACTATTGTTAAAGCTCCACCAGTCAAGTCAAGGTTTTGAGACGATAATTTTACTGAAAAAAATATGAAATTGTCTATATCAAATTTTACCGATCATCTTTTCATCATAGCTTCGCGGACCGCATAGAGCGCTCTTGGGGTCCGAATTTGGCCAGCGGGCCGAGGGTTGGAAACCTCTGCTTTAGAGTAAATCACACATGCCTCGAAGGATATACTCTGCGGAAACAATGGATTCAAGGATTCCGTGAAAATGTGTACCTACATGAATAACTGAAAGGATGTGGTTTAATCTACTTTATAGCATATATCAACAGAAACCATTTACTTCTATTTCATATATGTTTTGTTATTGCAATTAAATATTAACATGGTTGATATCAGGCGCGCATCCAGGATTTCTCTTGTGGGGCTCAAATTAAAAAAATATATTCCACTAAACGTTTATTAAACAACATTAATTTACACCAAACCGCAATAATATTGTATTATACAATGTTTAATGTTTTTATTTGAAACGTTCAATTTTCTTTTTCTTTTCTGTAATTCATTAAAACATATTGAGGACTAATTTTAATGTCTCAGTGTATATTTAATAGTGATAAACTATTTAAACGGTCTTGAATCATGGCATTTCTCAAATGTCTTCAGTCTTCGCAAAGTCGAAAACGATATTTTACTGCTGCATGTAGTAATAGGAAGTGTGACAAATATTTTTGGCAATATAAATATATTGGGATAAATTAGTTTATCACACTTTGCTAGTGCATCCATGGCGTTCTCGGGCGGCACTATTGCAGATGCTGAATTTTCATAACGTTTGTACCACATTCTAAGCTCTGCTTTTAAGTCACACTTATTTGTTGAAAGCAAATCGGTAGTGTAGAACTCAACAAGTCCCAAAAAATCGTCCATTTGAGATTGTTTTGGTATTCCACCTTTAGGTAGAATACTGCTAAATTTGAGAAGCACTTCCCGATGCTTCGAAAATCTCTCATTCAGCTGACTTAACATATGGTCTGCGAAGGGAATAAATACAGACATCCGATAATATTATTCCGTAGTTTAAGATGGAATATTTGCGCCTTGTTGACGATTTATGCAACTCCTTGATTTATTTACCAATAGATACTGCTTCTTCAGATGCCGTTTGATATAGTTTTAAATTCTTCTTCTGAATTTGTTCTCATAATTTTTATTTGTTCATCGACATCACACACATGATTTAGTGCTGAATAAAGGTCACCGTCAACTTCATGTAATAATCTGCACAACGAAAATGTGTAAAAAAAATGTTTGAAGCGTCTTGGTTCTGCCAGGTACTTATTTCTTCAAGATTATAGAAAATTGCATCAAACAGTTCAATCATCACCATTACGGATTCATGCCGTTCTAACCATCTTGTAGGTGCAATTTTTTCTTATTCTATTCAGTAACATGTTCATTAATTTAAGTTCGAGTTAATTCACAGAGCGATATGCAGAACAGAAAACAAAACACGCAAAAATAAATTGCACGGCCGACTTTTTCACGATTTTGTACTCGATAAAATGACAGAGTTGTCGTATTTGCTTCATTGATGATATACGAAAGTTTTTGATTATACCATAGCATTAGATATAGCAAACCATGAGTTGAAATTTCCATTTTTATTATACAAAAATCTTCGCATAAGGTAACTACATACCTTCGGGCAAAATAATTTGCAAAAAATGAGAATATAAAAATATAAAAAAATTTCATTGAAAGATAAAACAACTACTGTGACAGTGCAATTTAAATTGATATTTTCAAATCAAATCAATCAATGCAATCAATAGTTGTTTTCTAAGACGATGAACGGACCACTCAACAGGGCTAAACTTATAAAATTTGAAGCACTCCAACTTTCTGACTGTCTTCTATTGTGACCGATGTAACTTCTGAGAGATGGATGATATCACTCTTCGCAAAAAAATCAGAGGAAGTTAATAACTGTCACGATCAACGACTAGTTGATAGTTATGCAACTTGCACCACGAATTATACACAAAATCAAATAAATACACAATGACTAAGAGCCCTTTCACACTGCCTACTTCACAATACTGAGAGACTTGGATTGAGCTTGAGTTAGTCTTAGCTCGAAGTCTTGAAAGAGATTGGTAGAGTTCTGGTCAAGACAGTGCTATCAATCAAACACCAGATAGCTTCTTAAATCACCCATGGACGTCACCCTTTTTCCTCTCTGTTGACAAACTCTCCCGTTTCCGAAAAAGGAGGTGCATTTCCCGTCCTTAGTGTCTTCTTCCCAGAATCAGCATTTCTCTAATACACGGACCAATACCGCCACCCCCATTGTCCATTGGATGTGCCACCAGACATACGATTCCCTGGTATAGGCAGCAGGAAGGTCGCCTGTGACTTTTGCCTACGCCTTGGGCATCCACGCACACTTACATCACTTGTCGCTCGAGAAAAATTTATGTCCTTACGGGACCCTGGGCGACCGCTCGTTTCGCCCTTCCCTACAGTCGGCTATGGGTCCAACATAAAATCGTCAACGTATCATTTCAAAATTCTTACGAGAGAAGACGACTTTTTGAAATATTTTAACAATGGGAACGGAAAGAGCTTCATTTTGCATCAAGTGAACGGCGTTCCTATGCGAGCACTGTTCTTAAAGGAGAACATTTATTGTTTTTGGAGGTGGGGCTTTAGTCCCTCCCCCTCTGGGTGCTCGCCTGGTCGATATAAATAAATTTATATAGTATCATACACTGGAGAATTATAGGGTTTTGGTGAATATTGAGGTGCCTGTTTGGCACAGCTGAGTACATATGTTGCTGTGCAAGACTTTCATTAGTGGGAGAAGTATGGCCCGGTGTCAACAGAAAGATTTCCAGTTTACCTCCCTCCCCCACCTCCGCCTCCCCAAAAAGGCTTCAGATTTAATTTTTTTGTTTTATTATTTAAAAGAAATGTTACGTTGATTATGACATCAACAAATTTTGCCGCAACTTTAAAATTACTTGATTATATCTATTTAGTTGTCTTTCGCCTTCTTCAACCTTAAGTTGAATCTTGATTGGGAGATGGAGTGTGGTGAATATAATGTATTTTTTTATTTTTTTATACGAAATAAAACGTAACTATATTCATTTATTATTTATCAGTTTTGAACTTTACTCTGGTGCACCATAAAAGACCCAATTCAACTATTTCACATATCTTTAAGTCACTATTTAAATAAATTATTCATTATTAAAAATTATTATTTTTCTACAATTTTTGTAGTACATTTTCATCTTTTTAAAATCTTTTTTCAATTTAATTTTACCAATCAAACATTTTGGGCTGTTAGATGGTAGTGTTATTATATTTTTTGTTTAACAGGTGGTCAAACATTAATATATCATCTTGGAAGGGCCACTCTATGGATCTCATTTCTTTATTTGTCATTTGCCTTCTTTGTTTGTTTTTGTTATTTGTTAATTCTGTTGTCATTTACGCTAGTATTTTAGAGGGCATCAGAGTAAAGTTTAACCGTTTTCCTGCATGTCTTGAATACTTTGTTATTGTGTTATATTCCTTAGATATTTTTGTGAGAAGAGGATTATGGGGTTCCGCGAAGCGGTGTCGTTTCTAAAGGGTTCCGCACTTCCAAAAAGGTTGAGAAGCTCTGAATTACCTCAGACACATTCAGCAAGGGAAAGAAACCGTAAATTTTCCTACTTCTTCGAGGTACTTCGGATGAAGAATATTTCGGTATGTAGTTGTTTCGTAGAATATGTAGGACGTAGAAAACGAAACGAAATTGGTGATCACTTACAGTCCAATGGCACATCACCTCATCCGGTACAAGTAAGCAATGTTGTCAGAAACCAATAAAACTATTTCCGAATTATCTGACAATATACCAGCCAATATTGGTAAAAGAGGGGATCCTATAAAAAGTCCTTCTGTTTATTATACTATAAAAAGCATTATTGAACAGGAAGTGATTCCGTTCCACTTCCGCTTGAAGTAAAGCTGCATTTCTCGTGGATTTCTGTAAAAGTGTTTTGGCGAAGGAAACCCCATCATTTGCCAGGACACACCTAAACAAATTGAAAACATCGAAATAGACGAGTATTGCATTTTCTGATATAACTTATTTTTTAAATTATTCCATAACTCAATGGGATTTTGAATCCTAAATTCTTGAGTGAACTTTGTTCTTGGACGAAAAGGGGTGTTAAGCCTAAAAGCAAGATTATATACTGGCGCTGATATACTAGCCACGACAGGTCTAATGGTTTTGCTATTTGAATCATACAGCTTAGGAAGGTCGTATAACTGAGGCGGCAGAAGATTCGTGAAAAGTTGAAGTGGAAGTATTAAAGGGAGTATTTAAGCGGAAATTGTCCTGATTTATTTTAATTCGTGTTATTGAACGATTAAATTTTCAATCCTTATGAATTTTTAAGTTTATTTTCCGCAAATGATAATAATTGGTCAAAATCTTGCACTATTAGTTTGAATGCTCTCTCTACAGGATATATATATATATATATATATATATATATATATATATATATATATATATATATATATATATATATATATATATATATGCATTTGCCATTCCTTGCAGTTAGCAATATCTCAAGCAGGATTTGACATTTTGCCAAGAAACTTGGAATTTATAATTTTTGAAACTTACAACTGGTTTAGTAAATCCACATTAAGGCAAGAAAATTATAAAATATTGTATAATAAGATCAAAAATGGTTGCGATAAAAAAAATTGGTTGCTCATGCCAAACTCGCTGGATTTCAATTGAAGTTGCTGTATGAAGAATACTTGAACAATATGAGGAACTGAAATTTCATTTTAATATTGCACGCAATTCAGAAAAATGCTATGCTGCTGAAATATTGCATTCATTGTATTCTGATGAAACCCATTTAGCGTACATGCTATTTCTCAAACCAATATTAACAGAAGTTCAGCAAGTAAATAAAGCTTTTGAAGCTAATAATGTCGACCCCACTAAATTATTAAAAGACCTCACAATATTTATTAATTCAGTTGGAAGAAAGTCGGTTTTACTGCCATGCACACTAGATCCATTAACTGATAATGTAAATGTTTATTTTGATCTTAGGCCATATTTGGGATATGGATTTGAAAACAAAGTAATGGAATTTAAACAGACAAATAAAATAACATCTGCTAAAGAATGTGCATTAAGGAAAAGTAGTAGGGAATATTTAATGGCATTATTCATCCATATAAAGCAAAGACTACCAGAAAATATTAAGTCATTACAAAAATTTGGTCAGTTGAAGGTGAACGTAAAGCTGCTAAGGAACCGATAACACCACTTTTAGAAGAGTTTAAAATTCCAGCTCATACTGTAAAAATTATTGCTCAACAGTATAATATAATCAATTTAGTTGATTGGGTAGAAAAGTATCGTAAAATTCTGGCACGAAGTAAATTCTTTCAAAGATTGCATGAGAGAAAATCCATTTAAAAATATTTTTGAAATAGCATTGAGTTTATTAATATTGCCATGGTTAAATGCTGAAGCGGAGAGAATTTTCAGTCTATTTAATCAAAAATAAGACCAGAAACCGCATCGGAGTTAAAATGATGAATGCAATATTGCCAGTGAGATATGGCCTGCGACGTCATAATAAATGTTGTAATGATTATACCGGCCTCGGTGGCGGCGGGGTAACGTCCTCGCCTGCCAATCCGAAGGTCGCGGGCTCAAATCCCTCCTAGGTGGGTTTTTCTCCACCTAGGGCATGGATGTTTGTGATCGTCATTGTTGTTATGTCAATTCTAGGGCATGGATGTCTGTGTTTGTCTATCGTTACTGTTTACATATTCCACTGTAAAATGGCTTCAAAAGCTGTATGTGGAATTACCGAATAAATAAAAATTAAAAAAATTAAATAAAACTACTTAACTGTGTATTACAAATCATAGGAACAAGCAAAGCATATCCAAAAGAAAGTGATGACGATTGTGATTTTTAGTAATATTCTGTTGAAATAAAATTTTTAATTCAATAATAAATTCTAATTCTAAACTTTATTTATTTAGTTGCTTTTTGAAACAGGGCCTTGGCCTATTTTAGTCTAAATCTGAGGGATTTTTCACAATGAATTAGCGGATTTATTTTTTTGTCGGTGGCAACACTGGTGATAGCAAATGAAAACCAAGCATTACAAAGCGATAACACTTCTTTCGGCAATTGTGCACTTACCCCCCAGCACATTTTCGCATGCGCTTTTTGTTCTTCTTTTGTTCATTCAAAGGAAATGCTTTAATTTAAATGGATTAACCACTGAAATGGAATATTGAGTACGTGACGCACGGATGGTTTCTTACGTTCTGAAACTAACATTTCCCAGCCGCAAAAAACACTAGCATTATAAAGAGGTAATATTTCTTTTATTAATTACGTTCGAAATGCGTAACAGAAAATCAAAACCTAGCGTAGAAAGTGATAAAATTTCTTTTAATTGTTTAAAATACGTCACAAAAAATGAAGCAAAGTGGTAACATTTATTTCAGTAATCGCGTTCAAAATACGTGGCAGAATACCTTACGTTTACAAAATTATAACAATTCTAAGATTTACATTAAAAATTCGTAATAATAAATGAAACCCTAACAAAACAAAATAACTTTTTCCTAAATTACGTTCAAAATATGTACAAATATCATAGCAAATGAAAACCTTACATTCCAAAATGATGGCACTTCTTTAAATTTTAAACTCAAGTTTTGTCATAAAAAATAGCGGCGTTGGCGGTGAAATTCAAACTGAGCTACAAAATAGTTGGGATTCATCACGTTTTTCACTTCGAAAATTGCTAATAACGAGCATTATAATATAACATAATAATAATGTCTTTCTCTAGGGCGCCAAAGGTTAAATTGAACTTCGAAACAAAAAAGTAGAGGGTGTTCGCGTTTGTTTTCATCGCAAACGCGACGCGAAATGCAAATAATCGGCACTAAACAGAAGTAATGGTCATATAAAATTTTGTCGCGAAGTGCAAATTCGCGAACCGCAAGCACGCGAAGTTCAAAAAGGTGGTGTATTGGGATCTCCTTGTGGCTGGAATCCGAACGGTGATTGTCGAGTAAAACCACTCGCTTGTTTCGGCTACCAGAATACGTATAAGGCTGAAGGCGGTTGCCTTGCAGTCGAAATGAACATTTCATTTCACAAACAGTTGTTTGGGAATCAAAGACAAAATTCTTATCGATTCCAATTCCCAGTATCTATAATTGGTACATTTTTCGACTATTATTTTTTGCTTTAACTTATTTTTTCTTATTATTATGCAAATTGAAATATAATTCCTTACGCTGATACAGCGATTCGGGAAAAAATGCAATCGATCTTCTTACAAAATGAACTATTGCAGGGGTAATTTTGTGAAATCCCTCCATATTCTAAAATAAAGAAAACAGATACGTACACACGACTCCCTTCTTTGCCGGTGCGAAATATCCCTCTGCTTTTTAGTGCAAAACAAAACCTCGGACAGGTGCGACTTTGATCAAGGGTTGGGGAGGATGTGTTTAAAATAGAATTCTAATCAAAGCTCGAGGATTAACAAAACAAAGCGAGTTTTATCCAATGGGAGAAGCGCCCTTGTTTTGTTACGCATATGTATTTATTTGGCTGCCTGCGGCTCAAATTCAACGCAAAGGTAATTTTTGTCGTGAACTTGTTAGAAATAACAAACGTGAAATACCATGCCCGATGGGACTGATGGCAAAATTTAGTTTAATCATGCATCAACGTTGCTTGTGATACGATGAAGACCTAGTGCATGAACGGGTCACGTGGCTGCAAACGTTTTTTACCGCAATCGCTGAATTTTTTATTGGAATTCAAAAAACAATTCTATGAAAATATATAACAATACAAAAGTTTTGGGGAATTTATGGAATGTCTTGCGGTTTAATGATACGATAAGCCAAATATTTCTCGTAGTGGTTAAATAATTTAATTTATTACGGCTTTGGGAAATTTTGTCGCATTTTTTCAATTTAATATTCCATCATTTAATTCATCTGAGAGGCGAATACTATTAAAATCACAACCTATATCCATTTATTTTATAGCTACATTTCATAAGGAAACCTCTTTAAAATGTATATCGTTTTAGCGTTATCTTTAACGGTACAAAATCCAAACAAAAACGGCCAATTATACTTAAAATAAACAATTTGCATTCCAGGCGCTTTTAAAGAACGTGAGCAAAAATTCTCTATTGTCTGCAAAAATTAGTCTTTAAAACCGACCGCCGTTTCTGAGAATAAATACAAAAATATTAAAATATTCCTGCTTTAGAGATTTTAAAACCAGGAAACATTTATAAGAAATAAGAATGGATCATATTCATTAGATATTTTTAGTCGCATAGGCAAAAAGACAGATATTGGGAGGAAGAATCGTACTTTAAGTACAACATCACGAAATTTAAAAAAATGCATTTATAGCGACAGTTCCACGAATGAAAATAGGAGGAAAACGTTTCTCAAATGAGAAGGTAACATGGTGAGGCCGGATGAAAAAATATTTAAAATAAAACAATGTTTAAACTTGAACATACAGCACTTATGACGAAGGTACGACAAAGAAGATCTCCATTGAGTGGTTTATGCCACCACTGATAAAAACTACGAAATTTAAATTCACTTAGAATATTCTCCTTTAATACCGTTGCCACGACCAGGTAAAATGTTGGATTATTTCCATTTCATAAGGTGTCATTTAGTTTTTAAATGTCATCTAAAACCACTTGCACATATCGAAAATATTAAATTTTACTCTATCCATAAAATTTCTTTCTTTCTATTTTGAATCAAAAGAGAAATGTTCGCCGTAACCTTGAAAGCTTAATTTATGACAATATGACCAAAATCAGAAATGACGAAGGTATAGCACGAATGTTTAAAGCGGAATGCGATATGAGAAAGCTTTCAATGACTTGTAAATACAATTATTTTTTACAGAGTATTCTAAAATTTCTCCAGAGACAATGTTGACACAAAAAGTCAAGGTAGACTTTGAGGTGGTAAGGAATTAAAAAGAAATAATAATTGAGCTCTCGTTATGGATTGAATCCGGTAGAAAATTCAGGTATTACTAACAACCGTAAATGGTTTGGTGCGCATATTGGCAACAAAACGGCCACCATCAGCGGTGATTCACCAATGATAGGTGCTTCGTTGTAAGAAGATGAGCACCATCTGCTTTTCCGATCTTTTTCGCGGGTATTGAAGCTACTCAATTATTAATGATAAAGAATGTTAAAGTTAGTTTTCAATCGAAGGGTAAAAAAATAGACGAATATAAGAATATGGATTCTGAGCAGCGTGGTGGAAAAGATAACGAATATAAAACGGAGGCATTTGGAATGGATAAACTTCTTTGTGAGGTAGTAACTTCGATAATGATAATGAATTCATGAATTCTTTTTGAATGTAGGGCACATTTTCTCCAAAGTTTCGGTATGATTATAACTAAACGATGTACTCTAGAGCAAAACTTTATACGTTTTTAAAGGGGGCAACCGCTCTTTTCAACAAATGACACTGGCATAATGAAGAAATTGAAAGTAAGGGAACATTATTCAACTAAAAAAACACCAAGTTAATTTTTATTGATAGAGATTTTTGTGAATGATAAAAATTTTAATATATTAGCTTGAGTCTTTTGATTGTTCAAGTTTCCACAAGTTACATACTTTCTCTATTACCCTCAAGACTACATCATGTTAACTGGTTTAATTTTATTTGCTTAACTTGAAAAGTACGCTATACTAACAGGTTTCAAAGCAAAGCTACCACAAAACCTAAGAACAACACTACATTCCTCTCGCTACCGCCTGGTGACGCCACTTCGGTTTTTATCGAGTTTACGCCACCTTAGGCTTTTGGAGGCACTGAAACAGCTCCTCGATGGCAGCATCTGGCAGTAATAACACATAACGACAACCAATCAATCTTCGTGCATTTATTATGAGCAGTATTCTACTCCTACCGAATGCAACGAAATACATCAAATTTTCTCATCTGTTATGGGAGTTTTCAGGGATCAAATGTCTTGGTTGTGGAGGGAAGGAGATATTGCACGTGCCCCAATCTCTCCTTCGCTCTCTCCGCTCCTACGCTAATGGATATCCAGCCACTCAGTCACCACATGCCACCCCACGGGAAAATTACTCTTTATTGAATTTGAAGCACTTCCGCCAAATGTAGCAACCATTACCGATTATGTAAACGCGACATGCGTGCTCAATCAGTACCGCAAATGAAAGGACACGAAATTACAGGTCGCTAATTTTTTTTCCTCTATTAGATTTACCACACTTACTTGTCGTATACTTTTCTTGTTACTAATGTATGGCTGACATTTTTCATTTGACATGAAGGAATTCTGTTAGCTAAGAAGAATCTTTTGCGAAATTTTATCCTTGTTTCTGTTTGGATCTAGACCGCGCAAAGTCAGCGTTCCGTCCTGAAGGGACGTTATGTCGTTGGCCCTCTTGGTGCTCTTCGTTAAGAGTAGGCTAATGCCGGCACCGGGTTTCCCTCCTCCCTTGTGAGTGTGGTCGGTGTGGAAGAAGCTATAGCTATAATAATCCAAGAGGTTGATTAGCCAAAAATACACACACACACACACTCTCTCTCTCTCTCTTTTGCTCTAATCCTAGACGACAGAATTTTTGCAGTTTCTTGCAGGTAGATACCAAAGGTGGGTTATTATCATTACAAATTTCCTGTTTTATCTTTTTTAGGATATTTCCTTTCCTTTTACATGAGTTTACTCAAAAGTTTGGATTCTGGTTTTCACAAAAATAGATGGAACTGAAGACTTACATATATTTATTAATTCGAGGCTGCGGAAAGGTAGCCAAGAACAAGAGCCTCAGATTTTATAACTAAACTAATAAAACAAGAACATGTATCATGACTGAAGCAAAATCTCGCAGAGCTACGGGTTTCAAACTTTTAAAAGTATTTTTAAAATTTGAATTATAAATCTGTCAGAATGTTTCGCATTCTAGGATTTCAAATAATATATACGAATATACTCAGGGGGATTCCATATTCCATTCATGCCCAGGTAATAGGCACGAGATCTGCTGCGAAAATCAGAAAGTTTCACAACGAAGGAGTTGATTAGTCATATGGGAATGCCATTTTAAGAGCCGTCCTTTACGCATCGCCGCTTATAATGCAAAACTGAATTCTGATACGGTAACATTAGTCCCATTAGTGTTAGTTACGAATCGCTACAAAGCTACGAAACAATCAAGATCTTGATATATTGACTGAACATCTCTTCAATAGCCTTAAGGTTATTTAGGAAAACAAGAAGCGCATTTTGTATACAAAACAGCCGTAATCAATGTGATTCTCCGAAAAAAATCTACCATCGGTGAATCACCACTGATGACGGCTTCTTTGCAGCCTAAATTCGCTTCCTCCCTGTTTCCCTAATTTTTTACGGTTTTTTGAGGGATATATTGCGACAATTTTAGCCATAAGGTGAGATCGATAGTTCTTCATTGAATCTTTATATATTATTTATCTATATTTACATTTTATTTGAAGACGACTATCACCCTCTCCGCCCAAGCGAAATTGCATCTTTTATCATTACAAAAGGAAGGAACTTAAATTCAATCAGCAAATTGCCATTTCCGCCACTATCTGCACAAATTCCTGCGGGGAGAAAGGATTGAATGGAAAAATCCTGTGGAAAAACTTGCATAAAAATGACGAGGAGGCGGCTATCCACACTGTTATGAATGGCATGTGTCGCTTGTACGCACTAAATGGTTCTCGATAAAGTCATTCCATACACTTTGGGATCATTATAATTTTATTGTTCCGCCATTCCATTAAGGGAGTTTGATGGAATACATACCACCAAATCCAGCCAAATCGATTTTGCCCTTAGGAATCACAATATGTACTGCTCCACTGTTTTCCATAATTGATTTCGAAATTACAAACGTCGCATGGTTTTAACTTCAAATGAGAGGAGAATTATCGAGCGCTTTGTCAAATTAAATCAAGAATGCCGTGTAGCTAACGAAGTTGCCTCGAAATTAAGTATGAAATTCATATTTTTCCATACACTTCCCGTTTAAGTTACTTTTTTCCGGAACAAGAAATTTCGAATCCTTCTAAAGAACGCCGTTTTTCACTGTAACGTCTCCACATTTAGGTTTGTTACTGTTGGGTCAACCATAAAACGACCCTTGCCTCGGGATGAGTCCTGGGAGAGGCGGCTTTCCTCAAACTGGAAGGCATTTCACTAATTGGCATGAAGACGAACCGAATGAAGACATGTGAATTTTTCACGAATGTTCACTTTAATGGATGCAGTTTCCGGTACAAATAATTACCGTTACCATAAGAAATCACGGAGTCGATTTGAATCGACTGAAATTAGGTTCCGGTATATACGACAGAACGATTACACTTTATGGATGGCTACTTTACTTATTAAGCGGCTGCGCGAACCGAATGTAAATTTTAGCCACAAAGTAGCCGTCCTCAGCGGCAGTTCATTGACCTTTTATTCTAACTTCTAACACTTGTTCGACCGTTTCATGGCTGCAAAAATTGCATAGTTATTCTACAGCAGTGGTTCCAAAACTGGGTGCCGCGACACACTGGGGTGCCGTAGTTGATTTCTAGTGTTTCTGTGAAAATCTTTGTATACCTAGTATATAAATAAACGGTTTAAAAGTATTGATAGGTCATTATGGCAATAATTTTTCCTTTAATAAATTGAACAATATATAGTACCAAAAATGTGTGCGTCCTAAGGTGGAAATGCTAGTACATAAAAATATAATATCCTGCTTCGAGGCTGGGTTGACGCGAAGTACTTTCTTTCTTTGTTTGGAAGGATGCCGCGCCAGAAAAATAACTTCGGGAACCACTCACTGCTATGGATTAACATTTCCCGGTTTTTTCTCAATTCCGGGATTGCACGAGTCGGATCCCGGGAAATTCCCAGGATTCAATTATAATCATAACACTACTAAATAGTTAGGATTAAAATGTAATATTTGTGAATTTTTTATTTAATAATTATAAACTAGATTTTCACACTACAAACAGAGAATAGAGATGCTTGTAATAGATGAACAATTTCAAAGTAAATGACAAACTTTCTTATAAAAATTTAAATCAAATGAAAGTCCTTTACAAAGTTCATAAACACGATAATTTAAGCAAGGAAAATATGCTTTATCGAAAGCAGTATTATTTATTATATTAATTAATTATTAAATTTTATTATTACTGAAATATTTTTTCAAAAAAGACAAATTATCCACTGAACGATCACTTAGTTTTGTGCGTAGTTTTGTAATAAAGAGACCTGCCGCATAAAATGCACGTTTTGCTTCAATAGAAGTTGGCGGGATGGATAGGAGAGCATCGAACATTTCGTTTAAATTAATTAAGCGTTTACCGGTTAATTCATAGATATTCATTTCGTTAGCGATATTTATCACACCATACGATGAGCTCGCGTTCACTTATCCAGCGCTTACTACATTTTCAATGGCAGCATTCCATTTATTGATCAGTGAAAATTGATTGGACGATGAGGAGCAGGCTTCTGACGCTGAGGGCATAACGTTGTGTTTATGATGTTGATGAGATTCGATGACACCTGCTGGAACGTCGCCATTATCTTCCGGCTTACGGATGAAAAGCCTGGAAAACAACTTCTTAGCAGTAGAGTGAAGTTCAAATTTTGAGGGTAACGTGGAATTTGTATTTTGTTGGTAATTTTGGAGGTTGTTCAAATACTTAAGCAAACTGATTTGATTCTTATTTCTACGTTTTTCTAGCCTTTTCTGCACAGATTGTTTAATTTGAGAAGAAAAAGGAGTATTGTGTTCAGTAAACTCATCTAATATAAATTTGAGTACTCCTTCCGCAGAAAGCAATGTTAAATCTCTTCGACCGAGCTTTTCGACTCCTAGTTTAACCGGATGCAGTGATGATACAATGGCATTAATTACACTAAACTCTCCTTCTGAAATATTTATAAAGTTATTCTTCATATCAATCACTGCTTTTAAAAAGCATTCCTTCGATGCTACAAATCTTTTCAAGACATTCAGTAAGTTATTCTACCTCGTTTTCGAATCAAGTATAAGTTGCATTTCCTTATTTTCATGCTCAATTTTTACATATTTTTGTAATATCTCAACTTTTAAGGGCGACTTATGAAATGATCGTACAGTACTCCGCACTTTTCAATATTACTGGCTATTTTCAACTCATTTGTAATCAGTTCAATATTTTTCCACAATAATCGGCATCATTGTAGTAGTAGTAGATGCGAATTCGCTATCTTCTAATTCCTCTCCATATGCACTGTCATCGTCACTGTAACTATTTTCAACAGATTCAGTTTCAAAATCGGGGTTCCCTGATTTCAAACAAATTTTCCTATAAAGGACAGCGCAGACAGCTAGATAAAGCCCATGTGCAAAACGATTGATGATCAATGCTACTTATTCTTCCAGATTGAACCATAATCAAGATAAGTGTGATGATTTAAGCTATAGGTACCACCAGTTACGTCGGAAATGATGTCCTTCGTCAAAGATATGTTAAATTCACAAAGTTAATTTTCAACAAGGTTCACTGTTTTTCTGCAGACATAACCGAGAAACACGCATCATACCCAAATTCCAAAACTTTGACTTTGCGTACACATTTATAGTTAAACAACTACGATTCCTTAGTGATGTGTATTCGCCTAATGCCATACTGAATCTTGCACCATCTAACACCTTTTTAACGATTTCTGATATTACCGTTTGCTTTGCGATACCATATTGTTCGTGAACCATTTTCATAACTGAATATAGTTTTTTTTAGGAAAAACCACGCACTTTTGGGCCACTTTGTGGATCATTTTATCTTTTGCAATAGACCGGGAATTTCCCGGGAAATGCGATGTTTTCCCGGGAAAATGGGATGTTCATTTTACATCCGGGATCCCGTAATCCCGCTTAATAAACCCTACTCACTGCTCTACGGTATTATAAAACTGTAAGACGAGCTGGAAAATTCATACAAAAAAATTCATTCATTTAAAAGCGCAACATTAATGCTTTTTAGTGGTTTTACCGCTAGTCCTTCAACCAGCGGTCCTCTCAGAGGGTACGATTTTAGGGACTGGACGATTCCTTTTCCCTTTCTCGGAAAATTCGCGATTTTAAAAGAAAAATCCCGATGGAAAAACGTACGTAGAGAGGACCAACGGTCGAGTTTGAAGGATTGCTTCACCCGCCGTGAAGATTTTCCTCCGCCGCCGGACCCAACGTCCCCGGAGCCGAGCCTCCGGCAGTGCGCAGGGTCAGCATTAGCCCCCGGAGGGAACACATGGCCGCAGGAAGAAAAAAGGAGCAAAAAGCACTTCCCTTCTCCTCCCTTTTAACTCTCCCTCCCCGCAAGAGCACGAGAACCCGACCCACTTTCCCTGCGGCAGAGGTTTTCGTTCTGCCAAGAGTTTTACGGACGAGGGTTAGATTAGAGCAGACGAAAGAAGCGGGCAAGTTTTGTGTGGTTGAGGCGAGACAGTTATTACTGCGTTGAGGGCGGAATGGGCTGAGAGCGGTACCGGATGGGGATTTTCGGGAGAGAGGAGGTTTCGAGGGGACCGTGGGATGAATGGGCGCTAGTCGAGGGGAAACGCGGGATCGGGGGAGGGGAGAGTGGGTGGACGCGTGAGGAGGGAAAGCGGGGGAGGGAGGCGGGATGGGTTGGGTGGTCTTTTCTTTCGGAGTGCGTTCCCCCTCCACTCTCGTGACACCTCCATTTTAGTCTCCCACCCACGCTTCCACCGGGGCCCCTATGACAAGGGCCCTCCTGAAGTGCTGCTGACACACGCGTCGCCCCCGCGCCTTCCCACGCCATTCTCTCGATGGTTCTTTCGCGAATGACAGGCAGCGCGAATGGATTCGTTGGCGTAGCCAAAATTTAATTTCTGGCCGGGCACAAAGCCCGCGCGGCAGGGGTGAAATGGTAATAGATAAATCAATTTAATTGAGTTTGAGTGCCAAAACTGCATCCATGGTTTTTTTTAAGCGATTGTTAATCCAAATCGAGTGTATGCGCGTGTGTAATTATATGTATGTATATTAATATGTGTGTGTGTGTCTTTGGCTACTTATTCTTTTTATTACGTAGCTTGGGGAAGTGCTTTGGAATGATTTATAAGTTTTTCGTTTCCATCGATCCACAATTTTCCCCACAAAGCGCGTTCCTTTATCAATCGCTAAAAAAATTATTTCCTTTCGAATAACTTAATTTACCGATAAAAAAATCTGTATTAACGGAAGTTTTATTTGAAAGAGAATAACATGAAGGGATGTTTAAAACCCTATGAAAATCCTTCTCTTCGCAAAGGTCTCCGTGGTTATAACAGTTGATAAATATTTGAACAGTTCCTATCGTGTCTGCATTACGCTCGCTCGTCGTTCGGAGAATTTATCTAATTTCTTTTGCCACTTGAATCCTACAAGGTAATGTTGAATTTAGAAGCTGCTGTTTGAGCGTTAATTTCATTATATCCAAATCATCAGACTAGGAAATCGAACACGTGTCTTCCGCTTGCCGGACGGATATTCTAACCACTGATCTACCGAGGCAGACTAATTCTCCCGCTTCAGAATCGGTATTTCTCGCACTGAGGTCGGGCCAGCCAAGCTGTATCAACCTCCCCCAGACGAACTTCCTCAATGAGGAACTCCCAAAGAAAACCCACTTACATCCCATAGGTGAGATGGTCGGTCAAGCACAAAAAAGTGCTGGTGAAGTTTGTATGTGGATAGGCATATAAACTTCACCAGCACTTTCATTTGTTTCCCCAGAATAAATTCTGAACAGAAGTCCCAGGGTAGAAAATGCTACGTATGACTACAAAAGATAAAAAGTAAACCTATAAAGGCAAATATTTCTTTTTAGTTGGATTAAGCGGGAAATATCTTGCGCGTCAATAGTCCGTGCTTTCATTAGAAAACGACTAGTTAAAGCAGGGGCGTAAAGACCTCAATAAACCAGAAATATTATTTTTACTAAACATCAAAACATTTTTCTATTCACAATTCTTTGATTTGATTTTTTCACAGCCACATTGCTTAGCTAGAGATGAGGTATACAACCAATAGGACGCATATGCTTGGGTTTACCTTAAAATTTCTTCATGGGTACGCAAAAACGTAAAATGTATTATTTTTCTATAATTACAGCATTTATGCATGATTTCAGTATCAAGGATTGTGAATCTAAAGCTGCGAATGGCGTTGTAAAACGGAAGTGTTGAAATGAAAACATTTCCTATAATATTTTTGTGTACTCATTCAAAATAAACATTTCCCAGCAAAGCCATTTAATTAATTATTGAGAGATTTCGAGGAATTTATTTCACAGAAGAGGTCTAACACGATAATTCTGGTAACCTTGTAAATATAAATTCAAAAAGGTTATTATATACACTCATATATATTTATTTATTTATTTATTTTAATACAAATATTTATTTCAGAATTTTTTATCAGCGTAACTTTAAAATATACCATAGAGTACGCGAAAATGGGTAAAGGTGTACGTAAATTAAAATGATTGAATGCCAGCAAGCTGGAGCACCTATATGATTCGAGTCGTAAGGTTAGTTTTTCACGTTTTAAATTTCCCTTTTCTGTTACGAAACAATAATTGGAGTTTATTTGTCAGATATCGTCCAAAAACTCATCTCCAAACATACGTTTTGATGATATAAAGCTGAAATTAGTAGCAGTCATCTATAGCTTCAGAAAGTGTAGTGCTCTAGAATTTTTTCCGATCTCATCTCCGTAATCTGGCCAATTATTTCCTTTTGCAACGTCGAAACGAAAATATTTCCTTTGAAACACACCGTAATGAGAGATATCAGTTACAATATTGAGATGAACAGTTTCATAAAGGATTGATGCAGCTTAACCTAACATACTTTCCGTGCGGACAATTACCGAAGTCCCATTGTACAACGCAAAGTTAATTACACATCCTCTGTGGAATCTACTCGGACGAGTAATAAAAATCCTTTGACTCCGTGATATGCGTTTTAATCGGAAGATGAAAGCATCGAATGCAGCGGAAGAGTTATACGCAGTGGCGGATTTAGGGGGGGGGGTCGCATATGGCGCGGGCCAGGGGCCCCGTGAAGTAAGGGGCCCCGAAGAAAGTTCGTGTATATAATCTCAGAAATATTAAATATCTCTATTTTAAAATCAGCGGAACCTCTCTATGTTTCCATAGATAAAAGATCGTTAAGAGATGTCACAAAAGAAGATAGCCGTTAGAAGCGGTCTCACTATACAGTAATTCCTCGAATAACGCGATAGTTACGTTTGGGAAAACTTGCACACTAAGCAAAAACGCTTTAAGCGGGGACAATTTTCCCATTAAAAATAATGGAAAATGGATCGGTTACGTTTTCGGCTGACATTTCAATCCTGTATTTGATTTTAAATTGTTATTATTATTATTATTGTTATTTTCATGTACAGTATGTGTTAGCATGCTTGTATGTATGTATTGTGTAGTATCCAGTATTAACAATTTTTTGTTTGTATTGATATCACTTTGCACATGCTTTCCACTCACCATAAGGGATAATAATGTTTACAATAGAACAAAAATCACTAACTGCACAAAATGACTACGAGTGTTGCTAGCGTGCGCATTTGTAGCTTTCGTGATTCATTATTTTACGCGCGAATCTTATAGTGCGTTCAGCAGGAGGATGATTCAACGTAACTCTCTATCAGGCTCTGAGGCTTTAAGTTAAAATAATCCCGCTGCCATATACTGTGCGTGAATAAGTGCGTGTGTGCGTGAGTGTATATATATAAGTGTGCACAGTAGAGCATTTCCACCCTTTAAAATTTACATCAACTTACACCACTCCGCGAAATAGTCCGCCACCCGAATGTTTGCGCGCTATTGAGGGAATGAAGGCTTTATGTGAAAAATTGTCCCTAAAATATAAATTGTTATTATTGTTATATTGTTATTATTATTATTGTTATTGCGAAAACGCGCTATGCGGGCGCGCGTTATACGAGGAGTTACTGTATATTTAGATTGCAGGCCCCGTACTGCTTAGCGCCAGGGGCCCCAAAATGTTTAGCGCCAGGGGCCCTAGGAGGCGTAAATCCGCCACTGGTTGTACGAGCGACAGCTACAAGTACGACGATGTAGACAATCCGGAATTCAGTAGAAAACATGACTTAATGTTTCATAGGTGAGCATCGAGGCGAGCTATAAAGTTGTCATAATATTATTTAGCGCTGCGACGGACGAAACTTCAAAGCTATTCAAATAAGGCATTCCTCGCAAATGACTCGAAATTCCTCATTTTTTCTTCTCGCGATTTATTGACGAACTGTGACTTTTTTGGCGAAGCAAAACTTGGAGACTCTTCCTGGAAAAACGGCGCAAAAAATTGGACGGGAAATCATCATCTTCGGAACGAATGAGTAGGTATAAGAAAAGGCGGGAAAATTGAGGAAAAGAAAATCTCGGGAAGCGAAATCTCAAATGTCGCATTATTTTTCAAACAATTCCTTCCACCGAGCTCTGATAGCTTTCGCAATCTTATAGGATGGCGCATAAAGGATTGAAGGATGAGCGCGTAGTTTCCGTGACAGTTACCCCATTGCGATGAAGTCTCCCGCAAAGAGACAAAGAGACCCATTGATGCCGTGGGGCTGGAAAAAACGTTGACCCGTGAAAATCGTACTTCGGAGCTCTTTCGTGAGTAGGAACCTCTCAAATACTTATTGTGAACGCCATTTATTTTTACCTGAGGCGTCAGAGTTCATCGCACCTGTCGCTACAATTACAAAATAAGATGGGTGCATTTATGTGCTGACATTCTTTACCTGGATGTATAAGTTCCGGAAAAGACTGCAATATCTCTTATCAGAGGTGGCCCGAGGAATTCTGGCGTCCTGGGCGAGATAGCACTCCAGCGCCCCCTCCGTTAATGTTTCTTGAGGTATTTACAAAGAACATGTTAATTTATTCATCGCTCTGTAAAAATTATTGTTAATTAAAAATTAAAAGGAATACCATCAAGGTTCTAGCCTGTTCCTCGATAAAAATTGGTGTAAGTATAATATTTTATCGCTTGCAAGTAATGCATAGATAAATGATCTGGATAGCGCCCCCAAAACTTTGGCAGCCGCCCTGCTTGCCCGTAGCTCGGGCCGGCCCTCTTACTTTACCAATAATGATATACTGAACTCACCTTATGACGGAGATCCAACTCATGGTGAAGTTAGTAACTCTGAGAGCTACAAGCCGATTAGACGATCCAGATGCGAATTTCTATGCAAAACAGTCGTTTTCGGTGTTGATCCACCGGTCGATGATTCTAGAAACATTAGAAATATTTATGTGTCATCAATCCGTCATTCATTTCGTCATAATAATTATCTCAATTAATGAAGACGTCTATTTTTTTAAATGTAGAGCAATGCAGAGCACGAAACTTCCTGCATTTTGGTTATCTATTACAGTTTTGTTTAATATTTATATAAGATGTATATATAGTTGTGTAAATCCGTTATCTATAGTAGAAGCGATCATTTAATATTCTTCAGGAATGCCAGTATATCCGCGAATCTTTATTAACTGGAATATTTTAGGATGCAAAAACAGCAATAGAGATTATTTTGTCGTACAATAGTATTTTTTTACCAACCCTAATACAAAAAATACTGCTACAACCTGCATGTCTATAGAAGAGCAGGTGCCTATTCCAGTACTTATTATTCACCAAAAATAATTCATTAATGTAGGTATATGAAATGGAGTATAAACCTTTAAAACAGAAAACAAAACAGTTGCGAAACAGAAATAGACCACAAAAATAAATTGAAGCTCACATTAAATCAAATTGAAGAGTTTACTTCATTACGCGACGGCGCGGAAGTACATCGTTATTCAAAGAGAACCGAATTACTCCGCGCAACCAAATGCTTTCAAATACATTTATTCAATTGTAAGATTTTCAGGATATGAATACTACTTCAAGGTCTTGTTGTAAGAGGATGGATGTAGTGCAGCATTTCAAATTTACGGCCAATCAAATTTAGCGTTCTTTTTGGGTGTGAATTTATTAATTGGTTTAAAGAAACATCACGTAGGAATTTATAAATATATAAAATAGGCTAGTTTTAAGTTACGCTTAAAAATAACTACGGTTTTCTGGTCGTAGGCTTTACATATATACCATAAAAGTCCACTACCATTTCGGCAAAAAATAAGTAAAACGACAGACATTATGCAGTTCCTCCAAAACGATGGGTAGAAACAGTTACAAAAACCTTAAAATCCCTTCCTCCCTTACAAATAGTCAAGTACCAGAAGTAAAAAAGTAACTAGTCAAAACAAGGCATAGAAAAGCACCATTTCAAGTCAGCAAAGCTACGGTAACATTCAAATGCCGTCCAACATCTTTTGAAGAGTCAATTTCTAGGGGTAAAATTTTGCCGAGGGTCAATTTTCCGGGTGTCATTTCCCCCGAGGTTAATTTCCCATGAATCTTCCCTTGCCTTCCTTTTGTCTCATAGAAGCTCTCTCTCTCCCTCCGACCTCTCCATTTCCTCCTCCAGACACCACCCTCCCTCCCTGACCCTTTTCCCTCCTTCCTCCGACCTTCTTACCTCCCACATCACCCTCACCATTCCTTTCCCCGTCGCAATGACCCCGAAGAAAATGCGTCCCGTTCCTAACCACGTGATCGAGTATTAGAATCCCAGAGAAGACATACTATTTGACACAACTTTTAACTCGCTCGAGCTTTCCTTCGCTGTTTAGAGTCCCCGCTACCCGAAAGCCACCCAAGTTCTGTTTTCTACCATTTTTACTTCACTCCACCTCTTTCCTTGCCGTCCTTCTATCTCTCTTTGTCTCTCTCTCCCTTTCCCATCCCTTTTCCTCCATCTCTGTCACTTTGGGTGTCCAGGAGACTCCCTAAACAGACGTCATCGGTCACCCTCAAAATTCCTAGATTCTTCCAGACAAGACACAAACGATCATTCTTCCCCGACCTTCGCCAGTGTTTTCCCAAAGCACCGCGGGGGGATCTGCCCGGGTCACCTCCTCTTGTGTGTGCCGGAGAGAGGAAGGCGGCGCTAGAGAGAGAGAGGAAGAAGGTTTAAAAGGCATTCCTCGGACCCTAGGTCTCTCACGAATGCATTCACGCTGCCCATTGGAATATATCTCTATTCTTCCTCGGCTCTATTTGTGCTTTGAAGGAGTCGAAACCTTTGTCGATTTCCGCACGGAATGCAGCTGTGAAAAAAGTTCTCTCATGCGCGTTTCCTTTCTTCCTATCCCTCCGATCTTCCTCTTTTGTCAGACCGGTCGCCGTATTCCGCGTCCTCTAAAAGGTCCGAAAAGACTGTTTATTTATCCCTTTTTGGAGCGCACTTTTTTCTTTGCTTCGCCGTGTTCGCTCTCAAAACGTGCCGGGTCGGAAAATGTCAAATATGGGTTTTGGTTATGTTCCGTAGAAAATTAGTGAGTTCCGTTCTGGGAAAAATGTTTGGAAATATTGACGGCGTGGCGTGACACGACGTCCGGTTTCAAATATCTCACCTAAATTCCAGATTTTTTCGGCACCGATACGAGCGAGTCCATCATGTCGTGTACTGCGCAACCGATTCGCGCCATTAGTACAACAGAAGGATGAAAGGCAATTCCTGTAATATTTTCTAGGATGGAATGGCGGCGTTCACATTTCGCTTGAATTTTGGGCAGAACGAGAAATTTTCCGAACGTAAATGACACTTTTATGGTATTCTCTGGTTGAGTAATTTTTGCCAGAAAATGTCTACAAAAAATAACTCGTGATTGGATATGAGATGGCACCATAACGACGAAATCTACGCCTATGGATTTTATTGATTGATTTTGGTGATATATAATCGTTCGAAATATATTAATCGCCACGGTTTAAAATATTTAGCTCCTTCTTTAACTATCCCTAGCACGCCGCTGTATGGTTTTAAAAATTTCCCGTCGTACTTCGGCTTCTGCTATATTTACAGCAAACGAGTATAATACGGTGAAAAGATACATAAACGGGGGTCGTCCCTCAAGTAGCATCGATTTCCTTGGTTTCCAAAAATTGCTCAGCTATGATCCTCACTAGGCAATGACATGCCAGGCCAAAAGCTAGTTGGGCCACATGGCGAAAAATGTTGGGAAACACTGACTTAGCCTTTAACGCGGATATTGGTAAAAAACGAGCGAATGAGTATTTATTTGGACATTTAAGACAACAGCCATTTTCGTTCCACGAAAATGCGTTGTTGTACAAAACGTCTTTTACCTTTGCTCTACCAAGGTATTTTAGAACTTACTCCTCCCTTACTCCTCAGAAATATTTGTTTATTGGGATATCTATATAAAATAAATAATATAGAATAGATATTTATAAAGAAAATAATGAATATTTTATAATTACTTCACAATTGTAATAAAAGTTTTGCTACCTTGATTGTTGAGCACAACTAGAGGAGAACATGAAGCTGACTTGTAGTCAACAACAATCTTGCACTGTAACTTACATTCACATAAGATCATTCTTTCGTAGTTCAACACGCACCTATAAAATATAGCACACTAGGCTGAATAAATTACACACATATGTAGCCATATGTATAGCGGAACTGCATTTTAAAGTAAAATGAAACTGACAAACTCTATCAAGGGGGTAACTTAGTTACCCCGACAGTGTTTTCATTTAAAAAGTGTATCTAAAAAATTTGTAAATCTATACAGAATTCAACAGCAAAGTTCATTGAAGGTAAAAAACGAATGCATGAGGGGGATATGAATGAAATCCCAAAAAACCATTAAAAAAATAGAAAAACGTCGTTGGGGAACTAAGTTACCCCCCTTGGTAGAGGAAGGGTTAAGCTTTTGTTAAAATACCATAGGAATAATGCTACACTGGATTCGCCAGGCAGAAGGCCCTCGGACCATCAATAAGCAACTGTGCAATCACTGGATTCTTCAGAAGCAAGGTGAATTTATGCTAAAGCAAAAATAGAAATAATGTTGCAGCTGATTCACGATTAACACCGTACAAATGGCGGAAAGCGAGTAACCGAAGACTGACGAAACTCAGTCCGAAAAATCAACTGCGCACACAGGTGACACGTGTCAAGTGTAGTTTTCATTTGTTTATCGACGCTAAACTGATTAATGCGACTGGTATGTGCGAAGACTGTCGCGAGCGTTGTAACCGCGAATCAGGCGCGTCGGAGGCGAAATAAGGGGCAAACTTTTTTTTTTGCCTGCGTGCCAAAATTACAAAAATTCTTTTCTTTTCTAATTTAATTTCTAATACATTTAAAGTACATCCAAGACAAAATATTTTATGATTTAACTATGGTCATTTATTCTCAGATATAGAGCTCAGAGGCAATATATTGGTCATATAAAATTCAACGTATCATCTAGAAAGGCTCGATATCCCAGATTATTTATGGAGCAACAAGCATCTCGTTCTCGGAGAAAGTCAAAATTACTCACTTATTATATCATCCCAATTGGAATCCTGATGGAAATAGTCCTCTATATTGTGTCAGAAATGGAAAATTATTAAGGAGACAGGCAATATAGAATTTTTTCTGATGCGTGGCAACTAAAATCGTCTCGCGTGACAAAAGTGGCAAGAGTGCCATAGGTTTATCATCCCTGTGTTATAATTTTGCAACCACGAAAAGTCATCGTGCGGAACGTCGCTAATCTAGGGAGTGCTGTATTTAATGCAATTACCATTTCGAAAATTAATTACGCATATGTTTTATTTCACAATGCCGGATAATACGGATCCAATTAAGATGTTTAAATACGATAGTTAAAGTCTCGATCTTTTACTATAACTATTTCCAGCGCGTTTTATTTTGCAAACGCGTTTATGTTGTTGCTCTGTATTATACACAATATCTATATTTGTTGCTCTGCCTGTGCTCCGGGCAATAAATTAAATAAAAATATCAAGCAAACGGTATGAGATGTAAGACTGAAATTTGCAGGGAGTATGTAAGCTATGATGCCATTTATTGCGCTGCCAAAGATACTTATCTATTTTTAGATATAGGGGGACTTCCGGGGATGGGAGGGGGGTGCTTCGAAAATTTCATTTCAAATTAAGATTCAGAGAGAGGAGAGTTAGGAAGTTAAAAAATTTCGCTATTCATATGACCTTTAATGCCATCTATAACACCGCAGAGTCAATTTGTTTGAAAAATCAGGGAGCGTTAGGGGGGGGGGGGGGGGAGCATTTTTAGTAATGTTGGAAGCTCATATCACAAGCCAATAATCATTAGATTAAAAACCCAACATGTTTAAGATTATGAATATACTTTTTAAATTAATTACTGTATAAATGACTTTATATCTTTTATTTATATTACTAAGTTTACAAAGAGTTTTAAGTTTATTACGATTCTAAATAAACCTTAATAAATAAAAAGCGCTTTTTAATATTGCGTCAGCAAATGAAGCTCCGATTTAAAAAATATTAGTATTCAATGCCACCTTTGCAGTAAGTTTTTTCCAGTTGACATTTTTCGAATCGATGCATAATGGGGAGCAATAATTGACTAAATGATTCGACTCAAATTGGATCAAACGGATTCGTAACAAGCAATTCTCCCAATAAACTCGTAATAAATTCAATTCAAACGCTTCCACCTCTCCCTACTTATCATCCGGCGCTCAATGCATTACTCCTTCTTTTCCTGCCCCCCCAGCCAACCACTTCCGAGAACCCCACTCGCCTTATATTACCATTGCATGGACTCATCCGTGACTATTACGCTCTTCTCCGCAGCTCCCTCATTATTTATTTTTGTCGTCCCTTCGTATAACTCGTTTAATTCAATGCTATCCTCTTCATTGAGAATTTACTCAATAACTCCTAACCTCTTCTCTCTCGCTCGTCCTTTCATCATTTTTCCCCACGGTTTAGATTCCTCTGCCTTCCTCTCTTGGTTGTCGGGGGAATCTCCATCACATTCTCCCTAAATAGCCCATAAGAGTTTAAACCAGTGGTGAGCAACCAACGGCCCGCGGGCCGCATGCGGCCCTCAAGAGCGTTTTATGCGGCCCAAGAAGCTATGACTAAAGAGAGATTTAACACAAACGCATATAATATACATTCAAATAACGAAAATGAAACACTTGATATTGAAATGTTGATCCTAAAAACTTATTTTGACGTGATTTTCACATATGATACCGCAGATTCTCCAGTTAACGTCCGATGTATAGTCGAATCTGGCACGCTGGAACATTCACGACTCGTAATGCGGCCCGCCTAAGAATCCGCAACAGTCAATGCGGCCCGCCACGTAGAATTGGTTGTTCACCACTGGTTTAGACCGTGTATTCTAGAATATGTACATGCTGTCGTGCCACAGCTGCAACTTGGAGGTTCTATTTTGGAGATAGCAAGTAATGCGCGCACATGTACGTTCTCGGTTAAATTTCGCGTATTAAACGATTCGACTACGATTCACGATTCCATTTTAATCAGATTTACTTGATGATTCGGCTTGCTTGGCGGAATTATTCCACAGAGTAATTATTAAAGGGACCTTAGCCTAATTTTTATTTAGCGTTAGATTGTACGCGTTTACTAACGTTTATAGAAGTAAATATTTTCAATATGTAAACGAAAATTACTATTCGCCTTAAAAAATTCCCTCGCTCATAAAAAGGAATTTTATTTTAAAGTAGTTACAAGATTAAGGTGGAAAATGTCTATAAACGAATCCAAATGAGCCCAGTCATTTCTAAATCCTTCTTACATTAATAAAAGCGCTATTTTGGAATCCATTCATCTTTAATCGAGAAAAAATCATTTTTTGGCTCGAATAAGAGGATTTTAAAGAAGTTTTTAGCTTTCCGCGAGGTTCAGTAAAGCGCTTACCCGTGGATTTGATTTGTTCCTTTTTCAGGGTCTCGCGCCTCCATTGTCTCAATTTTCTAGGAACGCTAAATGATACTTTCATTTTTCACTGTATGAGCTACTTAAAATAATGTAATATTCAATATTTTTGCAGTCGTTTTCAATTAATTAATTTACATTCGAAATGAGTATTATTTTCGGCAGGCGGTATTTGTGGGCGTATCTTAAGTTAGATCTAGACTTATACTAATTAGGTATAATCATTAATGCATTAAATCATACTGTACACACACACGCACACGCGCACACACACACACATATATAATCATACTGTATATAAATTTTGTAGTGTAGCTGCTCGCGTGCGTGCGTCGCATTGGTTTGAAAGTGGAAGATCCGGAATAGGTGAGAATCTAAAACTTAGCAAATATGTAGATATAAACGTGAATGCATCAGGGAAAAAATCTGAAAGAATTGCAGAATAGTTGCGAATTAATTAATTTTTAAATAAAAGTTTTCTCGCGAGAAATGCATTGCCTTGGCATTTATATTCATAACATTGCTTTTTAAAATTAGATAGAATTATGTTACAAACTTGAGACTTGGACAGTTGTGCGGCCGAAAGACCTACGTTTACTTTTATTGGTTATAATAGGAATCCGTGCCGAATTTGCTTCAAAATTTGTTGGATGCCAGAAAAACTGGAATTCTTCGAAATTTTAACAGTACCGTGGAAACGAGTCTAACGCTTTTAAATGCTGTAATGCTTTTAAATGTGAAATAGGAGGGGAAGAGAGAGATAGAGAGAGAGAGAGGATACACCGCAATTTATACCGTGGAATGAAGAAACGATAAGAAAGATGGAAAGCTATTTCTATTAGCGATTTTATAACATTATTGGAGTATTTTAATATCACAAAATACAATAAGGCTCAATATTATTTCTTAAATAAAAAATAATATACTTCAAAATTAACGTTTTTAGATCTTTTTCCTCTCTCCTTTTGCCGTTGCACTTAAATTGTATGAAACGCTGCAACGGTTTGCTGACTACCAATTAAAATATTAATTGGACAATTTTGTTTAGCAGCGTCATAAACATAGCTTTATTATTTCTAGAATCGTCCTAATAAAGTTCGTTAGGTACAAAATAATTGCAAGTCACTCTCCAATACCCGTTTCTCCCGTCTCACCTTCCATTTATTTCCATTTGCCTCACCCCTAGCTCCATTTTATTTACCCTCAGTGCCTTTCATGCTTTCCAACTTCTTTCTCCGTCCCGCCTCTCGCTCAACACTCCTTTGCATCACTCACCTGCTCACCTCCACTACCCTTACATTTCCCCTTCAAACGGATTTGATAGAAAAAGGGACTTATTAGTCCCGATACCTATTCCTATCTTCATCTCCTTTCTTCTCTCCTACTTTCGGTGGAATTAAAAGACGGAAAGCGGTGCCTTTGAGACGCAAAGATGCGAGAATCGATGCTTCTTGAGCCTTCAAAGTGTTAATGAGCAATGGCGGGAAGAGAGGACGTGAGGGAGAGATGAGGAGGAATGGCGGAGGAATGGAGGGAGGGAAGAGGGGTGGAAGGAGAGGAGGTGGAGGGTTGGGAAAGGGCGAGTAGAGATAACAGGGAGGCGAAATTGGAAGAGAGAGAGAGGGAGACAGAGAGAGAGACAGAGAGAGAAATAGAGAGGGGGGAAAAGCGGTAAGGAGGAGATGGAATTGGGGAAGCGGAGTAGTGTGTGAGAAGTTAGGACAGGTAAGGAGACCAGGAAGAGAGATCAGGGAGAGATGGAAGGGATACAGGGTTAAGGCAGCGGCGCGAAATCTTTTTTATGTAGCGACCGGCAATTTAGCTGCCATCTTCGGCGTTAACCACCATTAAAATATGCGTCGCTCAATTTAAAGTAATTCCACATAAATGGAAATCAAAAGCATGAAGGAATGAAGATGGATTGGCTTGACCGTGCGATTAGACCAAATCTACTCTACGTATTACGGTACGGGTATCTGTGATCAGAAAAATTGAGAAAAGTTCCTCTTATCGAACCGCAGTTCCAAGTACATTAATATTAATGGGAAATGGGTATAGATTAATTTCTTTCAAATTATCATGCGAATCCCGCAAAATATAAAAAGGGATGGCGTTCTATAGTCTGTGTACCGCTGGGTTGGTGTAGGACGGGGAAACTTTTCTAGTTAGCGGCCAAATGCAATAAAAAACACGCAACAGGACATTTTCTCGGCATAACATAGCTCGTTAATCTATTTTCAATTAATATTAATAGCATACATCGGTCAATCGTCATCCCTTTCTTAAAGAAATGTTTTGCATAATAAGTCTCCGCTTTTTCATCGTCAGCGGTATACTTCACGTACTTTATAGTATAACGCAATAAAAACTCGAACTATCAGTCAGTCTGCTTCTAGTGTCCTATTTACGAAGCACACGTGCCGATTTTGTCAATTCATCTACTTTGACAATTTTCAAATTTGAAGAAAGGGAGCAAAACCATAAGAAATAATAAGTGTAGCAGCGGTAGCATGTTTGGCGACCAAGACATTTCGTGCCTCTTTGGGTCATACGTAGCGTAGGTCTAAGGTTCTCAAATTACCGGCTTGGATACGATCTGAATTTGAATTTCATGCGGTTTTGTCATTTCCTTTGAAACACATCAGCATCCGTAATACGGGGCTTTGTTTTTACGAATGAAATACGAATCGACTGATTTGATATAAGCATGCGATACTGTCCGTTTATTTTAGTTTAGGCGTATGAATCGGTTAAAAAAAAAAAAATTCTCTCAAATATGCCAATTAAATATTCATACGGCCTTCGCATCGAATTGAACGAACATATGCGGCTTTCACGGTGAATTGAAATGCTATGTACATATATGACCCTTTTAATAAAAAGTTTGATGACCCCTCGCGCAGGAGATAGGAATGCGGAATGCGAGGAATGATTAGGAGCAGGGAGAAATTGGATGAAGTGAAGTGAAATAGAGGGAAAATTGAGCAATGGGGAGAAATTTGAATAAGTGGAGACGAGAGAGACAGTAAGAAGAGAGTGAGAATTGGCGGAAAGGGAATCGGGAGAGAATAAAAGATATTGACAGAAATACAGATAAACCGCTTTACTGCGGCAAAATCGAGATTGTGAGGTCCAATCTTAAATTTAATCTTTTGCCACATGATACATATTGGATTTTTAGCATTTAAACCTCGGCTTCCTAGTGGTATTTCTTTGAGGCCACAAATGCAATAATTATTTACTTTCCCAAGCTTAATTATTCTCTCAAAACCACACAAAAAACCTTTAACGTGGTGCTCTATAGCAAATGAAACGAGTTATTTGATAGACACATTTTACGTTGCTGTTTTCGTGCGTGTCGTCTCGCATAAACTTCATAGTTATGCATATTAAGATCTGAAAGAGTTACGTATTTGTATCCAAAGGATAGAAAGAAATATATTGTATTTACCCTACTATAAGACGACCTCGGATACAAGACGAAGCGAATTTTGCCGAAAAATCTTTTATAAGGCATTTTGAGGCAAATAAATTAAACAAGAATATTGGAGTTATTTTTCATTTAAATCTTTAAAAATTGCCATCTCAATGCGCAGTGCAAAGGTAAATGTGATTTAAACAATGTTAGACTAGTCATAGTCACCGTCACTATTTTTTAATCATTTATTTCTTTATTCGCGAATATAAGACGATCCCTAACCTTTGATTGAAAAAAAACAACGGAAAAAACCTGTCTTATAGTCGGGTAAATACGGTAATAATAACTATAAGTTCGCCATTGGAGTACTTACATAGGTACACAGAGAGAAATGCAAGAAAATGAGGAAGATTCGACGAAGAAAAGGTTAAGAAACGGATAGAAAAGAAAAGAGGTTGGGAGGAGAGGGAAGAGGGGAAACGGAAGCAGGTAAGGAAACTATAATAGGAAGGAGATGGTGGATGGAGGAGGAGAAGTTGAGAGAGGCTAAGGGAGGGAGAGAGTTAAGGGAATTAAAAGAAGAGTTAGCGAGAGAAAGGGAGAGAGGGAAAGGAGTAGGGGGTGATTTAAGGAAGTGTTGAGGTATAGGAGGGAGGGGAAACTGTCGTTATATAGAGGAGAGTGAGCAGGCGCGGAGGGGGTTTTAGGAGGGAGAGAAGGGATCGGGAGGGATGGGGAAGAGGGGAAGGGGTGGCGGAAGAGAAAAGCGCCGCTTTGGAGTGGAGGTAGATGACTGGGAGAAAGAATGGGAGAGGTGAAAGACACTTGAGAGCGGGGAGAGGATGCCGTAAGGAGATCGGCAGAGAGATTGAGTGGAGGGAGGAGGCATCCCGATAGATATAACCCTTTACCTATCCCTATTTATAACAACCGCATCGGCCTATCATCCAATAGGTCGCGAGTTCGACGTCCTCTCACGGCATCCACGCTTTAGAACGCTCTCTTATATCCTGCTTTACCACGGAACCGTCCCCTAAACCTCCGATGGGTTAATAAAGGCGAGGGAGAGTATACGTCCTCATTGTCCTCCGTCGTCGTCCTACTCCCGGAGCGAGAAAGATACTTCGGATGGCGATATCCATCCTATAACCTCGTCGGCGTCCCTTCGCAGCCCGTCGAAACCTGGGGGATCCGGTTCTTGATCCTCCTCCCGAGTCGGACCTTCAGATCCCGAGGCGAGAGTCGCCGGAGTCCGAGTATCTCCTTACCTTGCACTCTATATGATTTAGAATTGGCCTATCAATTAAGGCGTTCGTGGTGGGCGGCGTCGGAGCCCCATGATGAGGACGCCGGGGAGTTATTGATCCGCCACCGGAGTATAGCCCGGAAACGTTTGCAAGGGGAAGGCAGGAATGCGCGGCAAGGGGAGAGGGAGAAGAACCGTAGGGGAGATGAAAGGGCGAGGGAAGGGGCGAGGGGCTTCCGCGGAGAGGGGAGAGAAGAATGGAGAGGGTGAGGCGTGGGGGGGAGTGGTGGTGGACCTGTTTGCGGAGCGGAGGGGATGAGCACGGGTAGGGGGAAGGATTGCGGGGGAGGGTGTGAGATGTGAGTCTGTTTGCGGAGTGTTGGGAAGAAGGCGGGAGGTAAAGGGGTGTGGAAGTGAAGTCGGGGGAATGTGGAAGGGTGGCGGAACCCGGGAGCGGGAAGGTGCCGGTGGGTAGGAGTGCTTGGGTGGGAGAGGAGGTGAGACTCGGAGGAATCGAGTGAAGATGGGAGTAAGTGGGGAGAGGCCAGGGGGGAGGGGGTTGGGTTGGTGGAAGAGGGCGGGGAGATGGGAACGTCTGAAATTTCGGGGAGGGTGGGGATGAGAAAGGGGACAGTCTTCCCTCGGCGAGGGCTTCCAAGATTGACTGATTGATTTCTCAATGACGCCACTTACTGTTTGAGATTACATGCCCCTTCGTTCGCCACTTATATCGATCTTCGCTAATGAGGTTTATTTTCCCATATGTATCATCAAAGGGAATTCGGGATCGGAGATGTTTCGGACGCGTTTGCGGGATGCAGCGCAAGTGACAGGAGGCAATTAGAAAAAAGATTTCCATCCCCCTCGAGTAAATCGAGACGGTTTGAAAAATAAGTCGTTTTAGAATGCTCATCGATAGATATTTGTGTTAAAATATTTATCGTTTCCGTTCCGAACTTGACAACTTGTGATTGAAATCGAGATGGGTAAGGAAATTAATTGCTCTATTCCCGGGAAATCGCTCTGCCAATTTTGTTAATTGTTCGGCAGAATTGATACAACATAGGCGCCATTTTTAATGGTCAATTAAGGCATTATGGGATTTTGCTCTGGGACGTTTTAATTTTCGATTCAATTCCAAGAATAAAGAAATAAAGCCTCTGTATTTTTTTCGGCGTTAGTAAATTTTAAATATGCTGAGACTTTGATGATTCCCCAATTTAAGACATGGAAGCATAAAAAACCAACTTAAACGTCAATTCATCGGAGATTGTTAATTACAGGTACGGTAATAAAAAAACCCGAAAAATAATTGCAGCTTCGATTCGTAACTTAATTAGAGATTTATCATTGTGAAAGGAATTGACATTTATATTAAAAACGTTCCCCGATGAAATGTACACGCTCTTAAAATATTTTACTCTGACACATTTAAAACTATATTGCGGGCGAGAGGAAAATTACGTTTTTCATTTAAAAAATAAGATATAGGATGTAAAATTATGGCAGCCGTTTTCGTCCACATTTTATTTAACATCTCGGTTAATTGCATATCTAGCTCAATAAATAAAAATTCAAATTTTCGTCATTAGGGTTTTACTGTTTTGCGTTAAAGATATATAATTAACAAGCAACGTTATATTTATCTAAGTTAATCGATTGAATGAATATAATTATATCTGAGTACTTGAAGTTCAGAATCTAGGACTTTTTATTTACTTATGATTCAACAATCGAAAAAAGTACTTAACCTTCCTCGGATAGAATTGAGGCTATGTATTTCAAACTTTTCATAGACCGCAATCAAACATTTCCTATTAAACTTTTACGAAAGTTAAAAGAGAATTCAAACTCAGAATTATTCCAGGAAAAAAAAATCGAAAACAAGGCCCGTTTTCGAGCAACTTGAATTTATTTCAGCGAATTTAGAAGGCCACGAAGAAAAAATTATCGACACGATCATTTCCTAACGTTTTTTTTCCACTTTCCTTATTCCAGTGAAACCAGACTCTTATTCGGATGAGATCAATCCCATCGCTTAATCTAATTACCCGCCGCTACTCTGGAGGCGAATCAATGGAAATAAGTTAATAATGTCTTCACTTCGTGAGATCAACCTAATTATGTTACGGGCCGCTTTAATCGGATTTTGATTAACGATCGAATAAATTGCATTTTCTTCCCCGCCTAACACTTTTTGTCGAAGTTCACTAATATTTTTTACCAGCTACCCGTTATTTCTTCGCGTGATTGACTGAGATATTGTTACAATTTTTTATAATACCGGACTTGTAGAAAAATGTAAAGATACTTGAAACTTCACAACAAATACCTGTGGATGGCAAGTCCAGCAATTTTCTTGGATTTAAAAATCTAATAAGAATTCGTGCAATTGGAGAAATATAGAAATTATAATTTTGTCATCACATTTATGTTATTAAAAATTTGTTTTCCTGGTTTCTGAGCTAACGTACCGCTTCCTAACTGCCTTCCTTAAGGTAAATGATAAAAAAAGGAAAAGAGTTTTCATGAAATGAATGGGAGGGAAAGAATGCCCCTTTTTGAAGACAGAAAATGTTTGGATTCTTGAGTCAAATAAGAACTCCTTGAGTTTGTTCAGAAAAATGCGCGTTAACAAATAAATAACCTCAAACTTTATTAGATTTGAGAGTTAAGTGAGCTGAAATGATTTCAACTTCTCAGTTTAACGTAATGAGACTCATTTATTTAATATCCACATCTTGCAGAAAAAAGAAAGAATCCTAACAAAATCTCTCGAGAAATCAAAATAATTTATACTGAACGATTTTTTCCCGATTATTGCATAGAATGCTGGTGTATAGAGAAAACTACACAAAATTAAGTACATGAAAAATGAAAAATGGTTTCAAGTATAAAAATGAAGCGGAACAAAAGCAATAGGCTTGATTATATTTGATTGGAAATGGAAAATGTTTTCAACAATTGTCTTTCATCGATGAAATAACTAATGCGTGACAATTTCTTTTTATAAATCTTTCTAAACGAAGGGAATGGTTAGTATTGTCTCAATTATAATATCAAAAGATGTAATGAACTAAACTAAGGAAATAGAAATTTTGGAAGATAAAAATGAAACAACGAGAGACTTAAGGATATAATTCCTAACCTATATGGAAAGGAATCGATTTCTTCGTTAGTGTCAGGATTTTATCTTTAAGTAATAATTTATTAACTTATCTTCAAAAGATTTGTATCATATTAATGTATCGACAACACTCATCGCTCCAGACTCTTAGTCAAGTGTTATGTGGATGGAATTTAAAAAACAAGTTCCATAAACCCTTGAACTTATTCGTCAAACGACAAACTGAGCATGTGAAACCCATAAGAATTATTTAGCGAATTCGCTTTTACTTTGAACACGGGTAGACCTTTGAAGATGTTAATAGATAAATGATTGAGTTTACTCGTGATCGAGAGGCGTCATTTGACGTAGTTGGTACGCGTTATGATTTTGTCGTTCTATGCCACTCACTTTAAAAGTCACTTTTGTCCTGTGCATCCTTCATCACCTGTTTCTTTTTAAACGGGTTCGTTAAATAATCAGAAATTTTCCAGAAGCGAAGCATTTTAATTGATGCGTTTTATTTAATGGAACTACTAAGTAAGCTTCGCCTCGCAAAAAGATCTAAATGAATGGTAAGAACTATGAATTACTACTTGGATGCGTCTGAAAAAGAAATAAACATCCCTAAAAATCATGAAATATGTGCTAATATACTGGAAGAGAAATTTATTTACTTAGTTATATAAAAAGGAAAACTGGTACTTCATTAAACATCGGGTGTATTTTTCGCTACAAAAGTGTTAACCTATCGCTGAAATAATAGGAATACGGCAAAGGTGTAACTGAAAACTAATGAAATAAATCTATATGGAATGAGAAGGGATTGGGGAAAGCGGTGTGCCTCAATGCTAGGAGGAATCCAACTACTCAGAAAATGTAATCGACAAATGCAGACAATTTATACCTGACTACAACATTATAACTTGGATAATCATCAGGTAAGATATGGAAGACATAGTTCTAGATAAGAGGCTAATATAAAATCGATTTCATGAAAGAGACAGTGTTAATTTTAAAAGGATAAGTGAAAAATAGAGAAACTTTTTTAATTATTGCCGACTTCTACGATTTTTCAGAGGAAAAGGACCTAAAACGCTACGCGCATAAAATTACAGACATGGACAGTAACTTGAATATGTAGAAACTCTCAGTTACATCAGGAAGCAAAAAAACAAAAAATCGAGTGATGAATGAGTAGCGTGAAAAGATTGTAAGGGATGAAAAGATGGTCTTAGAATGCGAGGTTAAACAAACGATGGAATCGAGTCTGGAGCTATATATTCAAGAAAAATGGACTTCGTGACATTAAAACATGTCTGAGTCTTGTAACAGCTTTTTCCTAAATGCTGCAAAAGAATTACAGGCTAGTCCCTCAATCACCAAAGCCATAGCTAAAGTTAACTCCATCCTAAGTCCAGTAACTAAAGCTGAAGTAAAGAAATTCATATCTTGTTTAAAAAATAAAAAATCTAATGGTTGGGATGAAGTGCCAGCATTTATAATTAAAGAAGTGATGGAGTACATTAGTGACCCACTCTGCAAAATAATAAATCAATCATTTCATACAGGAACTTTTCCGGAAAGGCTGAAGTATACAATAGTTAGGCCACTACATAAAGAAGGACCTCCTGAATTGTTAAACAAATACCGTCCAATATCTCTTTTGTCAAATTTTTCTAAAATATTTGAAATGGCTGCACAAACCCGTCTTTCCAATCACTTAGAATATAATCACCTGTTATCAAATAGTCAGCATGGCTTTAGAAAGAAATACTCAACTACTGCAGCATTAATAGACTGTAAATAATGTTTCTGAATCCATTGATCAATCATAGTCTACAGCAGGATTGATCTGTGACTTATACAAAGCATTTGATTGTGTTAGACATGAAATATTAATCAGAAAATTAAAGCACTATGGTGTCCATAGCAATTCTCTCAAATGGTTTGAATCTTATCTTTCTAAACGCAAACAAAAAACAATAATTAGTAATAAGAATCAATCTTTTTGTTCAGAGTGGAGTGATGTGAAAATAGGAGTGCCACAGGGATCTGTCCTTGGTCCACTACTTTTTATTGTTTATATGAATGATCTACCCTATGATGTGAAAGCAGACATTATCTTATATGCGGATGATACATCAGCAATCTTAAAGGAAAAAACAATAGCAGATCTAGGTAAAAATTTGCTTCAAACAATAAAAAATATGGAGGAATGGTTTTCTGCAAATGGACTTAAGTTAAATATAACTAAAACTAATGTTATTAATTTTAGAACTGCCAAAAATAAAAAAAATTGTCTTAAAATCGATTAGTTAAAATTTTAATGTAAATATCAAGCACTCAACCAAGTTATTGGGAGTGTATATTGATGAGAATATGAAATGGAAAGACCAAATTAATAATTTAGCAGTAAGTTTAAATAGAGCATGCTTCAATATGTCAATACTTGCATCAATAACAAGCATGCCAATCAGATTAGCAGTGTACTATGTGTATTTCTTTTCAATACTTAAATATGGCATAATTTTGTGGGGAAATGCTTCTGGCTGGGAAACTATTTTTAAAATAAAAAAGGTGTTACGTATAATGACCGGCTCAGGCTTCAGAGATTCCTGTAAGCCAATATTTAAAAAATATAATATTTTAACTCTTCCATCACCCTATCTTTATGAGCTAATAAGCTATGTCAATAAGAATCAAGATTACTTTAATAATCTTCAGTCTGAGCATCAATATGATACAAGAGGCAAAGATAACTTGAATCTACTACAGCACAAATTAAAACTAATGGAAAATAGTCCATATTATAATGGTATCAAAGTTTATAATAAATTGCTCATAAAATTTAGAGAAAAATGTAATAATGTAAAATATTTCCAGGAGAAAGTGAAAGAGTTTTTGTTAAAAAAGTGTTATTATTCAGTAAGGGAAAATATGGAAGACAATGATGTGTCATTGATTGATTGATGTAATGTTAAGTATATTGTGAATTATAATTCAATGTAACATTTATATTGTAATGTATGTGTGATGCGTAACAGTTATATTGTAATGTATGTGTAACGTGTAACAGTTAATGTATGTATGTATTTGACGAGACAACTATTTACTGACAGACTTGTACTGAAACCATGTAAATGTAATGTGTCAATAAAAATTCTATTCTATTCTATTCTATTAAATATATGATAAGGTTTTGACGCGACAACTCGCAAAGACGTACGGTATATATTTTGCGCAGAATAAAAATGGGTCAGTGGGATTATGGTGCTAAACGGAACGTTAGAAAGAGTTGATTGAAGATAGAATATTAAGGAAGGAGATCCAAAGCAAATTTGCAATAATTGAGATGTAAATAAATATCAATGAAGAAACTGTTTTTAAAATTCCACTAATTATATGGACTGAGAGAAATTCCGACCATTTTGAAAATTCAAATCATTTGAATAGGATTCAAAGAATGCATTTTCTGCACGAAAATTTTTGTCACTCGACACTACGATTGCGCTTCTGGGATTTTTGGATTTATGATCTATTTTTTTACATTTTTCCTTTGCATAATGTTCCCTCAGATTTAATTTTCGTTTTATATTACGCATGAAATTCTAAAACGAAGTAAAGTATATTCCACTGCATCCATTGCATGCATATGCAAATCCTGTCATTTCCTAAGGACGTAAAACATACGCAAGTAATCAAGATTTTCGCTTTAATTTGCGCGAAATATTCACATTTCGAAAGGAACGTAACCAAGTATCTCCATACCTTTTGCTGCGTTAGAGCAATCATAAACACTCATTTGAAATCTAAGAAGAAGACGTTTCCAGCGAGAAAAAACCGAGCTGATGAAAACAACTTAACATTTAACGAGACTATAGACGATAATGAGTCAAAAATTTGGTGACATGGATCTGAGGGAATCGTGTATGGCGTTCAACTCGTTCGGCAACTGTCACTGAACGAAAACGTAACGGGAGAGTAAAGCATAGGGGGATACAGAGCGAGCTCGTTTGGGAATGACGCGAATTGGATGTATTTTTGAGCTCGAGGAAAAACCCGAATGGAACTGTTCTTGGTCCATAGCGAGAAGCGGAGGCCGTCATCGGAAGAAAAGAATTTTAGTGTGGGTACAACCGAAAGGGAAAAACAAAAAGAAAAAGAAAGAGGAGTGGAAATGAAAAGAAGATCTTTCTGGCGTAACGTGGGAGAGGCAGGTTTAGGACAGTTGTACACGTGGTAACGAGTCCGTCTGGAGATGGATCGAAAAGACTCCACTATATAACTCCCGCTTTTATATGGATTAAACGCTTATGAACTCGCAAAGGGAAATCTTCGGAACCGGAACGGAAAAGAAGAATTATGATTTTCATTTTGCGGTCCTCTCCTTCAAATAAAAATTTTAAGCATCAAGAAAACACAATCATGCCGTGAAAAAGAGGAGGAGAAAACGCTCAATGGCTCGCGTCTCCAAAACTCCGGCAATAAGTTACGAGGAAGGATACAAAAAAACAAAAGAACCCGTTGATGCGCATCCCGCGGTATTCAACGGCGACGATTGTTTCCCCCCCGTGGTGTTTTCCTTTCTTCCCTCTAGTTTTGATGATTGCCGCCCTCGTAAGATAGCTCCCTTTTCCCTCCTCCTTAGGATGGTATAAACATCCATTGTAAGGCAAGATCACTTAAGCTAAATCGTTTCTTTTAATCTTCAACGATCCCTTTCTTCTATATGTTGGCACCTTAAACTTTAAATTACTCAAGGCGAGAAGAAGGTCTGTGTGCGATCAACGTAACAGCATAACAGAGGTAAAGGACGAAAAAGAAAGATGTAGGGAGACGGGAGGGAAAGGGACGAAGAGAGAAGAGTGAATGAGAGAAGTAGGAAGAGAGGATGAAAAAAGAGGGGGAGCGAGATAGAGAGAGAGAAAGATAGGGAGAGAGAGAGAGAGAGGTTGCCTCCAGTTTTGGCGCAAGATTGCTCTTAATTTATGGCGCAGATGGAGTGGAGTGTACCTTTCATCTCGGCTCATTTCGTTTCATTGAAATGAGTTACGGGTGAGGAAGATTCGGAGGAGACTCTCGAAACGGTTCCAAGTTGGCCAAATAAGGAGAGATGGGAGCGAAGGGAGAAAGGGAGAGAGAGAAAGAAGGGAGAGCGAGAGATGGATAGAGAGATAGAGTGAAGTGGTAGTGATTGTGAACCGGAGGGTGGTGAGTTAGGGAGTGAATTCGGAAGAGATGGGCGGAAGCGTGGGAGCCATTGGAAGGAATCGCGGGGTGGCATGGGATGAGGTGGGACGAGGGAGGGAGTTATGAGGGAGATGGGGCGGAAGAAATGGACGGGGAAAGGAGGGAGGAGTGAGAAGGAGGAAGGAGTGGGAAGGAGGGAGGAGTGAGAAGGAGGGAGGATTGAGGAGGGAGGAGTGGAAAGGGGTGGGAAGGAGGGAGTGGGAAGGTTGGAGGATTGGGAAGGAGGAAGGAGTAGCAAGGAGGGAGGATTGAGAAGGAGGGAGGATTGAGAAGGAGGGAGGAGTGGAAAGGAGTGAGAAGGAGGGCGTGGGAAGGAAGGAGGAGTAGAAAGGACGGAAGATTGCGAAGGAGTGGAAAGGAGTGGGAAGGAGGGAGGAATGGGAAGGAGGGAGGAATGGGAAGGGGAGGGGAGTGGGAAGGAGGGAGGATTGGAAAGGAGGGAGGATTGAGAAAGAGATAGGAGTAGGAAGGAGGGAGGAGTGAGAGAGAGGGAGGATTGGGAAGGAGGGAGGAGTGGGAAGGAGGGAGGAGTGGGAAGGAGGGAGGAGTGAAAAAGAAGGTGTGGGAAGGAGTGGAAAGGAGAGCGGTGGGAGTGAAAACGAGAGGAGAGTGGTGGGAGAATGGAAAGGCGGGTGTGGAAACAGATATTTAGGAGTGGGGCCGCGGATGCGAGTCTGTGGAGTGGGTTTCTCAGGGAGACAGAAAGAGAGCGAGAGAGAGTGAGAGGGAGGAGAGAGAGCAAAGAGTGGGAGACGGGAGGTAAGCAGGAGAAAGGGGAAGGCGAGGGCGTGGAGGGCGGAGGAGTGGGGGAGATGATGGAAGAGAGCTCTTACTGTAGGACGCCTTGGTTACGAACGTGTTGGAGGGGATGGCGGGAGGAAGAAAAGTGAATCTACTCAAGAAGAAACCTCAAATGGATCCTGTTATTACATTAATTATTGCGACGCAGAACTCCTATATAAGCTTTCTCAAGTTCCAAATTAAAAAAAACTGCGCTTATTTTTGGACTCTCTTTAAGTGCGACGTTTTTGTTTCTTTTTAGTTACGTCTCGAAGATTTACGCCGCAGGAAGGCAAAAATGATTCATTTGCATAAGTTGGCATTAGTGTGCACATTCGGTTCGTTTTGAATAGATCGGTCGTCAAACTTTCCATTTTAGAGTTTAGGGAGTAAACCCCACCGTAAATAAATGCCGATTTATCTAAACGAATCAATTACCGAAATGAATTTCAAGCCGTAATAATGATGGAACTTTTGATTAATACTCCCAATGCCGAAGACCGCAAAGCGTTGGATTGATAAACAAAATATTGAATCATTCAGTTTCCCAGAAGATTGAGCGAAATAAGGAAAAACGCAGCCCATATATTATTAATATAAGGGAAACGCATACTCTATATTATTCAGACTTTCTACAACCTTCCGAGAGAAAGATTTTTGGATGGCAATAAAAGAATATCAATCAATAAGTTGGACTAGAATTCTTTTTTTATTACTTTTAAGATGAACGATTTTAATGTCATCATTGCTTGAGATGAACCTTCTGCCATAAAAGGCCTATTAATAGCTTTATACAGCCTTATGAATTTTCCCATTGCTCGTTTTTCGTAAAAAAGTATGCAATACCGTCAAAGGTTGTAGAATTAATCGAAAATTCTAATAATTACATAGCATAATCAAAGACAAAACCAAGAATAAAATTCCACTTACAAGCAAAGCTACCATCTAATCAGATTTTTGCAATAATTTCTACCGTATGACAAATTATGACAGATACATTTTGATTAATACGTAGAATGCTCCAGATACAAAACAAAGTTATCCTTCGTCCCAGGTATCGACTTGTAAAATCACCATCATTCGTACAATGGATTTTAACAAAGCGACGGTCCTCCGGTTCGATTAAAATCTTTATGCGAAAATTTCGAAATGAATAATAAAAGTTATATCTTTAAAAACGTGTCTAAACGTACGAGATGGACAAGAGTCGTGTGCCATCTACGATTGCTTTATAGCCTTCCTCAATTTAATTAAAACCTACCTACTTTGAACGCGAAAAAATTATCCCCGAGCAAATTAGTTTCGAAACGCCAATTCGTGGCTATATTCCAATTAACGTTACGTGAAAAGTTAATTGACATACTCCTTCGTTCATACCCGAGTAGGCTGCCTTTCATGCGCGTATTAATAAAATGATATCCGTCAAACAAGAGGGTATAGTAGTTAATAATTTAGAGGAGCATCTGCTACATTCATTTAATTTAGACGCTACAGCGAGAAATTAATTGAATTATTAAGACTTTAGAGCAACAAAAATATTACAAATATTGGCTAAATGAGGCAATTAAAGCGTAAAAATTCTACTAGACTCAGTTGGAAAAAAACAGTTCCCCCATCGCGGTTCATTACGAAAAAATGAGCCATTTATTTTCTTTTAGGATCGTTATCCTGCTAGAGCATTTCATATTTTTCTTGCTTATGAGGAAATTCGATTTCCCTTAAAAAAGAACCGAGGATAAATTGTAGGGAAACCTGATTACAACAGGATTTAATATTGTTAGGTAAGACGTAACGGTTGACACACAAATACACACACACACACACGCACACACACACACACACACACATATATATATATATATATATATATATATATATATATATATATATATATATATATATATGTGTGTGTGTGTGTGTGTGTGTGTGTGTGTGTGTGTAGCCTGTACTACAAATATATGGAACGCTTGTTACATAATTTCTATTGAAAATCTAGCCTCTCAAATAAATATGTCAAGTAGGCAAGGTGCCGTGGCGCGATACGCAGAGAGGTAAGGAAACCGGGGAATGTACTGCAATATCTTTACAACGTCCATTAAAGTTTCTACGACGGATCTCTAACTGGGATTCACGGGAAATTTTCCACTCTTTCAGAGAAATGCAGCTTCTGCATTTCTGGGTGGGTACGCCAGACGGAATTTTACAGCTAAACTTGATTCGCGGTACCGAAATTTATGAGACAGGAACAGAAACAAAAGAATCCCCTTTTTAGTAAATGCGACTCTAAGAAAAACTTTCAACACTTTCGCGCTTATCGCAATATTTTCCGACAAATATAAGCGGAAAACATTATCCTAGGAAAACTTCTGTTTCTATTTTCGTCTAGGTGAACTTTAAGGAAATCGTTTTAGCGCGAATCTACATGGCAAAATAGTTCGAAGGAGGCTTTGCGAGTGGAAACAATATAAAACTTGGTTTAGTGTATTCCTCGAAAACTGCACCGTGTAACTTTTCCCTTTCAAGAACTAAAGACAAATACCACAAACAAATTATCAAATGTTAAATCTTTATCTGCATGTTAGATTGTGTAGCATCCCTAATCCAGAAATGGAAAAAATACCAATTTTCTGGCGATGTTGCTTTTTAGAAATGATAACATCAGAACATAAGTTAACAGAACTAAAGGAAAATAATCCAGATGCTAAGTTATCTACATTCCGAAATAGGGTTTCATATCTAATTTTTCTCCAAAACTCCTAGAAAATGTAATGATGAAAAAACGGCTCTGCCAAAAATATAATAGGTATATATAATTTAATAGGTTGCAACGTTAATAATTGAAGATTATTAGTATTCAGTAAACTGCGTGTGGACTTTTGCGAAGTCAGTCAGACATCTGCATGTTTAAAAGTAATAATAGCCCATTTCTCCTTATAAAATTAGACAACTGACATTTTGAATTTCATGTTTGTTTTTTTTAATTCATGTGTGAAATTTTAATTACTTCTCCCTTCTCACATTCCAGTATTGAATTAAGAAAATATTAACCTATTAAATTACGATGCTTAATAAAAAGCGCGAAGTGAATAACGCAATTCTTTTGTCTATTTTAAGGCTTAATAGACGCTAATTAAATCTGAGGCAACAATGCGGGTCGCCTTAGGAACACTCGGAAATAGTACGAAAAAACCATAAAATTTCGAAAAAACGCGTTTCTGAGAAATTCATTCGTGTAACGTCTAAACATCGCAAGATTAAGACATTGTATAGTTTTTTATGTTGAATAAAGCAAAAACAAAGAAATGCGGTACATATTTACAAATTTTAATGAATGAAGAAAATAAAACTTTCACCTTGAAAATCGAAACTACCGTGTAAACATATGGGAAAATATAATTGCCTCCTGGATACGATCCCGGGATATTTCCGTAAACGAAAATAGTTTTCCCGGGGTCTCCTAGTTAGACGAAACAAAATGGCATTTAAAGCATTTCTCTATGTCAAGCCGTTGAAGAGATAAAAGGGGGGACGGACGGACGGACAGGCAGACGGACGGACAGACATTGAGTATTTATATATAAAGATATTAAATTTGCATAAGTTGACCATCGATATTCAAACTATAAAAAGGATTCCCCTTACCGGATCTACAGAATTTAAGATGTCCCTATGCCAAAGGAACGGATGAGGCACCACCGCAAAAAGCTTTTGTCGCTTTTATTTTGACTATAATTAGCCAAAAAGGTTACCACGTATTACAAAATCTGAAAAAAAAACGAGTCTGTCCACCGATTTTTTCATGAACCTCTGGTAAAATATGGTGCATATTTTATTATCGAATTCTTTCTTATATACCTATGCAAATGCCAACAAGAAAGCATGAACGGGATATTGGAGGGATGCATCTCTGAAGAGCAGTAAAAGAGAACCACAGAATGCGCAATACATATTTTACCCAAACATGCTGCTGGCGTAAATCGCGCTACGCTCGACTGGAGGCTAAATTATATTACAAAGGGAGTTTTATGAACGATAAAGTCTTCTTCTATACATAAACGGCTAACTCAGATTTGCCTTGAATGCTCTGTTTATAAATAAATAAAAGGTATATATATTTATGCATATGGGTTTTCTCCGTGAACGATGGAGACTACTCGTTCGATAAACTTCCGATATACAATTATCTGCTAAAAACTCCAGCGATTTTCTAGGTTACTACAACGGTAATTGCCCTTCCGTCCCATTCTTGCTCCTTAAGACGTTTTTTGCTTTCTCTTTACAGAGTATATACAGAGTATTTTTGTAACAATCCTTCCCTTTAAGTGCATACTTAATATTAGTCTAAAACATCAATTTCACTAGCCTCCTCTTGTGTGATTTTGCGTTCACTGTAGAAAATTAATTTCCTACACGCCTAGGGTGAGTGTGACTCTAACAATAAGTTAACGCTGTTATCCACCAAGACGCTGTGCGCTTCCCTGACTACGCGCGTGTAGGTATAACGAGTACAACTCTCCTTCAAACAACCAGTGCATGTGTTTTGCTTCGTGTTTGTGTTTGCTCTCTCGGACACGTTAACGGAGCATTTAATTACCAATGACGGTGTCGTGACACCTTGTGTCAAATGTCTCCGCCAGTCTCGGATACTAATGCTAAATGCGGTGGCATAAAGTTTGAAATTTCTAATGCTCACATATGTTCAAATTGAAATTGGTTCAATAGATAAATCCACCCATTCTATTAAGAAAATCTATTTTAACGAAGGAATACCTACAAGCGTGACATAATCATTCAGTAATCACTTCAAAAATATGTACAAATAATATTAAGTTAATGTTCTCATTCACATTCTCGTATCAAAGTCCTGCATATGTACTAGTAAAAGTGGTAGATTCGTAGAAAAAACTGCATTTACAGGCGACGTAAGTATTACTTCCCTCGGATGCATAGCGTGAGTTAATTTGAAGGGTATGGCCGAGAATATGTTCCCCTTTAAAAGTAAGCGTGCGAAACTTACGATGCATCAGTTTATGCAAATTCAAGTAGAAGGGCAGATGCAATTATAGTATACCTTTCGAGGGAAGCTTGAGACTCAATTGCGGGTGTAGCTTCGTGTACAGCTGCAGATGTTTTTTAAGTGCAGCTGCAGATTTCTTTTTATAGTGGCTGCAGGACTCGACCAGGAGCCCACTGTTTATTAGACGTAGGGGTAGGTAGTGGAGTCGGATTGGTGCATTAAATTTCAAAACAAAACTCCGTGAATGAACCAACAACCAATGGCCGTAAGCCAGCAATTGAAGTGTGCGGCCTCACCGATATATAGCTTCCACTCTCGACCTCCCGCGAGTACAATGGGACAAAAGGAAAAAAATACACCCAGGAACGGAGTTTCAGATCTTCAACTTAGGTCTCGTGCCCACTGAAGGGTATGGAAGGGAAAAAGTTTTTTTTTTTTATTCTTTTATACGACCTAAGTACAGTATCTCCAAAAGGACACGTGCAGGTGACTCAGCGCACTCATTTAACGAGAGTTATAAGTTTGTGTATTTCAGGTCTTCGTTGTCGTATTGGTTATTTTTTGTCCGACAATTGCCAGAGACTCAAATTCGGTGAAGATGGGAGCTTTTTTAAGCCGAGTGCATTTTGTTTATCCATTAAAAATCGATTTAATGAGTGCCTTGTTTTGAGTGCGCTGGGGGCTATCCTCGTTACGCTGAGGAGAACGTACTGCAATCCGGCGTCTGGCTTCGCTCGCCTTAATTCCTAAAGTTTGCTTGCAGGATAGACACTCATTATATGGCTAATTATCTCTAGTTTATTAAAGTGAAACAAAAGTGTCAAAGGCCTGATAGCAAAATTATTCTCCTCTCGTCTTTCTAATGTAAGCCTCTCAGTAAAATTCGACACACTTATTTAAACTTAGCAGTTCTTCTTTCCTGCTATGAATAAGCTTGTGTACATTTCTGATAGCATAAAGAAATTTTTTGGATAGTAGCGAACGATTATTGTCATCACCATTATCTATAGTACTTTTTAAATATCAAGACAAAGGATACTCTTTTGGCCTCGATGATTCCGGAAGAAGTTTTTCCTAAACATGCGTATAATGTTAAAAGCTTTTCTTTAATTTTAACGTAACAGTATCCGTTATAGCTACATCGACTTTCTTTCATTTTAAACTTTTAAATTACGCTCCAGAGCTACTACGCATTGTGCCCCTGTATACCTTCATCTTTTTATTTTTTCTTCATTCTCTAGTTTCCTTCACAATGAACTTCGGGGCCGATATCATTCTATGGAAAAAGAAAAACGCATCTAAATAAAAGACTTAAGACGTGCGCAGTATATACCATAGTTAAAACGGAACGAGTATGGCGAAGGTGATGTTAAAGATCAAGTCGGAAGGTTTTATGAAATATTTTCATATTATACGTGGGATATAATGACAATCGACCACCATTGTATTTCACAGCTGGCGATAGGATGGGACAACAATCAAAATCAATTTAGCGAACATTTAAAATAATTCCAAAAGAGACTTTGCGTCACCACGGGTTCATCTTAAAATTATCAACGCTTTTTTGAGGTAAATGAAAGGGTTCAAGACAGCCTAATTCTCATGAGCGTCGTTGTACTCTTTGTCATTTAGGGCAGTTCTCTCCAACCGGTGTGCTGCGGCACAGTGGCGTGCCGTAACGAAGTACTTAGTGTACCGCGGTACGTACGAACTTTATACAAGGAAAAATCCGAATTTGTAATTCTCAATCTACAAACGAGCGTAAGAAGTTTCTTCATTTGCGGACTTATCAATTAATGATTTCTCCCTAAAAATTAGAGGGAATTCATTGGACTCAGGAACGATCGCAGTCTTAACATGAAGTTGGATGATGTGCCTCTGAATGAGTTTTGACTGCAAGTGAGGAATGAATACCCAACCATGGCGGAATGTGCAATTGATGCGTTGTTACCGTTTCCTACAACATATTTAAGTGAATTAAGTTTTTCAACATTGTCGCTGATTAAGAATAATAAGAGATCGTGTCTGAAATACCTCGACCAGAAACGACGAGTGGCTCTCTCCACTATAGAGCCGAACATCAAAAGACTGCTCTTCAAGACTGGGACAGGTTTCTCACTAATAAAATTATTTAATAAAGTTCCCATACATCTTTAGATATTAAGGCATTCATTATGGGGAAAATATTTTTTACCGTTCCTTCGATGTCGTCATAAACGTGTTTTACTGCATCTGAACATAGTGATACTGGTAAAAATTAATTTTTGTTTTATTTCACACATTCACTGAAATATAAAAATGATTTTCAATGAATTTTAGCCACGATTTATTCCCTTCTTCAGAAAATATTTTATTTTTCATTTATTTAAGATGTTGTCGATTATTTTAATTATTTTATGATGCCCTAATAGAAATCTTCCACAAAGTTTCGTGTGAAATTAATTTCGGTGAGCCGCGGTGAATAAAAAAATCTATAGGTGTGCCGTGAAATTAAAAAGTTTGGAGAGCACCGATCTAGGGGGATCCTTCTGCGATGCTCTCCCTGGTGACAGGAGTGCGATTTTTTTGCTCGTTTCATTTCTAACAACTTTTAACTATGCTTGGTAGAATTAGACTTTTGTTTTTTTAAAATCGACGTTTATTTTTTTCGAAAATCGACGTTTATTTTCCCGAGAGATTTTCGACGAATATTGACGCTTAAAATGATTACTTGGCTGAATTCGATGTTTATTTTTGAAAAATCGACCTTTATTTTCCCGAGAGATTTTTGACGAATACCGACGCTTAAAATTACTACTTACATATATGGCTGCCAGTTTTCAACCTTTCAATTCGATGATTTAAATTTATTTTTTATTTCGAAATTCTACGTGTATATATATATATATATATAATATTTTCACTTGAAAGTTTACCTCTTCAAATGACAAAAAATAGTTGGTGCAGAAAAAGTTCATTGTGAGAACACGAAACAATATTTCTTTTCTTGTATTTTTTCTTCTTTCTTACAAATTTTGCCAAACGTGGTGATTTTGATAACCAACCTATATGAGAAAACGTATATTAATAGTTAATTCACGCGTTTTACTAACTGAATCTAGATGATTAAACCAAATTAGCATTTTGCGTATCGGTCACGAGAATATTCTTCTACCACACTGAAACTTGGTATATATGTATTTAATCTCAAATATCATAAGTTGGTATTTCAAAATCTAGATATTTTTGATTTCGAATAATTCTTCCAATCGCCTCGTTGACAAATATATGATATCGCGAATGCGGTTAGTAAATTATGCTTTATCTCTTGAAATTGTTTAATGAAAACTAGAAAACGTTTAATTTATGAAATCCAACCAATATGCTGTTGCTTTTGCCGAGAAACATTCTTAAAAAATAATTTGCGAGTTCAGCTTAAAGGCTTTTAGACATTCGTTGATGCTAATTAAGGACTAATAAAGGAAAAACATTAATGATGTAATTATCGCAATAAAATATTAACGGTCAAAAAAGAACTATCTAATACTTTACTTTGCATCATTTGATATATTTCATTACTGTACTAAATATTCTCTTTATTTAACATAAAATATACAGAGAGAAAAATTAGGCAATTATTCAGCGCTCGATCAATAGTCTTACCTCTAATCCTGATTTAAATGTGTATATCCAATCGGCAAAATACTTTACAACGAATAGCAAATAAATATCAATCCTTAATCCCTCTTCAATTTTATGTATCGATTGCTAATTTGTCTGCATTTTTAGAAACAATTACATATAAATTGAAATTTACTAACCTGTAGCAAAGGACGACGGAGCCAAAAACAAGAGAGCGGAACGATCTTGTCTTGATAACTTTTATAGAAAGACTGCCAAAGTGTGGATTCATTGCATACAAAGAGGCGAAAGTGCATACAACAACGTCCATTTATAGGAAAAAGCATAGCAAGGAATCGAGGAACATTTGTTCAAGGAATACACTCCACGGTGTAGATGCGTGGAAGGGGTAACAAAACGGTTAGTGGTTTGTCTTCAAAAGACCACCGAAATTCCTTTCTTTCGAAACTCGTTTAACAGTTGTCGAGAAAGTCTCAGTAGGACATATCCATAACCTCATCTCTATAGAGAGACTCGTAGAATATCCCACCATTAGGTCGGCAAATATAATCACAAAAACCTCAAAAGGTCTAAGAAACACGTGTTCTCAAAACTACCCTAAGACCTTGCGGTTAACTGATTGTTCAGAATAGAAGCGTGAGCATTTCATAAACACTCATATTTGAGTGTAAGGAAATACCCCTCTTTCAGTTCCACTGTTAATGTAGGCCCAGAAAAGGAACGAAATCGTAGGTAGGAAATAATATTGCGAAAAAAGTAAACAGAAACGACTTTAATATTATAATTTAGAAAAGGTTTTTAGACGTAAACTTTTTCCATCTTGTTGGAAAATCGACGCTTATCGATAACTATTCATTTTCGTCGATTTTGAAATTTTAAAAGAGTCGACGTTCATCGACGTTTTCGATTTAAATCGAATTCTACCAAGCTTACTTATAACTCATTCGTGATAATTTGGCGCTGTTTTTTGTTTGTCATATTAAAAAAAATATACAGGTGCTGGTTTGATATATTAGAAAATAACTTGGTGCTCCTCTCATTGGAAAGCTCGGAAAACTCTGGTTCAGTCCAAACTTGAACGGACCTCATAGTACTTTAAGTTTTATACAAATGGCTGCGACGGACTTCTCCTTTTACGCGGAAAGTGCCAGAGTTATTCTCTTTTCGTCCCAGTGACGGGAGCTGTGCATGGGGATAATCGTTAAAAATACTGTTAAATGGCCCTCTCTCAGAGTATGCAGGCGATAATAAACCCTGGACGCGCCCTTAAGGCCGCAGTTGGAAGGATTAGCGACCATGATACTCGGTGTGCTCCGAAGGGATTATGAGAGAAGACAAAAATCATTAGGCAGGAAAGCCGTTAATACGCTTTTAAAAGACGGACATTTCAGTCCTTTTCCGACGACTTAAATGAATATTTCCCTTGTAAATATCTTAATTATCGCTCGTATAAAAATACTGGTAATGTACAAAAATATCAAAAATAGCAATAGTGTTTTTTACTTTCAATTTCCCGACAAAATGGGCCTAAGGATCAACAATATTCTAACGATTTTCTAAATCTAAATAGGGATCCGAAAGTAGATTACATTGAAGGAAAGAGAGCGAAAGGTTGTAACTTTAAATTGCTAATAATGGAAGTGAGAGGACGTAAAATCGTTCCAATATCTAGAAAACAGTATATGCTGAGGATATCCTGCCGTCAAGATAATATATGATCTGCACATAAATGCAAACGCCATTAATACCCTTAGCCGAAGAAACTTTTTTGCATAAAATTATGATCCACCCACCCATATGGTAATATTGGAACGAAATTTAAGCTGGAAATAAATAACAACGTCAAATGATACGGCGACCGTGGTTAAAACTTCATGATAGGGATCGCGTACGTAAAAATAGATTACTAGAAAGGATATACTTTTAGTTTATCTTGTTTCGATGCAAACTGAAGGAGATTTTTTTCTAGAACAGCTGCTACTTCAACATAATGCGATACCAATATTAGAAAAAATGCTGAAAGGAGAAGAAAAATTATCCTGCGAATAAGGCGATTTTCTAAGGGTGTAATAACTCGTCTAACAGGGGAGAATAGATCCTTATATTGTATAAACCACATTTAGTCCGATTCCTAGCCCTGTGATAAGTAATGATCTACTCTTAGAAATCCAATACGTTCGTGGGAAGAACGAATCCGATCCAATTAGTCCTTATGGTACAACCTTTCAAAATCCGAGGAGGTATATGCTCAGACAGGTAGTTGAAGTATTTTTAGAACTCAAAGAATCGTTGATCAAATGTGTGCCTCATTATCGAGATATAAAAACGCTTTTTTTAATTGAGAGTATCGGTTACTTTAGGTGATTAACCCAAACGCGGGACTCAATAGGAGGAAAAAATATGACTCTTTATACGAATTCGAATTTAACCAGGAAAATGAAAACTGATGGCTGTTTCGGAAACTTAGGAGAGTTAAAACAAATTGGGAAGTTGCTTCCCAGTGGGAAATTTTTGTCGCATTCCAACCCAAGCTGATAATTGCTCAAGAATCGCTCCGTCGGAAAATGCAACGAACTAATGACCTGAAATCATAGAAAAAGACCTTTAATAAGTTGGTTATGCTTCCACATTTTGTGGAATTCTTAACCGTAAAATAATAATCCGGAAACGACCTCATTATAGGGAACGTAAAGATGGGCAGGAGAATGTGTGTGTATTTTTGGCTAATGAACCTCTTGGATTATTATAGCCATAACTCCTTCCACACCGAACACAATCACAAGGGAGGAAGGAAGCCCGGTTTCGGCATTAGCAGGATCTAGGAAAATTCACCGCCAGGAATTCATCGCCATCAATTCATCGCCGAGGAAAATTCACCGCCAGCAATTCATCGCCAAGGAAAATTCACCGCCACGGAAAATTCATCGCCATGGGAAATTTATTGCCTTGTATGGATCATGCTGTTAACAAGGACTGTATTAAAAATGCGTGTGTGGACTCAACGCCGACAGAAGAATATAAGGGCAAATAATCCAACTATTGCGGTTTTAGTAAATACGAAAATGTTTCATTTTCTACAAATTGTAAATTTAAAGCATAATTAATCTTTAAGTTATGAAATTCAGCCAAAACTGTAAACAATTTAAAAGCATTCCTTGGCAATTAATTTGCTTCGGCAATAAATTGTTGGTGATAAATTTTTCTTGTCGGTTAAATGTTGATTTAAAATTAAAAGCATTATTAATTTTCAAGTTATGAAATTGAGCCAAAACTATAAACTATTTTAAGCAAACGTTGTTCGTGCGCAAAAATACTAAAACGTGTATTTCCGTTGAAATCTCGAAGTAGATTTTTTCATGAAAGAAGGCATTCTCTATACTCCGTCTGGAGAAAGTAAAAAGTTAAACATTTTTTTGAAATAGTATTCGCAAGTCTTGATTTGTAAGTGAACAAATGGAAGTGCTCGAAATTTTATTCGAGAAAAGTTAAAAAAATGTATTTATTGATATTTAAATATAAGAAGATCTAGACAGAATTTATAATGCCTGTTCCTTTAACATTTTTAAAATAAGGGTCATGGAAAGCAAAATATAGATATCCCAATGTTGTTTATTTACAATTGAGTCTACAAAAATAACGCCATTCATTGCATTCCCTTTCCTTTCCTCTCTTCAGATCGTATACTTAAATGCTCAAAGCTTAACAGCACACATTGAGGAACTTCGTTCCATCCTACCTCACAATACTGTACTCATAATCGCTATTGCTGAGACCTGGTTAAAATCCTCTATCCCATCCTCTACTGTAGACATTGATGGCTATAAATTGTATCGTAACGATCGCGTCGGCAAAGGTTGTGGCGGTGTCGGAATCTATGTAAGAAATGATAGATCATCTAAAATGGTTGAAAGCAGCGAATCTAATTAAAGCAGAAGGCCCGAATTTCTATTCCTTGAGTTGAAAATCAATTCCCAGAAAATACTTATGGGCACCGTATACCGCCCACCAAAAATGGGCCACCTATCTTATATTGATGAAGTGATCGCTAATAACATGAACGAATACCACCACATAATAATTACTGGTGACTTTAATGCCAACCTACTCACAACAAATTCCGATTCAACATATTTATATAACTCCTTCAACTCCCTTGGCCTTAGTATTCTTCCGTTAAATGCAACTCATCATACTCCTACTTCTTCTACCCTAATTGACTTAGCCGTTACCGCCAACCCTGACAAGGTTCCCGCACACGGTCAACTCTCTGCTCCTGGAATCTCCGCACATTAAAAACTTCAAGTTATTTAGCATTAGAAAATCTAAGGATACACAATTGCCTCCTCATATTTTCCTTGATGCACTTAACACTTTATTCACCACGCCTCCAACCCCTGATGACAACGAATTGAAACAGAAACACATAGATCACCACCTCCTACATCAACACTCTCCTCCAACCTCAGCATCATCACCACTCCAATTTTCCCCTGTAACCAGTGCTGTAGTCGTAAAAAAGCAGAGGGTATACGGAAGTAAAACTTCAGGGGCAGGAGGGGTCTTACCCAATTTTTTAAAGAGAAAAGTACATGACTATAATGTTGCGATGGCAGGAGAAAACGTATGACCTTACTTTGAATTTCTTTGAAATTTTATTTCAATTAAGTGATGTATATAAAAAATAAAAAAATAATAAGCATGGTATTTATTTTCAATCTGACCGAAACAAAAGTAGTATCATAATATTGGTATTAAATCACTTCGTGGGCCGCAGATTTTCAAGAATTGCAGGTGCAGATTCAATATTTGGGGTCACGAAAAAAGGAGTAATTTGTTGTTTTTTCATTCATCCTGTATAATTTCTCATAAGGCGAGGATATACGCTATTTGTTCGAAAAAGCAGAGGGCATACCCTATTCATACGAAAAATGCAGTGGGTATACGGCGTATATCACCGTATACCCTCCATTACAGCACTGCCTGTAACACAACTCGAAGTACTAAAATCTTTACGTAAAATCAAGTCCAGAGCACAAGGTGCTGACGAAATTCCAATCGCTTTCCTTCGTAAGATTATACATATAGCTCTACCTGCCATCACTCATATATTCAACTGGTCGCTTATGCAAAACAAATTCCCATCGCAATGGAAACTCGCCTTAGTTCGTCCTATACCTAAGAAAATTCTTTCTTCCAATATAACTGAATTTCGGCCAATCAGTCTTCTTCCTACATTATCAAAGGCATTTGAAAAGATTATACATGAACAAATAACACTTTTTCTAACCAAAAATAATATCTTTGACCCACTGCAATTAGGTTTCCGAAAATCACACAGCACAACCACGGCACTCCTAAAATCACTGACGATATCAGATTAGCAGTGGACAAAAGAGAAGTAACGATCGTAACTCTTCTGGACTTCAGTAAAGCTTTTGACTATGCAGATCTAAACATACTTCTAAACAAACTTCGTCTCCTGAACTTCTCAGATTCGTTAAACCTGATTTCCTCTTACATCAATGATCGCCATCAAAAGGTCATATATGACAATCATTCTTCAAGATGGATTAAAGTGACACGTGGTGTACCACAAGGTTCCACCCTAGGCACACTGCTCTTCTCTCTATACTTATCATTATATGTATATAGACGTTCCTTACAGAGGAGGAGGAGGATATAACATATATTGTTTTATTGTTTACTAAATGAGTTGCAATTTGGCTACATGCCAGGTGGCAACATTACATGACTCATTGTCAATAAATTTCACATCATCTAACTTACTGCGTGATATATATAGGAGGATACTAATGTTTAGGCACTTCCAGATGAGCTGGAGATTTTCTTAGGTAGAATTTTGCGCAAAACCAACTAGAATAAACGAAAATCTTGAAAAAATGCAACAATCCGCCCGCTAAAAATTCGCAATTGTTTAAACAAAATTTCAAGTTTAATGTATTTCCGAATGTGCTACGGAGCTGACATTTTTTTAAAGGTAGGATTTGTAAAAAAACGAAATAGGGATTATACAAATTTTGATATTTTAATTTGTATTGCCGTTAAAAATTCTTAAAGTTTAAACAAATAAATAATTGTTTAGGTACTACGGGATGAGCTAGGAAGCTGAAAATTTCAAATTAATTACAGAGTAGTGCATTTGCACAAATAAACATTTGAATCTCTCCATAAATATATTGCGGTGGTCGTTAAAAATGTTTAAAATTTAAACAATTAGAAAAATATTATTTCACTTCTAGAAGTGCTACAACTTTAAAATTTGGCAGAAATGTGTAGCATTAGTACCCCATAATGGAGAAAGTATAAAATTCTTAAAATTGTAAAGTTTGGGGATTGTTTTAATCTATTATTTTTACATAAGGGAAAAACGAAAATCGCTGCGGAGGTGAAATCTTTAGAAATAAAAAATATTTGTAATGATGAAATATCTGTCTGAAAAATGAATGTTTTTTCAAGGTGAGATGATATGCTTGCAGAATGCGAGTACTTTCTATTAGTATTACATATATTCTCAGCTTGATTACTTTAAACCTCTATGCAGATGATCTCCAAATTTATATACACGCTCCCATTATTGATCTCCCTCTCATCATTGGTAAAATGAATAATGACCAAAATTCTTTATCCAAATAGAGCAATGAATATTTCCTAAAAATTAATCAACAATAAGTCAGTCTATTATCATTGGGTACCCCAAACTTCTCTCCACATTAAATTCCACGAGACTTCCCCCACTTTTGCTCAATAACTCTCTCAATCCTTTCCAAAAACTGCAACTAACCTCGGGTTATTATTCAACGAAAATTTGACCTGGACTGATCATGTAACTAAAATATGCAATAATGTTAACAGCTCACTCCACTCGTTTAAGAGAATTAAAAGCATCACGCATTTTTCTCTTCGCAAACAACTTATCGCCGCTCTTGTCCTTCCACACTTCGATTACTGCGATACGGTCTATCAAGATATATCTAACGAGTAATCTTTAAAATTGCAGCGGGAACAAAATGCCTGTTATATTTATTTGTGATCTTCTAAAGAGAGATCAGGTCACTCAATTTTTTCATAAGTTAGGTTGGCTTCGCCTCGAAGCTCGTAGACCCCTCCACCTTCTCACGTTATTTTATCAAATGAAAACTCTTCAAATTCCACAGTATTTAAATGCTAAATTTTCCAAAATGAACTCTGTACACAACGCCAACACTAAGGGCAATAATCTCTTCTCTATCCCTCATCACAGGACAGAGATCTATAATAAATCCCTCCAGGTAACAGCTTGCAGACTATGGAACGCCCTACCTACAGACTTCCAAAATACAACGTCTCTTCACATCTTCAAACATAAATACTTTAATTTTCTGTTCACGGCCCAAAGCTCAGGTCAACTTTTGGTTATTTTTCTTACCTTTTATGCGATGGATGCTTTCACTCCTAACATAGTTAATATTAATTAATCTCTTTACAGGATATTGAGTTTCTCACAACGTAGATTACTATTGACTATGTTACCTTCTATATTTATTGGTTTCAGGCGTCACTTGGTGGAATTTATTTATAATGTAAAAATAAAGAGACTTATCGTATTAAATAAATTACAATCTTTAGGCAACATTCGAAGTTCTCTCCAAAACACGGTGTCAAAAATTCTTGTGAATGAGCAAATACCTTATCACAAAAAGTTCTCCCTCCAAAGTGCACCCTAGTATCATTTGATGTGTGTAATATTTTCACCGGTGTTCTCACCAAAGAAGCTTTGGAGTTAGCCGAAATTACCCTAGTCAAGAAAGGTGTTCCCGCTCCAATAATCAGTGAATTGTGTTACCTAATTAAAGTGTGCGTTTCTCAAAACTATTTTAAGTTGAATGGAAATTCTTATAAACAATTAGATGGCCTAGGCATGGGCTTTCCTTTGTCGCCGCTACTTACAGACATTTACATGGACAATTTTGGAAGAAATCTATTCTCTTTCTGTTGGTTTCGTTATGTTGATGATATATTTTGTGTATGGTCTGGGTCATCGAGGCAACTGGATATCCTCCTAAATTTCTTGAATTCTTTTAATAAAGCAATAAAATTCACACGTGAAACAGAAATAAACGGGTCCCTAAACTTTCTAGACATCACCATATCAAAGGTAAATAGAAATTTAGAATTCGCCATTTTCAGGAAAAACACGTACACCGACCAAATCATTCACTTCAATTCAACACATCATTTCTCACAAAAATTTGCTGTATTTCATTCCATGCTTCATAGGCTATTGAGCATTCCTTTGTCAGATTTCAACGCCAGGAAAGAACTTCAAATTATTAAACAAATAGCAGTCAACGACGTTTACCCAAGAAAATTAATTGACAGATTATACGAGAGAAAACGATCCCAACTAGCCATGGAACAAATATTCGGTATCATCCTTGTTGACGATTTTAAAAGACAATGGCAAAGACTATCATTTATTGGTAATATATGTCCCTTAAAATTAATAGATTAATTCCCAAAAATAAAATTAGAGCCGCTTTTTACAATATATCGAACTCAAAAAACCTTTAATGCCGTATTAAGGACAAAATTAAAAATTTAGAAAAAAGTGGAATATACAAATTACATTGTGGAGATTGTACAGCGGTTTATATAGGACGAACGGGACGGAAATTAAAAAAAGAATTAAAGAACATCATTCCTGCTTCATAAATAGTAAAACAACCTCTCTCTTCGCCAAACATCTATTAGAACATGGACACAACAGCGACTTTATTCCCAAAGTCCTGCATTATGAAAGAAAAGGACCAAGACTTGATATTCTGGAACAATTTGAAATTATACAGTGTGTGTCTTCAAAAAATTGTGAAGTTGTAAATGATATTTTGTATCCTTTTCATTCTCCACTTCTCGACCTCCCACTAATCTAATTATTCCTACCAATTATCCCCATTGACTTTTCATTATCCAACTTACTGGACTTCACTGAGCTCAACCGATTTTTCCCCCTCCCCTTCCCACGGACATACGTTCACTCCTTTCATCCAATGATCGTTCGCTCAGGGCCGCGCCAACCCGGGGTGCGAGGGGTGCACGGCGCCCGGCCGCCAACTCACTAGGGGCGCCTTCCCATCAAGGTATTTGATCTATATGTTATTGGAACAAGATTCATACGTACTGAATGGGTGATGCATTTCGTTCTCGCATTTTAGCACCTATGTGTGAAAGTAGGAAGGGAATGGTGGAAATACCAGAGCAATAGAAAATATTTCAGGAAAAAATTACCTTTGAATTCCTACGATTCGCATTGTTCTACGCATCTCTCGGAAAAGGGCGCGATGAAGGCGTTTGAAAATTTTAGTCTCGTGTGCTACAATTATTGGTTTCCACGGAAGCCTGCCCTTCTAATTGCCATCTCCGCTCTAGCGAAGACCAGCATCTCGTGGCGTTATTTCTTTCGCTACTGGCCGTCACCAACAAAGGCTTGTCTAGAAATTCGTAAAGAGAGGGTTTAAATTCACAACTAAATTTCAAAAAAGTTTCAATGAAGCCCATAGAGAATGAAAAAATTAAAAGTGAAAGAGAGATATGCGAGGTGCGCAATACCACCGCCAATTGTTAGTTAGTTCTTCTTTGCTCGCGATTTCATGAAAACGGCCAAGGTTTAGCGACCAGTCCTTTCTTTCCGCACCGCGTAGATGGAAACCTACCTCTACTTTGGACAGAAAACAACGACGCACGCACGATTGAAGTGGTAAAAAAGTAATTGTACATTAAAATAAGTCATTCATGATCGCTGTTTAATATATATGAGAAAATTTAATCACGGAACTTAAATTAAAGGTAAAGTACTCCTTTAGCCAAACAATTAGAGGGTTACAACACCCAATGCATTTCGCCCACAAAGTGAGCATCTTCAGGGGCAAAACCTGTCTCAACAGTGACTGGGAGTCGACTGTAACCCTCTAATTGGTTGGCTAAAGGAGTACTTTACCTTTAATAATCTGAGCCAAAGTTATTGAGCTACCAACAATTACGGAACTTAAAGTTAACCAGAGAAAAAGAAAAATACTTTGGCTCTTGTAGGGGTATTAACTCCCTCACCCCTAAATACGCCACTGTTCACCACTAATTCTTTCGTTGTAAGAATACAAAATGTATCGTCTCGCTATTGTATTTCTCCCCTATTCAGTTATGGAAATCTCAATTGTGTTTTTAAATCGGCTTGTTAGAGGATCGTTTCCAAAGACTTGCCTTCATTATTCCTCCGCCTTCCTGCATTCATATTCTTATGGGAATAGTACAGAACTGCCCTTAAATCAGTTTTCTTTGCCCTTCCATTGAAGGAATATCTGGTGTGCTTGACGGAAAGTCAGGAAGAAAGGAAGATTCTATCCTTCGCATAGAGGAAATTCTGTGAAAAATAATTGCTTTTCTTGGAAGCTGAATAGATCTACTCTCACACACAAGTTATGTGCACCATCCGGAACCTCAGAGCTGTTTATTTTTCTTTAGTGAAGTTAGGAGGGTTTCATCAGGGCTGTCGCGTGAGGTGAGTTTGAGAAGTGACCATCTCAGGTAGTACATGATTTTTTCATGCATTCTGATCATAAATCGCGCATTTTTTACATCTCAATTTTGGTTACGGAAATTAAATAATTTAAATTCATTTTCTCAATAGTGGTTTGTTACAACATATTATCTCGATTACATAGTGAGTAAAATTTAATAGGATGGTACTTGAATATTTGAAATGGAGTCTGTATATTAAAAAAAGGCCATTCGGACTCTAGAGTTAATGACGTTTTAGTAACTGCGAAAGAAATTGCGGAAAATTTTCCAATATTCTATCGATTCGACCTCGAAAGAAAAAAAAAGTAAATTTGAGGACAAACCCAAGTATGAGACAATGCAGGATGCTAAAAAAATTACAAAATAAATTTTTAATTTGTCATATTGGATGCAACTGTTGAATCCTTGCAGGAAAGATTCGAATTATTAGAAAGCATTAGTGCTGCATTTAATTCTTTGGGTAAAATAAAAGATTTTCGTGCAGTTAGTAGAAACGGAGAAAAATAAGTGCTGTATGGATCTACATTCTAAATTATCTCATAATATTAGGAAAGAATGCGATATGAAGGCCCTTGATATTTGTTATTAGCTCGATATAACTCAAGAGTTATTTAAAACCATGAATGAGTTTATTACGTGCTGGATTATATTTTCATCAATAATTTATTAGGCACGTGATCCATCATTGCGATTTATCTTCGGATTCTTTTAATCCCGTCCAACATCGATTAAATTTTCAGAATTTACTAAATATGTTCGAATAAAATAATGTTTTGGCTGCAGAGTCTGTGACTACGAAGTTTTGATTCCATGAACTTTCCCTTTCTCCATTTGATTAACGAATCAACGTTTTCGATTGCTTTCAAGCATGCAGCGAAATGATTGCAACGTGTTTAACACTCCGGGATTCTAGGAACGCCAAACACCGAAGAATGAATTAAAATAACATGATATTTCATGAATTTTTGCCTAAAATCATCTTTATTTAAATTTGTAAATTTAAATAGTTGCCCACCATGAAAGTGCTCTTAAGAAGTAGTAAAGCTTACCATATCGTTCGATTGGCACTGTAATGGAAAGCTATAAGTTAACAAACGTAGCGAAATTAAACAATTTGTTTGAATCAAACAAAACATTATTGATTAATAATTATTAAATTGGAAAAAACGCTCCAGAACCTGGACAAAGAACAATTAACTTCGTTAGTGTTCATGTAGGGAAAGGGCCGGGAGTTGGGGAGGGCGCAGAAGAAATATTTTGCACCCGGGCGCCAAGCATCCTTGGCGCGGCCCTGCGTTCGCTTCACAATTCCGTTCTTTATTCTCCCCCAACTCACCCTCCCCCACCCACCCATTGTACCTATTACTATAAATTGCTACCGGCTTTGAATTTATTTCACCTGATGATGTCGCATTGCAACGAAATCTAGGTCGTTTTGAATAATTTTGTGGAATTACAATAATTCTCTTAATTTTTACATTGTTACCTTCTTATGATATATATATATATATATATCATTTATATTTTATGTATAATTAATGTATATTTATTTATATTTCATGTGTATATTACTTGCATGTCTTTATATGTATATTTCTGACAGTATACAGCGATTCTGTATTTACGATGTTTACTACTGTACTTACTGTTTTCTATATTCTGTTGTAGTTTTCCTTGTATTTTTTATGTATATTTTATGTATAATTAATGTATTTTTATCTATATTTGATGTATAATTATCTATATTTCATGTGTGCATTACTTGAATGTCTTTATATGTATATTTGTGACCGTATGCAGAGATGCTGTATTTACGATGTTTCCTACTCTACTTACTGTTTTCTATATTTTGTTGAAGTTTTCTAATATATATATATATATATATATATATATATATATATATATATATATATACTATGTAGGATTTTCGCAGGTTTTTCACACCCCCTTCTCTGTGGGTGTTTTCCTGCCTGGGTTTTACTAGGAAGAACAAGCCTGTTTTTACCTAGGATTTCCCCACAAACTTAAATCTGTCTTCACTTTTATCTTTTGTTTTGTATATTTTATAGAATCTTCATTATAATACATTTAGTTTTAATATTCATGATATTGACGAAGGGTTAAATGTAAGAATGAACCTTATGGTCCAACTTTCGCCCGAATAAAGACGATTATCTATTTGTCTATCCCCTACACCACTTTTATTTCCTTTTTTTCCTGCAGACTCTTAATTGTTGTTAAATTTCTAGTTGATATATATCAATATTGCCTATATTTGATTCCTAGTTGATTGATATCAACATTACCAGTTTCATTATAATTTCTTACACATCTCCCCCTTCCTCCTCCCTCTACACACTTATTCATTTCTTCATTACATCCTCCTCCAGTTTCCCCCTCCCTTACTCTTTGTTTACTTTTTCTGCATATAATTCTTTAAAAAATTCTCATTCGGTTGTCATAAACAATTGGCATATTCCTTGTAAATGTGGATTACTTCCATTTCGTCCCCTGTCAAAAAATGAAACATCCTATTTATTAAAACCGCTAGAATTGGATTATTTTCCCTTATATTCTTCTGTTGGTATAGAGACCGCACTCGCATTTTTAATACAGCCATTGTTAACAACATTATCCATACAAGGCGATAGATTTCCCATGGTGACGAATTTTCCGTGGCGGTGAATTGCTGGTGGTGAATTTTCCGTGACGATGAATTGCTGGCGGTGAATTTCCGTGACGATGATTTGTTGGCGGTGAATTTTCCGCGGCGTTGAATTGCTGGCGATGAATTGATGGCGATGAATTGCTGGCGGTGAACTTCCCGTACCGCATTAGCCTACTTTTAACGAAGAGCACCAAGGGGGCCAACTGCTTAACCTCCCTTCCGAAGGACGGAACGCTGAATTTGTGCGGTCTCCTCAAACCACACAAACAGGGGGCCGGGCGACCTTGGAAAAATCCTACTTGCGCAGGATTCGTGCCCGCTGCCTTTTCAAGCAGCAGGCGAGTAGCAGCCATCGTCCTAACCACTACACCACCGGCACCCCCTAGGCAGGAGAATGGTAATTAATTAAGGTCCCCCTGAAGTGTCTCATCAATTTCACTGAAGTTTAAGAAAATTAGTGGGAATCGTTACAAAATCTCTTGCGACGTAGTTCATAGGGTAATAGGAGAAGAACTGCGCCGTCGAATTTTAAGACTCATAAATACCAAAGTGTTACACTTCGGTCTGTTGCGAAACTTTTTCTCGGACCTGAGAAGATGGATTCAGCGTCAAAAACGTGTATGGAAAAGGCCATGAGAAATATTAAGTTCCATTAAACATGTCCCATGCAGTATCTACTCAATAGTATTTTATCGGCGTATATAGGATGGTAATGAGGTTCTGATAAATCAAATTAAATTTATTGAAAATATGCAATTATTCTAAAAGAATATACTTTAAGCCCAGGGTGACAAATTTCAATGAATGCTGAATCCAAATATTAATTACTCGCCTAATGGGTTGAATCCAATTGATAAATTAGTTAGCTCCAATAGCCATGAAAAAAGGTTGAGAAATGCAGATGCGGAATCGACCTAAAAAGAAGCTGTCATCATTGGTGATTCACCCATCGTATATTCTAGAAAAAAGGGAAAAAGCCTTCTTTAAATAAGGATCTCGGCGAATCTGCACTGATAACGGCTGCTTTTTAGACGTAGTGCGCAACTACTTCTTTTTATGGCAATTGCGGCTAAATATTTCTATAATTCAATGAATAATGGGTTATATGTTTCCATAGAGAACTGGAAATTTACATTATATGCGCTGATCATTTGGGTACTCAGTCTCTATGCACATGCCGATCGAAAAAGAATTTCCATACACGTTAATGAACGAAAAGTTGTGAATACAATTTTTGCGAGAATTTTAACGTTATAACCATAATACTGCCTATTATAATTTAACGGAGCGTTGTTTCTATTGCTAAGAAAAATAGAGTTTACATCCATAAATAAACAGTTCAATCTATTTTATCGCTTTAAAAAAATCCGTCCATCTCTTCGAGCTGTATCTTTAGAATTTTGCTACTTGAAGATACCAAATCTTCAAGACAGAGCGGTATATGTATGGGGTAGACATGGGACAACTTTGGTTGATCTGGAATTAACCGTTGAGGAGCAATCGATGTCCTCTTCCAACCACTTAGTTTTATTTATACCCCATCATAAGAAAAGAATGACATTGGTGCAGGGCATTATAAACATGCGTTTTTAAGTAAGTTGAAATCAAGAAAGAAGACTGAGGTTTCCGTTATTTGAAGACAGAATTCAAGTCTTGTCAAATGAGAGTTAGCGAGTGTTTTTTTAATCCAAAGAAAGAGGGGAAAATTCCGATTTTTAACAATGGGAAATAAAACTTCCATTGCAACGAGTCCACCGCTTTTAAATGAGAAACGTTATTACATAGCATTGACATCGTGCTTTTAAAAGGAATTGATAGACGGCATTCTAAGGCCGTTTATCTTAACCAAAGATGTAATGTTATGATGACATCGTAATCCCAAAACGAAGAAAAAGCGCCGTATGTAAACTGCTCTGCAATTCTTCCCTCACTTGTTTGTAGCATTATGCGCTCTTAACATTCCGTATCAAAGTTAGTGCTCCTTTGAAAATGATAAATACGAGAACATCTTATGAATCATGCCGAAATAAAACATTGAAGTAAAGAGAAATTCAACGCGTTCGCGGTCCGTAAATCATTTGTCACATACGACGTCTTTTTACCAGTTTTTTTTTAATGGATCCACTGGTAACAAGGAAATTTTGATATAACTAAAGCTAATATGTCAGAGACTGTCAAAATACATAATAAAGTCATGGGCACACAAAATACACGGGGCTTTCGTCATAGTTGCTGAAAACAAATGAAACGCAAATTTTTATGCGTCTGAAGTACGTGTGGAGTTGAAGAAAATTTTCTGTTAGTCCTCGGACAGTGTTAATGCTGGTTAAAAGACTAAAAATTCGATCTGATGTAGGTTAAATTAATACTATTAACCTTCGGCTACTAACTCTTGGCGAATTCATGAATTAATTTCCTCTCGTCTCTCTCTCTCCAAAGCGAATAAAGTGATTTAAGAAATGGGATTCACAAGCCAGGGTCTGTTGGTGTTCGTCTCTACTGATCGGATTTGTTAAGATCAATTAGATAAGAGCTTCTGGAAAGCAAAGTGAAAATCTGCCTGGACCGGGAACCTAACCTGTGTTTTCGATTTGCCGATCGGATATTCCACACGGAACCATCGATTCATGCCACAGCGTCGCTAGGAGATTGTTGATTGTTAACATCCTTATTGATATATATTTTTAGTTTCATATCGCTGTCACCACATGCGTGGTTCAAAGTGGCTGCTTGCGTATGATATAAAAAGAAATTTTACGATATGCGGCTAAAATTAAAATATACGTAAGGTTATCGAATTTCAGCAATTTTTTAATTGATCTCCTTAAGAAAATAAAAAGGGGAAAATTTCGAAAAACCTTTTCTGTAACATCACATAACCTCTTGACTGGGAGGTGCAAGTGACCAGAAGTGCACTCCAGTTGGAGAGTCGGGAATGAAATGTATATTTTTTATAATACCTCTTGCCATATATTCCTTTTTAAATATATAAAGGAATTTGTTCATATTTGCAATAATGTATTACAAATTCATAAAGTAACTGTTTTAACAAATCATTTGTTAATAAAATTAATTATTAACACATTGTTATTAACAATTAAAAATAAATGTAAAAATATTTTGAATCAAAGATTCTCATAAATTTTCTAGTAGAATAAATTAAAATCACTAATGAATTTGTTTTTACCATAAGCAATATTTAACAATCACTGGAGTGATTCAGCAGTGAAAGTTGGATTTAGCATAACATTTTTACAATAACGTATTAAAAATTCGTCAATTCACAATTTGTTATTAACAATTAATTTGTTAAAAAATTACATTTTTAACGCTTTTTGAACCAGAGTTTTTCTTAATGTTTTCAGACGAATCGATTACAAAGCAGTAGTCCATATGTTATTTGATATTGAGGAAACAAAGAAAACAATTCTTTATAACAAAAGAATGAAATAACAATAATACTTTGGAGTTAATTAAAAACGAAAGTCCTAAATATTCGCTTAGACGCAAACAGTCTAGATACACCACAAATAATTCAATCAATTTAGAGTAACGTATTATAAAATGAGTAAAATAACAAATTTATTATTATCACTGTCTTCTAAAATTTTGGGAATATCTTCGTCTGAAATCCTTGGCCGTTTACTTGTAGTAGCTATTTCACGATATTCACTATTAGAGGTACTAAAATCTATTTTTCAGAAAAACAAATAGAATAGTTACACTGAAATTTCCCAATGCTAATGTGGTAACTCACGATGCTCGTACTACTAAGTCTATAGGAAAACTAACTTTTCTATGAAAAAAAAACGCATCTCAAAAACAATGTTTCTGCAAGGAGTAGTGGGAGATATTTATTAGCCCTGGTAAACCAGATGTGTCAAAGAAGCAAAATCGGTTAAAACACCAGATGTGTCAAAGAAGAAAAATGGGTAAAAATTCCAGATCACCGAGATCGGATGTTCGTGTGAAATGGATTTTATTGCATATCTAAGAATTGCCGAACGGGTGGTGCATATATGCAACCCCACACAACACGTGCAGGGTTTCACGACGAACTGTCTAAACCTCGGAAAATTTGACCTAAACGCCATGTGTTTGCATGAATGTGAACCTAAAGGACCAAGGAATACTAGAGAAAGCTCATGACGAAATATCTCCTCACGCCCATAGAGAAAGATGAAAAAACCTTGATGACGAAAATAACCGTCACGCCCAAATGGTGGGCAATGTGCTCATGACGAATATGATCGTTACGCCCAGTCAAGTGGATAAATGATAATGTCTCAAAAATGTGGTTAGGTTATTGTACGTTGAAAATGTATAAGTTTACAGAGATTATATTTTCTAGTTCATAATGAAATGTGATGCTAGGAACACGCTTCGAGAAAGAAATTCTAAATATTATGAATGGTAAGCTCGAAAGCTAAATCAATCACTATTTCAGAGAATACATTGATAATTCTGGATACTCATTTAAGGCAGTATTATAAGCTAGGAAAAATATGTGAAATATGAGACGTATTCAAGCAAAATAAAGGCCCTTCGTATTTGCTGGAGGTGTACGGTTTTAAAAAATCGAACTACGGATTTTAAAATTCGAAAAAAGTATGCGGAAGCCGTGTTTCAAAAGATTCTTACGAATGAGGCGGTGCTTATTGAAAAACGAAATGAAAAAACTACTTCTTAAATCTTGTGCAACTGTGAGGGATCATGTAGCATTTGGAGCCTATGTTTAATTTAAACGTACGGAATCTATAATGGGTAAAAACAATTTAATGCACGACTTAATTTCCTAGAGAATTATCTAGCGGGTCTATTAGCTGAATACAACCTCAAATATAAGCACGTAGGAATCATAAATTGAAGAAAATACTTGTTTTAGGTATCTCCAATAGGCATAACAAGATAATGAAATGCCAGATGCTTCCAATAAATAACCACTGAAGACAACTGAACCAGCCTTTATTCTAAGCTTTTTTCCCACTGCATATGTTGCTAAAATTCCAAGTCAGACTGCTGAGTACGTCATAACTTGAAGCTATCTGTTCAGGCTATGCGCATTTCTGCACTCTATGAATATTAATTTCGACATGAGTCAGAGTTGTTGCTTGTTGCGCGCGCAAATGAGGCAGAATTGATGCCATTTTGAGAGTTATGTGCAGTGATTGTGATTTAGTCATTTAGTCTAAAGTAAAAAATTTAAAAAATCCCAATCATGAGTAAACGTCCGACAATATTTGAAAAGGGGAAAGGAAATGTTAAGTGTGCTGTATCAAGTCCATTTGGACAATGGTCAACTACATCGGCAGGATCATCTAATGGTAATCAAGAGAAATTTGTCCCAGCTAATTTCGTACCAACTGACACATCATTTATTTGTGACAAAAATGTTAATGCCGACAATGAAAATAATTTTGTCCCAGATATGCGGTGCAACTCGGACGAACCTTCAACTTCTGACAGCCAAAGCACTAACAAAGTAGTAGATATTCCAATTGGAAGCTCACCATCATCGTTACTGACGAAAGGTAATAAATTAGATGAATTTTGTGAAAAGAGATTAAATGTAAAAATGACAATCTTCAGCATTTTCATGTAAATGGGCGGCATTATCTTAAATGTTCAGTATGTCTTAAATTTCCGGAAATCGTAAAAATGCACTAAAAAATATCCCAAGTTCCTCCTATTGCTAAAGATTGCGGTACTATTTTCCGAAGGAAACAATTGATAAGCATTTTTCGCAACCGTATCATGCGGAATGTGCTAAAGCGTTTCGACTTTCAACACTCCCACAACCTGAGGTAGCACAAAAGTCAGATATGGGAAAAATACTATCAAAGATAAATGAAAACTTGGGAAATAGCATTGGAAGTATCCTCTTGAATACCTATGGAGATGTCAAAAAGTTAACCCTTAGTGCTTTTTCATTTCCTGCTAGAGTTGTAGCTAAAGCTGCTCAAAAATTTTCTTTCAACGACACCAATGATTCGTCGACTATTCCACGCATGGACTTCCAGTATTTGACTCCGCAAGCTCATACAGAATTTATGCAGTGCATAGTAAATAGCGACAAAACTACACTCGCGAAAAAGCTAACTAGTGATTATTTACCTATGTCTCCCCGATGCGATGACAGTGTTGATCGTACGCAAACTGATAAAATTTATCTACTGGCTAAAGTTGTAAGCAAATCTGGCATAACCGAAGAATATTTTCTTGGAGAAAGTGAGCCAACCTGTCGCGGAGCTAAGGGACTTCTTAGTGCTATAGAAGTTTGTTGCAATCAAACAGTAGGTAAAGATGCTGCCGACCAAATTTTTCAAATTGCTACTTCGTTTGTCACGGATGGAGCTTCAGTAAACACTGGTGAAAAAGCAGAATTGTGAGAGATTTTTCAAACGGATATTTAGAAACAGTAGCACTAACGTAGATTCTCCGCTTTTAAAAATCTGGTGTGCTGTGCACAGGTCTAACCTGGCATGAAAGTCGGCAAGTAAGTCCGTTGTCGACCTTAAGCACATATTTCAAGAACTCGTAGGATTAAGCAGTTATTTCCATTTTTCTGGGTTGCGAACTAGAGAACTCAGAGATTTCGCCAATGAAAATGGTTGCAGCCTTCTTTCTTTGCCACGATTATTTGAAGTGAGATGGACGAAATTCTCCTTTGATCTCGCAAATGCTGTACTTTCTTCTTGGCATGTTCTGGTGCTTTATATGCAAATTTGTTCTGATCGAGAAGCGCGTGGTTATACCATGTTTCTCCTTAGTCTGGACAATCTTCGTCTACTTTCATTTTTTGCTGATGTCCTAACTGTATTTAGCAGATACCAGAAGAAGCTACAAGCCGAGAGAGTCACTATTTTAGAGATGGAGAAAGAGACAATTCCTGTGAAGTCAAAACTTAACATTTTAAAAGAACAGCCTTTGTTGGGAGGTTGGGTTCGAGCCCTTAACGAACATCTCGTTGAGAAGTCGGAGGGAAAATATATTTTGAAAGCTGTTTTGTGGAATTTCTCAACAAAAGATTTGATGTTGATTCGGAATATTTCAAAAATTGAATCTTTTTGCGACCTTAGATCCTTTAGCTAATATTGAAGATGTTCATCATATTTTGGGAAACGATGTTGATTTGACAGAATTGTCAATGGAATATGAAGACATTCTGCAACATCAAAAAATTAACGGATTCCGAAAGATAACTCTTACTGAATTTCTTCCAATTTTATGTGCTTCAACCGAATCTCCTAACATAACATTAATTATGGCAAGTATCTTGGCTGCCAAACCCCATAGTGCAGATGTTGAACGCTTAATTAGTACAAGCAATACATTAAAATCAAATAGTCGGAGTAGACAGTCTGTAGAATCTGAAAATGTATATATGTATATTCATCATAACATGCCGTCATTAGACGAATGGAATCCCAGACCTGCAGTAATTTTGTAGCTAAATAAACGGGATCATCGAATTAAAGAAACTAGCAGAGCCTTGGTACAAAGGAATTTTCAAAGAAGCAGACAATAAAGAGCGAGATAATAACGAAACTTACACAAAAATAAGAAAATTTTAATTTTATTTTAAGTACATATTTTTATCTATTTGTATACTTTTGTACAAAATATAGTTTCATTGTTTAATTAAATATTTTTGTATTCTGTTTAATACTTTTAACTGCACAAATTTTAAATTCCCACTGCACAATTTTATTCCCTCTACACATTTTGTTTCCGGCTGCACGTTAGAATAAAAGCTGGACTGAACTATAGCCGAAATGGGCAACTGGTTTTTCATAAGCTTGTATGGCTATTGAAGAACCTAACATAAGTCCATTTTTCAATTTTTTTTACTTAAGTGCTTATTTTTGGACATGACTTTGTAGTAAGGTGTATTAATGTCGTTCATGCTGATCACTTTGAGTAGTTCGTGCTTTCATTATAATCTGTTGTTACAAAAAACAAACTAAAGTTACAAAGTAAGGCCTTTAAAATTACCAAATAAATTCATAGCAGTTTATATAAATGACGAAGTTTGGATGAAAATATATGCAGCTTATCCAGATAAAATTAAATTTACATTTAAAAAGTGCGGTGCATAATTATGGTTTGGTGTTTATACAAACTAATCGTTAAAAATATTGATTCAAATAATATTTTTATAGGCTTCAATTGTTATAGGTATACCCATGGTACGACAAGGCTCATATTAGCCAAGAAACTAATTAATCATAAGTTACGATTTCAAGAACGGAATCCTAGAAACTTGATCACAAATTCTGTCTCAAATTTTTCAGTCGAAGACTGTTGTTTACAATATGTATTTCACTTAACATAGCGATTATAATCATCCTAAAGGTAAAGATAATGCATTACCTTAGATTTGTAAAATTCCCTTGACCGACGGAATTGACGCTACATTTAAAATTTGAACATGAGCCGGCATACTCCAATCGCATTAACCTTATCTGGATTAATAAACTTTCCTTAATGGAAGTTCCGAGGCCTTCTTTTAATCCATAGAAACTCCTCAATTACCTCTCCGACGTTAGAAAATGGACTACTAAGAAATCGAGGGACGATGGCCCGTAGAAAAGGAGTTTCTGGAGTGGGATTTCCCATTAAAAAGCCCCCGAAACGAGAGAGCAGGCGGAATAATGCAATAAGTCACGAATTTTACTCCACGGCGTAAAGCAGCGACGCCTAATTTCATTAGCCCTATCATGAAAAAAATCCAGTTCCCTCCGTCCATCTTACGGATAAACTCAATTTGGCTCCAGCGACGAGGGATAAATAAAATGATAAATTCGCGTCCTCACCTTCCACTCGTCAATGGCTTAATTTCGTCCTCGCGGGAAGCCGACTAATGAGCGTACAACGTCTGTTGTTATACGCGATTGACAATCATCTCCGCTTGGAGACAAGCGGGCGAGAAAATAGCTTACTCACGAAATTGCTCATTTTATGGGTAAGCCTCCATTATCTGGAGTAGTCAGAGAAGAAATAAAGACTCTTCTTGACCAACCCCTTGGCGGTTTCCGCGTCGAGTATTTAAAGCCGAAAGTACACTGGAAAAAATAACCCCTTCTTTCGGATCCCGCCTTAACTTTCTCCCTCATTTTTTCCCCGCCAATCCTCATCTCCTCATCCGCTCCCAAATTCTTCCCCTTCCACCTCCGAAGTGTCGCATATTTCTGTTCCTTCCGGAGAGCGGTACAGGGCGAGTAGATGCCCAAAAAGTCCCCGATGCCGCATTGCAGGTCAACGGGACGGACCCATGACACTCCCTCGAACCAATCCTCCCTCTCCCATCGCATCCCATCTCCGCTCAAAACCCCGCCTCTCACTCCCATCTCACGTGATCTGTCCATTTTTTGCTCTCATTGAGAAGATTTCGACGGAAAAGGAAGTGAAGCATCCCCCCGCTATCGCTTCCCTCTTTCTACCTCCCACCCACCCCTCCCGCCCACGCATCGCCCTCGACGCTCTCAACTCAGCGGCTCCTCTTTCTCACTCTCACTCCCTCTCATCTCCTCCTCCTCTCACCTCCCATTCGGACGAGCCATTACCTCCCCCTCCCGCAGTTCTCTCTCCGAAGCTACGCCAACCCAACCCCCTCGCCCACGATCGCCTTCCCCTTGTCTCATCTCATCTCGCAGTGGCCTGCGAGATCCCTCTGACTCACCCATCTACACTAATCTCCGATCCTCCTCCATTCACTCGTTCTCTTTCCTGTCTTAGCGCCACTCCCCTTCGTCTTCCTCCTTTTTTACCTCCCCGTCTTTCTCCCTTTCCCATTTTCTCCGATCCTTTCCTGTCTCCTTTTCCACTTTCTCATTTTTCTCCATCACTCTCTCACTTCCTCTCTCTCACTCTCAACTTCACTTTCTCCATCGCTCTCTCACTCCCTTCCTCACTCTTTCCCTCCTCTCACTATCTCCCTCTATCTTCCTCTCACTTCCTTTCTCTTCCTTCTCCTACTCTTTCCCTCCTCTCACTCTCTTCCCCTCTCTCTCACTCTCTCTCTCCACCCGTCTTGCTCTCTCCATCCCTCCATTTTCCTCTCTCTCTTTCTCTCTCCATCCCTCTTGCTCTCTTCCTCTTTCTCTCTCTTCCTCCTTCTCTCCCTCCTCTCTCTTCTTCTTTCTCCACCTCCCTCTCTCTCACTCCCTCTTTCTATCTCTCCCATTATCTTATTCTCCATCCCTCTAGCTCTCTCCCCATCTTTATCTTCCTACCTCTTTCTCTCTCACCCCTTCTTTCTCTTCCTCCACTCTCTTCATCTTTCTCCACCACCCTCCCTCTCTCACTCCCTCTTTCTATCTCTCCCCTTCTCTTGTTCTCCATCTCTCTAGCTCTCTCCCCATCTTTATCTTCCTACCTCTTTATCTCTCTCACCCCCTCTTTCTCTCCCTCCCTCCTTATTTCTCTCTCCATCCCTCTTTTTCTCTCCATTCCTCTTGCTCTCTCCCTCCCTCTTTATCTTCCTACCTCTTCCTCTCTCTCTCCCTCTCTCTCTCACTCTTTCCCCTCCTCTCACTCTCCCTCTTTCTCTCTCCATCCGTCTTGATCTCTCCCTCTCTCTTTCGCTCTCACTCTTTTTCTCTCTCCCTCCATTTTTCTTTCTCTCCCTCCCTCTTCCTCTCTTTCCCTCCCTCTTTTTCTCCCTTCGTTTCCCTCATCCCTTCCTATCTTACTCCTTGCATCACTTCTCCCCTAGCAGATTCGCATTCCCATACACACCCACCACTCAGAAACCTCCTTCACTCCCCTCTCAGTTATGTCTGACATACCCCAGTCCATCTCTCCCCCAACTCTCCTCCTTTCTCCCTTTCCATGTCTCCTTCCTTCTTCTCTCCCCTACTCACGAAACATTCGTCTTTCCCCCCCCCCCCCCACGCACTTCATTCTACTGAAACCACCCCGATTCATCCCTTCTAGTATCTCCTTCTCTCAAACTCCTTTCTCCTACTCTTCACTTATTTCTCCCTCTCATTCCATCAAGGGCACACATCCAGTCTATCACCTATCCCACTTCATCGCACTCCTCCGCATAGCGACTTCCTCTCCGCCACTTCTCCGTCTCCATCAGCCTCTATGCCTCCCTCCGCCCTCCATCCCTCCTCCTTAACTCCCGTCTTTTTAATCCACTGTCCAACCGATACTCGTTGTCTTCCTTCCCTCATTTGCGACAGCGGAATTTCTCGTCAACCTCTGCTTACTGTAACGCCGCTCTCGTCGATCACGACGGCTGAAAGCATTGAACTAATTAGGACGGGCTTATCGGATCTAAATTCGAGACGCTTATCCTCCTAACCCAGATTATGGAAATTTTAGGAAGAGGAAATGTCTCTCGGAGCGAATCGGATTTGAATGCAGTAAAAAAAAATGCGGGCATCCATTCGAATCGTGGAAAATAATCTGTGAAAAATACTCGAGCGCTACTTCCGAGAAGATTTTTGACGCTTCGCCGATGAAAACATAACCCGGGGTTTTGGATGGAAAGCGAAGAAATTTAATTCACAATTTTAAGTAAATTAGTCTCCGAATTATAGCAGTATTGAAAACTGAGAAAAATCAGATCATGAAATTACATAGCCTTTTATTATAGGGGGTTGTCTAGCGTAATGTTTAAGAAATTAATATTGATTTTAGAGTAAACATGTGTACATAAATCGCTACCAGGAAAAATCAAAATTATTAATTTACATGAAACCACAAATAATGCGAGCAGCGTAAATTAAAATTAGAAAGAATTGACATATGATCTGTTATATGTATGTTATATCCTCCTCTGTAAGAAACGTCAATATCACTACAAGATAGTCCCCGAGACTCGCAAAACCGACTAGAAAAAACGAAAATCTTGAAAAAGTGCAACAATGCGGCCGCTAAAATCAGTAGCTGCTGTTGAGTGGGGTAAAAATAGCAGTGCGGTTCCGAGTCAACCTAAAAATTCACTTTTTATCATAAATAATTCAGTATACTTGCTTGTTTTCAAAGATCTCTAACTCCTGCATTTATCTTTAATTTCATCCACGTTCAAGTATAAAACTTTACTTTTACCAAATTTGTCTAGTCAGTGGCGTACCGGAAAACGTGTTGCCCACCGCCAACAAAAATTAGAAGTCCCGGAAAAAATTTAAAGCCGCCCCAAAAAATAATCTGATCCCCCTTTGGCCATGCCCCCATCCCCCCTCCCCCGCCTTGCTTTGGTTGCGGGGGTGTACAGTACGCCACAAACGCTAGTTGATTACGGATAAAATGTTCAGAAATAGCGTGTAAATCGTACGGTAGAAGCATCTCTTATATTAGCATTTTTAAATGTCATTTAATTGAAGGAATTTGCAGTCGCATCAAACTTTCCTTGATGACAACTTCTGCAATTAGTGGGTCAGAAATATCGCTGAAGCGGCTGCCACAATTATTGCGAAAAATTGCGCTAAGAACGAAAGTTCCAAAATCGCGATCGCGGATGGAATTTTAAGGGTGAAATGAAAATGAACCTTCCGACGCAAGTTTATTACGGGTACACTTATATAAGCGGTTTCGTCGGAGAGAAAATGGAAAGCGCTTGAGATAATCTCCAAAAATAAAATTCGCGGATAAGCTAATCGAGTTTTTAGAGGGAAGCCTTTTCCACTTATGGAAGAAGCGGCTCAGTTTCGACTCATCCAACCTCTTTCGAAAGTTGCCGGAGTAAATGAGGAAGGCCTTTCCTAATGACCTTGAATATGGTTAAGCCAGGAAATTCTCGTTTAGTTAAGTGAAAATTCAGCAACGATATTTTTTTCCAAATCAAGCCTGAAGGATAACCCAAGAACGATGTGATTCGTAGCTCATAAGGAAACTCGCTAATATTCCAGTAGCTCAATTTCACATAAAGTAGAAAAATATTTGCGGCTACAGGCAAGATTATACTACAGAATTAATTCTTTTAGAGCAAAAATGACGTTATACACTCGTATCAAGATTAATTATGAGAGATTTCCTGCTCGATAAGTCAACTCAAATTAACGGTATTACCATTTGTTAGAATTTAGAACGATACCGGTTTTAGATAACATATGGGTATTTTAAAAATATTCAGATTCAAAATTTCTCGTCTTCACTATGAATTCTATAAATCTCACAAACCCTTTAATCTCCACGACTTTAATAAATATCCGGCTTCCACCATTTGACTCATACCCTCCCCAATCCAGAAACAATCCCTCATTCACATATTTTCTCTTCTCCTATTCGTCTCCGTTGTTTCTATCCATTTCATTCTACTCATTCCTCTCTCCTCGCCACTCCCCCTAACCCTCATTGTCACCCCCTTTCAGTCCACTTACACACACGCCCTCAAGACTTTCTCCTCCCCCTCCCTCCACCTGCCTGTATCCATTTTCCCCACTCCCATTCCCCCATCCTCGCGCACTTCAATTAATCTACCTCTATCTAACTCTCTCTTTCCCGCCCACGTTCCTCTCATCACCCCACCCCATCTCCCTCTCATCCAACTCCACTCCAATCACATCCCCTCTCCTTCATATCACCCCATCTCCATTTACTCTCCTACTCGTTCTCTTCTTTCACCTCCTCACACTTCTCGCCTCACTCTCCTCGCCTCACTCTCCCTCTCCTTCCCTTCTGACTTTCTCCTTTCTCTCGCATCTATTTTCTTTCTAGTTTCTGTCCTCTCTTCTCTATCTTCCCCTCTCTCTCTCCCTCGACCATTCTCTACCTCTCTCCCTCGTTTTCCCCTTTTTATCTATCCTCCTTCCCTCGTTCTCTTTCTCTCTCTTCTCTCATATCTATCGAAATGTTAAAGAAAACATTAAAAAAAGTTATTGTTAAGACTTCATACAAATTCCACTAGTCAGGTACCAGTGCCTGATAATGACTCTGAGTGGAAACCTAGGTAGTAATTTTCATTTTTTGCAGTGGAATTTGTACGAAGTCTTTTAATATATTTGTTTTTAAGATTTTTTCTGTAAAATTTCATCATGGAGTTCCAAAAAGTGACGGATAAAACGGTCGAATGTTCTCTCTACTCTCTATCTGCTCTCTCCCTGTTCTCTGAATTCTTCAAACCTCCACCATCTTCCTACTCATTCTTCCTCATTTCCTCCTACTTTCACATCTTTCCACACTTCTCTAATCCCTCCTCCATTTTCACCCTCTGGCCCCTCTTTTTCCTCTCTCTCTCTCTCTCCTAACCCTGCTCTCACCACTTTCTTCTATCACTCCCATCACTCCCCTCTCTTCTCTCTATCCCTTCTTCGCGCCATTGCCTATGTCTATATCCAATTTTCTCATCTATCAAAAAGTTCCAAATCTTCCCTCCCACTACACCTGTCTACTTTACACCTTTCTCTCTCTTAACCCTCTTCTCTCTCTCTCTCTCACTCCTCTCTCTCTAACATAAAACTACACCAAAATTTGTAACCTCTCACCCCATCCCGATTCTATTTTTTTATAATCTATCTCTAGGTATCCAACATGTTACCTTCTGTCTCACGTCCGAGAAACACCTTCCATTCGCCGGTCTGCTATATCCTTCCATTTAGTCAGACGGTTCAAACTGCTGAATCCCATCACGCTCTTTACCTCTGCCTCCCTCCCCTCAGATTCCATCGTCGAAACCCATCTCCTATCTAATTCCACCTTCTTTTCGCCTCGCTCCTCCTTTCTACAATCTTCTCGTGCCGACCTTTCCGCTGCATTTTTGCTACCTCATTCCGAGGATTTCCCAACTCCTTTGCCTACGGATAAATCTAAGCTTACTTAGCCATCCTTTTGTTTTTAGCGTGGGTACTGGGATAGGTTTTTGTACGATCTAGAAGGCAGGGGTTAAGCTTGAATGCCAGCAATCCTTCTTTTGCGTGAAGTGCCAAGAAGGGGCATTGAATCAATTAGGGGATCTCAAAATCATATTAAAAGGGAAATGTATATATAATTTCGAAATATTTGGTGGGCAGCATCTTAATATAATAAAAGGATATGTTGGTTGTTTGATTAGTTGGATGGTTCGTTGGTCTGTCATACTTCGAGGCCGAATCAGACCGGGAGGAATTGAAGTCCACGAGCGTATTTATCACGCAAGTATAGGTTTGCACTCCATGCGATCAATCCTTTTACAGAGGAGTTCATCGAGAACGGAAGAACGTTTTTTGCGTCTGGTTTGTTCATTTTAGGTTTTACTGGTGTAATTGTTTTTTGTGCAGTAAGAAAATATCATAAATAAATTGACTGAAGAGTTGAGGAAGCATCATTCTTTCTGAATGAAATGCCGGGCTAAAAAATTGCGCCGCTCGGAGTGCAAGCACCTATGATTACATTGTGATAAGGCCCGCTGTTTACCGTCTCTCCCGGTCTGACTGTGAGTTGGCCTTAAACGTAATTATGGGTAATTACTGTGCACAAAACACCCAGAGTTCGATTCCAGGATCGTTTCATCCTTCCATTTGAGTAACATGAGAATAGGTGCGGCGTATTTTTATGAGCATCTTCAAATTACTCATAATAATCGCACAAAATCGGGGCCAAAGATCGTCAAAAAGAACGAAAAATAGTTTTATTACCGTCGATTTGGAAATGCGTGTCGAATCGGTCCACGAAATTGCTTTGAACACGGAAATTTTATCTTTTCTGATGTGAAATTCTTACGTGGTCAAGGGCAACCACATTGTTGCTGATTTGGCTAAATTACGTGCACTATATTGGATACATGAATAACGAGTGAAATTTCTTGAATTTGTTGTCCAAGGGATTTTCTCTTAAGAATATTCCACTTACTTTTAAAACAGTATATATATATATATGGATTGAGTTCTCTCTCTGTAGCTGATGAAGGAATAATTCCGAAAGCTCCTACGTTTGTGATGTTTCTGTGTTTTAGTGTTCTTTTTCGTGTGTCGCTTCGACATCCCCGGGGCCTCGCCAACCTGAAGTCGTCTGATTGGTGAGTGTTCACTGGGTTTCCTCATCCCAACACCTTGTTCACATCCATATATCCATTTTACCTTTCCTTTTCCGTAAGCTGTTATATATATATATATATATATATATATATATATATATAGTAGAAGTGGTGGGGAGGCCAGGGGAGAGATGAGAGGGAGAGTGAGCCAAGCAAAAATATTGATACGTTAAATTTGATGCCCCGTCACATTTGACGTGCATTAACACTACTACCATGATAACGAGTTGTTGGAACTTTAAAGCACAAGACTCAAAATCTTATAGTATATTTTAACTAGAAAACAAACGATCGCACAATTCATAAATTTTAAACTGTTCATAATGTTTGCATCTATGTATTTGTTAATATTCCGCGACCTTTTCGAACAAATTTTCCCTCCCCCCTAGTCACAGTAGAGTCTACGTTGTGACAGGACCGCGCTTTTTGAACTGAAGGCCCTCTAATGCATTCCTCGTAGGACACAGCGAAATTAGTGAATTGGGCGAAAATAAACTTTAAAAATTCGTCCGCCGTCATGGTTCGAAGCCGGGTGCGGTGCATCATAGGCCGGCGGAATTTCCACTTCTCCACAACTTTTGAATTATCCACGCTTTTTCCTCTCTTTCTTCACTCCACAGGTCACCCCTTTCTCATATCCCTCCGGGTTAGTCGGCATCTCTTCGCTAACACCCGTACAAAATTCTCAAATTTTTTACCGCCTCCTTTTTCCTCTCCCATTCGCATCTCGACATTCCTCCTTCCTCCACCCCTTTTCTCCCGTGTTTGCTAAAATATTGCGTGTATATTCCTCTCCCACTTCTCGATTAGTTTCCGTTTCTACTTTCCTCTCGAATTCTTTCCTTTCCGCTCATACTCTTTCCCGTAAATGTCACTTCGGACTTTTCCTACATCTTTCACAAGCTCGATTGTGGTTTTTCGCTTTCGGTTTTTCCTAAGACGATTACTCTTATTTTTTATCCTTGGAGGAAATGATCGTTTCTTTCGAAATTTTTCTCCGTTTCTATAATTTCACGTATATAATACGTAACGATCGTGGGTCTAAGGTACATTAGAAGCTAAGGAGGCATTTCAAATAAGTACTCTTGTTTATACAGAAATGAAGTCTTTTCAACCATATTTCATACACACTATGTCTTCGATTTACATCCAACCGATTTACTTCTTTGGGATATAATATCGCTAACGTATTAGAAAATGAATATTCATTTAGCTAACGTCGTTTACGCAAAAAACCTAAAATTATCCAACTCGCCACAATGATCGCATAAATAATTTCAAAATGAATAATGTTTGGTAAATTACTGCTGCCTCAAGTAGACGGATGAGTGGGGGTAGGGGTCGCGATTGAAAATAGATAGGTCACCTTCAGCCTTTGGACAGGAAACCCCGATTCTTCGCGTTCGTAATCTCCTCCTCAACCCGACCCATTCCAGACCTCGAAATATCCCCCGCTATTTTGAGGAATAAGGAGAGGCTATTATTTATGATCATTATTGATTTATGTCATGGTCATTGATACAATAAGCAGTATCTTTTGGCACTTATAAAATCCACCGGGAACATATCCTCAATGTATATCATTAAGTCGACGGGAAAATCAGTTTCGATTTACGTCCTTTCGTTCAATGTCGTTCTATTTTCAGGGAACGCATCCGCGGCGTAATTCGAGGACTCCCTGCATTACCCATTCTAATCCTTCACGTCTCTTCCTCCTTGTTATTTACCTATCCCTAGAGTCAAATGCGTTACTGCAACCCTATCTTGGTTCTTCCTCTGTCTTGTTCTTTCCCTCTCTATCAACACTCTCTCTTCCTCTTCCCTATCTTTCATCTTATCTCAATTTCCTACCTATCTCTCTCATCATTATCCATTTCCTTCTTTCCCTCCTTCTTCCTCCCTTTCCGTCATTTCTTCTCATCACGCCAACTCATTCCAACCTTTCCCCATCCGCCTCCTCTTACCTTCTTCGCCCACAGTGCATCTACCATTTCTCTCTCTCTCCTTCCCCTCTTAAAATCTTTCCTCCAAATCTATCCTTCCCTATCACCCACCCCCGCATCACTCTTCAAACCCTCCGTCTAATTTACATCCCTCTCATCCACCTTTTCCGGTGCAAACGAAAGACCAATAGTCGTCTCCGTAAAAATTGGATGCTATTCATTCTCCATCTCTCCCACCTCGTCCTTGGTCCTTCGCTCTTCTCCAATGCCCCTTAACGTGTTCCTCAACTGGTGGGTCGCGAAGGTCGTCTAGGTGGGTCGCGAAGTATCGAAAATAATTATCATAAAATTTTTTTCTCAACAAAATTGTTGCAATAATTAATGTCCGTAAAATTTCCATTAATGGTTGATATAATGCTAAAATGCATTTAACGCAAAAATCCACTTCTTGGAAAAGATGAGGTTATTTTTATCACGGCGGAACACGGATTATTATGACATAGCGCTAGGTGCTATGTAAGATTCAAAACGTTGAGAACCGCTGCACTAGCAAATCCTTCCCATTATACCTATCCCTAAATCTCTACCCTCTTCCCCTTTTTAATATCTCATCTTAAAAACATATTCCCTTTTCTCCCACACTCTGTCATCGTGACCATTTATTCCCTTCGATCGAAATATTCGTCCCTTTCCAACTTCTCGCTTCCTCCACCTTCCTCATACCAAGACCACGAATTTCACCACGCTTCCCATACCTCTCCTTCCCCCTCCCATTCCTCTCTATCTCCCCCCAACCCCTCTCCAACTTCCTTTTCTCCATCCACCTCTCCTTACCACCCGTCCTAACTCCTCCCCTTTTCTCCCACATCTTTCTCTCATCTCCTATCTATAAATCTCTCGTATTCGCACACCCCTTCCGCCCTCTCATTCCTTTACCCTCCCTCCTTTCCCCTCCCTCCTTTCCCCTCCCTCCTTTCCCCTCCCTCCTTTCTCTTCCCTCCTTTCCCCTCCCTCCTTTCTCTTCCCTCCTTTCCATTTCCTCCTTTCCCCTCCCTCCTTTCTCTTCCCTCCTTTCTCCTCCCTCATTTCTCTTCCCTCCTTTCCATTTCCTCTTTTCCCCCCTCCCTCCCTCTCCCTCCTTTCCACTCCCTCCTTTTCCCTCCCTCCTTTTCCATCCCTCCTTCCCTCTCCCTCCTTTCCACTCCCTCTTTTCATCTCCCTCCTTTCCACTCCCTCCTTTTCCCTCCCTCTTTTCCCATCCCTCCTTCCCTCTCCCTCCTTTCCACTCCCTCTTTTCTCCTCCCTCCTTTCCCCTCCCTCCTTTCTCCTCCCTCTTTTCTCCTCCCTTCTTTCTCCTCCCTCCTTTCCACTCCCTCCTTTCCCCTCCCTCCTTTCTCCTCCCTCCTTTCTCCTCCCTCCTTTCCACTCCCTCTTTTCCACTCCATCTTTTTCACTCCCTCCTTTCCCCTCCTCGTTTCCCCTCCCTCCTTCCGAATCCCGTCATTCCCCTCCCGCCTTCCTTCGGCTCCTTTTTCCATTTCCTCCTCCTTCCTCCCTATCCCACTCCCTTCGACCCCCTCCCACTCCTTGGATTAATACGCCCCTACCCTTTTCCCTACGCCTCCTTTCCCGTCTATAATTTGCACCCTTCTCTCACCTATCCCACTCTCGTTCCTTTCTTCTCACCGCCGGGGAAAAAACAATTTTCGGATTTTTTCTCCTCCTCAATAACCTTTAAATCACGACGCTGCTCAGCTTCTACACAGCCTTAAATTTACAGTCTTATCCCGAAGTCTGCCCGTGGCGTGTGGCTGGGAGTGGAAAACGCCAAGACTACTACAGCCTCTTATGATTAGTTCGCGGGAATATCTGCTGCACCAATCCCTCTCGTGGGGTTTCTGGGAGGAAGAGGAGAAATATCAAACGTTCTTCCTTTTAATCTTGTAGAACCTTCTTAAATCTCGGGAACGACGACTCTCCCTTTCGTATAAACCAATAGGATTACGATAACGGCAACGGCGATCGACATTCGTCAGCCGAAAATTTTCCCGAAAAAGCTTTAATTTATGCTTTCCTCGCAAATTTTTATTCCGCGATTTCTGCAGTTCATCCGCCGATTGAAAAGAATTGAGCGAGAGTAGGGGGGGGGGAGGAGTAGGTTGCAGTGTTGCCAAGTCTCATCGAAACTCGAAGTGGGAAATATAATAAGGTCCTAGACAATTTGCATGTAGACAAACCCGTTTGGGTCATTTCAATCCTATCCCTTCACGGAACACAATGGGTCATTCTTTCGGCGAATTTCTTGCGGCGAGATCACGCAGCGGTGTCGTACCAATGATGCCACGCCCGTACACTGGAGAAAACGAATCAAGAGGTACTTCGCCATATCACATCTACGTCCTCTCGAAACAATACGAAACGCGTTGGAATATGAATTTTTCATGCCTTTAGAATTTTCCTCAAGGATCCGTTGCTGCTCTGCCTGCTACGAACAATAGCACCCTCAGAAAGCACTACAACAATTTATTTGATATTTTCAACGAGAATAGAAATGAAAAATTTATTCTTTCGCCGCTTTCTAAAAATTGTATTTTTGCTTCGCTTCATCGATACTCTATTCCTACATATTTTTACTGGCATAAGCTATTCTTGGCATTGCGCGAACTGGCGTCGTATGGTTTCAACGCTGTATCTATTGTCTTCTATCTTTTACGTAGTTTTGACGCACGACACATGAAAACTCTTTCTACTTTACGAGACGAAATTTCTAACAAGAATAGACGAACGAAACCGTGACGACGGAAGCAGTAAACCGGAATAGGAACGCCCTAAAACATTTTTTCAATGCAGATACTCCACATACTTAATCCTGGGCAGTGAATAATTCTTTATATAAATCTACCGCGTCCCCTAAGGCCCTGTACCTAGCATGAAATATTTTCGGATATTACCTTCTTTCTTTTTTCCAAAAAGTGAAGTATTTTCGTTTTGATTGGCATCAGTGATAACTCATTGAATCGACTTTAATTGCCCAACTTCTCTCGAGTATAAATCACCAACGTTTTGTATAATTCAATAGAGAAAAATTTTCCATAAACATCACTTATTAATTCGATATGGTTTATTCATACAAATTTTTTAATCAGCAATATTGCAAAGAACTATCCTTTAAGTGTTAATACTGAATTAACCTTGTGCTGAGAAGTGGAATTATTTTACTGGAATTCCTCGCCGTCACGCGCAAAGCGGTGCAGAGGAGCCAGTGCGCTTCTATTAACCATTCTTGTATGTAGCGTAACAAGGAAAATACGACAACTCACTTATATTCTATAAATGCATTATACCTGTTATCGTCGTTTATATGTGTTGAAAACTCAGATAAGTTTCATATTACTTCTCTTTTTTATCTTTGAAAACTGGGGTTCATGCATAAAAAATTATAGGGGAGGTATATTATATCTCGCCTCAGGCGGCAAAATGTCAGAGCACTGCCATGACTTGGTTGTATTTTTGGTCGCCTATGATGCATATATCACTGGCACTCGAACTTGGGCATGGAAGGGTGGAGGTATAATAAGTGTCGAACTTTCTAATCAGCTTTCGAGACCGACTAGTTTAGCGTCGTACAGTCAGGATTATAGGAAATATGATAATGTTGACATGTATTATTATTAACAAACTACTGATACTGAAATTTTCAAATTCTTAGTATATACGGTACCCCGCGCGTAAGTACACACACGACTCACAAAAACAGCACGTCAAAAGAGCGAAATAACTGCTTTTACAATGAATGTTGAAAGAATCAAAAAGACTGCAAATATTCGGGAAAGCCATTAAAATATCAAATTATTTCCAGCAAATTGCACATTAATCCCTACGTTTTTCGCGGAAAAACTGATTTTTATCTTATTCAGCTGAAATAATGTAATTCAGAAACGATTCGCCATGGAAATGCGATCAAGGAATCGTAAAAGTGCTCCGCAGAACAAATAAGATTGGAAAGTACCGCTTCAAAACATTTTTTCGAGTACGAGATCCGTTATCAAATTCCATGCAGCTTCAAAACCTGAAATGTTTCATCAAATTGCCGAATTAAATAAACTAAAAGAGGTGATCAGTAGTCATTTTGTATTGAAAAAATAGAATTAATACACCTTTTTTGAATAGTCACTTGATATATGATTGGGAAACGATTCCTGACTCGATAAATTGCAGTCAAACTCAGACCTGATTTACTAGAAGAATTTTTGTGGCAGGTTATCGATTTTGCGGTACTAAACCTATTTAGCACCATTGCGTCAGAGAACAAACTTTCTTTTTTGTCGATTCCCTAATAATGTTGCATATAACGCATCAAAATATTTGGTCGGCGTAAGTCATATATTATTTGCTGAAAATACTTATAACAACGATAAAGGCACGCTGTTCTTTATGTAAAATCTCCTACTTCGGTATAATACGTTGTGTCAATGAACTTTGCCAGAAATCCGACTTTGGTTGCTTAAGAAAAAATACGAGGAACGGCTTTATATTAAGTGATAAAGTCCGCATTGTATTTTTTGTATACTTTGGAAAATATCTTTTTCTGCAAACTTAACAAATAGAAATCTGGTTTCATTGACTACAGCAAAAAGCGTAGGAAGACTGATTTTTTACCTTTCATAATTTTATTTCATGGCCTCTTCTGTACGCAACTCATAAGAACAAAATAATTTTTGTTGCCAATTTCAAACCAGTGATGCTATTTTTTAAAAATATATGTATTACTATCTATATAATGTAATTATCAGGAACGATTAATTTAATATAAAGCATTTTTAATTACCCGAAAAACTAATACTTACACTATTTCGCTTGTAATATGTTTTTATATAGCATCTCGAGAAAACGATCTTGTCCTATTTTATTTATTGAACTATTAAAGGATGCTGTTTTATCGCATCGCTATATATCTTCGGTCAATGCAATTTTTAATTATCAAACTGACACCGAATTAAGATTAAGAGTCAGGCTTTATAGCCACAGCCCATCCCAATAAAGATTCTTTCAATCCATTCTCCCATATTCATCGCCCCATTCACCCCCCATCTCCCAACCTCTTCTTGCCCACACTCTCCACTTGCCTCCTTCCCCTTTAACCTCCGAATTTCTGCTCTTCTTCCTCGTTCTTCTCTCTTACTCTCTCTCCCTCCGATTTTTCCCACAATAACTCCTCCCTGTATCTCCCATTCTCATCTCTGAATTTCACCCACAATCATTTCGCTCCTTGTATATCCGTTCTCTCCTCTTCCTCCCTCCTCCGCCACTTCTCGCTCCTCAAACTCCTTTTTTTCCTTTCTTCCCTTCGCCCACGCAGCGCCACTATTTTCCTCCATCGGTCCATCCTTTCTCTCTCTCTCTGCTCCTTCCATCCCACTCCCACCCTCCCTATCACCCGCGATCCCTCCCACTCCCACCTCCCTCCCTTTCTCTCACCCTCGTACTCGTCTCACCACGCTGCTATCCCATTCATCTTCTTCCCATCCACACGAAAAATGCGTCGGATAGATTCCTCCCTGAACCAGCCCTCTCGGAGCACATTTCCCCCCCCCCCCGCTCTGCGCCCCCTCCCCATGTTCCCTCCCGCGATCTCCCCTCTCCCTCCACAACCTCGCCGGGCGATTTCCCCAGAAATAATCGACATACGCTTTCGGATACTCCTATCCTTGTAGTCACTCGACGCTCCTGCATTGAGCGTTTGGCGATTGTATTGAGGCCTTTTTGCTAATGAAAATACTCGGGAAACATCGGTGAAATCCATCCATTCCACGGTTATAGTCCTTGTTTCGTCGTTTATATCCCGCCGCAAAAAAAAAATTCTTCCGCTCGGGATTTCTTTTCCCGTTGCCTAATAGATCTATTCTCGGAATACCGTTGCTGTTCGCTGCCTTTGACGGAGAGGAAAAAAATACAAAAAACACTGAGAATGGAGCGCAAGGGGAAAAACGCGCGGCAAAAGGAAAAGGTGACTCGCGTAACGGAAATTCGCTCTTCGGAGCAGAAAAATGTACAGCAAGAGAGAGAGAGAGAGATAATAATTTACGAGAGGAAAAAATCTTGAAATTTGTTGCAAAACAAATTTCCCACTTCCGACGCAGCCTATCAAACTCTGCTAATGATATCGAAAGAAGATAATTCGTCCCCGATATTTTGTAAGGGAGCAAAGTTTGAGCGAATCGCTCGTTGCTTTTCTTATGACGCCGATGTTCGTCGGGTGGAGTGTTGGGACGCTTCTGACTTACGCTTTTAAACGTAATGGATAGGAATTTTTGGCATCGTTCTTCATTTGGCCCCAGTTCATGGCTAGTATTCCAGGTGCTGTCTTACGTCTTTCCTCACGCATTTTAGCAGACATTGTTTCTATAAATTCCAGAAGATGCGCATGAAAAATAAGTATTTATCTTAGGAATCTCTAATAGATATGATAAGGTTATAAAAAGTATACACGCATTTCTGCTACAATGCAGCCATATTGAGCGGCGAATCACCTAAAGTAAAATCTAAAAAATGAAGGTTGATACTCAATGATGACGGCTGCATTGTAGTCGAATTTCACATATAGTTTTTAAAATTTTGTTACGGCTATTGGAGATACCTAAGATACGTGCTTATTTTTTCAAGGACTTATTCCTGAATTTGTCATCAGTCATAATACGAGCGCGATCATTATATAGTGAAATATTTCTATAGTTAACGATGATGAGGGAAAGCCCTTGATGGTTACAAGTCCTGTGAGTGGCGTGGAAACAACGTTGCCACCATGCCCATTAAACAGCTTGCGAATTTCCTCTAGTCGCGGATTGGGACGATACGGCAATGCAGAACGCCTTGAATTGGTACTCATCGGCCATTTCGTACAAGGGATCCATTAATACCTCCCACACTCATTTGCTCTCCGGTACCAACTCGCATAACATTAGCGTATTCCCCAAGGAATAAAGTTGTCTTTCTTCTTTCGCTTTGTCTCCAATTCCATCCACTTCATCCGAGATGACTGGACGATGGGTCTATCAAGTTCTGCATGGAATTCAATTTAATTTGGATGAACCAAAAATCTTAATTCTAAAGAGGAAAACAATGTTTAGTTTTACGCTATCGGAAAATGATAATCTAGAGCAGCAATGATCTACAGGTTCACTTCAGGGAACGTAAAATAGTTTATCTGAAAAAGGGACCCAAATTTACATAATTATTTCTCGATCCTTGAAATGGACACGTTATCAAAGGGTAAGGAAAATAAATCTCGGTTTAAAATTTTGGGGGCTCATCCACGTTTTTTAGCGGCCCATTGTTGGTTTTAGCCGAATCTTTTAGTCACCAATGTTGTCTTTCAATGTTTTTGATCGAGGCGAATAAAATTTCGCTGAAAGCTTTAATGATGGTAAATATGATGCCGCGTGGCAATTAATCATCAAAACAGCGAATGTTTTTGAATGGATAAGCAATTTTATCGAGCGAGAGAACAAAGGAAGCAAATATCGAGATGAATTTTACAGTCCCCGCGTTCTCGAGAAAAATTTAGATCGGATCGAAAGTTTGTTGCTGAGAATAAAACTATTTATACTTCTACGCGATTATATGGATATTTGCTCATAAAAATGTAACCGCTATCATTTAGATATTGTTTCGAGAGTTTTTACATAGACATTTCCGATTGAAATAGCTGGTATTTAATTTTTATTTGCAAATGAAACAAGTTATCGAGCAAATCGTACGACTTGTTTTTTCGAAAAGTAGGTTCAAAATTTGGCATAATAGACAATGCAATGGAAGTGGCGGTATTATTTTTCTAAACCAGTCTAGTACCTAATAGTAGCTATTGACATTCTATTAAAATATTGAAACGTGATTTTTTCTTTCCTCAAATTGTAATCTACGCTAAAAGGAAAATACATTTCCAAAACCAATTCAAGAAAGTTTATGTCATTAAATCTAACAGCTTTACTTTACGCAAACACCTAAATATTTCATTACAGCCCCATTTTGAATAAGTCTTGGTTCGGTCTTGGAAAGAACGGGAATCTCAGAACAATTCCTATTTGAATCCTACAAATCCGAAAAATAAAAATGTAGATCTTATGACCTAATAGTTATAGAATTACCTACAAAAATTTATAAAATAATACCTTCAATCTTAAAATTCAAATCAATAAAAGAAAACTTAAATTAATCACGTGGAAAAACCTCGTGATTTAAAATTAAAATACATTCATAGGATTCGTTTTGGAAGTATGTTCACTCCTCAATAAATTTTTAAATACGATTTAAATGCCCATGGCATGACGAAAATTAAAAGTTTTAAGAAACCAATTTTTGATAAAATATTAACCTTTTCATTCGAAATTCTTTTTACGATTCCATTTTGCTACTCTTATTTTATTTTAAAAACTTCAAACATGGATGTTTGATGTATGCATGAAGATTTTAATAGTATGTATATCGTTTCATTTTTATTAAATTTAAATAAATGCGTTTAATCCTACTTAAATACTGAAGGCATTTAATTAAGGTATGGCTGAAAATATAAAGAACGGTTTACACGATCAACTGTGGCGCCTGACTAAGAATATTTCCATATCTGTAAACGTTCAGTATCGGTATTATTATATCATTCGAAAATTTACAATTCAGTTTCACTTCTTCGAACTTGTTCCTTACTCTCAAGATGAAATTTATCTTTCTGTCAATAAATATGGTTTAGAAGCGTTTTTTTGTGCTTTCGCGATATCGCAATCTTTCCTTAATAAAACACAGCGCTGTGATCCTTATATTTATTGCGTAGACGCATCTGTGATATGATCGATTTACACATGTAGTTCATCATCATATATGAAGTTTTATTAAAATATTTTTTGTTGAATTTCTCTATCTTCTTTATAAGGTGAAAACTTAATCTGGTATATTTATGTAAAAGGTATAGTAATCAAGAAATGAGTTTTTATTTTCATTACATTTTCTTCGAACTGTATCATTAATTTTATTCGATGATAAATTTAGATGACGTACGTAGTTCTTTAATTAGTTCTAATAAAAGCTAATATAAACTAGGAGATCCGCGGGATCTTCCGTCTCGCTTAGCCCACTTAGGGCTGGCGGAGAGGAATCACATGTTGAATATCATTATCGTCTTCATAGTTATCCTGCACATCATACAGTGGGGATGTAAAATCTGAACAAATTGAAAAATTGAATTTCTTGTTTTCTTCTTCAATTCTTCCATATTATTCTATATTATTCAGTGTGTTCCATCTGTTCACGAAATTTTGTTTGAGACAGCAGTTAGAGTAGAACAGATAAACAAATAAACAGACAATGTGCACAGGGACTCAACAGGAGAGACCGCGCGAACGCAAATTGCCCGCATCTTAGAGGCTCCCTGTACATTTTAGAGAAATTCGTATTTGAAGTTTTCTTCATTGTTTGATGTTTTATGTAGGTACGCTAAATTTCGTTTTCATTGGGTAAGATTGGGAAATTAGCGCAATGCGCTAACGCAAATTGCACAGGAACTATAAGGGTGGTATACCAAAAAAACTATAGGCAGTCGACTCTAAGGTATTAGTACATGCACACGAAGTTTGGTGAAAATCAGACAACCGAAACAGCAGTTATCGTAGAACAGACAAACAGACAGACAAAATGCACAGGGACTCAACAGTAGAGACCTCGCTTCGTTCGGCCAATAACAATAAGACTGGAAAAAAAATTAGTCCTTTTGTAATACTAGGGATCAAATTCGTTGAGACATCTTCCCTTTAATTACAGACATTAATAGAAGAAATAATTCCTGAAAAATATATTAAATTAATAAGTTCCATTTTTACAATAATGAAATACTTCCTGGATTTATCAATGAAAATGACGAAATAGGTTGTTCATTATAGATAAAAGAAGGAATTTTAACTAATGAAAATTTTTTTTCCGTGAAGGGTAAACTGCCCCTCATCTTCAGTTCCTCCACATTTCCCATTAATTTAAAATTATTTTTAATTAGGGCATTGGATTGGCATGGAAAAGGGACAAGAGAGTTGAAAAGGGGACTAAAGGTCACACTCACTTCTTTAGTGTTACTTCAGGACACTAAATGCTACTCCACGGTTCCGCGAGCTTTAAAATTTTGCTTATTGCTAACGTAATGGAATTCTTTGAGATAGATGTTTATTACCACAAAATGTCAATTTATACTGAATGCTGAAAACAACTGAGGTATATGGCGAATGTAACATGTTATATTGTTGCTGCTGAACGCAAATTTGAATTAAATGTGTTATTTGTTCTTATACATTAAATTAATGGTGTAATTATATTCTGGTTTGTATATCGATTTACGAAATGACTAGTTGAAGGTACCCGGTGTTAATTGGGAAGGATCCAAACATAAACAAAAATTTCCTCCTTGATCTCAGGAATCATCATGCAAAATTTGGTTACGTTATCTTACGAGTGTCCAAATGCATAGAAAAATGACAGACAGACAACTTTTCAAAATATACGAGTATATTAGAACCTCTACAATCCTGTCGAATTTGATTAAAATCAGTGCAGTTTTGAAAAGTTCATTCCGCCAAATTGATTCAGAATGTCGTTTAATTGTATCCAATCATAGACAAGAATCTGTTCCTTGATCTCAGGAGCCATTATGCAAAATTTGGTTACGACATCTTAAGATGTGTCCAAATTCATAGCGAACAAACAGACAAACATCTTTCTAAAATATACAGTAGATACGTTTTTATCGAAGAGGGCGATAAAATTAGTATCGCTAAATAAAAGCATAAATTTTTAATATCGGCTAATGTGAGGTTGAAACAATCTTAAATGTAAGAAAGTCAATATTTTCTTTGAACAAAAAATTAATAATATTATTGAACAAAAATGCAAACGCTTTGACGTTGAAGTGAGTATGAATTTATCGAATATAAACGCGAAAGTATTAGCATTTAAATCGATATATTTAAGCATAATAGAAAAGTACAATTCGGAATCTCTACCGATATATCATACGATATCTTATCCGCATAGATATATATTAATGTCGTCGCCGGCTTATTCTGGAGAAGCAGAACAGGATTACTTTTGTGAACGAAAACACCACAACACTGCACTTTTTTTCAGAATGCAAAGATTTACGAAAAAGAGAAACAAAGACTACTTTGGCACCTCTTACTTACCACCCTTTTGACATATTTCGCTCCAAAACAGATATTGATGCTCCCAAGGTGGCAAAAAATCGGAGGGAAATACTTTCTAGTGGCTATAAGCTAAGCATTCCGTCGGCGAGAAGAAGAATACTGAGAATCTCTAACCGTTTGGCATCAATCCAGATAAACCGAATGTCAATGAGAAACGTGTGTACACTCATTTCAGTCTAGCTCCTTCATACTCAATTCACTAGGTTAAGTCCTACCTATTCAGTCCAAATCTCTCGCAGCTCATCCCCCTCCTTTCTCCTCCATTCAATCTTCAATAGGCCTAACACACACATATCACCTCTCTCATCCCTTCCTACTCTTTTCCACCTCAAACCCGTATTCTATCCTTAAGACGTACGAGAATTGCCCAGATAAGGAGATACCCCATTCCTCTTGTCTACTTATGGATATTTTAGAGCTAACACGGGAAATATAATAAGCAGCTTAGAGTTGATGGAGGGGTTGTGCATAAAATCCCCACTCCGTGTCGCGATAAAATGCTCGCTAATATATGTACCATTATTTTCCATTAGGAAAGGAAAGCATGTGGAAGCTAGCGAGAGGAGGGATATCCACGCGTTTTAGGACGCCACGGAAGTAGATGAAAAGGCCGTGAATCGATGAGGGATTCATGCCTAAGGATCGACCTTCTCCTATCCGATTTTCCAATTACCAGCGGAAAATATATAATGAGACCTATCCCTTTTTGCCCAAGGGTCGGTAATCTCACTGCCGGTGGTAGGGGAAAACTTTTTTTTTCCGAAGGGGAGTCACATTGAAGATATAAAATTTTATGAGGGCCATCTGACTCATTTTGATTCCCTTACTGGACAAAGCGGGACACTAAGAACTACCACACCGTAATTTATACTCAATCACCGCATCCTCGAGACGTAATTTTCATCTATGACCCACCTCTTCTTGCATGACTAACAAAAATGCTCCAATCTTGTAAAATTAAAATTCAAAAGTTGCGGATGCTATAAAAAATATAACGATTTTTAAAATGTTAATTTTTACCTTAAGGGGAAACTAAGGGCCTCGAATATTGAGCCGTTTTGGTCAGTTTTTTTAGCTTGAATTTTTTGAAATTTTATTTAATGTTTGAACAAATTCATTTATAAGGCGAATGCGCTCAATCGCAGTAGGATTCTGGCATTAATTTTGTTACGGCCGACCGTTCTCCGGGATGAATATTCTGTTACCACATAAGAATTCAAAGTATTAAAATAAATACTGTTTCCGAGATAACCGAAAGGATTAATTAACCCGACTCTACTTTCTGAGAATCTATTTAAACAAATATGAATCACGCAGATCATGTTACCCCAATCATCTTATTTTCCGGTAGTCACCGTCATTAAGATCCGTTTTAAAGTTATCTTTGTATTATAAACTGGTCCCATCTTAACTCCTTTTTATCGATGTAGAAATGTCACTAAAAATCGAGAAAAAAAACTTTCCAGCGTTTTGCAACATAAATGGATATCGGATCAAATGTTTAAAACAAGAGATCGCGTAATTTTATAGTCTTAAAAAGCAGAATCAGATATTACGACGCAATGTATCTTTATTCTTATCAGCAAGAAAATGAAGCTTGAATAAAACCAAAATCGAGTATATTTTGGCGATTATGTTAATTTTTCTTCCGATATATTTCCTTTGTAGATTCATCTTTCATGCTAAATATATTTTAACTTGTTTGTTACGATATGGTGTTACAAAATGCTTTCGCGAGTTGATTGTAGATGAAATTTTTATTTTAGAAAAGGTTAGTATAAGTAACAATAGTATCCTACAGTTTTCTCAAAAGGATCGTTACAACGAGACACTTCTCAATCGTTTCGAATTTTCACATAGAAAATATCCTTATAATGGATAACCATGACGTCGAAGTATTATATTTGAAATGGAAAAGTAAAAGATAAGAATCAGTCTTCTTTAATTCATGTAGCTAAAGCCGGTTGGAAATGATTGTGTTGATATTTCATCCGTTGGTTACACGGTGATTCACATTTAATCCGGTCTCATACCATTTGATTTAACCAACTATCCGATTTTTTGCAACGAAGCTTAGATATTGGATGGCAATGAAGTATACGATCGAGATATCGACCCATAGATTCATCAGACGCAATTGACAGATGGCCGTTTCCCTAGCTTTAAAATTGCAATCTTCTATAATACCTATAATAATTTATAAAGAGTGCATTTGGCCCCCGGCAACCATTCTTCCCTTAATCCGTCACTGAAACGATGTTGTTACGCGAAAAAATAGTTTTTGGTTAAAATACCTTCTTATTGCCTAGCACAAACTTTTATCGACATTATGGGGCAATAGTAGTCTTACATTTGATATTTCCAAAAATTTCCTTGACGTCTAGATACTATAATAAGGAGAAAAATCTGATGTGGCCACCACATGACTTTCTCCATACCTGTTGTATTTCTAAAAATTCCAAATAGGTTACATAATAAAAAATATTTTAAGAAACTGCGAGAAAATTTTAGACTTGACAAAGAACAGAAATAAACTCAAACCGGAGCCTTCTGATTTTGGATATAGCCACAAAGCTCCAAAAATTAAGAAAATATAATGGAGTGTTACTAAGATGTAAATAAGCGTCAATTGTTAACAATAGTCGTCGGTAGGTGGCGTGGTAGTGGCAGCTAAATAATTTAGTCTTTAAGGTATCTCTTAAACAATATGGAAAAATATTTCAAACAAACGTTTTAGAAAATTAAATTTCCTATAACGTTTATTTCAGTATATTTATAAAAATATCAAATATTTAAGCAAATATCTCAAAATAACGGATAAATGACAAGAGTAAACACCCACTTTCAGTTGACCAATTTTTACCGAAAACTTATCTACTCTAGCGACTTTTATAAAAACGTTAAATACAAAATTTCACATTGACCTGGTTAATAGTTTTTGAGTTAGAGCACCCACAAAAAAACTATCACAAACACCCAGATAAAATCGAGAAAATGGTCAAAACATGTTCAGGGGACCTCAAAACGTGTATTTCCGTTGAAATCTCTAAATCGATTTTTTTCATGAAAACATACCCCCTTCCAACTTCTTTGATGTGGCGGGCCAAATGTGCTAAAAACCATTGACTGGCGGGTCGGACTGGGGTTGGGGGAGGGGGGGGGGCGTAGAAGGAAATTTACCTTTTATTTATTCTATTTTTATTCGAATATAGAAATTATACATTCTAAACAGTGTTAAAAAATACCTTTTAACAAATATTATTCCTTTTAATGAGAACATTGTGAATGCATTGCTGCTTCTGCAAGTTTATTTATATCAACAGAGATCTTTGTGGTAGTAAGACGTAATAAATGCAAGAGTGATTTATCACTGATTGATGAACGATAGAGAGATTTTACGTACTTCATTGGGGAAAAGGTGGATTCACATATGTAAGTGCTGCCAAACATTGAGTCATCCCTAATTCAAAGTTTCTCATCTTGGGATACATATCTTGGGAAAGAAGTTTGAAAAAGTCTTTTACTGTTTCTTTTCTAATTTGCAGGACTGGATCAGCTTGTATATCACATAATCCCAATTGAAGGTCCTTAGAGCTCCTAAAGGGTTTAATAAAAAGAGATAACCTCCTTCATATTGTCAAAATATTTAAACCGGAAGTTGAAATCTTCTGAAATGTCTTCTAAAATTGAAGAGAATACTGTGAAAACAGCTTTTCCACAATCTTCTAGTTCTTTAGAGATTTATTGATAACATGAAAAGTGTGTCAAATCATTTCTTTTGAGATCTGATTCGGAAGTTTGAGTTTATTGCGAAACCCATTCAAATGCCCAAATAGTAGAGATATATTTTGTTTTTTACCCATGATCTTCCCACTCAAATCATTAAGGTGTCCTGTAATGTCAGGTAAAAATGCCAGTTTGCAAGGAAATGAAGGATCTTGGAGTTTTTTCTCAAATTCAGTAGTGTCGCGTTCCACTTCTTCTTTCAAAAATAAAATAACTTCTTTTTTGAAACCAAAAAATCTCTCTATGCACTTTCCTGCACTAAGCCACCGGTTACCTGAATATAAGAGCAAATTTCCATAAGCTGCATTTACTTCTTCTAAAAAGAACAAAATTTACGATGACTCAAAGATCTGTTACCTCCTTGAATCAGATTTGTTACTTTCACCGGAACCTTCATGTCATTAAGAAGTTTAAGAGATTTGCAACATAATTGTTCTCGATGGATAATGCAGCGAATTGTAGGAAAGTTCACTCCATTCTTTTTTAGTAGTCCAGCTAAACCAATGCCAGTTCCAACCATAGTTTAACTCCATCAGTCACAATAGAAGAACATTTATCAAAGCCACCGTACTCAGAAATGCACTTCTGTACAGTATCAAAAATATCTGACCCTTTTGTATTGCACTTCAGTGAAGCTAATTGCAAAAGGTTCCTCGTTTACAGAAAAATCATGTTGAACCGTTCTAATAAATATGAGCAGTTGACTTATGTCTGTGTTGTCAACACTCTCATCCAAAGCCAGAGAAAAAAAACTACAACCTTGTACCGCATCCAATAATTTTTTTCACAAATGGCTGTTCATGTCTGCAATCCTTCGAGAAACTGTTCGACGAGACACTGATACGGTTTCGAAGTTTCTGGCGACCTTTTTACCTCCGAAGGCTTCAGCCATTTTGATAACACATTTCTTGATTATTTCACCTTCACTAAAAGGCTTTATAGACTTTGCCAATTCTAATGACACAACCTACGAAGCAGCAACGCTAGATATTTGCTATGTATTTACTGAGGTAAATAATCCTTTTTCTTTATTTTCTTCTTCAAATTTTCTACAACAGCCTCCCGAGAATCGCCAAAATACTGCTTATATTTAGCTTCATGTGATGTTTGATAGTGAGGACGAATGTTGTATTCCTTTGTGACTGACATTACCTGTAGGCACACCAAACACGTCGGCTTTCCATTAATTTCAGTAAAAAAATATTCACTTTCCCAATTTTCCCGAAAAGTTCTGTTTTCTCTATCTATTATACGCTTCCTCTCTATAGATTTTGACATGTTGACAAAACTAAAATAGAAAAAACTTAAATAAAAATAATAAAATAAAAATAAATAAAATATATTAAAAATAAAAAAATATTAGACTGGGAACAGGTATATGTGGTTACAAGAACCTAACCTTCTATAAGGTATTTTTATTGGCCGAGCGAAGCAAGAACTCATTGTTGACAGGTCGTAAACTGATGCCCTCACTCTCTCTCGAGGCTGGCTTCACACGTTCACGTTGCCAATCTCTGCCCTTTAAACTGTTATTGATATTTTTCATCGTTGTCTTTATTATTCTGTCTTTAATTTGTTATTTTATCGTTTTTGTAAGTTAATTTTGTTATCCTGTTTTCGTTACTTTGTCTTCGTTATTTTTTTCGTTTTCCTTTTTTTAAACTACACTAGTCACGGGCCAGATAAAATCATGCCGCGGGCCAGATGTGGCTCGCGGGCCGCCAGTTGGACAGTCCTACCCTATACTACGTAAGGAGAAATTAAAAATGGGTCCAGCGGCACCATACAATGAGCAAACATTAGCATATTTGTTCATTGCAAATCCAAAACAATTCAAAAATGTTGAAATTTTCTAAGTACAGGCATACCTCGCTTTGCGCGACCCCGTTTGAAGCGGATTCGTTATAGCGCGAGGCAGGCCCTAGCCTATCAGGTTTAAAAATACAAAGATGGCCGATTATTGAGGCAGCCTAACCATATATGAATTAGAAATTCCATTTTTTACAGACTTGTGGATGTTAGTTATATCGGTCGTGGATCCCCATTTAGGGTGAGGGTGTAATACATACATGAAATCCCGAGAACGGCACATCTCTCTCGAACCACGGCTATTTTGGCAATATTATTTTCCAAGGAAGGCGACTTTCAGAATAAAACCTCCTCGTTGATTTATTTAGGATTTCATTTACACAGGAAATAACTACAATTTGCCTGAATAAAATTAAATTTTTAGTTTTCTATACCATTTGAAAATTACTGATGAAGATAAGTTGTTGAAGAAATGTAAAGATTTGCATCTGGTGTTGATGGATGGAAGCCGAAAATATGCTCTTTTCCAGGTTAATGGCGCATATTTATTAATATTGCGCTTTATTTTTGCGTCCGTGGAACTTATTCTCATTGTCATTTTGACCCTGTTTTACACGAATTTCGCATAGCGCGAAATTTTTCGGAACCTATCTGTCGCGTAAAGCGAGCTATTGCTGTAATGGTGACTTAATGGAATGAGTACGTTTGAAAAAGGCGGTACGCTTGGGATTGGTAGGATTTGAATGCCACGTCCACAGCTTGTTAACATATTATCCGATTTTTCGATGATACAGACTAGATCAGATCCCGCCGGAATCGGATAATAGGTGAGTTAAATGAATAATAATAAATAATGAGATAGTAATGGATAATAATGGATAATAAATTATTCAAATAAAACAAAAACTGATTGCATTAGAATAATTTGTGTGTGCTTGCAGCTTAAATATTTGTACTTAAAGCAATTTCGGTAATTATTATCGTTGTTTATTTTAAAAAAAATGCATTTTACACGGGAGTAAAGGCTGAGTTTACCAAAGGAAAGAAAAGTACATAGCCTTCAATTGTTTGAGGCAGTCGTAATTCAAGCTTTGTGGCGAAAGTTGAGCACGAAGCTCGTTGAAAAGAAAATCGTTCATTTAATACCTATTCTGCAACATTTGAGCATGGCTCGCATGAGCACATTTTGAGTACACTCTGGTTTTCTTAATGACATGCCCGGATCAACGACTGGATAAAGTGGGGGCGAAAGATTCCGCTGTATTTAGTAACAACCGTTGAATACTTAGAAAGTCGATGCAAATAAAGTTTGAGTGATTTTTTTCTTTTGTCTGCGATAGAACTCGGCCCTTGAAAATGATGATAAACCTATGCGGTGAAGCAATGATGGACTTCATTATGGTACGCAGAACATTTCCCTTTGATTCTATTCCATCCTTAATGGCTCATGTTTAACGACAATAGGAAATTTAATTTCAGCTGCATTAATCGCCCGCGTCATTCCCTCAATACTTCGCCAATGTTATTTGTTTGTTTTAGACGGTTTAGATTGGAATTTCAATGAGCACTAAATTTGCTGATGAAAATACAGTTGTGTTTTGAATGTAAATGATAATTTCCAATACCAAAAACAGCGCGTTAATTAAATTTTACCTTATATACGAGAGGCACTCAATGATTTATCAACATCGGTGACAATTTCACAGTCGAGAAATTTTGCGGAAAAAGTAGATACAAACGGAATTCCAAAAACAAAAAATGCTTTATTGAGCTCGAGTCATTGCTTGTATCCAATAAATGTTATAGGTAACCCTCGATACGACCGAACTATCATGATCGGAAAATTAACATAGAGAACTTTGTAGACGAAACGCGAATCTGGTCTGATCAGTCACTGCAAGAGCATGGAGAGTTACAAATTTTTTAATTAAACCTCAATTTACGTCATAGATCCGTTTCCGGGAAAAAAGAAGTTGACCGCATATAACAGAGTCCATCTTCATTAGCGAAGGAAATATCGAAGCTAGATATGAGCGGAATGAGATTACTCAGGATTGTCTGCCTCCCAGCTTAATGTTACCGACTCTAATCCAGAGATCTCAAACGCGTGGCATTCGAGTTTAAAACGTACGGCCCTCTCATTACTTTGATTATACCGTGAGTCGATGGAAGAGAGAGACAATCACCGAGTAATAAATAGATACGAAAAACTTCAAAATGTTTAATATTTAGGAATTCTATGGTAGCTTGCGTTTAATATATAAAATCACCAAACTCCGTACATTACCCTGTCATCCTCACATCCCCACCCATTGTGTCACTTAGATTTAATTACTCTGTGTCGCTGAAGAAGGGTTAAATCCCGAAAAGCTTTCGATTTTTTGTTTTTTTTTTCGTGTTTTAACGTGCTAATTGGAAACCCGCAGCGGCTCACCAACTCTGGTAAGTGTCCACTGGGCTTCCTCCAACACCTTAACACCTTATTGCCACCGTCATCATCTCAATCTTACACACACGCGTGTTCCAAAGAAACACTTAAATTTCATAAAAAGCTTATAGTCATAATTATGACATGCAGACGGGCATATATTTCAAAGTTATCTATCTGGGTTCAATGTCAATTGAGTCTAAGTTCTCAGATATAGCCCCATTCTTCCACCCTCGAGCCTCATTGAGGCAACACTAATTTATTAAGCAATATTATTTCGTAAATTATACATTCTCCACTCTCTGATCTATATAGCGAGCTGGAGAATTCGAGGTTATTTTTTGCGAAAACGACATAAGCTATACGGATATATGATCCCCAATACGTTCATGACGTTATATCGGAGCAATTTAATTTTGGACGAGGTAAATGGAGGACTATCTGTGTATACGCATCATACGAATACATAAGATACATCAGTGATTCGGAAATGCGTCCGTCAAAAAATCACGAGGCGGTCGCCAACAAAACAAACTATTCCCGGAAAATTTTTCTCATTTTTGTCGTTTGCCCCCTCTCATCAACTGAATGATAAAGAAATACTTGAGAAAATACTTTGCCCGAGCGGCAATTCGAAAGATTTTTCGTTTACTCAGCATCATCCTTATCATCCTCTTTAGAGGAAAAAGACGCTCAGCGATACTCACATTTTATTGATTCAAATTTTTTTCGCTTTGATCCAGTGAGGAAATTAACTGAAAATAATAATGAAAATATCTACGCTTTACGGTATTTAGAGCGCTACGGAGAGAGTTTGAAGGCGTGGGAGAGCGAGGGATAACAATCTGAGGAATAAATGAATTCGTAATCGTGCAGTTTATGCAGCGCAAATATTCGTTAAGCGGTGGCTAAAAATGTTGCCCTTGTACACTTTATAAACCTAGTAGTAACGTTTAAGAGGAATTTAGTTTTTAAAAAAATAATAGATATATTATGCAGAACCTGCATTTGGTTAAATGTGGCATTCTTACATAATTCGACTATAAATGCGATACTCAAAAAACAGTTACCGAGTTCACCTTATGGCTAAATGAAATTGAAAAAGTTTTTTTCCCTAATTGCCATTAGAAGTTTCGGAAAACCGGACGCCAATTTCAGGTCCATTAGTAGTGACTCGCCGATAATAGATCCAAAAAGCCAATTTTATTTAGAATCTCTTATTGATGAATCAACACTGATGATGGCTAATTTGTAACCAAAATCCGCACCTGGGTTTTCGGACGTTTTATGGCTATTGGAGAACATAGTAGTTCAATAAAAATTAGTTCTGAATAAATCAATATGACGATTTTTTTGCTACCCAATGTAATGATGTGATACGTAATCTAAAATTAACACCGAGGAAACTCATCAATTCTGAAAATTCGATAGAAATGTATACGATCGGGATAATTTGAATTATATGACCCCAAACACATCATTTTAGGATCATAGCAGGGAGTAGAGCATGTTTCACTTCGTCCAGTGGTAATTTAGCATTGTTTAATGTTACTCATATTTCATTAAATGTTAAATTTTATCCATATTTCAATATTTATCACGTCTGTTTACCAAGTATAAAAGTCAAATTAACTCTTTGCTCATTCTGAAAAAAGACAAATCTTCCAACATCACTGCAAAGTTCTTTTATACAACGTAAACTCCATACTCACGTACATATTAATTTTACCTATTAATTAAATTCGACGAATTAAGCGCAACAGTGACATTTTTATTACACAAAGAAATTTTCGCGACTGAATGACTTTTGAAAAACTGTTGTGAAACTTGAGAGCTAACTGTTCATATCCTGTCGCCCACAGGTTGGATCACTCATCCCATCGTCTCTGATGCACGCAGAGAATAAAATTTGCGTATTTTCGGCCAATACACGCCGTAAAACATACCCGTAAATATTCAGATTTATGATGAGTTCTCGAAAGAAATTCTTTTTTGAACTTGTTTTTAATGCAGCACTTCCTTCAAATTTTCATCTACCTAATTGGTAAGGTTTTCAGTAACTTCCGCCGACAACTGTGACTGTGAACGTTTCTTCGCCGATATTCGAGGAAATTCAGAAATTCAATCAACAGAAATAAGGCAGAGGTTGTCGCTGTCTCATATTATATTTAGAACAGGAAATATCTTACTGGAAATTTAAATATAAATAATTTCTACGAAGTGGAGGATGGCTCCCAAAATGTTGACGTTACCAGGAAAAACGGAGTTCGATATTCATATATGCATTGGGAAATACACAAATTAATTTTTAATATGGCCAACTACGTCCGAATCCATTAAGGGACGAATAAAAAACAGCTACTTCATTCATAATTCAACGAGTGCTATTATTTATGACTAAAATAAGTATTAACTAAAAAAATAAACACCAAGCTTCTTAAATGAACGAGCGTGAAAAAACCATCGGCAGGCAGGGACCTGGCAACGGGTTCAGAATTCCGTTTAAGTGCCCAAACCTATAAATTACTAGCTCCCAAACTACACCGCTACCGACAAATCTCTCTCCCACCCATTCCGTCCTCTCATTCCAATTTCGAGACATCACATTGACCACCGCAAACCGCCCCCTTCCATCTTTGCATTCCAGCATTCTCCATCAACACATACGCCTCCCTAACCCAATACCCCAACTCGACGAAACATTTTCCTTCGCCTCCTTCATCGTCATAACAACCTCCCAAAACCTAAACCACTCCCATCGGTCCCTGCCCATATCATTACCTTCCCCAGTTAATAGTCTTAGCAACTGGCGCGCCGCAAAACAACCGATAATTACCTTCCTATCGCACAGAATCTCCTCACACTCTTCACCGTATCTCCTACACGGGTCGCCCAACCACTCCCGTTTAACTCATCTGCATCCGTTCTTCCTCATCCTCGCCCAGTGAGAAACTCCCACAAGGCTCCTCTCCTAGAGAGGAGCCTTGTGGGAGTTGTGCAATCACGCCTACTCAACCTTAATCTTCCCCAAACCACCGATCAAACTTTTCCACTCCTCGCATCGCATCGCTTCGTATCGAATCATTCTCTTCCGCCCTCTATAACAGCTGAGAATACTCAACTCACAGCCTTCGCAGAAGTGAAACCCCTCCTAACCTCTAGCTAGCATCGAAAAAATTAATTTGCCTAAACTTAGCCAGACAGAATAATTTTCACTCAAATTTGCCGGTCAGCAGAATTACAAATTTGGGAACATTTGCTATATTTTAATCATAGTCTGCGTAATCTAACTTATGCTCAGGCAGCAGAGAAGGGGTGACGTCAACAGTCCTACACAAGAACCGAGAGAATAGGCATGGACAGCAATTATGCAAGATATTGCATCGCTGCTGTTCAGTGATTTGTTGGAACCCTTTCTTAGAGCTCTAATTTTTTCTTGCCTCTCAGAGCTCAAGTTAGACAGCGCGACTATAACTGAATGCCCAGAATATCGGAATCAGCTGTCGCCGTTATAATCGATGCTCTTAACGGAACAGTGTGGTTGAACCACCGAAATGTCAAGAATGAACCATTCCCACTCCGACCTCGACCCAATTTTGATAATAGCCATGATTACAGCTGACGACGGCAGCTTTTTAGCTGAAATGCGCATCTATTTACCTCAATTTATTTAAGCTTACTGATTCACCAATGGGATTTACGCCGTAACACGAGCTAGAGATATTTTACAATTATTAATTTTCACATTCCAGTTCTGCTCCGCCGTCCGCTAGCCTAATATAAACCCAACCACTTGCAGAAACAAAACTTTCGCAATAATGCTGACATCCTTCCTTTAGACAATGACCTCCACTCAGTCCGCTCCTCCCTCACGCTGTCCACCTCCCCTCCCGGATTCCGCTCTTTTATTCATCTCCTTCGCCCTCTTTTTACTTCCTCTCTTTCTTCTCTACCTCCCTCCTCTCTCTCTCTCTCCTCATCTTCTCCCTAACATCCTTCCTCGATGCAGAGCCTAACCACGTCTGCTACGCTTTGGGCTGCCGGTGCATTCGCTGTTCTAAAAACAACCAGACTCCTCCTTAACTAAGCTCCTCGGCCCGCCCAGCGATTGTTCACGGGGGGGGGAGTAGGGGGGAAGGAACGACGACAAAAGAGGAACCCCGAGCCACCTTCATCGGATTTCACGGTTCTCCGATCCATCGTGCACCCCCCTCGAGCGGAGGCCTCAAAAACACTTAGAGAAGCGTTGATTGGAACGCATCTCTCTTCTCTTCTTCTCCCGGAAAATGGAGTGAGCGGCAGAAGAGAGAATCCCAACAGAAATGCTCTTCTTTTCGGTTAAACTAGCGGGAGAGCTTGAGGGTGAGGGAGAGTGGAATGGAAAGCGGGGTAGGGAGCGTCGTCTACGTTGGGAGGCATCTTAACGGTAGGTGGGGAAGGGGATGGCGAGCGGGGGCGGACAGCACGGCCCGACGGAATTCGGGTATATTACGACGGTTGAGGGATCAATTGTACGAGTCGAGGCGACCTTTGTCGACTCCAATGGCGTCCAGACACGGGCGCCGCGGAGGAGTTCATGGGTATGGAGCGAGGAGGCGGGCCGTCCCGTCCCCCTCGACCGTCCCGTCCAATCCCTATCCTGTACCATAGACACCACAAACACTGGCGCCACCCCTCCCATTGTATTTCAATTTCGGCTTTTTATTATCCACCCCCCCCCCCCAAACAAGATTCCGAGTCCCGAATGCATTCTATTTATATTTCCTTTCTCGCTCGTTCTCATCTACTTTTAATGAATGTGTCATAGATAAAGATTTACAGGAGACGTTTCGTAGGTTCGTGCATGGGGCGCGTAGTTGAAAATATAATCCTCCGGCGCCCTTTTTTGGCGGCTAGACGTTCGTTCTTGTTTTGGCCGATCCTGCAACCCAAACTGTCGCCCCGATCTCCCTCCTACTCCCCTCTTTTTCTCTCTCTCTCAAAGGCGGGGGCGGATTTTCAAGCGACGGAGCGACCAACCCCTTCTGACCCCGCTCCCCATCCCTCCCCCTTATTTCTCTCTTATCCCTCTCAGACCTCCCTCCTCGGCCTCTCTCCTCCCGCTCCCTCACTCCCTCCTCATCTGCTCCTTCTCTCCCTACCCTCCGTGACGTCCGGCCGCTATGCTTGACCTTTTCGCGTACAAGGAACAATTTTGTCTACAAGTCAAAAAGATCTATTGCTTAATCCCGCAGTAACTAACATCACTATGTGATACACAAAGAGCGTTGTTGTGGGCCAGCTCCAACTTCGATTTCGATGCTTGGAATAGTTCAAAGGGGCAGAAATGTTTGTGTGACCTACGAGAGGATATGGTGTCAGGTTTTTACGAGCGGCGGCCGCGTCTAGTTTTTAAGAATAAGGCTTGAGGAGATTTCCCACAACGCACTGATTGCGGTTCAAGGAGTTTAATCTAGCGTGTCCGACTGAAAAACAAAATCACTTTCCGTTCTGCTGAGTGTTAGGATAACAGAAACTACAAGTGGAAAATCTGAATTCTCATTTTTTCCCTCCCTGTTGTATTTAAGAGAGAAACAAATCCCCGGTTGAAAAGAAATCGAAAACGGCTCAAAACCTTGAAGTCGTAGCGGAAAGGAAAAAAATAAGAAAGCAAGCCAAAGATGTTTGGAGTTCAAAAGAAGCGACTGTGGGAGTTTACTGTGCAAAAGACCGTTGTACTTTATTTGCCCGTCAAACGGTAAAAAATGACCCCACGATTCCATTTTAAGGACACAAACTGCATTTCAAGATTGAAAGAGGTAGAATTATGGAACTATATTACTCTTCCATTGAAAACGAGCTTTTGTTTACCATTTCAGCAGTCAGAGGGATGGAGAGAAATAGAGAGGTATACGTTATTTCCAGCCATAAAACTTGTATCCGCTCCTGTTTCCCTTTTCCGAATTTCGCTCGTATTTCCGCCGTACGCAAAACTAAGCGAAATCCATCATTCTAAAAGATGTATCATACATAATAATGGGATTAATCCATTACTGTAGATTGCGGCGGTATATTCAGTTTCCAAAGAATAGAGCAAAAGATCCCTGTACTTGCGGAAGGCAGAGAGAAACGCGTTCCCGACGTATTCCTTTTTTCCACAAAAAATAACAGAATTTAACAAAAAAACCGTAGTAGGAAAGCACATTGCTTGCATTAGTCAATCAGTTTCAACTACGACAAGAAAAATTGAATGACATCAAATCAGAGGCACGACCTGCTTTGAGCGTTCTCCTTCATAACATTTTGAAAGCTCCATTCTTTTTTTCCCCTCTCCTCAGTCACCCTTCCCTTACTCCCCTCCCTCCCACCGTCGCCCCCTCGCTCCTCTCCCCTCCCTCTCATAATAAATTCCCAGAAAGGAGAACCCTCCAAACCTTTATGGTCGGCTCGGCTTTTGTGAAATGTGAAAAAGCTTTTTGGTGAGGGAAGTAAGGTAAAGTCGGAGAGAGGGAGAGAGTGAGAGACGAGAGAGAGGTGGGAGGGATGAGAGAGGGCGTAGCAAGGGAGGAAGGAGAAGGGTAGAGAGAGAGAGAGAGAGAGAGCATTGTGGTACTTCCCAACAACAAGAAGCTTCGATTTTCTGCTTGCAGAGGCCTTCGTCGCGAATTCGATAAGACTGTCATCAAAGAGGAAACAATTTTTTTTCTCCCCTTTGCTCTCTGCTCCTCTCTTCTCTCCCGTCCTCTTTTTTCTCGAGGGCCTCATTTGGGGTCAAGTGTAGCAATGCGAAGGAAGTATTAGGTCGCAGCGGGAGACGCAGGAGAAATGATTGCAAGTTTTTTTTGTCGAGCGAGAGGGAGAGAGCGGTGTGTTTCGCGCCGTCGGAGGGAGTAAAGAGGGGGGAAGAACGGACGAGGAGGGAAAGGAGATAGGAGAGAGGAAGAAGAAACAAGAGCGAGAGAAAGAGAAAGGGTGAAAGCGGGAACAAAGGACGGGACGGAACAGGTAAAAAAAAAGACACGACCCCGCGATCAACAAGAACAGAGTGAAAGGATCCGGGCGGGAGGGCGCTTGGGGGTTGGAAGGAGGGGGCAGGTGTGCGATGAGGTGGGGTCCGGGGGTTGAAGAGAAGAGCTCTGGAGGAGGGGAGAGGTTTTCGGGTTGGGAGGGGCAATAATAGGGGAAGGGATGAGGGCGAAGAAAAGATTTGGTTTTTTTTTCTTCTCCGACGGGGGCTCTCCGCGTTATTTTTTCATAGCTTCGCATTTACCGCTCTCCAGATGGACGACTCATTTCCTCGAAAGATGTCCTCGTTTATCAACGTGGATCCTCATTTTCGTGGGCTTGAAAAGCATGAGAATTTGCAAACACATGGCACTTAAGAGAATATTGCTTTTTTTCTCTCCCTCTCTCTCTCTCTCTCTCACTGTTCTCCCTCCTCCCTCTCAAGACTTTTCATTTTGGGTGCAGGGCTGCGCTCCTCGTCTCTCTCTCTCTTCAATTTCTTCTTTTTTTATACTCGGATAGAGTTCGCTCGCGTATTTTGCGGGCTCGAGGGTTTTCTTTTTCTTCGAGGGTCGAGGCGGGATATGAATATCTTCCAGGGGTATATTACGCGACGGCTCTGGCAAGCTCAAACAATTTTCGTTCTCGGGATTACGCGAAAATACCACGGCAACGCGAATTCTTCCGAAAAAAAGTCCTTCGTGCTTAAATTAACGTTTACTTATTTAACCGGTTAACCACCTTTGGAATTTCATCGAGATGTGGTTTTAAGCAAAACACAAACAAAATTCTAATTAAAACTGTTTATTTTTCGCGCGTTTTTAACGGGAAGAACGCCCTTTAAAAAGTGTATTTTTCTTTGCGTTTCTTCGAAGTAAAACGTTAACAATTCGAATAGACTCGCCGCGAGAAAGAAACGCGGAAGATATTTTCGCAAGTTTTCGATAAGGGATTTGCTATTTTTTTCGTCTTCATTTCGCGCGCTTTTGTCTCTTTTAATCTAGCCACGAAAAAAACTACGTAATGACTTGTTTATTCAGCATTTTATCCGCGTACGAGGTAAGATAATTTTCTGCAGTGAAATTAACCCGCGTCTTCTGAAGCTATCTCGCTTACTAGCGGAATTGTCGTTATCTCGCAGCCGTACTGGATTAGAATAATTTTTCATAGCGTGTGAGTTACGTAGCGTAATCGCTGCTTATTTCCAACGCTCGACTTATTTTCTTGAACGTAACATCGCGTGGAAAGAGGGTTAGAATGAGGTATCCATTAGTGAGTAAACGTGACCTTTTTTCAAGACTTAACGTAAACCTTTGATTAAATTCAATAGCATATAAGTCACAAAATTCTTTTCATTTAATATGGATTGAAGACCAAATCCGTGAATTCGTTTGAATTTAAAGTAAACTTAGACAAAATACGATTTTATGAATAGTTTCTTTGAAGTGTATGGGTTTATTTTGATCAAAAATAACACAGAGAGTGGTTTTAGTAAAAGATTCGTTCGCAATTGCACGAGGAAAGGAGTTAAGTCACCAATTTGGTTACATGAATGCATTCGTAGTATATGCTGGAAGATTCCTACCTCAGATTCATGCTTTTAAGAAATATTATTTTGTTTGAAAAAACCTTTTGATGCAAATTCAATTTCACATAATTAATTCTGCATTATAAATGACTATTCCGTTAAAGTTGTTCCATTCGAACATCATGAACAATTTCATATAAACGAACATTTGTTTAAAAATAATCAAAACTTTCAAATTTCAAATAGACCGTGGAATTGCCAAATCGGTTTATTTTACATTTCATCATTTAATTATTTCAAGCAAAAATTAAATCTACATTACCATTTTAAATATATATATATGGCGGTCTTTATTCGTGGTCCAACATTATTTGCATAATATATTCTTTATTATATGTTTTCGGGAAACTCGTAAAAGGGCAGAATACCGTTCGCATATCGGCCTCTAGATTATAGAGCAGTGATGGCCAGACTTACTTACCCTCGGAGCCGCATTCGAGAATCTTCAGAAGTTCGAGAATCGCATGGCACATTCTTTATTCATAAATCTACGAACAGTAAAACATAATCTGTATCTGATGTAATTCAGATATAATGCATGCCCCTTAGGCATCCCCAACGCGTTTCATGAGTGAAAAACGTTGTCGCGCCTCTTAGAGTAAATTTAAGAGCCACATACCAAGTCAAAAGAGCCGAGATTTGGCCAACCCTGTTATAATGCATGCTGTCACTTTAGTGTAGATTTAAACTGAACCTTATTTTAAAATCTTTTCCGAAGAAAGAATATAATTTTGGGGTGATTAATTATTTCCTTTATTAGTTTTGGCCTCAGGGTGGTGTCATATACTTGGAAACAAGTTGCATCGTACATCGGATACCGATAAATGTTTTGAGGGTATTTCTTTACAATACATGAGTTAGCAAAGCGACTGGACAGTTCCTTAACTACTATATTAAGATTGCTTGAGGAATAGATGACAAAATGTTGAGTCTTATAGAAAACTGTCTATAAATATCATGATTTGGAAAAAATACCCAGGATGTGCTGGGTTATTGGTGAAGGTTTATTTGTAATAATAAAACTGTTGGATGTTTTCAATTGATAAATTAGATGTATCCACTTAAATTGAAGTTACATAATTTATTGATCGGATTCGAGTCATAAGGCGAGGTTGATTATTCTTCAATTGAAGGTATTATTGTTAAAAGGTGCAATAAATTTAATTGTATAGCATTTTCGACCGTGAGAATAATATTTCCACGTTGCGTCAGTAATTGAGAATAGCTCAATTTTCTACAGCTACGCAAGGTACATATCAAAAGAGTGGAGATTATATTGATACATTTCATAAGAATTTTTTGTATATGGCTCTCTCTCATATATTCTTGTATAATTAGAAGAGGACAAAACATAATAAAACAAGTAATACTGCATATCTAAGTAACTAAATTAAAAGTATCAATTTACTCGTTTCCGCCGTTTCTTTTTAAGACTCTGAATTTCGTATAAATCGCAGATCCGGCCTAGACGTGACTGGATTAGTCAAAGGCAAGAATATTTTATTTCTGTAACTTCCACTCACTATCTAAAATCAGGAAAGTGCAACTTTTTACTTTGGAGACCACATTCGGACTTGCTAGTGCTACAGCTAGATGGATAAAAGCCTACATAAGAAATCAAATAAGAAAATGTGTGATACCGTAGAAGCAAGTACCAAGTCTAAACAATTTCTGAACGTTAGAACATAGTTGTAAAAGTTTTTATAAAGATGATTTTTATAAGCAAATATAAAATAGCCTTTATTGAATTTCAAAGAACGGGTAGTACAGCAGGCCTCGGAAAATGCACTGGTAGGCAGTGCATCCGGATATGCAGAAAACTTATAAAAATTCTTATTTTGCGTAGATATTTGCTTAAATGAATTCTACTTGTATTAACAAAAATTGTTAATAATAGAATTATCTTCAGCAGTTCCTCTCCTATCAAATATATTTATCCAAGCATAGGTCAACCATATTTCCGACCATAAAAATGAGAATCCTTCACTGAAAAGTTAACATTTTTTCCCATGGACACTGGAAAATATTAATGTTTAAACCACGTTATTTAAACAACTCAAATAGATCTACTTTTTCACTATTTTGCGTCTAGGTCATTTTAAAGAATCACAGAAACAAAACAGTCTTGACAGTACTTGAGGAGTTAAAACTTCATCCTTTAAAAATTCTAGATTTCGATTTATAATGTATCTTGTTACATACTAAATGGAAATGAGACGATAACTTTGCATTAATTTTTTTACAAAATTTCGCGGTTTCTTTCCAAATGATTCCTTTAACTATATTAATCAAAATCCCGGACGAACAATTATTTTTAGAAATTCCTTCCAGACAGTTTTTTGAGTGTCTAAAATGAGAATATATCCAAGGAAATGAAGACGTTTCGTATCCCTATCTAAGTATCAAAAATAGCGTGTTGTTTAATTCATAGTCACTTAAAAATATATATGCTAATTTGAAACTGATTCCGTTTCTCTGTTCCATCCTTAATTTCATTACATGTATGATACTCTGAGCAACCTAGCGAAGGAATAGGGTTTTAGGTTACGCCCATCGGACACCAATGTTCCACAACAGGGGTGACCAACGCATTTTCATGACGTGCCAATGAAACGGCGCGAATGTTTTTGGGGGGGCCACTGTCCTAATGTCCCTAAAATTCAGTTTAAAAGGACAGTTTATGCTGAATTAAAATGCATCAAATATAAACAGGAATAATAAAAACAACAAAATATTTTTTTAAATTATCATTGAACACACGAAATATTAATTAAAAACAACGAAAAAGATAGAGTTAAAATGTCTCAATTTCATTTTTGGATTTGCTTCTGGATGAATAATTACTCGGTATCAGAAATTATTTTGGACTATGATAAAAGAAGCCGAGTTCCCACATAAGCGTCTGTTAAAACAAATCTCTAATTATTATTAATAAAGTTCATTGCCGAAAATGTTTTCTCACAAACGTAGGTAGACCTGAATTTTCGAATAAAACGCAGTTCAAGATAGCGGCATTTAGGAACAATTTTTCCGAAAGGCTTTTCAACAGGGGAAGTCTGTGACTCGTACATCTCTCGCAATTATGCTGCGAGTATTGAGTGATTTTTAATGTCCGTAATTTCCAAATGGGTTATGAGTTCATATTTCTATATTTTGCTGTGGGAAATGGAGAATTGATTGACGAAGAGAGTGGAGGATAGATATTTAGAATTTCATTGGTTGGATGTGGAGGTTGTTTTGTGTGCGGAAGGACATGTGGTGGAGAATAAGATCTGCTTCCGGTTTAACACATTAACGGGTCAACTCAGCTCAACCCAACTCAAGCACTCAGACCTCGGGTTGGCCTCCCCTGTTTCCCAAGATACTCATTAAGTAACCGTAAATATATCTAAAATGATCGCTGAAAAATCTTCCATGGCAGCAATTTCAATTCTATCGCTGCAGCCACGCCGCGTCAATGCGCAAGTAGACATAGGCTTACGAGTTGACTATTTGTTTCTATGGAAGACAGTGGCGGATCCAAGGGGGGAGGGGGTGAGGGCATTGCCCTCCACTGGGTGCATTCTTATATTCATCCCGCGCAACATTCCTTGTTTATACACCGAAGATTAAGTCTGTATGACAAGGGAAAGATAGATTCTGATGTGGATAAGGATTTTTAAAATGTATTGTCGTCGACAGAGGCGGAATCAAGAGGGGGGAGAGGCAATTGGGACGATCGTCCCCCTCTCTTGCGAAGTTTCTGGATCCGCCCCTGATGGAAGGCGTACATAGCCGCTCTCCCTCGTTGCCAGCACTCTCTAAACGTACTTGAAGTATTCATTGACTAAAATAAGTAACATGACGTTCATCAACGAGGTGAAATACGTGAAATTTGGTTAACTCTGAGATTTTTGTATTTAAATCGGATCAGGGTTGTATACACTGTCGAAATATATTTTGCTCATCAAACTGCAAGTGTTTAGTATATTTTCATAATTTTGGGTACCTATGATATTTCAAGTAGCAAGTAAAAGAATTGTTTGCTTTTCAGAAGTTATGATTATACCTAGGTTAATTTTAACAATCTCTTTGTTTACGCCAGAGGTCTGCAAACTACGGCCTTTGGGACCATTCTATGCGGCCAGCGAAGTTATGATGAAAAAGCGATCCGTAAAATTTAGCGTGGACATTTTCATATTTTTTCATTGAAATTATGGTTATAAAAACATGAATATTGAAATTATAAAGTGAAAAAATATATACGCGATTTTATCCTATTAATAAATGCATACGCAAAACTTCATATATGTTCAGTAACATTACATTCTGGAATATTGAAATTTCAATTAAAAATAATGCAGTTTATAAAAGTTTCAGATTTTTAGATATAATGTAATAGAGACTTGATATATCATCATCATAGGTAGTCTGCCCGTAGACAGGTCCGTGATTATTCATGGTTAAACCCGTTTCTCCATATACTCCTATTTTCCGCTGTCGTCTTCATATCTTGATAACTCTCTTTCACTTTCAAATCGTCTATCAGCTGAAACCTTTTCCTACCTCTTTCCCCTTTTCCATCAAGTTTTTCGCTTCTCTCCTACTCTTCGTAGCACTTCATCGTTTTTCATCCTATCTGTCCATTCCAAAGCTTTCCAAGTATTTGATGTCATTTTTCCTTAGCGTCCCCGCACAAAGCTATACTCAATACATAGCACTTTATGAACTTCTTGCGGATATCTTCCCTTATACTCCCCGTAAGTAGGTGTTTCATTCTTCTGAAAGCCACTTTTGCTTTTCCTATTCTAGTCCTGATCTCATCCGTACATTTTGCTTCTCTCGTTATGATGCTTCCAAGGTATTTATAGTCTGAAACTTATTATACAGCTCTCCTCCAATACTTATGTTCATATGTATATATACACTCCAATAATACTTCACGTTAGCGAAATAAGTACTATACTACATGTACCAGTATATCATACCATTATTATTGAAATATAAAATTTAAGCAATGCCGTGTCTTTATACAAATGATTTATCTCAATTGTGTGCTTCAGTGGATGGTCTTTTCTTCTTTTATACTATTGAATTACATGTTGAGAAGCTTTCGGGGGTGATCCCTTCTTCAGCACAGGAGAGAGACAACTGATGGCAGTGACATATATATATATATATATATATATATATATATATATATATATATATATATATATATATATGATACTAGTAGTTGGTGATTGCATTCTGCATGATTTTCATCTCCCTTTGAAAGACATTAATTTTTCAAAGAGATATTTCATCATTGGTAATATTTTATTAATTTTAAAGATTTCACCCCTGCGCCAATTTTCTTTCTTTCCTTATGGAAACATTTATCTATTGGATTAAACTTTAAGCATTATTAACAGCCCAACAAGTTAAAATATCAAAATTTCTATAATAGCTATTTCGTTTTTTTTGTAAATTCTACCATTAAAAGAATTTCAGCTCCGTAGCACATTAATATATAAACCTTAGATATTAGTTTAAACAATTGAAAATTTTTAGCAGCCTCATTGTTAAACTTTTCAAGATTATCGTTTTTGCTATTCGGTTTTGCACATAATCCTACCGACGAAAAATTTTCGAGTCTCCCGCTCATCTGAAAGTGCCTAAACATTAGTATCCTCCCATACGTTATCTATTATATATAGACTCTTCTTACAGAGGATCTATTATTTATAGGCTTATATGATATACATGTAGTTGGTGCTTGCGTTCTCATTTCGTCTCACTTTGAAAACATTAATTTTTCAGCCAGATATTCACTATAAGATATATTTTTAATACAAAGGTTTGCACATCTTATCCGACGACAACTAATAACACAACAACAAATGAGAACGCAACGACAAATAACTCAGACACTTTTTATTATCACCTTTATAGCACGGTTATAGAATAACAGAAAAACTGTCGAATACGACGTAAACTCTCACGCAAGGATTCATGGGACCTCAAATTTCGCGCCGGCGCTACGCCAACGCGAAAAACCGTCGCACAGTGGGGTATTCTCGGAAAAACCTGGCCAAAAGTATTTTTTTAGCATTCAGGTATCGCTTTAATAACCATTTCTTATCAGAACGGACTACATAAACATAAGAGTGCCGTTAATCACGCGCTGGTAGCGAGACTACCTGTATGGCTATGCCAGTCTGAACTTGACTGTTTTCTGTGGCGCATGTGTTCTCTTGAAATCAGTGTATTTTTACATAAGTTTTATTTGTTCTTTTTTTTGCATATGTGTTATTTCCTGATACTGTGATAAAATGGATCAACAACCTGGAGGTATTTAACATAATTAAGCATATTAAATTCTTTAATTTCTTTGTAAACATTTTAGTTTCAACCTTTTTCTTTACGCCTAGCATAATTAACGAAAAATCCTCCATAAGTGAAATTCAATGAGACTTACAGTAAACTTCCGTGCATTTTCCTGCTCAAAATTATATTACATTATGTGAAGCAGTTAATCTAGTATACTAGACTGTTGAAACCTTTCGCGCATATTTGCGCCTTTTGAAAAAATGCTATTTCATCTTGACCAGTACAATTCCATTTTTCTGTTGCCTGAAAACTCCTTATCCGCTTATGAATAGGAAGTTTATGTATGGGCTTTACAGAATCTCTTTTTGGTAGCGAGAACAACATATGGTCATACCTAAGGGAGCACTATTCAACATCCAACAAGAAATCAGGAAAATTTCGGGATTAGTGTGACCATTTGGAAGAATCGTATAATGGAGTTGCCGCACTGCCCTGAAGATTCTTCTGCAAATACAATGCGTGTGTAATCACGTTTCACTTCTGAGTATCGTGTTGAGCGGCGGCCGCGTCAACGAAAATATGGAAGATTTATTAGTAGGTAATAACAATGACTGGTTAGAAACAAATATTACTATTCCAATACACGCTATGTATTCAGATAAGAGCTCCGGTCGCCCATCTCTAGAATTTCGTGAAAAAATATTTCTAATAATGAAATATCTCTCTGAAAAATTAATGTTTATCAGGGTGAGATGGAATGCTTGCAGAATGCAAGCACCAACTACTTGTTTATACAAGATGTTGGTGCTTGCATTCTGCAAGCATTTTAGATCACATTGTTTATTTTAAATTAAGAAATCTCATGCCATAAAAGATTGTTTTGTAAAAACACACCAGCCGTATTCAGTGTACCACACTGAACAAAAAATCCCATATATTAGACATCACATGAGTTAAGGAGAGTGAAGGATAAAGGAGCAGAGTGAAAGAGGGGGGAAGAGAGAAAGGTGAGTAGAGGGAGGGGAGTTGATGGGGAGGGTAGAGGGGGAGATGAGCGTGCAACTACGCAGTTGTTAAAGGCCTACCCACCACCGCATTTAGCAACCTTGGCGTGTTCAAATGACTAAATCACCCTTATATGATCTGTAATGTATAAATTATAACTTAATTCGGGTAGAGGACAGCATTTGCTAGAATAAAGTCCAGGATACCACGTACCAACGATTAATAGTTTTCGAGATAAAAATTGTTAATACGTAATAATCGTTAAAAATACATATCATCATCACAATGCTACTCTCCGAAGACAGGTATTAGCTGAATTGCTGCCTCCATCTCTCTCTCTCTCCCTAGCCTCTTTTATACCTCTATAAGTACCATATTCCTGCTTTACATTATCTAATATTCGTAATCTTTTTCTCCCTCTTCCTCTTCTACCGCTAATTTTGCCTTCTAAGATCGTCCTTTGTAAACACTGTCTTCTCAATATGTGCCCTATCCAATTTGCTTTTCTTTTCCTGATTGTTTTTATTAGCACCCTTTCTTCTCCCAACATTTCTAATACTTCTTCGTTTCTCTTCCCTTCTGCTATAGATTAAAATACTTATCCATACAGAGGATAAAATTTACTACAAAACGTTTGTAAAAGCTCGTACCTACAATAAATAGCTACCGAGATAAAAATAATTAAATTTTAATGTACAAATGGGAAAACAACCCCTATCATTAACAATTTTAAAATTTTTGATTTTTCTGGTTGGTTGTGAGCAAAATCCTATAATCGTGGCAGGTTTTCGTGACAAGTTCAAGTCACCAGCTCATCCTGAAGTGCCTAAACATTAATGTCTTCCTATATACATATCATTATACTAGTAGGCGCTTGCATGCTGCAAGCATTTCATCTCACATTGAAAAAAACATTAATTTTTCAGAGAGATATTTCAACATGGGAAATATTCCTTTAATTCAAAAGATTTCTCCTCTGGATCGATTTTCCTTATGGAACAATAATGGAGTAAAACAATCACTAATATTTGCAATTTTAGGAATATTATATTTTTTCTACATTGAGTTAATAATGCCACACATTTCTGCCAAATTTTAAAGTAGTACCACATTTAGAATTGAAGTAACATTTATGTAATTGTTTAAAATTAAATAAAGTTTTAGGTTCGAAATAACAATATCATGTAGTCATTGAAATGTTTATTCGTGTAAATGGACTAAGATCTAACTTTCTTTAAAATTTCAGGTCTATATGTCGCCCGGTAATATCTAGATTTTACCTATTTGTTTAAACTTGAAGAATTTTTAACTGCCAAACAAATTAAAGTATAAAATTTTTATGATTCTTATTTCGTTTTTTTATAAATTGTACCAAATAAAAAAAAATCAGCTCCCTAGCACATTCGGAAATACATAAACCTTGAAAATTAGTTTAAACAATTTATTATTTTTAGCGCCGGCATTGTAGAACTTTTTCAAGATTTGCGTTTTTCTAGTTGGTTTTGCGCTTAGTTCTACCAATAAAAAAATTTCGAGTCTGCCGCTCTTCTGGAAGGGCGTAAACAGTATCCTTCTATATATATGTTATATGTTACTCCTCCTCTGTAAGGAACGTCTATGTATAATAACTAGTAGAAGGTGCTTGCGTACTGCAAGCATTTCATCTCCCCTTGAAAACATTAATTATTCAGAGAGATTACTCATCATGGGAAATATGTGTTTAATTCATAAGATTTCTCCTCTGGACCGGTTTTCGTTTTTTCATTATCGAACAATAATGGAGTAAAACAATCACTAATTTTTGCAATTTTAGGAATATTATACTTTTCCCAAATTGGGTTAATAATGCCAAACATTTATGCCAAATTTTAAATTTGTAGTACATTTAGAAGTGAAATATCATTAATCTATTTGTTTAAATTTCAATAATTTGTAAAGGCCGAAATATCAGTTTCATTGATACAATAAAATGTTTATTCGTTTAAATAGATTAACGTCTAAATAACTTAAAAATTTCAGCTCTCTAACTAGCCCTGTAGTATCTAAACATTTACCTATTTGTTTAAAGTTTAAGAATTTTTAACAAATTAAAATATCAAAATTTATATAATCCCTATTTCGTTTTTTTTTACAAATTCTACCCAGAAAAAAAATTTCCTCTCCGTAGCACATTCGAAAATACATAAGCCTTGAAAATTTGTTTAAACAATTGCGAATTTTTAGCGGCCGCATTGTTGCACTTCTTCAAGATTTTCGTTTTTTCTAGTCGGTTTTGCACAAAATCCTACCTAAGAAAAAAATTTCGAATCTCCAGCTTATCTGGAAGTGCCTAAACATTAGTATCCTCCATATGTTATATGTATTTCTAAAGTTTATGTATTTCCGAATGTGCTAAGGAGCTAAAAAATTTTTAAAAGTAGAATTTGTAAAATAACGAAAAAGGGATTATAGAAAATTTGATATTTTAATTTGTTTGCCTGTTAATACTACTTAAAGTTTAAACAAATAGATAAATGTTTAGGTACTACGGGACGAGCTAGGGAGATGAAATTTTTAGTTATTTAGAGTATAGTGCATATGCATAAATAAACATTTGAGAATCTCCATGAAGTTGTTATTGCGGCCGTTAAAAATATTTAAACTTTAAACAATTAGAAAAATATAATTGCACTTTTAGATGTGCTAAAACTTAAAAATTTTGCAGAAATGTGTGGAATTAGTGGCCTATAATTGAAAAAGTACTGTTTTTTAGGGTGAAATTAAATACTTGCTGATTGCAAGTACCAAACTACTTGTATACTATAATGATGTAAATCCTCTGTAAGGAACGTCTATATACATATAATGATATTATTCCAAATTAAATATTGGTATAATTATTTATACATGGCATAACTATAAACTTTTAATCCAACCCTTCGCATGCATTTTAAATTCAGTTATTGTATACTTTATTAGATAAAAAATACAAATATGAGAATTTATGCAATAAACGAATTTACTGGAAGGGGAGTCATGGATTAAAAACGGTACTTTTAAGCACAAGCAAAGAAATGATTTCTGTAGCTTCCTAAGGATTAGTCACGTTAATACACGCAAGTTACTTTCTACAAAATGCCGACCTTAGCAGCTGAGAGGGCGTGTCATTAATCAATGACAGGTTGATTGGATTATAACAGCACGCGAGTGACGTTCTACAGATTGTAATTTTCTTCCTCCTATTAGATCTTCAAGATAATGGAATCCTAATCCATAACGGCAAAGGCAAGCCTACGTATGCGTCACTAACCCTGCTAATACCAAGATATTTTACCTACACACCAGACCAAGTGGGGTACAAATATACCCCTTATATTTTTTAGCATGACTTATTGTTTATTTCATATATTTACGTTGTTTACACATGGAATGGATGCTGTTACTTTTGTAAATATAATAAAATGAAATTAAAATGTATGTATATGGATGTATTTACGAATATTTATTCGTAATCATATAATGACTTTCAAAGTCACTGTGTCAAAAATTTTCAATGTATTCTATCAACATTTACAACCCATAGTATTCTAAGTCATAACCCGTATTGCACAAAAATTCATACGAGCTGCTTATTATATTAATTTTTAGAAACTTGAAATCCATTACAAAAATGTCTCTATATGTGCCTTGGATTCCCCAACACAGTGAATAGATCTAACGCTTCCCTGAATGCTCAGTACATAAAAATTTGCCACACATGAAGCAACTCACTCCTGATTTCCTATATTTTTTCCTCTCACACAGACCACACCTTCCAATCTGGTGATTTTGAATATATATTATGTTAGCAATATCAAGTTCCGGTACAACTTCCGACATATGCGTTGTAACACTCCTCGGGATACCAAGTGTTTTTTGAGCCATTTGTACAATATTTTCCTTTACTAATGTTGGCGACATCTAGTGACTCTAAATGCATTAAGCAATGTAAAAATAAAAAATGTGAATTTATGACTCTAAAATAAAAGGAAGAGCCTGTTTCCACATCATGTGATAAAGGTAAGACTAAGCACCAAGCGGGGTACACATGTGCCCCAGAGTAGTTTTTTATTCCTAATCTTGGAAATTGAGTAAGAAAACATTTGATAAGAGAGCATGGCTTTTCTGAATATATGAGTGACAATAACATGTAACGTTAGGGTGGGCCAGAAAATTTTTTTTTTCGAAAAGTTAACGTACTAACCCTCCAGATCATGTAGTTTGGTGAAAAAATATTCAGGACAAAACCTCGGCTCGATTAGACAAAATGCAGCGGTGGCGCGAGGTCGTCAAAGTTTCAGGAAAAATCCCGGCTCGATTAGACAAAATGTAGCGATGACGCGAGGTCGTCAAAGTTTCGTATATTTATACGCAGGAATCGCTGGCGCTTCTTTGCGTGCGCGCTATGTTTACATTCGAGGTAATCAGTTGATTGTTTTTCGCATTGTGCCTCGTTCTATTTATAGCTCTCGGCTTGTGTACTGTTTCCTCTGGTGTTTCAGTGATTATTGTTGATTTTTAAAATTTTTCACCATGCCTCCAGTTAGATGCAAGAATACTCGAAAATATTTATTGAATTGTTCACAATAAGAGTCGATAAGTGGTGCCAGGCTACCCTCGAATAAACAAGTTCTCCGTTTGTTTTTGCATCACCATCATGTGCTACAGCGAAACGTTCAAAGAAGTGCAACTGCAGCTGTAAAGGAAGCCGAAAAGTTCTGGGAAAAGGCTCATATACCTTTTCAAAAAACAAAATATTCCATACCGAAGTTCAAAAAATTATATTTTCTGTGGAAAGGACTTAAGAAGAGTTGTAATAGAAGAACTGTTACCCAAATTAGCAAGGAAAAGATCTTGGAAGAAAAAATAGAAGATTTATTTGACATCGCGACGGATAGAGTGACTGTTGAGGAGGATAAGAAATTTCTGTTGATGCGAAGAGGGAAAGGACGCAGAGGATCATTGGGTTGGCTGGACCAGGAGTTTTTACAAAAAACAGTAAAGACTGAATCTCGCAAACTTCAGGATGAAGAGAAAAAGTTAAGATTGATGGCGGTACAAGAGCAGGAAAAAAATATTTAACAAGCTAAATTGATTTTAGAATCGTCCGATGCGTCCATAAGCGAGACTGATAGCGACGATGGGTTTTGCCCACTGAAGAAAAAAAGGGTGAGGAACCCTCTCACACCTGAGCTTGTTGCCGCACTTGATAGAACCGGTACCTCGTCTGAAAGTGCAACATGCATCCTACAGCAAAAAATCCACAGGAAATGGCGCTAAGTGCGTCAAGTGTCAAAAGGCATCGTAGACGCATACGGAAGGTACTTGCAGATGAAGTCAAACAGGATTTGCAGGAAAGACTGAAAGCCCCGCTTGTTGTTCATTGAGACGGTAAGCTAATGTGCGATACCACAGGGGCCGATCCCAGAAAAAAGGTTGACAGATTACCTATCTTTGTATCTGACGGAGCTTCTGAGCATGTTTTGGAAGTACCGAAACTGGACCATGGGACCGGTGAATCTCAAGTGATGGCGATTGCGAGGGCCCTGCGAAACTTGAATTTGGTCGATAAAGTAGTGGCTATGGGATTTGATACCACTCTGTCTAATACAGGTGATTTCACAAAGAAATTTTTTTATTCTACCCTCTCCCCCCGAATACCATGACCATGTTTTTCATGACGTATATTCTATAATTATAGGTCCCCACAAGGAAGCGGCTGTACTTTTGGAAAAAGAAATTGGGAAAAAGTTGATCCATTTACCGTATCGACACCACATATACGAAGTCATACTTGGCGGAGTGTATGAAGCATGCATGGCCCTCTCCAAATCTGCTAGGGATGAAACCATTGCGAAATTTATGGTTGCTTGGTCTGACAGATAAAACCATATTCGATACGTGCGCCAGCAGTAAACAGTTGTGTCGAAAATTGGGAAATGATATCGATGAAATTTGTAATTTTGCTCTTCACTATCTACAGGTTGGTATATGGACGTTATGCGACAATCATAGCAAACAGTTGTGACACATCACACGGTCTCATATTTTCAAATAGTAATTACACTCCACTCTCAATCACAGGAACTTCAACCAAACGGAACACTACTGTGAGCTGCTGGAAGTGTCTCTGATCTTCTGTAGAAGAGAGCGGGATCCTATTCCGAGCCCCAGAATCGTCCAAATCTGTGCTGTGGTTCGAGAAGTTCCTGACTGCACTGAAAATGTGGATGTATCCCCGCCAGTTTGATCTTACCGCTAATAAAAAGAAAGGGGTTGAAAGAATCTGTATATTTAGAATAAAGATGTACCTGCGAGCTTGGCTTACAGCCCCTCTGACTGCACAAGCCCCTCATAATGACCTCCAACTACTGCAAGCACTTCTCAGGTATGAAATATTAGCGCAATAAGATGCTCAGTGGCAATATAATCGTAAGAATATTTTTCAATGTTTCATAATATTTCAGATACAGCTCAGTCGACAAGGTCGTTGCACGAGCGGCAACAGCTAAAATTAAGAACCATCTATGGTATACAAACGAAGTGCTTATAGGTCTGGCATTTTTTGACGAAGGTGTTTCGACGGAGTGCAAAAGGCAAATGTACTGTACGAATCCGGCAGTGAGACCAACGCTGGGATCAGAGGTGGATGTAAAAATGTACGCCGCTCGCGACCTAGCCTCCTTGGTAACAACCAATACGAAAACTTTCTTCACTTCTTTGAAAATCAATACAGACTTCCTCTCAGTAGACCCGGAGTCATGGGTAAGCATAGACGACTATCAGCGCGCACTGAAACTCGTTCGTCACCTACACGTAATCAATGACTCTGCTGAGAGAGGTGTAGCATTGGCGGAGAGACTGAACAATATTCTCACAAAAAAGAAAGAAATGTTACTATGAATAAAAAATTTCGAGAATTTGTATAAATAAAAACGTGATAACAATTGTCTCATATTTTTATTTCCATATATCAAACGTCCAAGCACCGCGACCAGCGCGCCTACCCCAATTAGGGATAACATATACATATGCAAGACTTTGACGACCTCGCGCCACCGCTACATTTTCTCAGATCTAGCCGGAATTTTTTCCTTTTTCAGTAAAGCACATGATATGGCGGGTTAGCGCGGTAATTTTTCAATTTTTTTTCTCGGGTCGACCCTAATGTAACGTGGATATTGTCAGAATTTAAATATAAGAACGGTAGCCATAAATACCTTCATGGGTATTAGCAGGGTTAACTTATGTATAAATTCACAGGGTATAATATAACCTACATAAGTAAATAGCACGTTTATTTTCGCCATAGGTTTTATCTTAAAATGATAATAATGATCGACAATATAACAATTAAATACGTCGGTGGTTATTTAATTGTCATCACGTTGAACGTTTACTAGAAGTGACCCTAAGCATTTCTTACGTATAAATTCACGGGCAAAAATCCCAGCAGAAATTTGTGATGAGCAACTTTAATTAAGTTATAAATGCAATCTTTAGCCGAGTGAATTGCTAAATTTGGGATAGGGAGCCGCATTAACATCCTCATAGAATCACATGTGGCCCAAGATTCGCGGTTTGCTGAGCCATGAATAGAACTATATGTAGGTAGCTTTATAGTCGGGGCAATACAGTATGATAATAAACAATAACAGTTCCTTGTATACATATATCATATTTGCCTATTTACATAAAAGTATTAGCGTCACAAGTCCCGGATGTAAAAGAACCAAAAGTACACTTCACTGAAACATAAAAAAAGGAATTACAAGATTTTCAAACACTTCAAAATATTGTGTTTTTATTGTTGTCTTCCTGACCTAGTAAATTCAAATGCAGTTGAAATTATACTGTAATGGGTTTCATTATAGTGCAGTGACCTATTTAAATTGGATCATCAGAAAGCAATGGTCTCACTCAAGCTTTGATATTTTTTCATATTTTCGGGTAGTCAGAAAAACAACGTCAGGCATGTCGAAAGGCAATAAACCACAGAGGCAAAAGACGTGAGAGGCAAAAGTTTTCTCACGATTACTGCAAAGAAGAAGATAAACGCTGACCTAAAGATGATTAAGCTGTAATTAGTTAAGCTTACTTGAAGTCATTTAATTAAAAAGCATCCAAAAATGATTGAGAGCTACCGTATATATCAAATAATAACGTAGACAAAATTCGCCGGAAAATTATTGAAATAGTCTGAAAAAATTCAAAAATATGCACTTAAAAATAAAAATATCTGATATGGCCACCACATGACTTTCTTCGTACCTGCAATATTTCTAAAAATTCCAAATAGGTTGAATGATAATAAATATTTTAAGAAACTGCGAGAAAAATTCAATCACTTTACAAAGAACAGAAATAAACTTACCGTGGCCTTCTGACATTGGATATAGCTACGAAGCTCCAACAACTAAGAAAATAAAAAGGAGCGTTACTAAGATGTAACTAAGCGTAATGTGTTTACAATACTCGCCGGTAGGTGGTGTGGAGGTGGCAGATAAAAAACATAGTTTTAAAAATATCTTTTTAACAATGCATTATATGGAGAAATGTTTCGAACAGTAGTTGTAGAAAAATAAATTTCCTAAAACTTGTATTCCGATACGTTTTTACGTCGATCAAATATTAAAGCAAATATATAAAAAAACGGATATGGCAAGAGTAAACACCCACTTTTGCTTGACTAATTTTAACAAAAAATTAATCAACTATCGTCCCTTGAATAAAAATGTCAAATACAAAATTTCGCGTTGATCCGATTAATAGTCTTTGAGTTAGAGCGTCCACAAAATTCCTATCACATACACACACACACACACACACACACAGACATAGAGAAAATGGCCAAATCGTGTTCAGGGGACCTCAAAATGTGTCTTTCCGTTGAAATATCGATATCGATTTTTTTCATGACAACAATACTTACTTTCCCCTATGGAGAAAGTAAAAAAATGAAAAAAGTACTTATCCTCAGGTATCTCCAACAGCTACAACAAGGCTATAAAAAACCCGATACGCATTTCAGCTACAATGCAGCCGTCTTCGGGGGAAATTCGCGGAAAGTAGATTCTACGTCTATTGGAGACACCTGAGATAAGCACTTTTGTCAATGTTTTGATATTTAGGTGCTTTTAAAAAAATCTTCAGGAGATTATTTTAGAGTTTTTACGGTACATACACTCCTGGTCCTTTTTAAGGTCATTTGAGGAAAATGAAAATGCTCCTAAGTGGCATACGTACTTCAAAATATAACGCTTAGTATTTTTACTGCACTTAACCTATTTAACTCTTCTGTGACTTTTTATTGGAAAATTCATCGTTTCGTGCATTTCTTAATTCGCTGCTAAATGGCATGCCGGATTTTTTAAATGTAAACCTGAAAAATTTCATTTTGTGCTCTTAGAAGACATAAAAATGGGAGTTTGCCGGCGCAATATGAAAAAGCGCGTTTTATTTATAGAGGTGTATTTAGAATTGTAAACTTAAAATTCTATATAAACTTAGTAATATGACAAAGTAATTTATTCAATAATTAATTTAAAAAGTATATTCATAATCATACACATTTTAGGTTTCCAATCTAATTGAATACTGTCTTATGATATGAACAGACTACGTTACTCAAAACGGCCCCCCTGACGCTCCCAGATTTTTCAAAATATTCCTTCTTCAGCGTTATAGATGGCATTAAAGGTCACCCAATTGTGAAAATTTTTAACTTTCTATCCATAACTTATTGCTCAAAATCTTAATCTGACATTTTCGAAGGTCCTCACTGAGGCCCCCCGATTTCTTTAAAAAAATTCTTTGGCACTGCAATAAACGGCATCGTAGTTCACACACACCCCGAAAATTTCAGTAATATCTCTTACTATTTATTTACTTGATGTTTTAATTTAATTGACTGCACATACGGAAAGAGATAGAGAGTAAAAACATAAAGGCGCTTATAAAATGAAATGTGATAAAAAGTAGCTTTCGTTTCTATGGCTCTATAAAAGGTACGCTTTTGAAAAATGACGATTTGTGGAATTTGAATGTTTCGTTCATAAAAATTTAAATAAGGCGTTTCGTGGAGAATTCGATTAATCGGCCTTATACGACGCATTTAATGAGTGATATGTGCCTCCAACGAACACCACTGAGGTGTTTTGATAAGAAAAGTGCAATTACGCCTCCTCTCAATCAACGTGCTCCGATGAGATAATTAGACTTAAGTGCCCGTCTCTCTCTCTCTCTCTCTCTTTCACAAACACACAAACACACACTGGTGCTTTGTTAGAGCGAGAAAAGTTCCTATCTATTCCACGATAGAACTGATGCTATTGTGACTAGAATACCGTAGGTTACATCTCAACATCCATCCGTATTATTGGATCCGATTCTCCGTTTTTGCAATTTGTTTCGCTTTGCTGAAAATTTATTTTATTCCTTTAATTTTATACCTCGCGGGCAAAACAGCTGGATGTTTTCTCGAGGCTTTATAATAATAAATAATAAACTTTAGAAACTTATATTACTAAAAATACATATGAAAGTATAAATGAGGAGTTTATGAGAACACAACGGAGGAAAATTTTGATGAAAGACTGGAAACGCATACATTCGCGAGTCAATCACAGAGGAGTAAATATTAATCTTTTGATTTTTTTTATATATTCTTGAGAGTTCGATAATTAATTCTTGATCCTTTAGAAGGGAATCTTCATGTGACTCTCAGGTCTCGTATCTCGCGCGATTATTCACCTATTGTGTGGGATGCCGGAAAGCCACCATCTACCAGTTTATTTGCAGTCCGGCCAACGCACATCTTTTTCCTAAGCAAAACGCGTATCTTCGATTTTGGCCTATCGAACATCTTTCTGATCGCGCACACGTTTAACAGGAATAAGTATGCAGATATTCAGAACGACAAATAAAAAATTCCAAACGGGCAACAATGCTAATGGTGTCACCACATTCCTGTTGAGTACGGTTCTCTGGTGTTCCCAAAATCAATTCTCAAGGGCTAGAACCGTCTGCCGTACAAACGACACGGATTGATCACGCTGTTTATCAATCCTGCGGATTTTTGACCGCGACACTGAAATACAAATTTAATGCGGCTGGAAAACTTAGAAATATTACTGATGCAAATTCCGGGAGCCTTTTGAGAGAAATTTTCAAAAATCCAAGATCGACGGCGTCATATTGAATCTAACGAAACTTCTAAGTTTACATAATTACAGCATAAAATTGCATTGCAAAATTTCAAATATAATCTACATCTCCGCGTTTGTAGGTTTAGTTTTAGCTACCTGAGACTGCCATTTTCCGCCTGAATTGCCAATTTTAACTTCCTACGCCTTTAGCGTTATTACGCTGATGTGCATTATTCGTTGAACATGGAAATCAAATAAAACCGGTGGGCAAGATGATGACCCTGAGGCACGTTTCCGTAATTTCCTTTGTGATTTGCCTTATCGCTTGCGGCTATGGGGATACTTGCATTAGCTTTCAGACAGTTTAGTATAGTTTCGGTATTTCTCTGACGTCATCGAAGTTTCTGCTGAATGGGCTAATCTATCACATGCACAAGTTCATCGTCCTCTACGCCTGAGATTCGAGACCAAGCACTGAGAGATGAAGTATTCAATTAATCCCTAATTATTTAATGCAGGTAACTAATTTTGATTTTTTTGTTGAATTGATATTTAATCCAAACGACGTTCATAAAATTAATAATGCAAACGAGTGGACTTTTAACAGCATATTTCTGCTTCAAATACCTGCGGCGCAATATAACAGTATAAGAAGTGCAATAAAAATCTTTCAAAGGCATTGAACTATTTTTTTACTCGATTTAAACTAACAAAGTATGAAAACTTATGTATATAACCGTCGTGGAAGCAACAATATTAAGGATTTTTTCATAAATTACTTCACATATACATTACAAAAATAAAACATGTTATTACAAGTTTGTTTTTGAAATTTTTGGGAATAAACTTTCTTTTCTGTTTCAGCTTCGATCATTTATAATATTTCGCCAAGGCTTAATAATCATCAATTTAATGAGGCGAAAAATAAGTGAACCAAAACATTAGCATCAACGAAGAATTTCAAATTTGAACGCAACAGAATTCAAATTTTCACATCGGTGAGATTATTTTTTGGCTACATCTCGCAGTAAAAATAAGCCTGTTGGGTTTTGTTGGTAAGATTTCCCACACCAGAACTTGATTTTCCCAGAAGGTTGAAGGCCTTAAATATTAATAATCAATAAATTTTCGTACCTCTCAGGTTATAATTTGAAACTCATTCCTAAGCGATTTCGTTGCCTACGGAAAGAGAATAAGGCCGCCATACGCACGTCCGAAAAAAAACACTGGCATAGATTTAGTTGCGCTAATTTTTACGACAATAGGCCGTAAAATGAAACTTGCCTCAAAGAAAACAACGAGGGGAAAATAATACGATTTTTTTTTCTTGGGCCCCAAAATCGATTCGAATTACTTGAATTATAAAATGAAGAACTCACTCTCTAAATTATCTCTATTAAATTCATAAAATGCTCACGGACCTTGGGAAGCTCGCCATCGCTAACCTTTTGTCCACCCCACGAATAATAGCTTTTAAATGCACTCATTTGTCACACCGGCGGCTCATTTAATAATAAGCACACAGGAAGGGTGGGCGCGGAATATGTTTATATATACAACCGCTAATTCAATTAAACAGCGGCGAGAATAGTGTACGGCCTCATATACGACATTCCCGGCTCCCTTTGAAAATGCGCTCTCCCAATGAAAATTTCCTACACGGAGATGGAAGCGTTCGATAACCAATGGGAAGCCTGCGCTCCACTCAACGTTTTCCCACGGATTAATCACATTTTCCCTTCCTCTCTCAAAATACGCCTCCTCTCTTGTTTCCTTTGAAAACATTCCCAACAGTATTTCATGGGCCTTTTTTCAACTGTTGCTCTTACTTGCTCAAACATTGAATGAGGAGAGAGCGGTAAAAACGGGCTTAAAAATAGCTTCATGAGAATGCTATGTTCTGCCTCCGGTAAGTGCCGATCAATGTTTGATAAGAATCGTCATAAAAAGCAAAAAAATGGAGTCCATTTATGTGGGAGGCGTATTCGGGCTCCGTGCCTTTTCATTCTGTTCGCTGTGGCGAGAATATTTGTGGGGGGATCGATGAACTGAGATGTAAGGTCTATTGTTTTTCGCAGTGCTGTACTTGATTTTCGTAACATTTTCATCAGCGCGGAAGCATGGCGAACCTTTCACGCTTGAATCGTCATTATAAAATTGTTTTCAAATAATAATCTTGCGATATTTTTTTTCATCTCGCAAAGGTGCGACGCTATGTCCAGGTTTATGTGTCTTATTTCCAGCATACCACGGATAGGAAACTAGATCTACGTTTGTGTAATAAACGTTATAAATGTAATACATCACTTTTGCAGTAAGCTATAACAATTTTCACTGCTTTAACTTAGGTAATCGCGGCCATTTATTAAGAAAAAAATATTTTTGCTATTTGAGATGTAAAAATATCAGATTTAGAGTCGACTGTTTTAGCGAAAACTTCATTTCATCAAACCCATTCCCGGAAAATACACTTATATTTTATTTCAAAATATGGATAAAAATTTACAAAAGGACATGTCTGGTTGGTGGGAAAAGGATTTGGAAACTAGTAGATGGAGACAACTTCATCTTTACCTAAATTTGAACAAATCTTTGTCATATAATCACGTATACTTTACGTTATATTACGTTAGGATATAGGCAAATCGTTATTTCCATAGGCTATATCTCACAATCATTATAAAAAGATATTATGGCTGTCATTCTTGCAAAATTTTGCTATACGAGAAAACTAATACATATTGCATTCCTTGATCCGGAGGTGAAGGATTATGATGGAAGCGAGAATGATATAATTTTTAACGCTGAAATGACGCTCATATATGATTACTGTATTGTGAATAATTGCATGGCAAAAATCTGAAAATCATGTACAGAGGTAGTCCTCGCTAATCGTCGTCAATTGGGCCATGAAAAACGCGAAGATTAACGAAACAACGATTAGAGAAACCCATTTACACATAATCGCACTGTCACAATTAGGGTCTATGTTCCTACTGACCAAGACCACTACAAACAAAAAATATATTACAGCCTAACAAGTGGTTTATATTATAAATCAATACATATTAGGATAAAAATTTTAATTTTGAACGCCGTGTAGGCGTTAGGCGCTCTGGACGATTGGAGTATTATAATCGGGGCCGGTCCGAGCTACGGGCGAGCAGGGCGGATGCTCGGGGCGCCAAAGTTTCCGGGGCGCTATCCCGATCATTTATCTATGCATTACTTGCAAGTGAATAAATATTGGATACCGATTTATATCGAGGAACAGGCTAAAATCTTGATGCCAATTATTTTCATTTTTCATCATCAATAATTTTTACAGAGCGATGAATACATTAACATGTAAATGGTAAATATCTCAACAAACATTAACGGAGAAGGGCGCTGGAGTGCTATCTCGACCGGGGCGCCAAAATTCCTCGGGCCGCCCCTAATTATAATGTAGTGATTACGACGAAGCAAAACAACGATTGACGCAGACGACAGTTAGTAAGGAGAGCAAGTACTTATGGTAGTCAAAATTCAATTGCAAAGTTACATCATAGTTAGAGTTACATCCAACCGAATTACCGACACGAGACACTTGGCTTCGCCTAATGAAATGAAAGCTTTTATCAACAAAACGCGTTCCTATCTTTAGGAGTATGGGCAGGATATAGGCAGAATAGCTATGATAAAAGCTTGATCACTTTTATAGGGACAATGCTCTCGGGTATATCGACCTACGACCGGTTTCCCATTCAGATAAAGCGCCCTCTAACGGATAATGGGTGCACTACAGTTCAAGAAGGCGATGAGAAGGATAAAAAAGGATTACACTCTCTGTTCTGAAGCACGTGCACGAGTTAAAAATTAAAAGCGCCATTGGTGAAAAAATAACTTCTCGTAACCAGCATAAGAGAATAATAAATTCGATAAAAAGGCCTTTCAAAGAAAAAAATCTCGCCAAATTAAGTCGAGAGCGTTTTGCGCTTTAACGATGAAAATTTAAAAGACCTCGTGGTACCTATATCATAGATATAGCTAAATATGAACTGTTTCACACACTGTTTTTTTGCGAATGCGTACAGATAACGCAAATATTTATTGCACTGATAGTTATTATGGGATATCATATATAAGGAATAACAAAGAAAAAGAAACCTCTAATCTATCACATTTATGCACATGAGTCTCTCTAAGCAGTTAAAATGAAGTACAACATACATGAAATCTACATTCAAATAATTTTTGAGAGAAACATTTCTGCAATGTAAAAACGCAAGATTGCTGTTCGATAGATAGGTATTTATTTTAGATTAAAACTAATGACAAAAATCTGGTGTGTCCAGCACATGACTTTCTCCATACAGAGTAATGAATATGACTGCAATATGTACTTGCAAGTTGCTCTCGATATCAACGTCCTCAAGAATAATTATCAGCAGTTACACTGAATAATTTTCAATGAAAAAACAGTAAGTATACAGAATTGTTAACTGTTCATATAGATAACAAAATATCGACGCGCGATTAAAATTACCGTTGGATCGCTGTCAATATTTACAAGAAAATTTGTTTACAAAATATGACGCTAGGTGGCACTGTGATAATTTCAACCTCAATTAGAAATTACCCTAGGAAGCGTGGACATCGCTATCAGCAATTAGAAAATTTTATCATAGCAACACAACGCACAACAAATTCAAACAACTTGTCAAAATATCTCCTAAACGATCCGTTTTATGAAAAAAAAATTCAAACAAAACCTGTAGAAAGTTAAATTGCCTACGAAGTTGACAATAACAAATATTTATATAATTTAAGTCCTAAAGAAGATACATATTTGATAAATAGTGAACACGTACTTAAAGGATCTTAAAACATATATTTCCGTTGAAATCTCGAATTCCATTTTTTTCACGAATACAATAGTTTCTCCAATACCAGGGAGAGAAAATCTGTGGAACGAGAGTCGATTTTGCTTGGCACAGGAAAAACTTTGCTTATTGACTGTCTCCTTAGTATTTATCCATCTCTGACAAAATATAAAACTATATTTCCAGCGAAATTGCAATCCTGTTGATAAAATATCAGACTAATTGTGACAATTTGTCGTGAGAACGAGATGCTTGCTGCACCATAATTGTTGTTCAGCCATAAATGAGCTGGGACAATGAGTATATTTAGATGATAAATTGCATTTTATATAACCAATTTATCGTTTTCTGAGCTCTAGGACTGTGAATGAATTATCAAAGTTAAGCCATAAAATTATATCTTTTGGGATATATTTAAAATTGGTACGAAAGTTAGAAAAGAAAGGCCAATTTGTGTAATTTTGGGAAGTAAATGAAGGTTTGCCAGCCCTGTCCTATACTACGCATGGAAAAGTAAAGGTTATTGAATAAATAGATGTTCATCGTAAATTGTATTAAAATGGCATCTATAATAAGCATCTTAAGACAAAAACTACGGAAGACGGCATTTTATATTTTTCATAATTTTATTTAAATATAATATATTTTATACCTATGTATAATAACCGGACGGTTTTGTCTTCCTACTCCTAGGAATAAGCCCGATTTTCTCTGATACACCGTGAAAAAATAACCAAAATTCCAGTTAAGCGGCCTCAAATCGTTAACCCTACGTCTTCATAATTCCACAAAACTACTCCTGATGGTTCTTATGTGTTTAGAATGTCAGTGAATCCCTGGAACATACGAGACTGTTTATCTAGAAGACATTTTTCGGCGAAAGATGCGTTCTTCTAAACGCCGATCGCTTGGATTCGTACTTGGCGGACTCTTCTGTTTTAGAAAATAGTTGGAAACCGTATTTCTTAGAAAAATCTTGCGAAAGCAGCCTTAGTAAATCGATATTTGGTATCTAGAGGCTCGGCGAGCCCTATGCTACTCTCCCTCTCTTTCCGCCAAATAATATATTATCTCTCCAACAACGCCACTAGCTCGATAGTATTTTATGAGTGTTTTTCAACTCGCGCTCTAATAGGTTTAATATTTGAGAAAATTTAATAACTAATATTTTGCCTAATATAAATATTTGGGCAGTCACTATCATCGAAGCGTTCTACGCCGAAAATGCCTGCTGAGATACAATTTTTGGAGAAACGATCGATCTTGGCGAAAAGTACGTGAAACTCATTGAAAACGTGTATCGATAAATCAATCACACGTAGCATAGAAATAAACACGACGTAAATAATGCTTAAAAAAAGAATGACTCACGTCGGATGTAACATCTCGATAGATTAAGTAATCATCCGTGCTCTTAAATATCCCGCTTTATGTATGGTTGAAAATCTAAAATTCCGTAATTTAACGCTATAACCACAGGAAATGGGTCAAAGGAGCGTAGAGCCTAATGAGAAACTCGGCAATAGTTCAAATATGGCACGTTAGGGGGCGAAAGGTATGGCAAAGGGAAACTGCGCCGCATGAATGGCATTATTTAACGATTTCGAATGAAGGTGAGACTTTTAAATGAAATGGTAGCAAGCATACGATGCAGCGAGAGTCCAAAGCATCCGGGCGGCAAACCCCAAAATATGGAACATATGATGTTAATGCTCATGCGAGCATAAGCGTTTCACCGGGTGATAAAAAGTCCGCGCTCATTTTATTTAAAGTATAATAATTTCAGCTTCGCGGCGCACAGGTATCTAAAACCAGAAGGAAACGGCAACATTGATTATCGTTAAACGTTTGGTTGAGCGCCTCATCAAAAACAGAGATTTTATGCTTTGTATTTGAAATTGGTTTCGCTTTGAGCTTCCCATCCGCGTTGCTTGGAGTCGTAGCAAACATTTGCGAGAAGATTTTATCTCGGAGACCCTTAAGCGCCATTTATTCCGGCTAGGAGTGTTTGGAATGAGAGGAATAGATAGGTTTGAAATAATAAGGGTAGCCGCAAGGATATAACTGTAGGAAATTGTATATTATATATTATTGGCAAATCCACCACTTCTCCGCCCGTGCCATAGACTTCACGGTTTTTGATGTTCTAAACAAACATCGCATTTTCATACTCATTTCCTTAGTTGCGGCAAAAATTTGGTCGAAATGGGACCAGTTTTTTTGAGTCATGATCGGACACAAACGTTTTTATATATAAATTAAAATTAGTTAAACTATGAATTATGGAGAGTCGCGTTATATTTTACAATTAGTTAGCGGTTCCAAATACCTGTACGTATGGCCAAATGCTTTTTTCTTTCGCTTTATCGGAGATGTTTGTGAAGATCATACTCTTCCATATTTATTGAAATGTCAATGGGCATTGGCGATAATACTAAAGCGAGGGCTTATTATTATCTAGCAACCAATAAAAGCTTACAATTAAATGCAGGTCATATACGAGAAGCAGCTAGATTATATTGCTGATAGAGCCGAGCAAAATATAGTTTTAATAATTTTCTGACTTGCCGTTGAATGAGAAACGGTGCTGATAAAATTATTTACCGCTATATGCTAACATAATTATTTGTGCTTGAAGGTTAACAACAAATGCAAAAATGCCACCGAGATGTTATTTTGCCGCTGCAAGAAAAATTTATGCTTTATATCGTATTAAATATTATTGGGAGAAACTCGAGTAGAATTCATAAATAATTTCTTGTAAACCTTGTGTCCATAAACGGATACGCACACACTAGTCCTACTTCAATTCAATTAAAGAATTTAAATCGTATTTGCGTTTAATACCAAGTTAAAGTTCTCCATCATCACGCTATAAATACCGAGAAACGAGCGTGTGTGCGCAGGGCATCCAAAGGTCCCGCTTAAAAGACGTTAATCATAACTAAATAAATGATGGAGGTCGATTTTACGCTGGAACGTTAAATGCTCAGGATAATTTTAACAAGGGTTCCAGCGGTGCCCTTAAGGGGTTTTTCCAGGTATGGCGAGAAATACAAGGGTTAGTTCGTGCGAGCTTGTGTGTGCGTGTGTGTCCACGCAGGCGCGTTGAGAGGTTGGAAGGATTTTGGATGTGGGAAGGTGGCTTTTGGATGGGGTCGTACGCTGCCCTTGGTATGAGAGGGCGCGAGGGGGTGGGACGGCGGACTGAGAAGGGTGGGAAGAAGAGGAGGAGAAGGGATTCCGTGGGGCGGGAGAGGAGGGGGCGTGTGAGGAGGAGGAGCTCGTTCGTTTTGTGGTAGTCGTACCCTGTTGAGGAGGAGTCGTCGATGTAACACGTGCCCGGTCCTCAGAACGCTATCCCAAGAACGATTTTCTCGAACACTCTCACTCCTGTAAATCCTAATGAATAATTCATGGGATCACTTTCATAATAGAACAAAATGAACGATCCGTATTTGGAGCCTTTGAGAGGGTAATGAGTTTAGGGAATCACAGGTGGTTTGATATACGAAGCCGTAATTATTTTAAGGCTTACCTCTCGGCCTCACTTTCGCTCTCTCTCCTATTTCTTTCTCCCTCCTTTCTCTCTCCCTCTCTTCTCATTCCTCTCTCGCGCCAACAAGTAGGCAGTGGCGCGGGGTTGAAACTCAAGCGAGATTTATAACTGCCATTCTCTTTCACGAGTAGGAACTGGACAGTGGGGGCACGACGCGACGCGAGATATATCCTTCTCTCTAGGCGGAGCGAACACGGGAAAGTTTTGAGCTAAGCACAACTGATGATCATCTCTTATTTAAATCATCCTTAGAGCCGACTTTTTTACCTCTCCGCCCTTTTTATTTTCCACCTGTAGAAAAAAAACAACATTTGAAAAACGGTTGAGCGACGTCCGTGGCGCTACCGTTGAATGGCTTCAGAGAGAGAGAGAGAGAGGAAGAGAGAGAGAGGGAGGGAGTACCGGGTGGGCACGCAAAGATTCACCAACATTACAAAAGATTTCGATAATTCCACGAGTTTGCGGCGAACTACCTCCCGACGAGCTTTTTCTACTTAAACTTGTGGGATTCCTTCCTTGTGCGTGGACGCTTTCCCAGAGGGCTTATAAGAGAGGATTTTTCGGTCGTAAATAACGAAGGGTGACCAAGCTGCCACCTTATGGCCGGAATCAAATTGATGATAAATATGACTCCTGTAGCCGCAAAGCGTTCGAAAAAAACAGGTGCGTGCTGTGACTACAAGGCTGCCTTCCTCAGTGGTGATTCGCCGGTGGTCGATTCTAAGAAAGCGCTTCCTAATATTTTAACCGGAATGGGTATCTGGGTTTTCCAACCGTTTTGCGAGTGTTAAAGTTACCTTCATCATTTTGTTCTTTCCAATCACAAGGATACAAAGATTCACAAAAATAAAACGCTACGATTCGTTACAACAAAAGGGTTTCGCCATGATTAAAAGGATAATTTAAAGAGCATATACTTATAAAAATTAGAAATATTTTAAACGTATACCGAAATCATTTCGCTAATTTTCAAACATTTTTTTCTCGGCGAAATGTCATGAATAATTAGCGTGAAAAGGCATAATGGTATAGTAGCTCTCAATGGAAAGAACATGAGAGGAAAGGGACATGTATACAAATTAGCGCGAGTTGACCTACAAAGATCGTCGTGGCTCCATCTCACAAAGCCACCAGCATCAATTCAAGCGTAAAAGAAGGAAAGAAATGTGAAAAATACATCGGTTCATTTGTTCGCTTTCATTAGCTTGAAAAAAAAACTCTCGGAGAGGTTAAAAAAATGTTGACCAGCAGATTAATTTCGTTTTTTCCCCTTCTAATATCTTCACTGTTGAAGCCTAAGGAAAGTCCCATGCTGGGTTGGAACAAAGAGTTTCTTATACGGATGGTTGAACAGAGGAGGCCGTTTATGTTTTGAATGTAACGATTCTATTCCCTCACAAAGAACGATTGTTATGCGTCTTCACTTTTACGAATGAATCATTTCTGAAAATTTATCGAGAATGACAATAACAGCTAGTGTTACACTATGGCAGTAGCTCATGTCCTCGTTATAATTGTTACTCGTCAATAAAAACGTCTCCAACAAGCACTTCCAGCTAAGAGATAGTTTACATGACGTGAAAACACATTTTCTGTTATAAGGACAATGGTATCTTTGTTGAAGGCAGGAAAGAAATACTATTAAAATATAGTTTTTAATTTAAAGCTATTATACGCTTACCTAAGGGCGATACATAGGTTATATCGCAATAAAATAAGTATCCAGGATGTCTTATGTAATTTTCATGCTAAATTTCTCAACTTTGCATTAAAATCAGACGAAATTCAGAATTGATCATAGTTAATATATTTTTAGAGTAAATTACTTGCTAACACCTAATCAATGAATTATGAAATTAATAAATACATAGAGAATTTATAGGGTGAATTAATCGGTGAGTAGAAAGTGACAAAAACTTGCTAGATAATCACAGGATTGAAATTTATTTTTGTTAAAATTTGCCGAAAAACAATATTTTATGATTTCCTGCAAATATCTGTGAAGTACGTATGAGATATTTAAATGATATTTTCGTTCTTTTCACCATACGCGCATTCGAGCCGTGTATCCACTACCTTAAAATACAACTTCCGATGAAATGTAGTACTTAAATACATGGTTTCTGCACCAGTGTAGCAAATTAATATAAAATATAAATATAATAATTTATTAGCCGGTAAAACTAAAGTTCTTTATATTAATGTCACCTATCAACAATCGATAATTTATCTATACATAAATCGAATTAAAACATTGATGACTTAATAAAATACTAGATTGAGAAAAATTAGCATTCGCTGGAATTACTATGAACTTCTCATTACCTAGATTTTTCAAACATTTTCAACAGTAAATACCGATTTAGCAGCTTTTTCGGGAAAACAAAATGTTTCAGCGACCTTTTCTGGAAGCATTTTTTTACAAAACAAGAGATGCTACTGGTTTTTTTGGAAAATGCGTGGGCACATACGCTATCATTAAAAATTCAAAGTGGCACGAGTCGCCTGCAGTTAAACACGACCTAGTTGCAACTGTCGAACTAAATAAGAGGTCGGATCATCGCGGATCAGTAGTTGGGATGTCAATCGATTTGAAACGAATGAAAATTAACATCGATTTGAGAAGTACTTATCTTCGGGAACTTTTTTTCGATTGCAACTCACAAAAATATGCACGGGAACTTTTTAGGAAAGGTTTTTTCAGTTAATTCCTATTTTGTTGTTTGAATTTTAATTTTAGCGGAGCTAACTATTAATTTATAATTTTTAACTCCGAGGCATTCGTACATATCTTTTCAGTGACTATATAAACACCGTTAAATAAAATTTACTATTATTTACATAATATTAGCAATTACAACACTTAATTTAATGTACAAAGATAACAATAATTTTCCTCATCGACTAATAGGAAGCATTATTATTATCATTAGAATGCAAGCAATCACAAATACTAGCTAAGTGTATAAAGTAAAAATTAGGAAATATTTTTAAAGAACTTCATAGAGAAATTGATCGAAAAATCGCCTCATTAGCGATTTCGATGCGCAAAAAATTGATCGAAAATAATAATAAAGTGATGCAGGAGATAGTTGCTTTAGTATGAAATGTATATTACGTTCTACTGCCTTTAAAAAAATACTTCCAATCGAAGAATTTTTGCACCACAATAGTCAATGTCTATCGCTTCACTATGACCCTCAGCTCTTTCGCGGATCCCTGTCTATCGAAAAATTACTCCAGAAAATGTCCTGATTACTTCTCTCCTCTTCATTTGGGTCACTCCCTGTGACGCTTCTCAGAGCACGTATCAAATGGAGAATGTCTGCTCTTTCTGGGATGTGTCGGAACAATTCCTATTTCAATCGATTTCCGTCACTTCCTCCGACACGAAGCTTAACATGAAGCCGGGGCGGCGAGTTGAGCTTTTGATACTTCTTCGTGATTCTTTCTCTCTCATTGCCAGTACACATATTTGGGATTCATGATAGGGCTCGCTCGCAATTATTAAAGAACGTCATATCTCGCAGCAAGTTCCTCTTTCTAGCTCACTAGCGAAGAAAGAGTGCGCAGTAATTTTTTGCTCTGAAGAATATCAAGCCGTCGGAAGGTACTCAAAATATGCATGCATCGATACATTTAAGGTATGATCGTTTCAGAGAAACTGACATTTACTCTATAGAAAAATTAAAATAAAAGATAGATGGAACATTGCGGCACGTCGGCCAAAAGCAGGTATTATTATGCAACATTAAGGGCGTCCACACTTGGCGAACGAACATACCATCACGAACGAACATAGACGTACGCAAACGAACATAGACGCACGCGAACGAACATAAACGCACGCGAACGAACATCGACGCACGCGAACGAACAATGAAAAACGATGTTTGAGAGACCTCCGATTTGGAGGAACTAATACAAATGACATCCAAGCATCAAACTTCTTCTTGTCCACTTCGTATTGAGGGCTTTTGGTGTCTCATCAAATGGAAAGGCCTACATCCGCAACAAAAGATAGGGTGACGTCGTCCGACCACCCCATCTCTGTGGACACTGAACCCTTGGACAAATACACGTCCACACGAACACGAACGAACATTTCCCTTTGATGTACCGACAGACGGCGGATCGTTGTTCGTTCGTGGTCGTTCGTGTTCGTTCGTGTTCGCTAATGTTCGTTCGAGTTCGAAGACGCGTCCACACTGTATTCGTCAATGTGCGTTTGTATGCTCGTTCGTGTTCGTTCGCCAACTGTGGACGGGGCTTTAGATATCTTATCGATATGGCACACGGCCGATCCTTTATATTTAATATAATTTTTATGTAACTGCTGTTTTCTCGTTAGATTGATCCTCCTGCCAGTTATGCTCGTAGTCTATAACTATAAATTTGGTTGCAAATCACGTATGCAATCAGCTTATTTTCCCCAGCTTCTATTATGAATTTCGAATAAACTTAATCATTAAAGAAAATTTGTCTATTTAATTCGTCACGCATAATCCGCTTGTAAATGCTCGAATTGTTCACTAATTTATCTTATTACGAAAAACTCAGTTTTACTTGCTCAAAATACTTGCGTTGCTCTGGTTTCTTGCGCAGTTAAAGAAGATGCTTTTGATTCTGTCTGAAAACCTATCGGACACCACGCTTACGGGTATTTTATCTGAGAATATCATTAAGACTTCTCCAAGATTTTCTCCAAGGGAAAATATCCTTCTTGAATTCTCCGCCTTTTCCACCTCCTTCCTATTTCCCCTCTTCCTCTTTCTGCTTCACTCCCCTCGTATCCCTCGAAACTTTCCCACCTACCTCCACCTATACCCTACATTTGTCCTTCCACCCTTTTTCCTCTCATTACATACTCCGCTATACCCTCTTCCGTTAACCCTCAGTCTTACTCTCAAATTCATTCCGTACTTTCTTTTTGCCTTCCCCCTCCCTCTTTCTCCCCCTCTCTTTCTCCTCTCTATCCCCCTCCCTCTCTATCTCCCTCCCTCTCTATCCCCCTCCCACCCTACCACTCTCCCACTATCCTACTCATCTTTTATTTTCCCCTATTACACAAACCAATGCTTTCTCCCCTCTCTCCTTCAATCTATCCATCTTCCTCCCTCGGCCTTCGTATACGACCTCCTCTCTCTCTTCCTACCTCTCTATGCCTCTATTTCTCTCCCATTTCCCATCTCGTTCCTTCTCTCGCACCTTCTCTCTTTTCCTTCTCCCTCTAGCTTCTCAATTCTGCCACTTTCCACTCCCACCTTTATTACCCTTCCCTTTTCCCCTTTTTTCCCGGAAACAAACTTTATTCCTTTCCCTCTCGCAGCCTGCCAATACATACCTCACCCTCTCACCACTCCTCCCTACCTCCCCCTCCTCCTGACCCCTGTTTATTTCCGTTCATATCTTCCCATTTTTAACTTCCTCTCCCTCGACTCCAACATACCCTACCCACTTCTCTCTCTCTCTCATGCTCCATTCACTTCCTCCCTTTCTCTTTTTACCCTCTCATTTCCTATTCAACTCATCATGAATTCTTTCTTACTCTTTCTTTCTCGTCCCCTTTTGTCTCTCTCTCTCTTTCTCTTTCCATTTTTCCCTCCCCCCTCGCCTCCCAAACCCTCCATTTTACCAATGCTGCCTTTTATCTCCTCTATACATTTCCTCCTCCTCCCACCTCCTTTCCCTTCCACCATTCTCATCTCGCTCAATTTCTCCCTCGCTTTCGTTCTCACCTAAATTTACCTCCTTTTTCCTCCTCCTCTCAAGACCTTTTCTTCCCTTTCCATTTTCTCCCTTTCGCCGTTTAGTTCCCTTCCCTCTTCTCCGTCCCTTCCGCACATTCACGTATTCTTCACCTCTCTAATCAGCACCCACCGCTTTTCGAAGTTTTTTTGTTATTTTTTTTTAGCAAACACGGCCTCGCGTCTTCACTTAACTGCGTTTCTCGTTAAAGGGGCTGACAGATTCTCCAATGATCAATATAAGTTCTATGGCGGTGTGAGTGATTGCTTGAGTGGCAATCTATAGATACGACGCTATTCAATTTGAGGAGCGTGGCTAGCGGAACTTGAAGGGGAGCGAGCGAGACTAAACGAATCGAAGAAGTTAAAAGAAATTGAATAGGCCTTTCTCATTGCGCTGAAGAACCTTCACCATAAAGCCAGTTTGACGTGGCGGTAGTTTTTCAATCGGGAATTCTGGCATGTACTAGTACTCTCGTGCTATATTACGTTGAAATGAACCATAAATTTCAAAACCATTACGACGGTCCTCTATTTCCTTGATTACTGCGATCGTCGTGCTACCATTAAAGATCTATTGCATAAAAAATAAACTACTAGTGAACTAGATTCCACTCCAAAATTGAAGCAATTTGTAACGAAAGTGAAATAGCAACAGCACATTAGAGGAATGCTCGCGGCAAAAGGCTATACTAATAATTGCGATATCTTAAAATGATTCCTTAGAGTGAAAAACTAGCCATATAAATTAGAAAACCAGATGCACATCTCAGCTACAAAGCAGCCACCAGCATTGGTGATTCACCGATAGTTAATTTTAAGGAGTTCCTTTGGTCCTAACTTTTGATGGCTGTTGGAGAAATTAAAAATTGTTTTTAATTTGATTTCAGCAACAAGGAGGACCCGATAAATCATTCTAAAAGTATTCTTCGGGTCTTAGTATCACATCTTTAGCAAATATTTTCCTTTTCAGTGAGTTATGGTTGTAGGGAATTTTGCTTCATCATGAATTTAAACCATAAGTTCGACTAAAAAATTTTCCTCATTTAGCAAATTCCATTTGTTCCAGGACATGGTAGGGTAGAGCTTAATCGAAATCCACTCCTTTATTGTTTTTACTGTCTTGGCATAGGGAGCTGATACATTAAGTGGAGTCCAAGACTTAACATTAGAAGATGTCGGCCTTATGGGGTATGTTATCAAAAAGTAGCAATGACTTGAGGTCAAATGAATTTGAGAACTATGCAGAAAAAGAAGAAGTGGAATGAAATACACCGTTAAACTTAAATCTTACGGAAGCAAATAATATCGATATATATCGAAGGGCGCGTGCAATTTTAAGCAATACGAGCGTAATTTATTAAAACATATGCTTAACACCAAGAATTTTGCGCATTAGAAATCTTGGTTTTGCATCTCTACCGATGTAAGGGTTGAGGTTTCGAATCCTCCTCCAGAAAAAAAGTAATATTTTTTCATGAATTAGTTCATAAAATATTCCGTTATCTTTTTCTTGAGCAATAGTTTTGCGTTGATTCATTTCTATTCGCTCAGTATGTTTTTCATGAGCAACAGTTTTACTCTCCTTCGCATTCGCCCAGTATCTTTATCGTGAGCAATAGTTTTACGTTGATTCCTTCCTATCCGTGGTTTGATGCTCTTCCCTTTTTAACACCCTCTCTTCCACACACTAATGTGTCGCGACACAATGGTGTGTTGCGAAGAGCCAGGAGATGAGTCACCGAAAGTTTTAACACTTAACTGGGCGAGTCTAAAAATTTCACGTAACTGGGCGCGCGGCGTACTGCGTACGCCGTTGAATTGTGTGGAAAACACGGCTGTAAATAGTAGTAATAACGATAAATTAATTCTAATTTTGTATTTATTCAGTAGTTTAATGTATATAATGATTTGTAATTCTCATTGTTAAAATTGTCGTTTGTATTTTCTACATTATTTACGAGCTAAATGTTAATGATATATTTAGGAAAATATGACATTATAGTATTAAAAATTTATTACTATGAAATATTAACCTTTGAATGGGCACGTAGGGTATTTTGGGGCCCCAGACACTTGTTTATGCGCATATTTCCCTTACCTCAACTCTCAGAGTCGTAATGGTCTTTGTCATCTAATAAGATAATATAACAAATAAATTAATGACATTTTAACCGTCTGGGATGATATAAAAATAATTTTTTTATTAAGTAAACATATAACAGCCTTTGATGGGCACGTGGGGTCTTTGAGACTCCAGATATATTTCGATTCTCAAGCTGTTACTACTTCACGTGTCTGGTAATTTGAGACGTTCCATCTGCAAACAGTGGTGTTACAATGTAGGATGATTTATTGACACACTGAATTAGTATTTGTCTCTGTTGTAATCTTTTTGATGCATGAATGTAAGGTGATCTGATGTGGTTATATACAAGGAATTGAGAAGAGTTCCGGATTGAGGTGTTGCCATCACAATTGGACAGCTAGCTGGGCTACTATTATTTCAAAGCCTGCGTTGAAAATCACTCAGTTGCTAGACAGACTATTGTGCGGATAGTTCCATACACGGCACTCATTATACAAGCTCGAAAAATCTTTCTCATCTAGTATGAGTGATCCATTTCAGTAAGTAGAGATGTATTATTTTACTTTAGTAAAAGTTATTGCTACATATTATTTTCATCTTGTTGAATGTAGTCAAGCTACTTTGTAGTATTCCTTCCAAATAATTTCCAATGAAAGAGATAATTATCAATAAATAAAATAATGACCAATTTAATTACAAAGAATTTGTTTTCGTCAGTTGTAGATTATTCTCTAAAATCACACTTGAATAAAATATGGTTCGTAAGATATTATAATTTTCCTTTATCAGAGTCGATGGAAGACGTGTCTCTGCGAAGAGAGGGAGTCAACTGATAAAAGAAATTTTGTTTGACGAATTAGATAGTGATGATGGCAATATCGAAGACGTTGAAAGTGAAGACGACTTCATAGCAGATGAGGGTGTGGATGAGGAAGATGCTGTGGAAAACGAGGACCATGAAGAGGATATTATCGAGTCGAATCTGGAAGCTGATGACAGTTCTGTTGGTGATGGAGAGGATCCAAATCTAAATGTTTCTAGTTACATTTATACTGTGGGGAAAAACGGCATGAAGTGGAAATTGGAGCCTGCTCGTGGTCGTCAAACAGGATCACACTATATATTACGGGATAGAACCGGTCCTAAGGGAAATCCTCCAAACACGCATTCAATGCATTGGTCACCCCAGAAATAATAAACTTGATCGTGAGAGAAACTGACCGAGAGGAGCAAAGAATTCATTGCATGTGGAATGATAGCCATCCAGATGAAGAACCGAAAGTGTGGAGACCAGCGGATAATCCAGAAATAGAAGCGTATATAGGACTTGTAATATCAGCGGGTGCTTATCGAGCAGCCAAGGAGGACTTGAACGAGCTCTGGAGTGAGGAGCATGGGCGACCAATTTTTCGGGCTACAGTGTGACTTACACGATTTCTAGCTATCACAAGGTATATTCGTTTCGACAACAAACTCACAAGGGCTTCACGCGTCTCTGAAGATAAGCTAGCAGCTTTCAGGGACGTATGGGAGATGTTTGTTTCAAGGCTGTCCTTGGCTTACAGCCCTGAAGCAGATATTACCGTATTAGTTGCTTATAGGGAGAAGTGCCCATTCAGGCAGTTTATGAAATGTAAACCAGCCAAGCATGGCATAAAAATATGGTAGGTGTGTGACTCAGACACTTCATTTCCATTGAAAGGACAGGTATACCTGGGGAAGACGATGTACGGTACGAGGGAGGTAAATCAAGAAGCCAGAGTGGTGAGAGATCTCGTTGAAAAATGGACGAATAAAAGTCGCAATGTTGTTGCTGATAACTTTTTAACCAGTATTCCTCTCGCTGAATATCTACTGAGCGTATACACTACATATTTTGGAACAATGACGAAGAATAAAGCGGGAATCCCTAATGAAATGCTACCCAACAGAAATAGAAAAGAAAACTCATCTATATTTGGTTTTCATGAAAAATTTACATTGGTGTCTTATGTTCCAAAGAAGTCTTCTGCCGCAATTCTCTTATCTACTGTGCACCACGACAAGTCGGTGACCGATGAAAATCAAAAGCCTGAAATTATAATGCACTATAACGCAAACAAGGGTGGAGTGGATACCATGGACCATATGGTTACAATTTATAGTTGCATGAGAAACACTAAAATATGGCCTCTTGTTTTATTCTACAATATGATCGATGTTGCCGGCATTGCTTACCTAATTATTTGGTTGAGCTATAATAAGAACTATTTTGGAAATAGGAGGAACAAGAGAAGAACATTTCTTCTAAGACTGGGGCGTCAGCTGGTCCACCCGCAAATAGAACGAAGAATGGTAGACCGTCGATGCTTTCAAAAAGGGGTCAGAAATGGTTTACAAGCACTAGGCTATAACTACTCCCAAAACCAATCGATTCCAGCTCAAGTCTGTATAAGAAAACGTTGCCATCTCTGCCCTAAAAATGCTGGCAAAAAAATAAAAACCTTCTGTGAAATTTGTGGGAACAATGTTTGTTCAGTACATTCTACCCAGACAATCAAATGTAACACATGTAAATGAGTCGTTCTATAGTTCATAACTTATTTCATAAATTCCAACTTATTTTCAATTTTCTTTTTTATTTACCGAAATTGTGTTATCCGACTTTACAAATAAAGTCTGTTCATAAGTATTTTATGTAAGATAATAATAATAATAATTCAGCTGTTAAATCTTTACAAAAAAACGTGATTATCGCTAAAAAACTACACTTGAGGTACTTTTACCAATTTAAATAAATAATTAAGTGAATAGAATAATTAGAGAATAAAGAATTAAGTGAATAGAATAATCATAGAATATTAACGATGTACATAGGGTCGGAAGCGTGATAATCAGTTGGGGTCTTTGGAGACTCCAGATGCCAATCAACGTACATTAAAGGACGTGTCCATTCGAGAGTTGAAATAAGCGGCATTTTAGGATAAACACTGCAACAATAGAAGAAATAATGATCAAAAAATTAACGTTATTGAAATATTTAAACTATTACAGACAAATCGCGATGCGTATATAGCACAGTAGAAGCGACGCACACGGCTTTGCGTCTGTTTTACTCCTCAAGAACAATAGCTAAAAGGTTGCAAACAACAAATTCGACTATTCAAACAATACTCATAGGTTACATAAAAGAACAATGCATATGAAGCAAAATTTACAAATTGCCAGCATTTCAAAAAGCGTTGGCGTACTTTGTATGCCAGCGCGGCTAAGGGTTAATAAGAACTTTTTAGAAGTTAAGTAAATTTTCTTAAGCAGAGTTATTGTCCTTCTCTTGCGTTTTTTTAACAATAACAAGAATGGAATAATATGATCCGAAGATCCTATGCAGACAGGCATAAGCTGTAAAGGTGGGAATAATTTTGAGTTCAGAGGTAGAATATCCGCCCGGCAAGTGGAAGACCCGGGTTCGATTCCCGGTCATAGCAGACTTTATTCCCAATAACAAGAATGTCCAATCACCTCTGGAGAATATGGAATGCTCGATTTCGAAGAAAATATATTTTGTTGCTAAAAATTTGTGTAATATTTAAATTCGTCTGAACCCATAGCCTAATAGTAATGGGTTTATGATAGCTATACGTGCTCTCGTAAGTGAATGTCGATGTTAAATTCATCATAGACGTAGAGGCAATACTTAATTGTTTTTTGCTCTGATACGTTGTCGGATACAAGATGAGGTCCACATCGATCGTTTCATGATTCTTTGAGAGGATTCTCATCCTTTTTTTAGCTCCACGCTAAGGTGTCCGCGTAATATTACATGATCGTTTTTAATTAACATTAAAAACAAATTTTTACGCCAATTCGGCAGGGATTCAAATTTCGTCTTCGACGAAAATAAGCTACATTCCTTCAGCTATGGAATTCAATGTCCTTCACCGACTTCCATGTTATTCTTATGGGAGGTGGAAAGGAAAAATGGAATCGGAAACATTAAAAATTAATTTTTTTGGAATATTGTATTTTTCCTGTCAGTTGTATCCAATAACCTATCATTTTAGTTCTGTAGTATAAATTAACTGTTTACAATATTAGTTTCAATGTGTACTAGTTTTCCAAATTTAGCGCCCTATAGCGGTGGAAATTCAAACTAATGGAGGATTCCGTAAAATGCGAATCGTTATCTTTTATTCGTAACTATCCTGACAAAAAAAGAATTTTTCATCTTTCTCTTAAAACAAAAACGTTGAATGTCTACAGAGGGTAGATGGGCGGACGACGAAGTGACAACAATAGCTCGTTTTTCACATTTTTGACAACGAACTAATAAAAACAACGTTTAGACTTAAAACCTTCATTATTACTCACTACTCCTCCTTTATTTAGTCCGGCGGATTGTAGTGCGTCACGCATGCGAACAACGACCGTCATGTGCGCCGCGACGGGATAAAGGTTGAGAACCGCTATAATCAAAGCTAAGGAAGGGCCGCATTATATGAACTAGAGGGCCGCATATAGTAGAGTCCCGATTATCTGAGGTCGATGGGACCGCACCGACCTCAGATAATAAAAAACTCGAATAATACGAAACGTTGCCTACATCGAGAAAACACATGATGTCTTCCGTGCTATACATCATTAACGAAAGCCTTGGTATATTTTATTGATATTAAAGTTCAATATGTAGACTTATATGTTGCCATTTTCATACAATTGTATCAGATGCAGCCCTTTTCAATTTAAAATGATACTTTTCTACTATTTTCTCATACGCCTCAGATAATACTGAACCTCGGATAACCGAGACTCAGATAATCGGGACTCGACAATATTTTAAACCTGGATATTAAAGGCTGATGAGTCCAGTTTCATAGATAGACAACCAAAATCCTCCAGAAGACATTAAGTACTAAAGCGTATAAATGAGAGGTGACGGTTATTTTGGGATTTTGCATGATTAAAAGAAAAAAAACCCTTTCGGTATTAAGTCGGAATTCGTATCATATGAGACACAAAAGATCGAGCATATTGACCGGCAATTTTGAAAGAGGCGTTAAGGAGAAAGAGAAAGAAAGAAACGAGACAGAAGGAAAAATACGTACGACGCTCAGATGGGAAGGTATTTCTGCAATAGAGGAGGGAAAAGGTAGGGAGGGGGAGGAAAGCGCTTGGGAACACGTGAAAAGGACGAGGAGAGGGAAATGGAGACACAACAATGGACATAGAGAGCGAGAGAGAGAGAAAGGAAAATGAATTAGGGGAGGGATTAAAAAGGCAGGAAGTCGTCGCGAGCTAGGGAAGACAGAGAGGATGTAGGGGAAAAAAGTACAAGAGAAATGGAAGATGAAGAGGGAAGTTGGAGAGAAATGGGAGGGAAAGAGAGAGAGAGAAAGTAGACGGGGAAAAACTTGGAAAGAAGGCAGAGGGAAAGGGAGAGATATGGAGTTCGGGGATGGACGGGAAGGAGATAGTGAAGGTCAGAAAGATGCTAAAGATAAAGAAGAAGCGATGGAGGCTGGAGAATTTCAGAAAAGGGAGGAGAACGCAGAATAGAGAATAAGGAAAGGAGAGAGAGGGAAATAAAGAGGCAGGAAGACGGAGATAGTAGAGTGGAGACTCGGAGGGCCACGTAGATGCTCTTTCCTCAACCATCTCTCCTCCACGAGACTAAGGAACCGAGCGGCTGACTAGTTGCTCGCGGGTCTCCACGCAAATTAGAGCGGACCTTAAGATTAGCGGCTGCTTGGGTGCTTCAGAAATGCTTGGGGTGGTGTGCAGGAGCCTTTCAATCTACTCGGAGGATTCTCGGGGGAAGGCCCGAACGGCCCCAAAAAGAAGTCGACCTTGTGAGCTTCCAAGGGCCCTCAACCCGACAAAACCTGTTGCCTGAGCGAGCGAGAGGAGGAGCGAGATGGAAGAGGAGGTGGAGGGAGCGAGGGAGGGAGGTGGAATCGTGGGAAGGGGGCCGCCGGAGGAAGAGGGGAAAAGGGGCGGTGGGCGTGGAAGATGCGGGCGATTGGGAGGAGGTAAAGTGGGAGTTAGGAGGAGAGAAAGGAAGGTTAGATGAAGGGGAGAGGTGGAGGAGTGGTGGTTACGGTACTTGAACTTACATCCAAATGTAAAAATGAGCTAACTGGACCTCTGGAGAAAGCGTGGAGATTATCTAACGAGAAGGAGAGAATTGAAAAACGGAGGGGAGGTGTGAGGGGGAGGATCCGAAGGGGGCGGGGAGAGAGGGGAAGGAAGGATGAAACGAGGCAGGTAGAGAGGGAGGGAGAGGAATGGAAGGAGTCGGGAGGAGGGACAGCTGAGGATGGTCCCGCGTCTGAGGGGCGGCGGGGGAGGAAAAGGAGCGGATCACGCGGTTTTCCGAAGCGGCATATGGCGGTCAACGCAATAGACGTGCATGCACACACGTACCACTTCTGATTCCGCGATAGCCGTTCGTCTTGAGTTTTACGGCAGTTGTAATTGGCCCATTCACGGACGAGGTTCGCGATTTATTGAAACAATCGGTAAGCGATGAGGAGAGGCGTGATGAAATGGTACGTTACACACACATATAGAGCTGCGGTCTGGGACATTTTTTTGCGGGCGTACCCTTATGATAATTAAAAAAAGATGATCCAAAAGGAATTTATGATGCCTACTTTCCCAAATTTCATAATTTAGCGTTATAAAATATTATAAATGTAATCGAATGGAAAACTAAATGGATCACGCGTAGGTATTTGTGTGGCAAAAATAATGCGTGTATGTACTAGACCAGGCATGTCTAATTGGCAGCCCGCGGGCAGCATACGGCCCTTTCTGTGTCTTGTCGCTTCCCGATAGCTAATTCGTATCTCATATGAATCGCGTGGAATTTCATATAAATGTTTTATTTTAGCGAAAAGTAAACAATATTTTTTTCCATAGTTACCGAATTGCAATAGAACGCATTTTCTAAATTATCGTTTTTAATTGCAAAACCTGCGTCCAATCTTCTAGTTCAAGTCTTTCAATTCAGCTCTGGCCCTCATTAAACAACTGCGGCCCTTCTATAATATCCATCGCTTTAATGCGGCCCCTTTCTAACATTCATCGCTTTAATGCGGTCCGGACGCCTCTTCGAGTTTGACTTGCCTGTACTAGACTATACCGAATCCGAGTCGAACAATAGCCGTTGCGATGGCAACACTCTCGTCATGAGAGATAAAAAATTGCAAAAACGCCGGTATCTACGCGAAATTAGAAGAAATACGATCGACAAGCAAAAGTCTACGATAAAAAGTAGAATCTCCATTCTTTTCCTCAGAGAATAGTGCAAATCCCGCTCCGATATTACAATTTTAAGATATTTTAATGTGCGAGAGAAAATTACCCTGCACGATGGATTTCAGATTTCCCATGCAAATCAAATGGGAAGGATAGTTCCTGGAATATAACCCGGGACTTTCAATCTTCGCAACATAAACTATCCTCGGGAGCTTGGCCCCAGTAGCAAGAGATTTCCACCAAGTGTCAAGAAAATCGGTCTATTGGTTCAAAAGTTAATAGGGGGGACAGGCAGACACAAGGAATAAACTATAAGCCTATTTCCATTCTGAAAATTAGGCTAAAAATAATAGCGCGGTCTTAGTATATCATAATGTGACGTACGAAATTTCCCGTCAGTTTTGACGAGAAAATATTCATTCGGTAAAAACGTACCGATTAGGTCATATAACGTTATTCGTATTCGTGGCGTAACCAAATTTTATTTCGAAATCATGCATGAGCGCTTGGGCGAAGAAAAAAATTATTATCATTGATATTATCTCCGCGTACCCCTTGAAAAATTTCTCACCTACCCCCAGTGGTACAAATCACCTATTTTGAAACCCCTTCAATTAGAGTAGGAGTCGGCAACCGGTCGATCGCGATCGACCGGTAGATCTCAAAGCATACCGTGGTCGATCGCGCAGGATTGAACAAAAATCGAGAAATTAAAAAAATATGTCTATCAATGTGAACTTACAAAAAGTTTCGAATGTTCACGCTCACAAAACCAATAACATATGATTTTAGCTCATCACTTTGTAATATATCATATAAAAATATTGTAATAATAATTGTATTGTAAAAAAAACCGTCATTGGAAAAATCTTTAGATCTCATTTTTTGCAAGTAGCTCATATGGTGTTAAAGGTTGCCGACCTCTGAATTAGAGGGTGGAGGGATGCCGGCTTAAAAATGTTTGAATCCCTCTCGATTCCACGCGATGGATGGTAGAAGTCAAAATGCCCTTCTCCCAACACTCCCTTTCTCCACCTCCATGCACCATACACCCTTCGCATGTTCTCCACCAAATTACGCACATGGACCTAATTCACATTGTATACTGTGACAAATGAAAGCTCTAACGGAATGGGATGGGGGAAGCTGTTTGAAGTCGATGCTACATGCCTCATTAAATAATGCACGGGGGGTCATGAAGGGAATTTATAGGGAAGGGAGAATTTGTACCACGTACCAGTCATTTTTGGTTGTGAATTCCCTATTCGCACAATATTAAAACCGTCCCTCCATTTGAAGTGCTACTCAGTGCGTATTAACGGAAATGTTTCTCCCCATATTCTCTTAGTTCGAAATGTAAGTGAAATATGTTATTGCGTGTAATATAGTTTGAGGAAATTTTAATTCTGCGGCAAGTTATTTTTATTGCCTTGTTTTGTGTGAAATGTTGATGTATTAAGTGCAGCATATACTGATAGAAGAGTTTTATATAAAAAATCTAATAAAAATCAGTTAACTTTCCATCCTGCCTAAGAAAAAGTAAATGTCAGATAAGTATTTCTCCAAAAATTATTTTGGAGCTTTCATATTTTATCTGACCCCACTAAATATTCTGTATGGTTTCATAGCTACAGAAATTACCCCATAATAACCTGATATATACCAAGATTGAGATTTTGCTATATGAAATAAAAAATAAACATATCAATATTCCTGTTCGTTTTATGTTCCTGAAACGAAGCTTTATGCGTATTTATCCATAGCATTGTTCCTGCATATAAATGCCAACAAGAAGACATTATAAAGATACTTATTTAAGACAATTTATCAAATTAATACAAACGTTTTTTATTTAAATTTATAAACAAAAGTTTAATTCTGCAGTTCACTTTAGTAGGTATGTTAAAAAAAGTGATTGTATTTCACTTTGGTTAACGTTCGTTGTAAAGTTAATTTTTGGGGGTGTAAGTTATTGTATCTCAGTTAAAGGAATTTTAAAAGTTTAGTTTGATTTTTATGCAAAATGTTATCACTTGTTCTTTGTTTTGTGTTATAGCAAAAAATGTGTATTTAGGCTAAAATTCACCATCCCGAATTTATCAAATTTATTCAACAGAATTTTCGAGCTCGTCTTATGGCTGACAAAAATTCATGAGCAAGCACCTAAAAAACTCTTATCTCAGGGATCTACAATGTTTTTAATAACCTTGTCATGCCTATTAGAGATACCTGAGATAAGTACCTTTTTAAATGCTTGTTCTTGAATCTCATTCATGTCTCATCCAGGTCTATTTCAAATATTTTTTCTCGTATTCTATAAAAAAACTTTCAAAAAGTTTTTTACTTATACAAGGTCTGACAACAAAGTAACGGGTCTGATTTTATTATGAAGTACATAGCAACATGGGGCGGCAGCTGGGGTTGCAATGCATTCCGACACGAGTAACAGATATTCAGGAGTAAATTTGTTTTCACAGCGTTCGCATCGCGAGAGCAGTGTTGTCATTACTGACGTAGCGTTTTAGCTGTGCGTTGGATAAGTGAGCGGCCAATTCTTGACAGAACGGATCAACATCAAATTATTTGTAAAACTGGTAAAAAAAGTGCAGGGATTACTAAAATTTTGCGCGTGGTTTATGGAAATGGTATCAAGTCCAGAACTCGTGCTCTAGAATGAGTAAAACGTTTTTCTGAGAGCAGAGATTTTGTTAGCAATGGCAACAGTTTTGGTCGTCCAACAACATCAAGAACAGATGACGTGAAAAAGTCGCTCGTTTGCCAAGAACGCTCGGATGTCCAAGTCGAAGATGAAGACGCTGTTAATGTTTTTTTTTGATAAATATAGAATCACCCATTGTGAATTTGTTCCTGCTGATCAGACGATGAACGAAAAGTATTATCTTAAGTGGTTGCAGCAATTACGAGACCGCGTTCAACGCACAAAGTCAGAATTGTTCCCTAACAAATTTATTTTGCACAACGACAACGCTTCGGCGCACTTTCTGGTGAACAGGCAAAGTACAGTCATAGATCATACACCCTATTTACCGGACCTAGCTCCGTGTGACTTCTTTCTATTCCAAAAATTGAATTGTAATCTCAAGGGACTACATTTTGAGTCTTTAGAAGATAACTAGGAAAATGAGACGGTAATTCTTAATACCTCGACACAAAATGATTTCCATAATTATTTCGGAACCTGGAAAAGGCCCTGGGATTTGTGCATCGTTGCAGAAGGAAGATACTTCGATGGAGATCACACCTATAAGAGGTTTGTTTTCACGTACAGATATTTATAAGGGTACTCCTGTTACTTTATGGTCAGATGTCGTATATGGACAAAATATTGAAGATTGATATTTATTGATTTGTTTTGTGTAACCCCGGTAATTAATATGGAAAAAGGAGAATTATGAAAATGGTCTCGACTAGACCAGGACTCACTACATAAAAAACGAAGTTTTACTACTCGAAGTCGAAATATCTTAAACTTCACTATCTTCTTATAAGATTATCGCAGTTCGACTGTAACTATATACATATATTACTTTATTTAAAAAATCGCAGTGTAATGCAATCTGCATCACAAAGCATATAATCTATCAACTATAGGAGCTATCTCAATTTTTTAGCTTCTACCCAGCTTGAACCATCTCATATTTTAGGCGTTCCATCGTCCATAACAGCAATGGAGGGTAAATCATTTCTCCTCTTGATTTAAACGGAAACTAATACATATAGGATTTTATTAGCCTTTAAAAGGTTAAAATGGAGATATCAATTTGATGCTCCATCATTTGTGAGCCGAAAAAGTAACGAAATTTGCTTTTAATGCTATGATGGTTTGCGTTCCCTTCGAGTTATCCCAAAGTTAGCTTAGAATGCGGAAAATCCTCCTTCTTTGACAATGTAACAACTGCATGATTGCTTCACGCATTGAGTTCATCGAATAAATTATATTTTATGCCTCTTTAAACTTAAAATTTCTGGAATTTTGGAATCTTCCCGTCGGTTGTACCACTTGCCCCACCATCACGAAAAATTTCAGATCTTTGGCCCTCTTATGAGTACCTCTTAAATTTTATCAATCAGTCACTCAGTGAATCCCATTTTTGTATGAGTAATATATAGATGGATATAAGTTTATACTGATGGAAAGATATCAAAAATGCAATGACCGACTGAATAAATTCCGGTGGAAGCCAATGATTTACCATAAAACTAGTAAATTTAACTTAATCAAGGTTTGCGTTCGCTTTAATATCCTCACGAATAACTTGCGTTGTGTCATTCCCTCATCTAACATTTTTAAGAGTTTTAAAATATATTTTGATCTGGTGCCTTTGCTGCTACGACATGAATCATTACATATAGACGTTCCATACAGAGGAGGAGGATATAACATATAGGAGGATACTATTGTTTAGGCACTTCCAGATGAGCTGGAGATTCGAAATTTTTTTCTTAGGTATTTGTGCAAAACCGACTAGAAAAAACGAAAATCTTGAAAAAGTGCAACAATGCGGCCGCTAAAAATTCGCAATTGTTTAAAAAAAGTTCAAGGTTTATGTATTTCCGAATATAATAAGGAGCTGAATTTTTTATTATTAGTTGGATTTGTAAAAAAACGACATAGGAATTATAGAAATTTTGATATTTTAATTTGTGTTGCCGTTAAAAATTCTTAAAGTTGAAACAAATAGATAACCGTTTAGGTACTCTGAGATGAGCTAGGAAGCTGAAATTTTACAGTTATTTACAGAGTAGTGCATTTACACAAATAAACATTTTAATCTCTCCATAAATATATTGCGGCGGCCGTTAAAAACGTTTAATATTTAAACAATTAGAAAAATATTATTTCACTTCTAGGAGTGCTACAACTTTAAAATTTGGCAAAAATGTGTAAAATTAGTACCCCATAATGGAGAAAGTATAAAATTCTTAAAATTGCAAAGTTTGAGGATTGTTTTAATCTATTACTTTTACATAAGGGAAAACGAAAATCACAGTGGAGGTGAAATTTTATAATTAAAAAATATTTGTAATGATGAAATATCTGTCTGAAAAATGAATGTTTTTTCAAGGTGAGATGCTATGCTTGCAGAATGCAAGCAGCTTCTACTAGTATGTTATATCCTCCTCCTCCTCTGTAAGGAACGTCTATATATAATGATAACATATGTATAGGAGGATACTAATGTTTAGGCACTTCCGGAAAAGCGGCAGACTCGAATTTTTTTTGTCGATAGGATTATGTGCAAAACCGACTAGAAAAACGAAAATCTTGAAAATGTTCAACAATGCGGCCGCTAAAAATTCTAAATTGTTCACACAAATTTTCAAGGTTTATGTACTTCCGCATGTGCTACGGAGCTGAAATTGTTTTATAGGTAGAATTTGTAAAAAAAACGAATTAGGGATTATACCAAATTTGATATTTCAATTTGTTTGGCAGTTAAAAATTCTTAACGTTTAAACAAATAGGTAAATGTTTATATACTACGAGGCGAGATTTTAATTTATTTAGAGATTAGTCTATAAAAACGAATAAATATTTCAATGTATCCATGAAACTGTTATTGCGGCAGTTAAAAATTAATTAATTTTAAACAATTAGATAAATGTTATTTTACTTCTAAGTATGCTACAAATTTAAATTTTGGCGGAAATGTGTGGCATTATTAACCTAATGTGTAAAATTTATAATATTCCTAAAATTGCAAAAATTAGTGATTGTTTTACTCCATTATTGTTCCATAAGGAAAAAACGAAAAACGGTCCAGAGGAGAAATCTTATAAATTAAAGAAATATTTTCCATGATTAAACATCTCTCTGAAAAATGAATTTTTTTCAAGGTGAGATAACATTATTGTAGTATGCAAGCACCTTCTACTAGTATGTTATATCCTCCTCTGTAAGGAACGTCTATATATAATGATAACATATAGGAGGATACTAATGTTTAGGCACTTACAGATTAGCAGGAGATTCGAAATTTTTTTCTTAGGTAGGATTTTGTGCACAACTGACTAAAAAAAAACCAAAATCTTAAAAAAGTGCAACAATCCGCCATCTAAAAATTCGCAATTGTTTAAACAAAATTTCAAGTTTTATGTATTTTTGAATGCGCTACGGAACTGAAATTATTTTTTGAGGTAGGATTTGTAAAAAAACGAAAGGGAAATTATATAAATTTTGATATTTTAATTTGTGTTGCCGTTAAAAATTCTTAAATTTTGAACAAATAGATAACTGTTTAGGTACTACGGAATGAGCTAGGAAGCTGAAATTTTAAAGTTATTTACAGAGTAGTGCATTAGCACATATAAAATTTTGAATCTCTCCATATATATATTGCGGTGGCCGTTAAAAATGTTTAAAATTTAAACAATTAGAAAAATATTTATTCACTTCTGGAAGTGCTACAACTTTAACATTGGGCATAAATGAGTAGCATTAGTACCCCATAATGGATAAAGTATAGAATTCTTAAAATTTAAAAGTTTGGGGATTGTTTTAACCTATTATTTTTACATAAGGGAAAAACGAAAATCGTCGCGGAGGTGAAATCTTCAGAATTAAAAAAATATTTGTAATGATGAAATATCTGTCTGAAAAATGAATGATTTTTCAAGGTGAGATGAAATGCTTGCAGTATGCAAGCACTTCTAAAAACTTCAACTGAAGTCCTCTATTCCTAAGAACTGGCGGCTTCCTACCATTGATGCGGTTCCAGCAGTGCAACAAGACCTTCAGCATTCGCAGTGACAGAAGCTCCTCTTGTGACATACGCTCACACGCTACAAAATAGGCAAATCTTTTCACGATGGTAAACAAGATGCTTGTGGAACAGAAAACTGGTAACTTAGAAATCTCGCAGGAAGATGCGTGATCACATTCGCGTCTGATCTGTAATGAGAAACGAAGTTTTTGTTGTAAATCTTTACCCGGCATTTTAACGCGAAATAAGTTTCAAGCATAATAAAAGATTAAGCATTCCAATATACAAGTCATATTTAGGAATACCAACTTTACGTCAATTACATTTTTACGTAGAATTTACTTCCTTCTGCCAGCGATGATACTTAATAATTTGATATTAATTCGCCAAATTGGCACCTTCGGTTGGACGCCTCTCATCCGGTGAAATGTTTTCAAGCAGAGAGTAGCGGCGAAGAGAGAAATGACGTAGGTGGTGGCACTAAGCAATAAGGATACCACTGTTTTATTGCTATTTTATATTAAGAGGTAGATTTCTCAAATGAGCAGCAGTAACGCTGTGCCATCCTGTTTCTTCTAATTAATTTTATAGGGTTACAAACTACTGCGATACGTTGAAAAGATTGCCCATTTTCTGCTTTGAAAGGAAATGTAAATTTAACTAGCGCGAATTAAGGAGACGTGCCAAGAAAATTCATCTTGACTAACACTTTGGGCTCGCATACTACAAGTCTATCGTATCTGCACTAGACAGAGTCCTTAAGTGCTTGCTTATTTATGGATTTAAGCTGGAGTTCAGCAATGAAATGATCGACAGCGATTTGTAGAAAAGAGGAGAAATGAGCGAGAAATACTCGATCATTTTTCAAATTCATGACCGACAGGAGAGGAAATTTAACGAATCGGCGGATGAGTCGACCAAGGATTGTATACTATGATGCTAAGCTGAATTGTGGGACTGCGTACAGCAGTTAACCGAGAACAATAAAAACCAATTTAAAAATTCATATTTTCATATTCAAATTAACTTAAACAGTAAAACATATAAAATTCGGAACACATATCTAAAAGATTATCATTGACGAATATGGCAAAGTAAAGAACTCTGATGCCCTAGAAATAAGTCAAGATTCAGTGCTATCATGCAAAGTAAACAATATTAATTAGTTTAAAGTGTAGAAATGCATCAGCGAAAAGGAATTGGGTCTCATCCGAGGATTTTTGTATCCTCGAATTAAGTCAGCAAGCGGAGACGAATCATTAAGACTTGCTTAAGATGCACAACGAAACTTCACGTTTATTTAGATTTACGGTGATTTCCAAAGAAAAGGAACCGGCAAAAAAATTTATTTTAAACACTTTCCCCCATTAGCATGACTTTAGAGGTGATACCTTTGCTCCGTCGATCGATTTTATATCTTTTGATGTAATTGTGATCTCTTTCGGAAGACGTAAAACGACGGTCTGAAATCTCTCAGGCATGAAATCCAAGTAATGGCATTCTGGAAGACCTACTATCTTTGCTTATGTCAGCACTCGTGAAGCCAGTAGAGAGGAGGGTTCTAAGAATTTCCGCCATGGAAGTAAGGTCTGCCACACGACGATAAATTCAGCTACTTTTTTGGGAGTAACTCCGGCAATGGGGAGATTCGAGAGTACGGAAAAGAGACGAGATAAAGTGTAGCGTCGTCGTACTCAAGGAAGACGGAAGGATGGCGCCATTGATCTTAAAAATTATATTTTCTTCTCATGCTGGAGACAAATAACGGGCGCATATCAACAAGGTCTATAAAACCTACTTCGGGATGTTTTTTTATTACAAAGATAATGTTTGTATAGAGTAATATGCCGGCCTAAACGTCATGGTTGACTTCAGCAAACAAATAGAGCATATCAACAAAGATGTCGGTTGGCATGTATCAGGAAGCCGTTTATAGTGAAATCATTCTGATGAAATACAAGAAGTATTGCCAAGGCGATATCGAACTATTCATCAATATCAAGAAGAGATTTTTGTAGTTTTCTGGGAATAATATGACAGTAATTCATCGCTTCAAGGGTGGCTACATTTCATTTTGAAGTACGTGAAAAACTTGTTATATCCCTCAAAAACAAAAGCATAATTTACTAAGTACTTTTCATTATTACTAATAGTATTGGTAAAAGTCATAGTACATCAACGAAATCTGTGACGTAAAATTAAAAGTTAAAGGATTTTGGATAGTCTTTTAAGACAAAGGAGAATATTAATAATGAAAAAATATGTAAAATAAAGCAGTAAAAAGGAAAACCGACAATTCCTGAATAAAATATAATAACATTAGAAAATAAATACCTATCATATAGTAAGCCAAATGGAAATATGTGAATAGTTATAATAAAGACGTCTTTAAGGGCATAAAATAGTATCATTTCACCTCAAAGAAGCATATTACTGTTATCATACAAAAGGAAAGACTCTCAATTTAGGAAGCCTTCTCAGCAAATAAAGTGCTTTTATAAATATTGACTCAGAAGGTAGCTTCTTTTACTTGGCATTCGAGTTTGATACGACCATCAGTTTTTAAATGCTCCAATTAGAGAACAAACCTTGACTTCCTTTGGAGTATTTCCTTCGAACAAGAGAAAGAAATATAATATTATCTGATTTCAAGAACGGTAGTGTGATAAAGGAAGTTCTATAGAAAATATGGAGGAGAGTTCGTGAAAAGACAGCAAAGAAAACCGAATAAAAAACCAAAGAAGGACTTATGTAATGGATGACATGAAGAGTGGCAAAATGCCAGAGGATAACGTCTTGAAAATATTCTGAGGAAAACTATGATATTCTTTCTAAGTTATTCAAAAGTTGCCTCAAGATTATAAGCGCTTCCGTTTTTGGAATACATCCAACCCCATCCCCTTTAAGATATAAGCGACAAGGAAGACGGTTCAGATAGTTAACCTGCTTTGCGTCATTTTACGAAGATTCTGATAAATCACGTTCGTGAGAATTCCGGATAAACCTATATTTCAAATGCGATCCAAGTTTTCATTTAGGGCTGTATAAAAAGATCTTCTTGTACTGGATCCTTACGCAGAGTGCATTCCGTCCACACAACAGCTATAATTAAAACATTGCTGAAAAACATGAGAGAGAACTTGATTAAATTCAGCGAGACCAATTAACGAAGACAACCCTCCTGCAAAGATTCAATTAGTTCAATAACCTTAGAAGACTAACTAGAGAAATTTTTGCAAATAGAATGATTTTTCCACACTATTCAATGCATAACAAATAATGTCGTCATGCTACTGAAATAACGGTGAGATATAGTTAATTGGTGATCTCGAAATATGTTTGTTTCGTCGGTGGGCGTATCTTTAACCATAGGATAGGAAATTCTATTAACTGCCAGATAAAAGGATTCCAGACGGATATAGGAAAAACCGATATACAATTCAAGATGCTCTTGGAAGTGTACAAGGTTGAAAGTGGCAGCGTAGAATTGGAGGTAACGGCTAGGCGAATTTCTTAATAATATAATGATTTAATTTGATATACATATAGGAGCCTCATGAGTTGACGTAGTTTCCGAGAGCAATGGACCACCAACGCGGGATTTTTTCTGATAGATCTTGTCACCATGTCACATTAACTTCCTAGTTCAGTGGCGTGCTATATTCAGATATTGTTCTGACATTTTACATGAAAGACTTTCGGTGTTTTTCTTTAATAAGTCCTCTCTATCCTTTCCCAGCATCCTCTACTCATGCCACACACCCTACTTCGCATTATTAAAAATTACAAAATGGAATCGAGCTCAGTGAGTAAATCCCTTTAATACATGTTAACTGGATTTCTTAGCGCTACTTTACATTGAAACTATTTTTAAGTACATAGTAAGAAACATCAGAATTAGACATTTAATAAAATTCCAAGAAGCTCAACCATACTGAATTTTGTTTTGATTCTGAAAAAATGTAGTATTTTTTATAAAATTTTAAAAGTAATTGAAGGAAATCCGAATGCAGCTGCTAAGCATTATTATCCTCACAAAATATGAAACGCTTATGAACTAGTCAGTAATTCAAATTTACAAAAATATTTGAAAAAAGATGGAAGTACACATCAATTACCCAAATAACTACCATAACCGCCATTTATAAAATATTTCAGAGCATTTCTCGTTGTCAAATACACTAGCAACTCATGGACTCACCGTCATGGACCGGAAATTTCCAAAGAATCCGGATAGTGTTTTATTGAAAGAGCAATCCTCAGAAGTGACAATTTTTTCCGAATATACGAAATAACTTTTTAACCGTGAATCAAAAACAATTTTTTGCGTTTATTTATTCAGTTCCAGAGCCTTAACAAGTTGCCTGGTAGATGATTTTTTCCTCCTCAAACAGTGTTTCAATCAACACGAAAGGCATAAAATCCTCAATTTTTCATGGGAACTCAAAAGCGCTAGTTTTTTTTACCACACTACAAAGTAATCCCACGTCAACACATTGGGGTTGGCCACACCGCAACTGGAGTATCTTCCTATTCTATTTTTTTTTTGCCGTAGCATCCAGCATCCGAAATGATATTTTTTTATCGGTGGAATATTGCTAAAGGACTGTCGAGCACACAAGACAGCAGCGGAAGAAAAAGCGCCAGGAGATACGGAAATTAAAGCCTCCCCCTCCACCGAAAGATCTCACGAGAATTTTTACAATTCACAGCTATTTTACACCCTTTCCAGCGAAGGTTTCACACCAATAATCAACAGCATTAAAGCATCACAAAGGACCAACAAATGTTTAGTTCGGATGGAGCGAGTAGGAATTTTTTCTTATTCCTTCAATCGAGCGCAGCCTCCGCGTCAATTTATTTCACTGGATATGACGCTCATCAGATGCGCTACAGAGCAGAGAGAGAGAAAGAGAGACCAAAAAAGTCGACCCCTTCCTTTCAACATGAACCTTTAAAAAAACGCACCGCTTCGCAGTAGATACACTTCTTTTTTCCCAAAACTGACGAACTCGACACATAACCGTGGAAGTAATGGCCTAAAACGCAATCTGGAACAGCTCCTCCAATTTTTGTGTGCTAACAAACTCCGCTTCTCGGGTTGAAAAACGAAATTTTTTTGCTCCCAAACTCCCTCTTCCGCCGAGAGTGGGAATTAACAAAAAATATTTATTTGATGCTCTTCTCGGAAAGGTGGTGATCTTTGAAAAAAGAGAGGGACAGAGGGGGGGGGGGGAGAGGGAGAGGGGGGGAGGGAGGGAGGAAAAGAGAGAGAGAGGAGGGAGGGAGAGAGAGAGAGAGGGAGAGAGAGAGGGAGGGAGAGAGAGAAAGGGAGAGAGAGAGGGAGGGAGAGAGGGAGGGAGAGAGAGAGGGAGAGAGGGAGGGAGGGAGAGAGGAAGGGAGAGAGAGAGAGGGAGGGAGAGAGAGAGGGAGAGAGAGAGGGAAGGAGAGAGAGAGGGAAGGAAAGATAGAGGGAGGGAGGGAGAGAGGGAGGGAGAGAGGGAAGGAGAGAGAGAGAGAGGGAGAGAGAGAGGGAGAAAGAGAGGGAGAGAGAGAGAGGGAGAGAGAGAGAGAGAGGGAGAGTGAGAGGGGGGGAGAGGGAAAGACGGTGAGGAAGAGAGGGGGAGAGAGTGGGTGAGAGAGGGGGAGAAAGAGAGAGGGAGAGTGAGAGTGAGAGAGGGGAGAGGGAGAGACGGTGAGGGAGAGAGAGGAGGAGAGAGAGGGGGAGAGAGAGAGAGGGAGAGTGAGAGGGGGGAGAGGGAGAGATGGTGAGGAAGAGAGGGAGAGAGAGAGAGGGAGAGGGAGGGAGAGATAGAGAGGGAGGCAGAGAGAGAGAGAGTGGGAGAGAGAGAGGGAGGGAGAGAGAGAGAGAGGAAGGAAGAGAGAGAGACGCAGATTTCCTACGGTTTTATCCCAAAAATCACTCTTGACTCCTTCGCTCTATAACCACCCCTCTCTTACTCTTCCCCATTCCCTCCCTCTCTTAAATCCCATTGCCCTAACTCTATCCCTCTCTTCCTATCCCTGTAATTCCTCCCCTCTCCTGTCTACCACCCTCTGTCCCTCCTTTCTTTCTTTTTTCTCTCTTACTTCTCACTTTCTCCCTCCTACCATTATTATCCCTCACAGCCTCTCTTCTTCCCTGCCCCTCCTTCCCTCCTGTCTCCCCCTTCTGTATTATTCCCTTTTTCTACTCCTGCCTTTTTCTCCCTTCGTATTTTCTCTCTTCTTTTTTAATTCCATATTCTGCATTTCCCCTTCTCACCTCCATTCTCCTTCTCCCCCTCCCTTTCACTCTCCAACGTACTGCCCATCTTTATATCTTCCTCTCTCCTCTCACTCTTTCTCACTGCCTTCATTCCTTACTATTTCCTCTTCCCCTTCTCTCTCTCCGTCATCCTCCTCTTCACCTTCATATTTCACTCTTCCCTTCTTTCCTTCCTCTATTCCATATCTCCCCTCTCTCCATCTCCCTCCCTCCGTAGAGGGGTCCACATTGCATTTTCAAAAATCAGTAGTCAACCTCGGTGTCATAGTAGATGAAACTCTATCCTGGGCTCCTAATACCAATAAAATCTGTAGTACCATCAACTCCTCCTTGCACTCTCTCAAAAGACTCAAAAACTTATTACCTAATTCCTTACGTAAACTCTTAGTGGCCACACTCCTATTTCCTCACTTTGACTATTGTGGTGTTGTTTATAATGATCTCTCCTGTGAACTGGCATTAAAACTTCAACGCACACAAAACTCCTGCATGAGATTCATCGGTGACCTTAAAAAGAGTGGCCACATTAGCGAACAATACAATAATCTTTCATGGCTCAAACTTGACGCTCGAAGGAACTTACATACCCTGATGCAAATGTACAAAATCCTTACTTATAACAAACCTGACTACCTCTCTTCCCTCTTCAATGAAATCAATGCAGTACACAAGCGGGATACTAGAGGCAAGAATAACCTCCTTATTCCTCATCACAGGACGAATATCTACAATAAATCCTTTCAAGTCTCCGGTTGCCGACTCTGGAATAACTTAGATGAGAATTTTAAAACATCTCCCTCTTTAAATTCATTCAAACGCACCTGTGTCACTCACTTTCTAAAACAACAAAGTAATCGTTAATCATCTCTTTACACTCCCCATAAATTATTCTTACTCAAGTTTTTTTCTCTGTATTTTCTTATATTACTTTGTATTTCTTAATATAATTTTGTATTGTTTTTATATATTTTTTCTATTGTTTATATATATATATATTTTTAATTTTTTTTTCTATTGTTTTATATTATTTTGTATTGTATTATATTATTTATGTATTTTATATCTTTTCCTGCTTTCTTATAATATGCATGCCCAAACAACATTCTTTATATTCATTCATTGTATATATTTCATGTATATTTCATCTCATTCTGCATACTTGTATATTTCTTGTTTACATTGCGTTATTACCTCTACGTGTACTTTTTTTATGACGGTATATAATTACGCTGTATATACGAACTCTCCCACTGTACATACTCCTTTCTATTTAATGTTGTAGTTTTTTATTACCATATGTACACTATCTAGGGTTTTCGCAGGTTTTTCACACCCCCCTTCTTAGTGGGTGTTTTCCTGCGTGGGTTTTACTAGGGAGGACATGTCTGTTTTTACCTAGGTTTTCCCCACAAACACAAATCTGTATTCAATTTTATCTTTTTAATTTGTATGATTTAGGTACATAATGTTTATATAATGTATTTTGTTATACCTTATTTTATTCTTTTTCGTGTATTTATTATATTGACGAAGGGTTAAATGTAAGAATGGACCTTCTGGTCTAAATTTTCGCCCGAATAAAGACGATTATCTATCTATCCCTCTCTCCCTCACTCTCTCTCTTCCCTTCCCCTATTTAATATCCCCCCTCTCTCCATCTCCCTCCCTCCCCGTCTTCCTCTTCCACTCTTCCCTTCTCCTATTCCATATTCCCCTCTTTCCATCTCCCTCCCTCCCTTTCTTCCTCTTTCAATCTTCCCTTTTTTCCTTCCCCTATTTCATATACCCCACTCTCCATCTTCCTCTCTATCTTACTCTTCCCTTCCCCTATTTAATACTCCACCTCCCTCTCCATCTTCCTTCCTCCCTACCCCTCTTTCACTCTTCCCTTCTCCTATTCCATATTCCCCGTCTCTCCATCTCCCTCCCTCCCCCTCTTCCTCTTTCACTCTTCCCTTCTTTCCTCCCCCTATTCCATATTCCCCCTCTCTCCATCTTCCTCCCTCCTATCCACAACCCTCTTTCACCCTTCCCCCTTTCACCCTTCCCTTTTTCCCTCTCCCATCCACCCACTCCCTCCTTTCCCACCCTCACCACCCACTTTGATACTACCCCCTTTCCAGTCCAATCTGATCCAGTCCCTTTTGTTTCCGTTCCTCTCTTTCATCGAATCACCACCCAGCGTGCAGAGTCTTCCTTCCCCTCCTTCTCCCCCACTCCTCCATAGGGATGTCTATTTCCCACAAGTTAATTATTACGCTGAGTCGCTGGGCTGTCGTGAGTACTCCTTGTGGCAATAGCGTGTGAAATAGGGCGGCATTCTCTCCTGCAAAGACCCAGAGCGATGTCGTCTCGGCGCTCGAATTCCACCATATATCCGTTAGCACCGAGCCACGACGGCGCTAGGACTTAAATTAGCTCTTCCTCTTTCCTACTTCATATCTCTCTCTCACACACTCTATTTCACTCTCCTAAGAGTGGATGTGTGAAAGGCATGTGCATGAGAGGGAGAGAGGAGGAAGAGATGGACCGGTCCTCCCCTTGGGCTCAACTGTCCCCATTTACTCACGAATCTTAAGTACGCCGACGCCAGGAGGAGGAATTCTGGACCGCAAAGAGGGGAGTTTCGAACGCTATCATACGCAGCAATGGCAGCAGAATTCGCGCCGCATGACTGAGATACCGTCTACACACGTCTCCTTGAAATAATTTACTTCGCAAGTCAAGGATGCAATGGCTAGAAAATAGAGAGGGATATTCCGGCTATGCAGTTAATGAATTTGCTCGATGAAGGAGATTCCTGCTCTTGTGTTTAGGCTCTGCTGAATCCGCACATGTATAACTCTGTCCCATATTCGACTATTCGCGAGACAAGCCTATTTGATTTCCGAGAAACTTGTCAAAGGTATTCTTTCGCGGTTCGATTGTTCCGCGAGATGAAAGGTCGATGTAAATGAATCCGTTGGCTCGAAATATTTTTGCGATCGCAGTTACGGGAAAACGATTTCTTTTACAGGTTTGATGGGATGCATTATAAAATGTCGTCTATTGAGGAAGACATCTGTCCTAATTAACATCCATTGAAAGAGAACGAAGTCTAATGAAATGAAAGCATGGGACGACAAATCAGAAAATTCTGACTCACGGATGAGCAAAATACGGAATGCTAACAAAGCAACTATACACGGTATTAATGGAGATCTTTTACAAGTAGAACGTTTCTATCCATTCGGTACTAGGGAGGATCGATTAATATATTTGATGTGCTTGGCAGAACGCCTTTTAAAATTCTACAAGTCGAGTAAATGTAAAAGACGCACTCCAGAATTGTTACAGGTAAAACCTAAATATCAAGACACACGCAGGACGTAATATACGGTACTTAAAAATACTACATTATTTTCCACATCAGAATTAGTGATATCATAATCTTAAAATTTTGGAATTCCGATTTATCGTAAATCTATATTTAGACTGAATAACTCTCACGCTAACACACGCTACAATCGAGGGGATAACCCGCTGTAATATAAAAGATCAATACAAGTTGTTGGTTTTGTCTGTGTGACTTCTCCGTGTCAACCAATTGATTTTCAAACTAACAAAGGTTTTTACGTCCTTCCCCTGATGGATAGTACCAACTATCCCGGGTGTTAGACGATGCAGGGGTTTTGTATATATGTATGTTCGATGCATTTTATGGCAGAACGAAGCGAAGTGGGTCTGAGGCGCTGAGTTGTTTAGGGGTCACGGAGGAGTGTTCGTGGTGTTTGACGTGGTGTCCAAAGGGGTTGTTTGGTATCCTAAGTTGTCCTTTTAAGAGTCTTAGGGGAGCGCTGGCGGGGAGTGTAATGGTTTGGGGTTTGACTGTTTCTCCCCTGAGGGGTTTTTTGGAGTTTTGGGGGCTGCAGATGGGAAACTCCGTGGCCATTCCTCTCAACGCTTCTCCCTCCTTCTCTCTTCCTTCTCTCTCTCTCTCTCTCCGCCATTCACCTCGACTTCACTTTACGGCTTCTCCTTTTATGTGGCAGCACCATCCTGCTAGTGCTTAATGTGCAAGCCGCCCTTTAAGCTGTACTTTGGTTGAGGGAGAGAGGGAGAGTTTGAGGGGATATGAGTAAGTGGTAGTAACTCCATTCGTGTATAGAAACCTGGAAAGGGAGGGACTTCCTCTCGTTCCATGCCGCGTCCCATTGTACAATTCTCTCAAAACGCATTCTCGTGCACGATAAAAAAATTAACATTCAGTCTTAAGCAGTTTCAAATAAACTGGAGGTTTTCGGAAGGCATAAAGTCGTGCATTAACTTGTGCCATTTTTTGTTTGACGTCTGGCAGGAATATAAAACGATTTCTACCGATTTCAAAAGCTTTTCCCTCCATTCTCCCACCTCCCCACCGATGCGTGTGTGTGAGCGTGAACAGGTAAAGTGGGTGCGACCGAGAGGGGGTTAAGGGAGTCGGAACTAATTCAAAGGTCTCATTGCCGACCACAATTAACACTCCTCCCTTACCCATCCGAGAAAGCTGGCTCAGAAGAAATTTTACGGACTTTATGACGGAAGAGAACGCCACATGGCTGCAGGAGGAGTCAGCCATACCGTTCCGGCTAATCTTTCAGGGAAATCTACTCCAGTTAAGGAGAGGCGGTGGATTTTGAGGAGGTCTGGAGAGGGGAGCCGGGGGATGCGGGTAGGTAGGAGCGGCTGGCAATAACGTTGAGAGAGTGGGAGAGAGGATAAAAGAGGCAAAACGACGCCCTCTCGCACCTCTCTCCTCAACCCGACCCTCCGAACGAGGTGCTGCTGTCCAACGTCTCCGAGGTGGCGTCTATGAATGTCGATAATCGAATAAAAGCTCGATCAGAAATTTTAAAGGGGAAACAACGATTTTATACTCCCTCCTATAATTTTCTCTCGGCTTCCTGAGAAAAATACTTTAATGAGCCCTAAATTTCGCGTATTCTTTCTCCTCCGACGCATGAGTAACGCTCGCAAAATGCTCCGATGGCGGAGGAATCGGCGTGAAATTCCAGTTGTATTTGGCTGAAAAGTCCGTGTCGAGGAATGGTTGAAAAGAAGCCCCGAGATGCTGGTTGGCGCAGAGGCCCCATCTTCCGCGTGACAGAGAAAGATTTCCGAGTTATGAAATGTCCAAAAAACGGCAAAGAAAATACAAATAGGAAATGATAAATATTTTACCCTTTGGAGGCAGGGACACCTCTAAATCCGTGGCTGTCAGATGCATGCATGAAATACGTTTTCTATCAGTACGGAGACGCATTGATGTTATCAATCCAATGGGTGGCATGCGCTATAAATATTTATAATGCCTTGGAAATAATAGGTTTTTTTCCCAGGGACGGAGATGCTAAAATCAGATGAAAACTTTATTTTTATACAATTTCAGTCGCTCGTGTTCGATGCAATTCAAAGGAAGCCGGACGCCAAACGGTTCGGATTTAACGTTTTCGAATGTGTTTGTGCTCTTTTTTACACGATTTTTTTTCAAAATTACGCGCTCCGTTTATCGGGTTGTCTCTTTTCCTGCGCGTGTTCATTCGGCAAAAAAAATATTTCCCTGAATAGTACTTGTGCGAATAGTTGCTGGGAAATGATAACTTTCCGCTCGTACGAATTCCCTTTGTCAATCTTATTTTTCTGAAAGAGGGGATGTTTATCAGAATGTTTTGAAAAAGGTTTTTGATGTGCATTATTTGCTGGAAAACTCGAGGTTTCAAGATCGGTAATGCCTATCGCGCTTTTAAAATTTGACCGCAGGTTTAATTTGTCATTCGAAAAATTGACATCGAAAGCTACATTTTCGGTTTTTCGTTTCTCTAAAATGATTTCTATGATATCTTGTAAAATTAATATTTGATAACATTTTTATTAATTTTACGAATATTGCATAGCACGCGTGTAACAGCATCGAGAGTAATGTTTGTTTTGTCATTGCATTCGTTAATGAAATAATATATTTTTAGTGCAATGTCTTACTATAAATATGGAATGCGTAGCTAAGTTAGTCACATTTTTCTTTATGAAGTGATAAAACAGTATGTAATAACAAATAGGAATAGGTTGCATTCATCTCAGTGCCCCCGACGAATGTCATAAAGATATAAAATACGGCGTTAGTATTAATCAGGTAACTTTTGACAATTTTAAATAAGAACGTGCGACAATACGTTAATTTTTTTAGTTAATATTTTTTAAATGCAAAAATAGTTGAGCTGAGCATAAAAGATATATTTCCATTTGTTTTTAATATGAAAAGTACGCGCTTTTCAGATAATTCGGTTGATTGTGAAAATTTAAGTGTCATTAACAAGAAAAACATTTTTTTAGCCGTACGCGGAAAAATGCCGAGCACTCATCTCGAAAGTCGGCATTATAATATCCTTCAATTATTACAGTCAATTAACCTGGGGCAGTCGAAAAAAAGTGCTTCGGAAAAATATAAAATATAATATTCCCAAGCAGGATTTTGAAATGATGCCCGCACGATCTACTCACGCGAGACACGTAATTCCTGCGATTCAAATACAATTAAAAAAGGGGAACGACTTCAGCTACTGAAGATGGGAGCATAGCTCCCGAAATACGTATCTAGAGATTTCCAGAGTGCTTGTGCGTGTGTGTTTTCTTTTTCTTTTTTTAGGCTAGTTTTTGACAACAGGTCCCTGTAGGCCATCATCGTCCTGCAAACTTGTAAGTATAATTTTAATTTTCCTTATTTCTTATTGACGTGTGAGTGCCCTCTGGGTAAATTTACGGTTAAGGAGTTTTAAATTTTAATTCAAATACAATTGGTCAAAGACTTGTGTGGAACATCTGATGATGGTATGAAGTGAAATCCAATATGGCGATGGCGAGGCCAGAATTAAATAAAGATATTACGGCATAATCTAGCTTAACGCAATAATAATTGCCATTATTTATTAAAAACAATGTTTTCATATTTAACTTGGTCGCCGGAATGAGAAAACAATAATTATTTATAATTGACAATTTCTTTGTGCACGATCCATTAAAGACGAACTCTCACGAGTGCAATGCTTAGAAATTAATCTTTACAAAACATATCTCCGATTAAACAGATGGTGAGATTCATGAACAACCACTAAAAAAAGTACATATCTCTGGTATCTCCAGTAGCCACAACAAAGTAATGAAAAACCAGATGGGCATTTCGGCTGCAGAGCAGCCGTCTTCAACGGTATTTCACGGAAAATAGATCGTAAAAGTTCTTGAGTTTTTCCAGCCATATGAAGAGCTCGATAATTCTGTTGAATTAAGATGATAAGACCTCGCAAATTATTTTTCGAGAGGTATTTTCAAAAGAAAACTGGATTCGCACAGAGGACATTACCTCGCGTTTCGTCCGGCAGCATTCATTTGTAAAAAAAAATCACCGCGGCATTCCTCGAAAACAATGACGGATTGCGAAGCGCACGCGGGGAATGCTCGCATTTTCCGCCAAATCTTCAACTAATTGTCCCTTCCGTGAATGGAAGAGATTTGCGCTTGTTGTGAGACTCTCTCTCTCTCTCTCTCTCTCTGACGCTCTGCCGTCAGGCATCCTGGAGGCACATTAACAGAGGCGCTCTAACTTTAATTAGCGCCGTTTTTCGGATAAAAATGCACGCAGAAATCCCGCTTCGTCGAGGGACGCGAAAGACGACCCAGGTCCTCGGCCATTCTTTCTCTCTCCTCTACGTTGTCCCTTCTAACTCCTCCTTTAAAAAGAAAAAAAGAAACGTTCAAATCTCGCCCAATAAAGACGATTTTATTCACCATTTCTTTGCCAACTCCTACCCTTTTTCCTCTCTTCCTTCCACACTTTCCTCATCTTGCAGTCCGCGTCCTCCATATTCGTAATTCTCCCCTACGTCCCATTACCACTTCCTCAGTCGCTTTACGGCCGCGTACACGCTTCCTTTCTCTCTTAATCCCTCCTCCTCCCCCCGCCTCTCACTCTCTCCCTCCTCGCCTTTATTATCTCTCTTCTCCATCCACTATTCATCTACGTCGTATACGACACACGCACATACTCGACTCCTTTTCATTTTTCTCCTATCCATTAAGTTCGTATCGAATAGCGCGAACTATAATTCCTCTCTCCCTCTCGTTCTCTCTCCTCTCCCATTTTCTTTCCCTCCTTTCCCTCTTCCATCCTCTCTCCCTCCCGCATGGACCATTCCTTCCCCTCCATTAAACTCCCACCCATCCAATTTCATCCAATCCCAATATCCCACTGTCTCCCCTATTCCTCTTCTCCTTCCATTCCTTCGCTCGCCTACAATTTACCTTCTCGTTTTCCTCGGAACGTCCAAAATCCGCCATTAGAGTATCATCGTTTTCCCATTCCCCTCCATCTCTCTCTATATATATCCCTCTCTTTCTCCCTCCCTATTCCGTCACTCTTCTCGTTATTTTCCCCCTTATCGCTTTCACTGCAATTCTTCCCTATTCCTTCCCATTGCATCTTCCGCATCCTCGATCTTAATCTATCTGCCTCTCCCCGCATAGACTTTTTCATGTTCATTCTCTCGCGCATCTCTTTCATTCGCACGTTATTTATAATCTCCAGGACGACAATATTTTCACTCGAAGTATTTTCCAGGAATACCATCCAATTCTATAGCATTTGTTCTCCTCTCTGAAAACAATTCCCTCCCATCCATTTCTTTTTTATTATCCATGCTTCCATTTATGCGCTTATAAACATTTCTCCCTTCGACATATCTCATTTAGTTTTCTATGCTGTCCTTTTCCATGCATTTCCTATTCAATGCATTTCATTCCTTTGACTGTACGTAAAACGTATCTACTCCGCGTTTTTCACCCGTGAGAGGTGCAAGGTTTGCTGCGTTGTCACTTGTGCAGTTATGTCTCACTAAAACGTCAACCTCAAATCAAGTGATGTTATTACATAACGGAAATGAAGCAATCCTTCCTCGGTTTCAGCTTAAATATGAATCACAGAGCTCTCTAACTTACTGTTACTCTCGAACCCCTTGCATCCTATGAATTACAGCTAAGCAACCGTACATTCCTAGTACGTTCCTACTTCATATTTCGTAAAATAAAAACCTGAAAACCCTGAAAATCCTTGCATTAAGTTATCATAATATAAATCTGTAGTTGGATTGTAAATTTTACAAACGTAGATTAGTTTTAGTTATAGTAATTTTAAACGTCCATAAGAAGTAATATAATATTTTTATATTTTGTAAAGACTTAGAAGATGAAAATTATAAATCTTGAATGTTTGAAACAATATTTTGTATATGCTGTTGTATATGTAGAGCTTGTAAAGTTGCCACCTGAAATCATGGCCAACATGCAACCTTTATATAGTAATAATGACGATGATGATAATAGTAATAGTAATAAACAAAGGGAGAAAATCTCTTGCTCGCACACGTATTCTATTCATTCTTTTTCTCCTCCATATCCTCCCGTTTTTTCTATACCAAATCGTCTCTCATACTTCCCTGCATTTCCCATCTCTCTCTCTCTCTCCTAGCGTCTAACTTTTGCTCTATTTCTCCTTCACCTCTCATTTCCCCTCCTCCCCATTCATCGACCTCCATTTCCACGCCATCTCGCTCCTCCCCGCTGCAATTCCTCTCGAACTAATTTCCCCTCCCTCATCCGTCATTTCGCTCTCTCCATCCCATTACTCTCTTCTTCTCGTTTCTTTCAAACACATCCATCTCCGGCACGATTCTGTTCACCAAATTCCTACCATACTATTCGAATAATTTTGGTACCCTCTTCTTTAAAACTGATTATCGTACACTTAAGTGGGGCTATCGCGCGTTTTTAACCACAAACCCACGCTCTTTCGTTTCATATTATCTGTTAAAAAAGTGAAACGAAAGTTTCGCTGCTGCACGTGATAAAAAGGATCCATCGAGTTTCATATAAATTACGTTATGATGGAGGTATTCCGCAATTTTTCTTCCCACGACCGTCGCATATTATCTTTAACCATAAAATGATATGATCGATTATATACTGATTCACGGAATCAGCCTCGAAACGGTCAAATTCTAGATTAATTATCGGAAATACTCAACAACCCGCTGAAAGAATGTTAAAGATTAATTAAAATTTACTCATAACGTTTAATTTTGTGGGATTATACCGGTTTCTATGGAGCGAGCTGTTAATTCATCAAAGCAGAGTTTCGCAAAATCAAGCCTAGTCAAGCATTACGTACTATAATTACGCTCACAGGTCGGTAATATCCGCGCGAGATGGAAATCATTCGGTCGTGCCGTAAATCCGTGTTCGGGAAAGTTATACTGCTAGTACTATTTATAAGATACCGCCATAATTACGAGGACGAGTAAAAGAGAAGATGGAACTTAGTTTGTCAATCCCACTTGATTACATTCGATCGTCCATATAACTTCCCTCAACACGACTCCCCTCTTATCTTTAATTTCCTCATCCCAAAATATTTCCCATTTCCACACCTTATTACCATTTCCAGCGTCGCCAACCCCTCCCTTCCATCAATTCTCCTCCCCACGCTCTCCTATTTTCCACTTCGATTCCTTCCCCTCCCACTTCTGTCACTTCTATTAATCCCATCCTCATTCTACTCCTATTCGCTCCGCTTCTAAATTCCTTACTTCTAATACATCTCAATTTATTACTTCTCCAATATCTTATCCCATTCGACTCGCCCCCTCCCCCTTCTTTCCCCTATCCCTCCCTCTTCTCCATCTACTGCTCCTAAGGTTCTCCCCCTTCTCCTCCCGCCTGGCCTTCCTTTATACCCGGCCATGGCAGTTCCCTAGCCACAAATTCTTCTCCAGGGGCGTGTTTATCGTCTCCTGCGGCGCTAAGGCACTTAATGTGTGTGCGCCAGGATCTTACATCCGAACCGTTTCTGAGGTCACTTAGGAAGATTATTTGGTGTTCCCGCCGAATTTTACTACACCACTTAAATTGTTTCAAATGGTTTGAATAGGACTCGGGAATGAAAGCTTGACAAAAAATCTGACGTGGCCACCAAATGACTTTCTCCAAACCTGTAATATTTCTAAAAATTCCAAATAGGTTAAATGATAATGAATATTTTAAGGAACTGCGAGAAATTTTTAAAGACTACAAAGAACAGAAATAGACATACCGTAGCCTTATGATATTTGATAAAGCCAGGAATCTCCAACATTTAAGAAAATAAAAAGGAGCGTTACTAAGACGTAACTAAGCGTCAATTGTTAGCAATAGTCGTCGGTAGGTGGCGTGGTAGTGGCAGCTAAAATATATAGTTTTTAAGATATCTCTTAAAAAATGCATTATATGGGAAAATATTTCAAACAAAGATTGTGGAAAATTATATTTACTATAACCTTCATTCCAGCATATTTTTACATATATCAAATATTAAAGCAAATATTTCAAAATTACGAATAAGTGACAAGAGTAAACACCCACTTTCGGTCGACCAATTTTTATCAAAAACTAATCAATTCTTGCGACTGTCAGAAAAACGTTAAATATAAAATTTTGCGTTGACCTGATTAATAATTTTTGAGTTAGAGCACCCACAAAAAACTGTCACACACGCACATCATCGAGAAAATGGTCAAAACGTGTTCAGGGGACATCAAAACGTATATTTCCGCTGAAAACTCAAAATCGATTTTTTTCATGAAAACAATACTTTCCCCTATACTACGAATGGAGAAAGTAAAAAAGGGTTCGACTGCAAGAATAATGCGTAGTAGCTTCGATTGTATTTGCATAGTTACCCGAAAACGTTGGGAAGTGAAGCTTTAAAATTCGAAACGTTTTAAGCGGAAAGCCATTCTGTCGAGGGGATATTTTTTTGACAGGAATATTTGACGGAGAATAGGACAATACACGACATAATTAAAGCGCATTTTAAAGAGAGTGATAACAAAATTCATGTCAGCTTTTAAGACACGTGCGTGAAATCGCGTATATTCCGAATACGATATTAAGCTTCTATGTAGACGGAGTGAATTGTTGTCGTTTTTCTTTTATTAAACGAGTGATCAATATAACCGAGGAACCCTCGACATGCACATTTTATTATATAACAAATGTGAGTAGGTATGTGTGTGTGTGTTTGTTATTTGAAAAATTGTTTTTTTTTAACCGTTAGAATTTTTTTGACCCTGCCGTCTGGCGGTAGAAACAATAGTCTATTGTATATTCCGATTCCGAAACCCGGCTCTCGATAGCACCATAATTGAGAGTGGCGGAGAAGCTTTTAAAAAATTACGCTCAATGGAATAATGAATTAAAAAGCACTTGAATTATAAGTGAGCGTAATTTTTTATTATTATCATATTCTTTTTTACATTTTATGGCAGTATCTGCATTAACACTTGTAGCTACTGCACGGAGCACTATATACTGCTAATGGATACGATTGCGTTAACATGTATGTATAAATATAAATACATACATACATTACAAATTTAGATTGAGGAAATAAGGTTGGAGACTATAAAAAATTTCAACACACGGGAGAAACAAAAGGAGCGGAAAAAAGAAGGAAAATAAGAAGGTGAGAAACGTTAGAATAAGGTAGAGGGGATGCCGAGAATCGTTTCTACAGAAGAGGAAGACGAGAAGAAGTAAATGTAGATGTTTTTAGGAGACGAAGAGAAGAAAGAAGAGAGGATGGGGAAGACACGGAGGGTTGCTGGCAGATGAGGTTAAAAGGCGTTTGGTACGAGGGGAAAAGAGGGAGAGAGAGAGTTGATGGTTTAAAAAAGGAGGGAGGCAATAGGAGATTTGTGGAAGTGAGTGGTATTCTGGTAACTTTGGACGAGGGAAAAGAAGAGAGACAAGAGAGGAAGGAGGGAGCTAAGGAGAAACACAGGGAAGAGATGTAGAGAAGTCATTCTTGATGGAATTAGGAGGACGTAAGTCAAGAGAAGTATGGATTAGGAGATGAAAGAATGTCTCTGAGACGACCAAGTGGCGGAGGTACGAGGGACCATATTTGCGTTCGACTCAATGAGGCCTCTTTAATGCTGCTATTCCGAACCGCTATCTTTCGGAAGGGGTCCAAATTGAACGAGATCTTACTGCACAAGCGGCGAAGTATCCCTTCAGCTCCTGGGGGGGGGGGGGGGGGGTTAAGGCTCTCGGGGTCATTCTTACGTATCGTCGAAGAAAGAGGGGTATAAACAAGTACGGAAAGAGGGAGTGTGACTTGGTATTGGAGGAGGAAAGGGTTATATAAGAAAGAGTAGGGTAGGGAAGGAGGAGGTGATGAGAAAGGGAGGAAGGCGGCGATAGGAGTTGGGGACTAAGGAGAGGTTCATGGTTCAGAAGTTGGTGGAAAGGGTTAAAACAGAGATGATGGAAATTTTCATCTAAAATTGAAGTGCAGCATCTGAAATAGATGCTATTTATCGGCAACTTGTTAGGCGAAGAGTGCTGAGTAACACTTTCTTCGACGCAAATTCATTACGTAGCCGATGATTAATCCATCAAGTTCAATATCCAATACCTTAGATGTTTCGTAAACTGGAGCCTGAGCTTCTAATTCGCGTTTCTCACGGCTATATCGATGATGGATATTACTTAAGAAAATTAAAACGGCTTCTTTCCAACTCACTAGAGCATTGGTTCGTAACCTTGTGCCCAGGAGCACTGAGGTGCTCCTTAGCAGTCTTACCGCGCATTTCTACGATGCTAAAAATCGTTTTTCCTAGCGCCATTAATTTTATCTGTTTGCGTGGTTTCTTTCTAAACGTACGAAAGGACATTTTAAATCACTTTGGCGTTAATTTGATTTTATTTATGATCATTCCTACTATTAAAAATGTATTATGGTGCTCGCTGGGTGCTCTTGAATGTAACTTAGTGCTCGTCACATTGAAAAGGTTGCGGAACCACTAGAGTTAGTATTAATATTATCTCTCGATGATAGACTGACTCCTATAACTGTTAAAGCCGTTGTAAAAACAATATCCTAGAAAAAACATGAAAAATTAAATTTTATCTAGTCGTTATAAACCTTGTGTCAGCCTTATAATTTCCGTTTCGGACCGTCGTGATGGTCAGTTTGCAACAGCATCAGGAAAAATTGAGCATTTTCGATTTTTCCTGTACTTAGTCTCAAGCAAACAAGAATTTATTCACTTGAGATAAGTAATTTTTAATCTTTTGATTTTTAAGTGCTTGTTCTTAAACAATGAATCTTGTCTTTCTGTATAGTTAGATATATTTAGAATAAAAAGTATTAATGAATTACTCAATGTGTTATTGTTATAAATTTCAGGTTAATAACTTTCTTCTACAAGCCATTCTATTCTCTTTGCTATGCGAAAAATAATAACAGGTGATCAGTTATACTAATTATAAATTACAATGACCAGCTGTAAGATTATTCCGGCGTCAAAACTGAAACTTTGTCATACTGATATTTAATGCTGTTCGAAAGACACGTCTACGTTTGTAAAATGCTTCTAACTGATTACAAAGATTATAAATACGAATTCATTGTTTTTTCTGCTGGAAGCCATTGCTTTTGATCATATTTTCATTTTATCTCCGTATTGTAGCAACATAAGACCTATTTAAAGTTTATTCTAAATGAGTAATTTTCTTAAAATCATAGAAGTTGTTAATATTTGCCTTTAGACCGACAATAAATAATAAGTTTTCACTTACGTTTTGGGTAAATTTATCTTGAGAGCAAAAAGAGAAAGTTTCCATTCATTCAAAGGCAATAATAAAACAATACACCTGCACAAATTATTCTTTTCGAATTCGGAATTTCTCAAATTTCAAAATTAAACAAAATTCCTCTTTCTATATCTATTTGTAAAAGAAATTTAAGGGAGCATTTTGTTAGCAAGTATTGAATCGTGTTTAAGAGGCAACTATGTCGAAAATATCATTGGTTTACCCAAGATTATGAGAAGAACTGATAAATACTAAAAACGTACTCGACCACGGAATTTTGGAAAATAAATATCATGGCAAGATTTCAAGCAAAAAGAAAATGTTCTCCACTCAGAATCCAATTCATATGCTAAACTTTAATCTAAAAATGAATTTAATATATATATGCGATTGAATTATAATTTTTGTAAAAATGAACTTAATAATGGGATTTTATAAACTAATTCCTTAGTGATTATTATCAATAAATGATCATAATGCTATTAAGACCAAAAAACTTTTCCCATTCAATATCAACTTAAACATTCTTCGATATATTATCTGAAGGATAATTAGAAATGAAAATGTGAAACTTTCAGGAACATATTTACAAAATTTTCCGTCCTACATAATGGTAATCAGGACTGAACCCATTTTCTTCGGAATTATTGTGGTAAAGATTCCGGCTCTTCGGCCCAATTTTGGTTTGTCCTCCTCCCCTCTTAGTGTTTACATTGATACGTCATTAAATATAATACAGAGGAGTTTTCTTCCACCAGTGTTTTTATTCCGACTGAAAAGGAAAATTCATCACCATGGGTTTCTATAATCATGAAATAATAATAATAAATGAAACACTTCCTGCTTTGCCATACGCTGATTAGCTAATTCACTCCATACAAAAAGCCCGCGGGGAGGTCCCTCCATTCACCAGTGCTACCACCTGCATTTCCCTAGAAGTCTAACAAGAGAGTCGTCTTCTCAGCGCCGTCGAGTCTTCTACCAGCTGCAACTGAACCTCACCGCGTCATCGTGGATTTCTTCTCGTCCTTTTTTTACGACACCGTATATCGCGTATAGTTTGCGAGGCATCTTGCCATATCGAGTTTTGTTGGCCGCACAATGCTCACTTGTGCGATTTCTCTTTGTCTTATGTCACACCCGCTCCGAGACTCCCATAGCTACCGAACGTGCAGACCGGGAGAGGGTCGGGTGTGAGGTGAGAGAGAGGGAGAGCGAAAGGTGAGGGGAACAGGCAAGTCTAGAGGGAGAGGGAGTGGATGAGAGGTGGGAAAAAGGAGAGGGAGAGGAAGGGAATGAAGGAGTAGAATAATAATGGCCATATTTTGGGAAGGGAAACCTCCGTGAGTCGGAGACATTCTCGGAGGCACGCTCACAAAAAGGCGAGGACTGATGGTGGATTGGTATAACTCCGGCACGTGATGCCTCTTCCCCCCCCTACTTCTCCCCCCCTCTTCCACTCCCTCCCTCTCACCCCTTCCTGGTTGACTTTTCCTCCCCAGCGCCCTCTACGTGCCTCTCCTGTGAATCACTAAAGGCCATCGGGTACCGGCGCCGACATCACCCGGAGTGTGGGTAAGAAATCGAGATGCAGCCTTTCCCTTACTCTCTTTCAAAACCCGGTGCCGCCGAGATGGTAGAGGGAGGGGGGATGTAGGTGGGGGAGTGAGAGGGAGGGAGGACGGAGGGAAGGGCGCAACCGGCTCGGGGAAGGGCGAGAGAATTTATCATAAACACCTTTGAAACTTCCTCGGCTTTTCTTTTGGTGGAGGTCAAAAAAATATATATTCGATCATTATTTCGGGCAGTGAGTTAACGGTCGGAAAGTGTAATGAAAGGGATAGTTTTTTGAATGGAAAGGGGTGGCTCTGCCTAATAGGCGAGTTGAAAAACGACAAGAAGAAATATTGGAGCCCTGGCCGTGAGTCGTGATAGTCGAAAAGTATATCCTGTTCGGGAAACTTTGAAAAGGATTATAAGAGCTGACATTGAGTTCGATTCCACCTTAAATTATTTTTTTATCACTTATCCTCTGAATTCTTGACTTGAGAATAATTGTGGCTGGAAAAATATTTACCTCCTAAATTATACAAAAGCCAAGGAGAAGCGCTTTAATTTTTTTTTCGATCCCCATGGTTAATAGTCAACGAGCAAAATTTTTATTTGTGAGAGAATCTGTTGGTTGCTGAATAATTCATTGTTCAATAAAAGAAGATAAACTCCGCGGAAGAACGCGATATTTCGGGGAATAAAATATCCAAACCTTCGTTTCATCCATCAAACATTTTTGGAAGGAAAAATTTGGCTGAGGAGTAAAGAGTTAATTCTACTCTCATCCTTCCTTTTTTCGTTAATTTAATTTATCGTAGAAAACGTCGGCATTACGGTGGTACCCCCTTTTAAATGGTTCCTAATTATGTACTAAAGTATTCATGCTATTAGGGAAGTCATCGTTTTATAAATTATATACTTAACACTATCTGAGGAAGAAAAAGTCGAAACCAGAAAATCTAGATCTCGAGAAATCGATTTTCCTCTCACGATAAATTATGTAATCGATTAAACAGAAATTATCACTTGTCTAATACTATCGGCCTAAAAAATTTAGAAGCACGCGCGCCATTTCTCTATGGATCAAATGATTCACGTTCCTGTATTACCGCAAAATACGTTTTAAGCTATTCGACTAATGGCGACATTGGGAGGCAAACTTGTTTATAGCGACAAAAGGGTCGCAGGATAAGAGGATTAATTGCTTTAAAAAATTACATCGGTACCATAGCAACAAATCTAATGACTAAACCCTTTTACGAATATGGAGGTTACCTGGGTAAATTAATATTTACAAGTCATAAATCGAGTTCGTTAATGAACTAATGAATATTTTTTGTAATATCTTGAAAAAATACATAATGATCATTAAAAATATGACGACAAAAACTAATTTAAACCAGAAATAGCTTTCAAATCCTATTATTTTGGTGCGACTGACACAACGTGATCTGTAGCCCAAAATATTGACTTTAAATACATTAATTAAATATGAGTAAATCAGAAAAATAGATTATCGTAAATCATTCGTGCAAGCGAATTAAAAGCGATTAAAATAGAAAATAATATCCTTCGAAGAATTTCTTTCGGATGTTAATTGAACGTATGAACCAAGAGTGCGGCAGAAGCCCTCAGTCAATAGAGCAGAGAGAATTGCTGACAAAGGACAATGGACAAGAGAGCTACGTATTTTTAGGAAAAGAATTAAACTAGAACACAAAGCAAATCAACTGACCTAATTTATTCTCCAAAGACAAGAGGGTTTCCATCAAAATGCAGAGTGGAACAATAGAATTTGCTCGTGAAGGCGCAGATGTGATGTGCATGTGGATGGAAACGTGCATCCGTGACGTGTTGCTAAAAGCTAAATAAAAATATTTACGAATTTTGGGAATAATTACCTCCTGCGTCGTGGAAAAGTGCGTAAGTTATTTTGGATATGATTAAATCCATCTCTCCGAGTCGAGTAGTTGTTGCGTTGCTTAGTAATAGAATATTTACTTTAAAATTATCGGAAGGTTACAATTGCTGAAAGCGTAAACCACAATATGTACAATAAGTTTTAAAACTTTACAAAGACATGTGACTAAAATATGTACACGGAGTACTAGAAAATTAGTGAAAATTATTCTAATCATCTCGGGATAAAATCGCTATTAAATTATATATTTTAACAATTGCATAAAAGAGATGCCACACATCGACTACGATGCATATCTAGAATGTTAATTTTGCCCTGATCGCTTTAAGAAAAAAAACGTGAATGAAAATTACCTCCTTTTGTTCACTAGAAAAGTACGAAGTTCGTCTTATGGCTGAAAATCAAGAATAAGGACTTAAAAATAAAGAAAGAAAAAGTACCACTCAATTTTGTATTTTTCTTTAATTTTTTACTTCCTAGTGAGATTATGGATACGTTCATGGTTTGTCGTTATGAATTCAAAGAACTGATTAGGGAAAATATGTAACTTGGCGAAATCATTTTTGGCCAGCGAAACCTTTTTTAGGTGGGGCTTTATATATAGTAACCGATAAAATTAACCTCGCGTTATCGCAACAAGTTTGCATTCTGGGCAACTTTTATGGGCCCAATCTCAGAGCTTGATTGTGTTGTAGAAACGTAAATCTCAAATAATCATTGCGGTAAAAACTTAATACCATTTGTTTGGCTTATGTTGCTATAATGAAAATGATCTATCGTACTGGTTATGACGGTTTTGACTGATTAACGTTTTGTATCAATTTCTATATTTTACACTGATTCATGAATATTTTCATTTATAATAGGATGATGCGCTTGGAGGCTGTCACTGATCGCAAAAATTTTGACACCTCGATTTCTGTCCTACTGTTGTCGTAAGTATTAAATTAGTTTAAAACGCACATGACGGCGGATAAAGCTAGTTGTAAGTGGGAAATTTAAAACAAATCTTTATTGTTATACGCTTTTTAACTTAGAATATGAAAACTTTTGCAGAGCTGCTTTAAAATTACAGAGAAACTATTGAAGGAAATCCGTGTCTTTTGTCATTTGTTCCAAATATACAGTACAAGGAAAATACTGATTTTTGTAGTTTTAAATGCATTATCTATGGTCTACAATAAGCGTTGAAAACTAAACGTGTCTAAAAGTGGGATTAAACTTTTGATTTCCTATCCAACGATAATAATATTTCTTCACTACAAATTAATGAAAATGAAAGTTAGTTAAAAATTCATGAAAACACATTATTCGTGACCTGCTATAAAAGATGTTACGTTATTAGTTTTTGTGAATTCTTGAAAATAGTTTTAATTATAATACACTCTTTTAAATGGAGTGCTTCCAATTCCATACTTGATAGCAATTTTGATTATTTACGCTTGTAAATTTGTTAACATTTCACAAAGCACAATAATCTCCTCGTTTATTATTACATAATTTTACAAGCACAAGCCAAAGTGCCGGAATATCTTAATGGACAATTCTTTTACTGCCACTTTTAAACGTTTCGTAAACAACCATGTGAAGATATTTGCTTGGTCGATTTTATAACAAGAATTAAAAAACCGGTTGCTCATCTTTTGCGCGACAGAATTTCAGAGAAGTAGCTTCTTAACAAAAAATACTGGTGAGGATATGTGACGTTATAATTTATTGAGACAGGCAGGAGATAAAAATAAATGTTAAGAAACTTTGTTTTAGGGGGACGTCTCCTGTGTCCGCAGGAGAAATAAAAATAAAGCATTATGAGTCAAAAGTGAAAGGAATAGGGGATGGAATGAGAACGAAAGTTGAGAATGTAGCAAAGTGCTCCAATATGGGAAACATTTTTTTACTACAAACGAAATATTATTTTATCCCAAAGGCTTCATAAAAGAGCTAGAAACTACTTCGGGCGATGTTTCTAAATTCGGCGTGCTTTTATAGGATAAATTTTTACACCGCGTAAAATGTTAACAAAAATGGAATGTAGTCACGTTCGTAAACCTAGATGGAGGCACGTGCTCCGCGTTATAAGACAATTCTCTTGAGATTCACTATTATGAGAAAAAGGCATATGTTTAGTAGTAGGGAACGTTTACTGCTGTCCTGGTGAGTCTGAGCACAGAATGCATCACTCGCTTTTCTCCCACCTTATATCCTGAAAGCTGTCTTATAGAAAAAATGCATCCAATGTCATTTGCCTTCGCTTCGACGCATTCAAACTATTCCTGGTAGATACCGTATCTTTTTATCAAAGGTCAAAAACTTCTTTTAAATTTAAAACAATTATGATTATAGTTATGAAAATGGAATATACATCCTTTGGGGCATCCAAACTATAAATCTCCATATATTACTGATATGGCCTTAGTGACAACTACGGCTAGCGAGTGAAACGACAGCAAAACGCGAGTACGAAACCCAAAATAAATGTATCGAAAAGAAATTTAAATGCATTTTTCCACAGTAACAGGTATTCAAAAGTAGATTACAAATCGCGGCAAGTGGTGTAAAGAAACGTATTACGAACTTTGTAAGCGTGTAACAAAGAAAGACACAAAAAAGACGTAAGCAACTTAATGGAGGAGAGGGTAACGCAAGTGTCTCTTTAGAATAGCTCTCGGTAATTTAGAAAGCCGGAGGAATAAAAATAGATTATTGAGGAACACGTTTAAGATAAAAGGTAAAGTTCGAAGGGGAGTAAAAGATTCGAACGTAAAATGGATAGAGTGATAACAGTGAGACAACAACAGAATAATGGAGGGATGAAAAGGATGGGACGTTAAAAGGGAAGAAGAGGAAATGCGACGGGAACGAGGAAGATGGGTTGTGTACCGATAGGCAGTCGGGAGCGCGGCATGTAATTAATTAGGAGTTGAACTTCATTAAAATGTTTAATCTTGCGAATAACCTTAATTTTCGAGATCTAGCGTCTAAAATCGTTAAAGTTTACGCCAAATAATGTGCTTGAGAAGGCATACAAGGCAATGAGGCTTCTCCCTCTGCTCCTGGCGATAATTAGCGAGGCACCATTTGCCCCCTCCCTATTGCATTATCCGTCGCAGGAGACGCAAATTGAATCCAGTTTGCGTACATCCAGACTCCTAGGGAGTTCCATGGGTATTGACGAAAGAGCGGAGCGCTCAATCCCTGTGACTACGATAGTGACAACACACGACGACGACTGAGTTAATCACGCTAATTGTCACATCAAATAGGAGCAAAAAGAAAGCAGTCCAGGCCGCGGGAGCGGATGAGCCGCACAAAGGAACTACAAGTCGGGACACGCCGCAAAACCGCACCGAGTTTTGCGTTCGGAACGCACTCGATAATGCAATTCTAGCGTACCACTAAAAATAATCCTCGCGTTTGTGATGCGAGTTCATCGCGCGTTCCGTTAAGGGGCACCCGAGATAATTTTCCCCAATTAATCGCCCGAATGCGGCGTTAAATAAAAAATTACCGTGTATTTGAGGATGAGTGATTACCAGTCTGCAGACTATCTTCAGCAGAATTTTGAGGATAATGGAATCCTGATTTCCTGAAATGATCACATGCCGGTCACGTGAGAAGACCAAGTGGCATCTAAGCGAGGAGTGACGGAAGGAAAACGAACGACGGAATAAGACACAAGCGGTCAAAAAAATGAATTTCAAAATATACCTAGTGGAAACTCTGTGCGAGTTTGTAATCATAAAACATTTCTCACTGAGAATTGCGCTTGAATGCAAATAGAGTGGAGAAGTAACTTTTCAAAATGGGAGTTATTCGTGCCATGATTTTGTATTATGAGAATCTCTAGTGTAACTATTGTTCGATTGTTTTCTATAGGTCATTACTTATAATTAGGCTTGGTAGGATTTGGTGTTTATTTTATTTAATAGGCGATTAAAATTGACGTTTATTTTTCCGAGAGATTTTCAACGTATATCGACGCTTAAAATTATTACTTAAATATAGGGCAGGCAATTTTTGACCTTTCAATTCTATGATTTAAATTTACTTTTTACATCGAAATTCTACGGGAAATTTACGTTTATTTTACAATACTCTGATTATTTATTTAAATTTTTATATGAAGTTAAATATTTATGTACACATTAATCGAACTAATATATCATGTTATTCATAAATTTTATTTTATTCATGCACATTTACACTCTTATTCATTTTTAAATGTTAATATTAAAGAAAACACCCAATAACAAATTGAGATTTACCTATTTAAATTGTATAACGAAAACTAGAAAACGATTAATTTATGAAATCCGAACAATATGATGTTGCTTTTGCCGAGAAACATTCTTAAAAAATAATTTGCGAGTTCAGCTTAAAGGCTTTTAGACATTCGTTGATGCCAATTAAGGACTAATAAAGGAAAAAACATTAATGATGTAATTATCGCAATAAAATTTTACCCCTCAAAAAAGAACTACCTAATACTTTACTTCGTATCATTTGATATATTTCATTACTGTACTAAATATTCTCTTTGCTTAACATAAAATATATAGAGAGAATAATTATACTTAATTATTCAGCGTTCGATCGATCTTACCTCAAATCCTGATTAAAATGTGTTTTCCAATCGGCAAAATACTTTATAAATATATATAAATAGCAAATAAATATTAATCCTTAATCCCTCTTCAATTTCAAGTATTGATTGCTAATTTATCTGTACTTTTTAAAAACAATTATCTATCAATTGAAATTTACTAACCCGTAGCAAAGGACGAAGGAGCCAAAAGCAAGAGAGCGGAATGATCTTTCCTTGATAAAAATGTGTTTTTCCAATCGGCAAAATATTTTACAACAAATAGCGAACAAATATTAATATTTAATCCCTCTTCAATTTTTATTATCGATTTATAATTTATGCGCGCCTTTTTCAAACCTTTATATATAAATTGAAATTTACTAAACTGCAGCAAAAGACGAAGCAGCCAAAAGCACGACAGAGGAACGATCCTTCCTGGATAACTTGAAGAAAAAGACTGCCAAAAGATTGGGTTGTGCATAGGGAGAACGGATGAAAGTGCATGCAATAAGGTCATCTATAGGAAAACCCCTAGAAAGGATCGAGAAACATTTGATTCCGGAATACACTCCACGGGGTGGATGAGTGGAATGGGTAGAAAACGACTACGACCACCGAAATTTCTTTCTTCCGAATCTTGTTTAACAGGGGTCGAGGCATTCTCAGCCGAGCATACCCATGGCCTTGTCTCTATAGAAAGGCAAGTGGAATATCCCATCATTTGGTCGGCAAATATAATCTCAAAAACCTCAAAAGGTCTAAGAAACACGTGTTCTCAAAACATCCTAGGGCCCCGCGGTTACCTGCATGCAGGGGCGGACTGGCCCGGTGGACCGTCGTGCGAATGGGCCGAAATATCTGCCATGGTGTTCTTTTAAACTCAAGCGTCAATTTTATTCAGAAAATACGATCGTAATTTAAAATGTCTTTCTCAAACGTACACGGAAAATGCGGCGAAATACATATACGAAAATGAGAACCTTGGTAGAAAGAAATATAGAGTTTAATCGGGAGGTATTTGTTTGTTTTGTAGATTTTGAGAAAGCATTTGACAGAGTTTTGTGGCCAAAATTAATGGAAATACTCGAGAAAATAGGAGTATACTGGAGGGACAGGCGTATACCGCGGTTGTATATTCTGGTTTTTCTGATGCCAAAAGTTGAACAACAACAGATGAAATCAATTATGTATTTATTTATTTATTTAAAAAACATTGCAATTTGGCGGCCAGGTGGCAAGAAAAACAATATATAATTCTATAATTCCAATTTTACAAATAAAGTGCTCATAAATTATATTAAAAAAATTAAAATATATTAAAAAATATTTAAAAATATACAATTTCAAACTAATTACAATCAGTGCCTAGAGTGCGGATTTTCGTGGGTTCATGAAAAAGGCCTCGGCTACCGTAGCGGTCACGGGGCCCACGAAGTCCCCACCGTACTTCACCCTTCCAAGCAATCCCCTACTTTTCCTGCACTTAGGCACAGTTACATAGATATTGATGTTACTAATATTCCTCCTCACAGTTCGTCTTATTTTTACCATGCATATATGAACTAACTCTACGTTTAAAATGTTTCGCGTCCTTAGGTAAGGGCTTGAAGAGCACTTCAGGTAACTTGTTCCACTCGCTGATTCCCCTGTTTAGAAACGAATACTTTGCTGTATTTGTCTTCTGCGGCCTAAGTTTAATTTTAAATTCATGGCTATTTTTCCCTAAAAAATTCGGCACCTGCATTCTACTTCTTAAGTCTTCCCATGCTTCATTATTGCTGCATGCCTGGTACAGTCCCCCTAATCTGTTAATTTGTCTCCTATTTTCTAATGATTCCCAATCCAGAATTTTCAACATTTATGTGACGCTGTCTTCCTTTTTAAACCTACCTAGCACATATCTCGCAGCTTTCCTCTGGACTTTCTCTATTTTCCTTTTTTGACCTATCCCATACATTCGTCGCGTATTCTAATATTGGTCTGACTATAGTTTTGTACGCGTTTTCCTTCGCAGCCCAACTACTTCCTTTAAGATTACGCATAACATAATGTAGTTTTTTATATGCTTTTCCTATAATACTGTCAATATGCCTATCCCATCCTAGATCTTTTGCTACGTGGACGCCTAAATACTTGCAGCAATCATATTTTGGTACCATTTCGCCGTGTAGGTTGTATCTGCGCTCACTTATTAGTCTTTTGTTCGAGAACGTAACGTGTTTGCTTTTGTTAATATTTACGCTCATTTTGTTTATCCTAATCCAAGCTTCTATCTTTTCGATATCCTCTTGTAAAATTTCCCGGTCTTCCTCACTTTTTATTTGCCTATATATAATGCAGTCATCCGCAAATAGACGAATCCTTGAATTAATGTCATTCGGAAGGTCGTTGTACCTGTACGAAATTATATATTTAATCTAGCCATTTTACAGCGTCCAACTCACGTTCAACGATGCACCAAGCGAAATTATGGCGTCCGTAGTAGTTGTAAACGTATAATAACATTTGTGGCGCTACTAGAGCGCTCGCTGCAAGAAAAGTGCCTGACTCTACGCGACTGTATATTGTAGACTGTGGTGATGTCCAATCCCCCATTATTCAGACTTGTGCTGCGCACTATTGTGAAACTGCATATCGGCCGTTCAGCTATTCAGCGTTCATTTGATTACTTTGTGAGTAACTAGATGTATTTGTGGCAGCTAAATAGTAGTAATAACTATTTTTATATGCTAGTGTTATAGTGTGTTATACATTATACAGTGTTATTATTTAATAATATAGGTACCCATAAATATGTCAAAAAGGAAAGTGCAAGGCGGTTGGGAGAAGTTAAAAAAGAAAAAAACAAAGGATGCAAAAGCCTAATCACAAAAATATAAGAAACTAACAGATATATTTTCACAGATCACTTCACAATCACATGATACTTCAATTGCGAATGTGATCATCCAGTCCTCCCTGTCGCCGTCATCGTCACCGAACGCAAGTGTTGATACAGACGTCGTGGGTTCCTCGCAGTTTGAAGAAACGCAATCATTTGACTCTAAAAATATATCTGCACCACAAAATTGTGTCAACATCATCAGCATCAATGATAAGTAGGAATGTAGAGTATACTCCCGATATTAATCAGGCCATTCCAGCAACTTCACAATGTCCTGATATTTCCGTGTACAAACCCAAAGAGTTGTTAAATTTAGAATCATTTGCTGGTAAACACAATGATTTTGTTTCTGTCGCATTCTCGTCCTCATCCTCAGATGAACGTGAAGATAATGAATGCGGAAGCCCAAAACAAGAAAATCTAAATTATTTTTCCAAGTTTCATCCAAAACAACCCAATTTTAATGGGAAATTAAATTACGAAAAAAATCACTTTCGATAAGATGGTGTACGTCGGCATTGGTTAACATATAACACTGAAATGGAAAAATTATTTTGTTCTTTTTGTCTCGCATTTTGCGACGATTCGTATAATTCTGTATTTATTACTGGATTCGATGTAAATCACACTGAACACGTATACCAGCGAATCGCAGAACATGAAATGTGTGCAGCTCATGCAAACTCTACTGAAGCGTATATTTTACAAACTAATCAAAGAGATATGTTGAGTTTATTTACAAGAATGCAAACCGAAAAGTCGCAACGAAATCGTCAAATTATGCTGAGGATAATTGAAAGGATAAAACAGATCGGGAAGCGAGGGCTCAAATATAGAGGAAGTGCAAATGACGCAGCGTATACATTACTCAACGAATATCGATTACGGTAACTTCTTGGAGTTACTTTTACTCATTAATAAATTTGATCCGATATTGAACTTGCATATTGACGACGTAGCACAGAAAAGCAAACAACACCATGACAGAAATAAGAATACAAAGGGGCGAGGAAATCTGCAGACATTGCTGTCCAAAACTACTGCAAATGCACTTATTGATCCCATCACAGTCATCTTAAAGAAAATGCTGGGTGATGAAATAAGAGAAGCAGAAATGTTCAACATACAAATAGATACAGCGCAGGACATTAACGTTCATGATCAATATTCGGTTGTTGGCTGATACGTGACAAATAGTACTATCCACGAACTTTTAGTGGCGGTAGTCAACTGTACATCAACAACTGGAAATGCATTGTGCAATTTAGTTTGCAATCTTTTAAAAAATCTAAATATCGATGTAAAAAATGTATTGATAACTCTACTGATGGAGCCTCCAATATGCAAGGTGAATACAGTGGTTTGTCTGCGTGGCTTGACAACGAGGCACCAGGCCAAATGCATGTATCGTGCTATGCACATGTTTTGAACTTAATTATACGTGAAATATAACAGACAACAGTAGAAACTATTTCTCTTTTTGAAATTATTAACACCTGTGCAGTTTTTCTTAGAGAATCATACCTACGCACGAATGTGTGGCGCGAATTTAGTAAATTGAAGTACATTTCTGTTCTCGGAGAAATCGCCGGTGGGCGAAAGACAGAGCTTTAACTAAATTTTTGGCCATTTTAACACTACAGATGTTGCATTTTAATGCAATATTTTACAAACATTTTATGAAATTTCAGAATCCGATAAATTTAACAAAGATGCGCGTCACAAAGCCAAAACTAGTTTGGATTCTCTCCCCCGTTTTGAAACAATCGTAACTGCTAAACTATTTTTGCAGATTTTTGGGCACACATCTCCATTATTGAAATATTTGCAGTCGAATTCAATACACATTATTAAAGCGTATCAGATGATTCAAAGTACATCTTTGGAATTATTAGAAATTTCAAGACATTTTGAACAAGTCCTTGTTGCAGCATGGCAAATGAAGTCTTAGAAATCAGAAACATCGTTATGTTTGTTGAAACAGATTTTAAAGATAAACGGACTAGAATTTAAAAAAATTCCTGGAGAAATTGGTTCCAATAACATACAGCGAAATCATAAAGAAACTTATCGTATCAATGTCTATAATATAACAATGGATAGAGTACTTCATTGTTTTAATGAAAGGTATTTAAAACACCGTAATCTTTACGAAGAATTTTCATATTCGGATCCAAAGAATTTTGAAAATATTCAAAATCGTCTCCCCTAAAATTCCCTTCTAAATCTAAGCGAGTTATTAAAAAAATTTAGCAACGATATCACAAAAGAAATATTGCAAGCAGAGCTGATGGATTTTACAAGAAAATGGAGCAAATTCAGTTCAACTCTTACTAAAGATGTAGTGTATGGAAATATTGACATTGACAATGATGATGACTGCGATGAAACTGTTACTGCAATTGAAAATTGTAAACCCTGCAAAAACTACATTTCATGCTGTTTTCAGGTTTTAACTAAATTTAATTTACACACATTGGCATACAGGCACATTTTTTTAGCCCATAAATATGTATTAACCATATCTTCAACCCAATTATCCTGTGAGAGGTCTTATTTAAAAATAATGTATAAATATTTATTATATATATATATATATATATATATATATATATATATATATATATATATATATATCATGTTAATGTCATGTGAAAAAGACTTAATAAAATAAATAATGAGGATTTTATTAATTAATTAGCGTGAAAACGCAATTAAAAAATATTTTATAATATAAAATAGTGGGTTTGTGGGCCGTTCTCAAATAATTTCCCGGGCCTATTTTGGTTGCCAGTCCGCCCCTGCCTGCATGTCTAGAGTAGAAGCGTGAACTTTTCAAAAAGACGCATATTTGAGTGTAAGAAAATACCCTTCCTTCAGTCCCACTGTTAATGTAAGCCAAGAAAAGAAACGAAGTCGTAGGTAGAAAATAATACTGCGAAAAAAGTAAACAGAAACAACTTATATATTATAATTCAGAGTAGATTTTTGGACGTATAATTTCTTGTTGGAAAATCGACGTTTATCGACGACTATTCATTTTCGTCGATTTTGAAATTTAAAAAAATCGACGTTTATCGACATTCTCCGATTTAAATCGAATCCTACCAAGCCTACTTATATCTAGTACATCTATTTTTCCTAAAACATTAATATGTGAATATTACGCGTTTACTTTGTTTCATAGTTTTTCCGTTCGCATGATATTTTTTATTTTCTTAGTGGCAGTTTGAGGAATTCGTGAAAACATTACCATCAATTTGTAAGTTCATATTTATTTCAAATTAAATGCTTTTTTATTAAAGCCGCAATTATTAAAACATGGATGAAACTGAACATACATTGGTTGTCGTCGATCGATCGTTTGAAAAATTACCCAATAACCTATATCAGTTTAATTTTATCTTATCGCGACATACTAGACTTTATCGCCCAACTATTTAATTGTAGTGATATAAAAAGCAGTTACAAGGTTGATTATCGAAAATACCATCAATATTGATTAATCGAGTCTATGTGATTACGGTAGAATATGGAAAACACTGTATTCCACGGAAATTTTATACGAGGGTGGTTCAAATGAAAACAGCAAAAGTCAAATTAAAAATAATTTATTGAAATCTAGGTTAAGGAACCTCTACTTTTCAACATTATCTCCTGCTCTTTCAATATACTTCCTTCACGAGACTAGTGCCTGGATTTCTCCCTAGTTGGAATTCTTTGTTTGCTTTCTGAGCCACTCATTCAGAGCCGTTAGAACCTCGTCTTCAGAGTGGAATTGCTTTCCACGTAATGCCTCTTGGATTGGTCCAATGCTATGATAGTCACTTGGAGAAAAATCAGGAGAATAAGCGGTGACTGCTAACATTACAAAATGCTGATATTTAATGACGTTGACAGTTCCCCAGGCTTTGTAAGGACGGCCGTTGCTGTGCTGTCAGGAAACCCCTTTTGAGATCTACCCTCGAGGTTTTGTCCAGATTACCGACTTCAGTTGGCTTTTAAGCATATTTCAGTACGAAGCACTGTTGATAGTTGTCTACTTCTACATGCATCTCTCCAAGATAATCCAATTTTAATATTAAATCACCCATCTTACAGACAGCGTTTCTCTGAGCATCTTAGGCTTCGGAGAGTTGGAACGACCTCACTCATTACTAGCTCGCTTACTTTTAAGCTGCAAGTTATGCACTCATGATTCACCTCAAGTTACTATATGGTCAAGGACAGGTGTTCCCAAACTTTTTGGTTGTTTTAATGCCACATAAATTTTGAACCTTCGATCTTCGACAGTATTTGATTTCGTGCATTTTAACTGCGTATTTTATAACAATTGCTATTGGTATCTAGGCAAAAATTTACTAAATGCGCCTATTAATATGTAGAAATATTTATAGTACTTGCAAAATTATTTACAATTTTGTTTAGGTGAATGTAAGAGGTTATCTTATGTAATAAAAGCCTAATGATGTCTGTTTTTTTGTCCAGAGTTTTTTTCCAACTTCCAGATAAGGTAGAAAACTTAAACTTGGCACACTGATTGCTTGGATGCTGAAGTTACCCCGAAAAATCTTAAAACCAAAAATTATGGGGAGAGGGGGTCATGGGGGGGGGGGGGGGAATGAAAATAGAAAATTTACCAAAACTCAGCATGTTTTGTATCATTTCACTCCGAATCCCTTCCAGGTTGTTAATAAAATAGTTATAATAATTTCCATACATTTGGGGGAAAGGGGATGAAATTATTTTATAAATGAAAATAAGTATTAAACCTTTTGTCGATTCAGAACTATTGGATTTCCACCAAATTCGTATGTAGGTCAGGGCTGGCGAGGAGGAATGCCTTTTTAGTCCAATTTGAATTTTCGGTGGGGGAGGGGGGGAGATTGTGGGGGGGAGGTTGTGGGGGGGAGTGGGGGATGAAAGTACAAAATTTACCAAAAATGAGCATTGAACTTTCGGGGACAAGTTAAAACCTGTTGAGATTTCCAAGTTTGCCAACACTTCAATCTTATGCCCGCAAAACGATGAAGCCTCCAAAATTAATGAGGAGGTTCTGAAAATTTTAGATGGGGAAATACGGGGACTCCATTGACTGCGACGATGAAGCAGAAAGATACAACTACCCAATAGAATTCTTAAACAGCCCTACATCTTCAGGTATGCCACCTCACAAATTAAACCTCAAAATCGGATGTATTATAATGCTCTTAAGAAATCTGAGTACTAAGCAGGCTCTGTGCAATGGTACACGGCTGGCAGTCACCAGATTATATGCTAATATTATACACGCCACAGTTCTCACCGGATCATCACAGGGAAATCCATGCTTCATTCCTAGAATCGACTTGGCACCGACAGACCCCGACATCCCTTTCATATTGAGACGGCGACAGTTTCCGGTCAAGTTTGCATTCTCGATGAGCATCAATAAATCACAAGGACAAACACTAGACAGGGTTGGGATATACCTGCCCAAGCCCGTTTTCAGTCATGGGCAGTTATATGTTGCTCTTTCCAGAGTAGGCGGAGAAACGGATGTGAAGGTTAAAGTTATCGATGGTTCAAATTAGGGAGTATTGTTCAGTTCAAGTCCAAAAATCTTTACAAAAAATATAGTTTATAGAGAAGTGTTGTAAAATTGTATTCCAAACCTCCACTTCCCTCCGAGTCAATCCGTATGATGATTTTCACTTCTCTTATTGCCGTCATATTTTCTCGGATAATGATACAGGTAGCTTGAACACAAACCTTTTTTGTTTTACTCTGTAGAAGACCTTAGCTATTATCTCCCCTAAAACATGTTTCTTGCCAACATTATTAGCGCCTTCTACTGTTTTCCCGCTGTACCGCCTCCTACTGTTTCTTCAAATCATAGTAAAATTATAAAAGGGCCAACGAATTTTCCCCTAACGTTAAAAAAGGAAATCAGGTCGTTCAGTAAAGTTTAAGGCTATCACATATTAAGTAAAAAGTTATTTGGGTAAATAATTGCAGAATAGTTTGTCGAAACAAACAAAATCAAAATTTGATAACATTTGACATGTAGATTGTTTTGAGACCGGGGGACACGACTGTGCAGGGACTTGGAGAATTAAAAATGTCTTTTTTTGAGGGGGGGGGTTGCTGAATCTGACATTAATTTTTCCACAGAAGACAAACAAAAAAATAATTTGATGAACATCTCGGAAATTCTAAATTAAGACGAAAACAAAGACTCGATCTTACAACATACTTTGAATTATATAGGAGACAGCATTGGCTCATCTTTAATTTCTCCTGTCGGAGACAGGCTTATCCCCTAGTAGGATATAACGAACTAAAAATGTTTTTAATCGTTTTAGTCACAACAAATTTTGACAAGTATCATTGTGATGCCTTAGCTTGCATTAATCCGAGTAGAACAATGCGGGGTATGATGGTTTTCAGACGTGGTCTCAGATCATTATTGGTACATAGTCTGCTTCTGTACTTCGTCTTTATAGCTGAAAACCCGTCTCACATAGATATGTAGTGGAAAATGGGAGCAGCATAAATATTACTTCATCAGCAAGATTAGGGTACTCAGTTGTAATATGAAGTTTAAACTCGGATAAACTTATTCCCAAAAATTTATCTTTGAGGGTCCTATTACATGATAGTTCAATGCGTTGCTGTTCCTTTTGCCCAAAGACAAATTTGTGACATCAGTTTCAAATGGGTTTCGTCTCCACTCAAACTTCTCAGTTTTTTAAACAGAAAAGTAGTGAACAAATCTTCTATGTAGTGAATCCAAATTACTAATGATTATTTGCTTAATGCTATCTTTAATCTCATCTTCTTTATTTTAAAGAGAAACAGGAAATTTTGTCAAACATGAATAATTTTCAATAGTCACTGCTGAACTTGAACTAGCCATAACTCTATTTTCTAACGAAAGCCGATACTTTTTATACATAATTAACGATGTATTTGTCTTTACCTTGCAGACTTAAGTTCATCTGATTAAGATAGCCAAACAGGTCAGCGAGGTATATTAACCTTGCTAGCCAATCTATATTGACCGGATGATTAGCAAGTCCATACTTCTTGTCCAAAAGAAATGCATGCACATCTTTTCTTGACTCATGGGTCTATGTAACACAAGTCATATTGACAGCCAACGAATTTTTGTGTGAAATAATAAATGTACATGCTCTGAATCCATCTCAGAACATATGATTTCAAACACGCGCGATTCAAGTGAACTGTATTTGATAAATTTTACAATTTTCACTGCAATGGTAATACCTCACTTAGCTCATTGGGTGCAAATGCTTCACGTCGTATGAAGCAGTGATAAGATACAGCATTGAGAGCTACATTTTTTACGCATTGTACTAACCCTGACTGTCGACCAGTCATTGCTGCTGATCCGTCCGTGGTGACACTAACACAGTTAAACCAGTACAAACCACTTTCAGTCACAAAGCTATCCAACACTCGGAAAATTTCTTCTTTTGTGGTGCAAGCAGGCAGCTCTTCACTCAGTAAAAATTATTCCTTAATAACCGCACTGAAAGAATTAACAAAACGTACATAAACCACAATTACTGAGCAATTTGCAATACCTGTTGACTCATTCAATTGTATTGCAAACTTCTTACTAGTTTTCAATATATTGATTAATTATTCATTCACATCGCCTGACAACTCAGAAATTCGATGAGTGATGCTATTATTCGAAAGAGGAATGGCATGTATCTTACTCACCATATTCTCTCCTAAGACTGCTTTTGCCATGTCTACAGTAGACGGCAAAATTAGTTCTTCAGCTATTGTGTGAGGTTTCTTAGCTTTCGCTATACGTAAAGCTATCTCAAAAGACACTTTCAGTGCAGCAGAATTTGCTGTATCTATTTGAACAAATATACGTTGCTCGTTACATTTGGTCACGTTTGCGCTGGAAAAACTCAATTGGTTTTGTTACGGTTTTACGAGGGGTGTTCAATGAATAAGTTTCGGGAGCCCCGTAAATCCACATGAGTTTATTTACAGAAATGAGAGCTACATTAAAAATTAGCGACATCCTTTCTCTATTTTTCTACATAATCCCCTTCCACATTCAGGCATTCTTCCCACCACCGGACCAACTTTTCGAATCCCTCTGCGAAGAAATCAGTGCCCTACGTACAAAGGAAATGGCGCACTGCTTCTTGAACCTCCGTGTTGTATCAAAAACGCTTACCTTCCAACTCCTTCAAGGCCGGGAACAAATGGAAGTCACTTGGAGCTCGGAGCTGTGGTCCAGTCTTTCTCAACCATGACGTCACTTTCCGGTAGGCCAGAACGTTAGAGATGATGGTGTGGGTTTGTGCCAATGGGCATTCCCATTGTTTCGGCTACCTCACACACTTTAACCCGCCCATTTTCTTGAATCATTTGGTTCATTTGCTCCACATTGGCATCTGCAACGGCAAGGCAGTAGAGGGACGGCCAGTTCGATGTTCATCGCACAGACTCGTTTGCCCTTCACTGAACTGATGACAACATCTCCGCACCTTTTGCTCCGACATCACGTCTTCTCCATTCACTTCCTCCAGCTTACTGTGGATGGCGCATCCCAAAAAGCCCCGTGCCCACTCATACCGGACGACAGCCCGCACTTCCTCTTTATATCACGTCTCCAACACACGAACGTTTGCCATCATGTAGCGGTCCCGCTCGGTGCTGCATGCTGCCGGTTAAGCGGCCGCTGTGCATGACCAACAGCTGGCAGTACCACGATGGGTACCAGGAGTAATAGAGGAAGGATGTCGCTAATTTTTAATGTAGCTCTCATTTATGTAAATAAACTGTTGTGGATTTACGAGGCTCTCAAACTTATTTATTGAACACCCCTCGTATTATGCTTGGTTTTCTGGTGTAGCATCAACTTTGATTGCTTCATACTAGCATTAGCCAGCACTACTGAACAAAGTACACAGTTTGGTTTGAGCTCAACTTCTGGACCAATGCTATTAAAGCCAAACTTGGTAGAGGGGTGGTTAGCGTGTCTAACTCCAATAAAAAAGATCGCGGGTTCGAATCCTGCCGAGGGTATGGTCGTATGTTCTTGTCATACATCTATTATAAAGTAATTGGGAAAACCTGTTTGGGCTAAATAAATTAGAATTACTGCTGTGATAGGCTGAGCAAGGTGAATGTTCAGGAGGAGATGAGTGTTTCAAATACTTATCCATTCATAGTAGTCTATAAGGGTTAAGAAATTATTCAATATTAGCCAAAATGCCCGTTATTGCCAGGGTAAATTCAGTATTTTACGTACGTAAAATTGGAGAAATTAATCCACAAAGACGAACAATAAACAACTTAAGCAACGACAAAGAAAGAACGCAAAAGAGTCCTAAAGAACAAAAAATAATAATAAAAGAAGTAATACGCAAATAACTAATTGAAAAGATGAAGAGCAATAGAGAATAACCAATAAAAACAATAGCGAACAAGCACAACTTCAAGAGAGCCACGGATTGTAAAGGCACGCTGAATCACATCAACTTATAGTGTGCCTGCTACCCTCGGTTCTTCCCCAAGTCCCTGTGTATAGTTAGGTGGCCTCATCTCGCCGCATGAATTCAATTCGCACACATCCCCATCCCTCACCTCACTCTCTTCCTATCGCTTCTGAGACAAATGCGACTCTCTCATCGAAGGGAACAATCCCGTGCATGTGTTTTGAACAAAGAATTGCACATATTTTAGATGGATATTTAATGCATAAATAAAATACAGTTATGTCAGATTAACAATTTTAAAAATAAGAAAAAGTACTGTGATGGGGGCCAAACCCGGGAGTCCATATTTGTAAGTCGAACACGTAACCCACTACACTCAGGCAGCTAATTACTCGAGAGTTGCGTTCCTGAAAATCAAAGCGTTTAACGAAAACGCAAAAACGAAAATATTTTTCCAATTGAAAATAATGTAATGGGCGTTGTTTACGTTCCTGAGCAGATGCATTCTACTTATGTCTTTAAATTTAATTTAATGAGCGTTTAATCCCTCAAGCGTGTACGAGGCCATATGTCGTCCTTTGCAGCGTCCACTTCTACGATTTCTTAATTTTTTGTGCGTTGAATTTCTGCTATAAATCACAAATTTCTCGAAGCACCTCAAATCAGTGAACCTTCCTGCTTAAATATATTCTCCTCATCCAACTCAATGAATAATTTTGCGTTAATCATAGATAATTATAGTTTTGAGACTTTGATTCATAATATCCATACGGGGAATAAAATACCAGCTACGCACGCATGAATGTAATATAAATTTTAAAAATATTTTAGAATTTGTGAAAGAAACCGAACTGTTCTCAGAAAATTAATTGATAAATCATAATTTGGCGTGTGGATCATGTGAGGTGAGACCTACCTGACTCCTGACAAATTTTAAAAACTTCTATCGTAAAAATGATTTTATTTCTGTGTATTGTGTCAACGGAGTTTTCCCATAGCCACAGATATTTTTTATCATGGATGTAGTTTTGAGCAAAAAATTAGATTAAATCTTTAAAAATCATCGGTAATAAATGCATTACATATATGAAAGTCCTCCATGCGGACGATATACCCTTCAAGCGACGCGCACTGGCTAAAACTGATGTTGTACCCAAAAGTTATATCTGAAAAAGAGGCCATAAAATCAATAATTTAGTTTAATATGACCTCGTTGAAATAAATCCGTAAGTCAACACTTTCGAAGTTTGTGCTAAAATATAAGCATAGATCCAGAGAAAGTAATACTACTGATAGAATTTCGGTATAGTCATATCTTCTGATAAAATTCTGGTATAATAATGTCAATTACTTTGGATAAGGTTTTGTGAAACAGAAAAAACCGTAAAAAAGGCAATATATCGAAAAACGGGTTCTTTTCGCATATTGGCCTATATAACAGGACAGAAAATGATGAGAAGCGTGGGATATCCAAAACGTTTTTGTGCTTTATGGTTTTGTTCCACGTTTTTTCATTCCAATTTCATGAAACAAAGATTGAAAAGTTTAGTCAAATCTATGATGATAAAACTTTAAAAAATAAACAATTTAATCCGCATATTTGTTCAATATATCTCTTTTTCCTAACTCATGGTATTTATAGGTTTTAGATACAAAATTTTACATTTAATTCACTTAAGTTTTTTAGATACACGTGAATCCCTTTGATAACTGGCGATATAATAAATGTTTGTTTGAAAGTAAAGGAAAATAGAAGAAAATGGGAAATACACTTAGCTAAATTAAAATAAAAACGGAGTTGGAGGAGAATTTAGGCAGGTTGGTCTTACAAAGGTATAATATGGAGATTTATACAGCGAGCAATCTATTAATGAAGGTATAAAAGCGACCACAGAAAGAAAAAGGGCAACATATTAGTATGGAATCAATGGAGAGCAATTAGTGAAATATGTCCTGAGGCACACCATTCACTCAGTAAATTGAATTTTAACCCGGCTGTGTGGAATAGAGATATGCATCTACACATGTAATTTTGTAAACGAAAGCAGAGATGTCCATGAGACCACTAGAGCGAATCTATGGTAGAAGGACATTTTTGCATGAATTAGCCGAAATGAGTGATAATCCGATGCATGGGGATAAATACAGGAAACAGAAGATTAAATCAATAAGAATCAAGTATATTCTGAATAATGGTAGAATATTTCCTGTTTTTTATGTTTATATCAACGAACTTTACAAAATTTACAGTTTAATAGCCAATATAAAGATTTTAACAGTTTTCCAAACAACATGCCGCTTCACAACGGTTTGCCGCAGTTATTAGGTAAGCCGCGAAAAACGTCGTTAAATAAATAAACTAGCGATTTTGTTATATTGATTGGTCATCAGGATAAAAGTATTTCCTCTAATAAATGGATTATGATGCAGTATCGACAAATAAATGAGATATTCGCATGCATAAATTTACAACCTTGTTTCAAATGGGAGTGCCGCGAAATTGTTTATCTTTGCAAGGTTTCCGTCAGCGGTGGCCTTAGAATTCTTGGTGCCCCGGGCAAGAGAGTCATTTGGGGCTCCTTAAACTATATGCAAGTCGGGCGTTTCAAATTTAAATTTAACTTTGCCCTACTCATGAAGCTGCTATGAATGTATGTGAATTATTACTTCTTTTTACAGTAAAAACGACGTAGAATTTGAACCACTTCCTCGCAAATTTATCACATTATTTTGCAAAATTTGGAGGCCCTCTAATATGCGTGGTCACGGGCGGTCACCTCATTATCCCGTCCTTAAAGTCACCACCAGGTTTCGCACCTACAAGAGTGTTCAGTAATGTTAAGTAAATCGTGTAAACATATCGGAGAAATCATTTAAACAGAAAAAAATGTAGGCTAATTATAAATTCTCCCGTCAAGTTTCTTTTAAATCGCACTATATGTCGATTTTAAATGAAAAAATCTAAAACATTTCTAGGATATAATTTCATCAAAGCAGAAAAGCGGAGTCCATCCGCGTAAATTTGAGCATAGGATTACTCCGTCGGTTGAAGGTATAAGAGTTCGTTTTGAAAACTACATTTCGAAGGTAAGTGAAAACCTCTGCACGGTACGCACTCGGCAGACGACAGGTATCGATGAAAATACCTTTAGTAAGATTGTTTTCCAACTGATTTTACTGGCTCGAGAAAATAAAGGGTAACACGTACATCGGTTGAGTCTCCAACGAGTTCCGCTGAAAAATGAATATGCTCAACCGGAAAGAAAAGAGACGAAAAATAGGATTTCGGGCTCTTATGTCAAAAACAAATTAACGTAATTGAAAACGGAGCGAAATAATACTTTCTGGGATTAGAGCCGCGAGACTAATAGACGAAACGATGGAGAGGAAGATTTTTAAGGAAGAAAAAACTTGACATGTTGGTAAATATAGCAGATGAGGACGATACCAAGAAATAAAGCGGAAGACTAAGCGATAGGACACCTCAGCATATGGACCGGACAAAGGGCTCGCCGCAAGGCACAGAACCTTTGACGGAGACGATTAATTCTCATTTATTAGACATATTCCGGAATAGCGTTTGAACGAAACCCCCCCTCTCTCCCACTCACTCCATCTACTGTTCCGCCCCTTTTAATGGCAACTCCCTTTACCTCAAATTTGCCGACCTTTCATGAAAGTCGGACTTCTTCGTCCTACAGACCATCAACGGAAGGGGAGTGGTAGAGGGGGGAAGACGGAGATCAGGAAGAAATAAAGAAAGTAGGATAAAAAGAGGCGGAGATGATGGGCGTGCCATAAAGAGAGGAGTGAGAGGATTAGGAGGACGAGGAATGGAAAGGATAAGAAAGAGGAAATGGAGAAATAGTGCCGAGAGAGTGTGATGGAGAGGAAAACTGTGGTGAATGAAGTGAGAGGAGAGAAAAAGAGAAAAAAGAAGAATACTATCAATAAGTGGAAAAAGAAGAGAAAGAGGCAGGTCGATATAGAAGTAGAAATTGAAGTAGAAAGAAAAATGCTAATATGTAGAAAGAGAATAAAAAGTTATAAGTAGAAAAAGGTAGAGGGTGGAAAGAGAAGTAATAAAGGGTAGAGTAGAAATAGAAATAGAAGGAGACGCAGAAAAATTGTTAGAAATACAGAGGCAGTAAGTAGGAGATAGATAGATGGATAAAAATTTATTGCTCCTGGACAAAGTCTCATATAACATTATACATAGTGCGGTACATATTTAACATACAGTCACAAATCTCAGTATTGGATGGGGGGAAATAAACTAGGATTGATGTAACTCAAAAGGTAAAATTTGGCACAATTGTAGAGCATAAATGCGTATTAAAGTAAACACGTGAGTACATTACATGATGGTGGGGTTAATGAATAATAGCATGATAAATGGAAGAGGGGATGAGCATAGGAAGGGGACAGGGAGGAATAGGTAAGAGAGACAAAAGGACGTGAAAGGAAGAAATGAGTCGGAGTGTAGAAGATAGAAATGTAGATAGAGAGCAGAGCTCGGGGGGGGGGGTAAAAGGAGAGAGGGAAGAGGGGGGGAGGGAGACTATAGAAAGCGAGTGCGAGGGAGATGGAGAGGGAGAAAGATAGAGGGAGGGTGAAAGAGGGAGGGAAAGATGAGGCGGGCCGGAAAATGGGAAGTATGAAGGAGGGAGTGGAACAATATTGTTGGAGGCCGTAATAGAAGCGGAGGGGGAGAGTGAGAGAGAGAGGTAGAGTGGGAAGGATGAACCGAGCAAATAAAAATGAGAGAGAGGGAGGCTGTGGCTTAGAGAGGAAGAAATAACACAATAGAGAGGGAGGAAAGGGTTCAGGAGGAAAAATATGCAGGAAAGAGAGACAGAGAGAGAGAAAGAAGGGGGACACGAATGGGGGGGGGGGGTACCATATAGAACTTAACGTAGAGATGTATTTGCTCAAAGTGGAAGAAGGGATAGCGTGGAAGGTGATGCGTTCTCTATAGTAACATGCAAGAGGCAGGAGCGCGATAAAGAGTATGTTTGGCTAAAAGGGGGAGGAGAGAAATGATAAAAAGATGGAAGAGGCAGGAAATATTACGTCGGTTTGGGATAAAAAATATAGGGGGAGAGAAGGAAAGAGGTCGAGAAAACGAGAAAATAGAAGACATAGAGAGATGGGGGAATGACGAGGTGGAAGTTATAGAGTGAGATAGAACGGGGGGGGGAGAGAAAGGGATACCGGGTTCGAGGAAGATAAAGAGGAAGAGAGGGAGGAGAAAATGGGAGTGAATAGGAGAAGATAAAAATTTGGGGAGAAAAGAAAGAGTGTAATGTTTTGGAGCGGGGAGTAATGTATATACAGAGATAGGTGGTGAGTGAGTGAGTGATAGAGAGGGCGAGAGAGGGAGGTTGCGTGGAAGAGGTGATATTGGGAGGAGGGATAGAGGAAGGAGGGTCAGAGGGAGAAGAAAGGAGGAGAGAGGAAGAGGTGAGAGAGAAAGAGGGTTATGGTGTCGGGAGAGGATGGAAATGGTCGAGTAATATTTGGAGTGAGATAGGGATGGAGAGTGTGGGGAAGGAGGATGGCTATTTGAGGGGAGGGGGAGGGTTACGTGGGATGGGAAAAAAGTGCTGGGGGGAGTGCTGTGGCGTCGGTTGAGGAGACCAATCCGGTTGAGTCTGGAGGAGAAAGCTTTTTCGGGGCAAAGCGGACAGTCTGGACGTTATCTCATGGACCTCACTATACATCCTAGCCCTTATCGCCTTATGTCTATCTCCGTGAAGCCCGAGCTGGTCGAGTGGCAACCGGGAGTGTTTTGGGCCCAAGGCTGCTCTCCGAGGCGAGCGTGGAGGGAGAGAGGGGAGGGAGAGGGAGAGAGTGAGTGAGTTGGCGGGGGAATGAGGGGGAAGATGCTTTTTTTTCCCTCTCACGGTTCCGGGCAAAGGGACTGTGGGCTCCAAGGTTTCCATTTGAGGAGAATGCTGACCTCACACCACTTGCACGAGGTCGCCCTCTCCCTCCATCACTCCCTCCACATCTCCCTCTCCGTCTACCTCCTCTCCCTCTCCTACTCGCCACCCTCTCCCTTTCCTCTCTCCGTCTCCTTCCTTTCCCATGGACTCACGAACGTGCTAAGAAGAAGATGAAAATGAAACCAAAGAGAAATACCCTTTCTACGCTCCTTTCACGGATTTTTCTCCCTTCTATCGGCGTTCTTGGAGGGCAAGGAACCGTCCAGAAGGACGAGAGGCGCTCAGAGGGAAATTTTGGACGCGATTCGTGCCCGCCGTCTCTCGACCGACGCCGAGAAAAGTCGAAACGTAACCGCGTTTCCAATGGTAAATCAGTGTAATTGTGAGTCCCTCCTCGAAGCCCTCTTCCTCATCCCTCTCCTTCGCTCATCGCCCCTCCTCCTTTTCCTCCCACTCTCCCTCCTCTCCCTCCCTCTCTGTTTTTATAAAGAGGAACAATCCTTTAGCGGATGAGAGGAAGAAGGGGTGGGGGAGGGGCTCGGGTAGAAATTATGGGATTTTTTTTATATTCACTTAAATTCTACCCACGAGCGTATCTCATGCGAAGCGCTTAAAAGCGCCGCTGTCCACCTGTCTGTCCGTCCGTATGTCCAGTTTAAATTACTCCTCTGCCCAGATAAAATAATAAAAAAACCTCCTTTGGGGAGTGGCGGAGCGGTGTTTTTATTTTTTTTTCGGGAGGAGGGGATAATGAGGTGGCCGCGTGTTGCGGAATGGGCCGCGAAAGCTGCGAAACTGAGGCTTTTAGCAATGGCGATGCATCGCAATTAATTTTGCAATAACGCTTCGTGATTTTATTTAATTTCCTCCGTTCAGCGTAATCTCACACATGCCACATTTGAAAGTTGAATTGTTTATGTTTAAAGTGGCAATTAAAAATAACAATTTCCGTGGTCGGGGCGAGATATAAACCTGCTACCTAAGTAACGACCGAGATATATCTACCAATCTCCCTAATTAAGAAGCCGATAAGAAATTAAAGCGAGTTTAACGTCAGGAAGACGACTGTTTTTATTATTTTGTTACGTCGTGAAACATGAATTATGGAACTCCTTGCAGAAATTTCCGCCGAGTGATTCTTTCATACCAAGGTAATGCAACGGCATTTTCAAACCCCGATTTTCATTGTTAAGTTTTATTTGTCACTGAAATTCATTAGCGCTTTAACCTTCCTCCCTTGCTTTTAAAAACCTCTTCCAATGGGAATGTGAACCTTCTAAAAATCAAACGAGTTTCCTCCTAAGTTTCTGAAACATCCTTCCGAAACCATCTGGAGTGGGTTAGCTGCAACTTTTATCTCTGGGCGGCTAAGTGGAGAATGAAATAACCATGTTTCGAAATGTGCCCACTCGGAGGTCACAGTCCGAGAGAGACGATTATGTGTCCTAAATTGACATCTTTTTAGAGTGGCTGTGTTATGTTCACCTCGTATATAGTCAGAAGGAATGTCTCCTGTTAGCTTCGTGCCCAGTTTTTTCACGAATTTGCATAAAAGTAATTTATGACTCGAGGTCTTTTCCGTGACAATCACATCAACGTATTTAAGTAATGACTGATCCGAAACATTAGCTCTTCTCGAAACCCGAACGTCAATTGTGGATGCCCTTAGGTATTTGCTGGCCATTTCCCTTCCCGAAATTAATTGAGACTGGGGATACTTTCGAGAAGACAGATATGAAAAATCGCGTTTTACTTTCAACTTGTTCCTTTTTAGAAATCGGAAAAGAAAATCTCAATACGTAGTTGTCATCAAGCCATAGGCGCTAATTTTGATATAATTAAGTTTTACTGATACGATCTCTCGAAAAGACCATTTTTCCAGGCGTGGAATCACGTCTCGCCGTCGGCGATTTTTTTCTCGAAAGAAATTTATTGAAACGGATTCCAATTTTGATAAGATATTTTCAAATATATATGCTAATTTTATATTTGTTTTTAATTACGCAAGTGACTTGGTGTAATTGCATTACATTTCAAATAGTAGCGTCTGGCTTGTATTTTCGCGGGGGGCAATTTCCGAGTTAAAAAAGCAAAAAATCTTTACAAATTTCAAGATCACGATTAAACTCACTCGGAGTGTATTTCAGCCTTGGAAAATTCAATATGGCTTTTAATTGTTTGAGGTTTTTAAGAAATGAAAGCGGATATCGGCACCTCCGAAATTTTTATTCCGGATTTCTCGACGCGAGTCGCATCCACTTAAGATTACTTCCCGTTCAAACCCACGAGCATATCCTCCGAACTACGAGTGGAATTTTTACCTGCCACGTCCCCTTAATTAAACCAGCCTGGCGAATCCTCTCCCAATCCTGATTTTTATTCCGAAAAAGGAAAGGAAACGGCGACATTCAATGTTATTTACGATAACCATGGAATCGATCAGCTGTCCTTCCGAATCGGCAGGGTCCTTTAAGCGTCAATAAAGATCGTTTGGAGTTTACGAAGAGGCGTTCATGATCCGGCGTCGGGAACTACTACCAAACAAATCCCTAGTTCAGCATCTCCGCTTTATTTTCGTCCTCTTTGAAACCGCCTCGATAATTTCGGGGTGATGCTCTTTTCCAATGGCTCAGTCAATGACTCCTCAAACCAAAAACCTCTTCATCTACCCATACTTTCCGAATAGCATACGTCCCTTTTCTGGGGACAGTTGAAAACTGCCATATGATCCAAAGGTTAAAGAGTAATGTATCCGAGTGGAATTGTTTTTGGAAAGACGCGGCACTGCCACGTATTGAAATCAGCCTAAAAGTTAAAAAGCGCCTGTAATAAAATAAAATAAAAATGTTAAAGCAACTTTTATATTTACGCACGAATAAGGAAAAAAGTTTAAAAATTTCCCGTGAGACTTAGAATTTGGCGTTTGAGAGATATTCTGATTGTAAGGGCTTAAATCTTGAGGTCCACCAGTGATCATCTGCAAATATAAAAGTTTATGACAAACTTCAAATAAATCATGGAAAAGAAGTGAAGGATTGCCACAAAAATTTTATATTTACTTTTGAACCCCAAAAGTTTAGTGCCTCCTATTGGATTTTTCGTTTTTAGAGAGTTAATATAATAGCTATTTTTCAAAATGGTTATTTTATTTTTCAAGTTTTAGTCTTGATATTTTTTCAGTAAATAATAAACATTTTTTAAGATTAAAAATTCTAAATCATCTATTCTCGATTTCTGTATTATTGTCGTTATCCAAATATGAGAGGAAATGTATTCGAAAAATATAGAATCTTGATTCACCACGATGAGGGTTGATGCTACGAATGTAAACGCCTTAATTAATGGAAGAATTGAGAGGTAGGAATTTCCGATCGTCATAAAATCTTGGCGATTCTTTGTTGCGACCGTTAAAAATTTTGCCATTCTAGCAAGAAACTCATAAAAGACTGATAATGGCTTTTATTAAACCGACTAAACTGAAAATGTCTTTTCTTTAAAGCTTACGCTATGGGAGCTCATTTTACCGCAACCATAAAACTAAATAAAGCATATCATATATCATAGATTTCAAGTCTTTCTTTTGGTATATTATCAATTGAATACCTTTTTTTCTTCAGGTAATTTAAATAAGTAAAAATATGAAAATTACATTACATCCAACTTATACTCGCATATAACCTCATCATAATAGGCAACCTGTCTGTAGACAAGGCCGTGAATATTACTGGTTGGAACTTGTTCTCCACATACTCCTGCTCTCCGCGATCTTATAAATTTCTTAGAATCTCTCTTCCTCTTTCAAGTGATCCACAGCTGAAACCTTTTCCTGCATCCTCTCTCTTTTTTCTTCCAGTTTTCCTTCTAACACGTCTTTAATCATGTTCTCTCCCTCGGATCATTTCCGATCCAGTTAGTCTTTCTTTTCGCCGTCTTTTGTCTTCTCATCGTATAAAATAATAGAAGCAGATTTCGGATTTAAAATTGGGGAAATACGGATGTGTAGCTATTAAGCGTGTGAAGCTTTCCCCGGGTGAATTATTCAGTCATTCGACCGCAAAATTTCGGTAGGTAAAGGTGGAGACTACGGTAAAATTGATGTTAAATGAGAAATCTAACTCCTTTACCGTAAAGTGTAATGTAATTTTCATATTTTTACTTGTTTAACTTTGCGGTTAAGGAGTTAGATTTCTCATTTAACCACAAAATTTCGGATTATCGCTTCCAATCTATTTCTGCGAGACGGATATTTCACTATCCTCGGTTGGACAATTTTCCTCACTTTCTGGTTTCTTCACATTTATGTAATTGAAGACACACGTTCGCCGATGTAGCACTCCCACTGCTTTAACCGAAACGTACTAAACTGATTCCCGCAAATTAGAGAAATTAGCAGTTACGCGGGCCTCGACCCACCACTCATTCGCCCTCTCGTCTCTAGTGGTTTAATAGACATGTTTCACTAAAGCACGCTGGTCGAGCATGATGCCTGTCTGTCCTGTTACTCCAACACCACATCTTTTTTACGCGAATAGAATTTGTGGTGAGTGCAGGAATGAATGGAAAATCTTCTAGCTTGATTATTCCAGATATATTTATTTCCATGATTTTCTACAGCTTGATTATGTAAATTGTGCGAACATCCTCACTTGCTACGAAAAGACTCGATTTATTCATTTGATGGAGAAAATCCTTCGAAGCTAAACGTATATTTCTGCAGCAGCTATACGTGATTTATCACCAAACCCTGAGTAGAATATATTCTTCACTAAGCAAGCCTTAATTTTGTGGAATTCCATATTAAGGAAATAAAACAATACTTGGATAAAAATTCCACTATATTATTTAGTGTAATAGTGGAATTTTTGTCTAAGTATCGTTATATTTCCTTAGAATATATTCGTATATATATGCTACATTCATAATCACGGCATGAAATTACGCTGGATCACAGCACAAAATCGTCATGAAGGTTTTAAGCTGTGAACCACCAAATTATACTGGTCTGAGATTTTATCAGCAACTAAATAAGAAAAATTTATGCAGACAAAACTTTTCATGGAATAATTTCTTCGAGTTTAACTGTCATCACACCTTTTTATATTGCTTGTTATAATTGTTGACGATTAGGTTGATAAAGGTCTCAGCAGGAAACCCGTTCTTATGAAGTAACGGCAGTATCAATAATTCCACAGCATATTCCACAATTAATCAATCATTAGAATAGTACATATCTAAGGCACGAATTTCCATTACGAATTATAACTTCTATTTAACTCCTATAAGAAATTCAAAACTATATTTCACATAATCCAAAAATCCTACATTCGTCTTATTACAGCACTACCTTAAATTATATCCTTGGTCACAAAATAATGCACATTCCACGTACGAGTTCCAATTAAATTCGTACACTACAAGAAAGTTGCCGAATTACATTTCTGAGTTTTCGCAGTCATAACTCTGATGATGATTTACAATATGGCATGGCTAAACAAGTCTAGACCACCAACCTACCTCCTTCATAAGCATTATTTTTGCCGAAAACATAACCATGTTTTTCGCTTTATTCTTCTGTCTGGTAAAGAATTATAGAGTTACCTGGATCCGAGGTAAGTTACGCGGATAGAGGTAAAAAACGTAATACCACGCTAAGGAACTTACGCCAAGCATTTTTCAACGTCCACTTGCCTCTCGGTACGTTTTGGGGCCATTAAAGAGGCGAAACCCATTTCAGCCGCTCTCCGTTGAATGTGCATAACCTCCTCTCTGCTCGTTCGCGACTGATTATTAAGTGTGTTTTATGGTCCCATTCGCGAGAGGCCCTGGATGTTTTTTTTATATAATCGAGATATTTTCAGCGAGTTTTTAATGAGGTCCCACCGCTCCAACCTTTTTCGCCACACACTGAGCGAGAGCGGAGTTATGTGCCAGTCAAACGTAAGCTCTTGACTCCCCTTACCAAAAACCATTTTTGCTCCACGACGAAGATGGTAATTACGTACTAACCGAAGAAAAATCGGGTTAAAAAAATCAAAACTAAGGTTCTGAACTTTTAACGGCGAGTAATGTAGCCGCTAAGAAATATTTAAAAAAATGTTTTCGAGAGAAATTTTGGATGAAGCGGTCAATGAATTTCGAAACGTTGCACTGTGAGATGAAGAAAGTTTGTGATTAGCTAATTGGCAAATGAGTAAACTAAATACAATAAGATTCTCGGTAAGGAAACATTTTTATCAATTGTCAAGGATAATTTATTGTCTCTGACAAACAACCAAAAGAGTGGCTTTGTCTGAAAGCAGGTACCCGTTGGCGAGAAGATAAAAGAATATAAAAATGATCTGGCACTTGCTTCGAAATTGATTATCCAGTTACGAGATACGTGGTGCGAACGGTTGGTTGTCCGACATTTTGTGTGGTTGCTCGCGTATGGTTTTGGTTTTGTTTGAGACGCGCGAGAAGCAAACATTAGTAACTTCTCGTTTCAATTAAGCTCTTTCAACGCTGAGAATGTAAATGCAAAGTCTTAAGCTCAGCCATACGAGAGCCTTAATGTTGACACGTGAACATTAATGCTGTGCAAACATAACGCGAGCGGGATATAGAGACAAGTCTACGCCAAAACCATCCTGTCTGTGAATGTGTCCTCAGCATTACATTCCGAAAATTGTTTCAGCCTTGTTTTCCTGGGCTGTTTTCATTCTCCAGGGTGCACTTACTCATTGGGCCATCAAAAGTTGTTTCAAGATGAAAATGTCAAAGAGAAAAAATTAAACAAAAACTGATGCACAAATGGGAAAGATGGCTATCGCGAATCTCTCCTCAATGCCAATTTTGACTCGCAAGATCGTTTATTTTTTATATGAAAGGATGAAAGCAAATATTGATTTTTCAGTCTCAAATCTTCAAAATCAATGTAGGTTTGCCGATGAATCAATACTAATGATACTGTGGCAAATTGAAACTGACGTTATGCATAAAAACCTTCAGCGAAGAAACGGCTAAGGATGCTCATAAAACGCGGAATTTTAGTTTAGGTTGAACCGATGAAAGAAAGTTTTGCAACATGACAGACAGCGATGTTAGACTAACAACAATTATAGAATTATTTTCATTTTATAATAAAGTATGAAACATTGTAGGTCCTCAGTACATAACTCCATTGTGTGAAAATTTCAATTACAAGGTACAAGGTGTTAATAATAAAATAATCGATCCATAGGATATATTTCAAGTCTCTTCACTTACCAGATTTCGTCATTTTAAGACAAATTGGCCATCGACATTTTTGTCGTCTCTCGACGAACCAAAATTTATTTCTACCTCACATGTGTAACTTCAACATGAGCGACTATCTTCTCTAAAAGAACTGAAACTCACAAACGCGCGAAGTAACGGGCTAAGCGATCTTTTCAAATAAAAAAATTCAAACCATAATGATTTCTAAACACCGTCCGTTGCTGTAATAAGAAAACCGATTCTTTCCGCCGATTCAAACTCATTAGAATTCATCTGCGCTACAAGTATTTAAATCAACTCTTTTATTTTGTCTGCATTCGAGCGAGGGGGAAAAACCCTCAAGATGCCAAAAAAGCAAATCCGCGCGGCTAATGGCACGTTTTTCATGTCATTCCTCGTGCACCGACTGAGACGCCCCCCCAGGCCGACCTACGTGTGCATCTTTAAAAAGGGAGACACGGGCAACACAGCCGACGTAAAATAATCTTTTTAAATTCACGGTAAGAGACACTTGGGAAAACGTAATTGAGGCCACGTACTTTGAAAGGGAACACACTGGTGGGGAAGAGCGGGAGGAAGAGAGGAAGGCCAACAAAAGGCCGGATGAGTAAGTTCTCCAAGTTACTACCGCGCATACCGCCATGCTGCTCAGCGGCCTCTTCACGGGTGAATTTTTAAGTGACATCGAATTCAATTGAGTTTTCTGTTTGGAATAATTCCCTCGACGTGGTTCGTGCCTTGAAAGATCATACCGTATGTGAAGGAATAGAGCCAGTAATTGAAATGAAGGATTTGTATGTTAGGCTTTTTTTTGGAGGGGGAGGGAGGGAAAGCGAGGGGACAACCGGAGAGGGGACGCCCATTGATTAAGATGGCGGCCGCGCTTAGCAGAGGCAATCGCTCCCGTTGTAGACCCGTGCTCTTCCTGAATGCCGGACGTGCATTGAATAAGGCGCTGATTGGCCGTGTGCAGTTTTTTGGAAAGACTGCTACCGCGAAAGGAAGGGCGCAGATCGTGAAAGGACGAACACGGCGGGACTCCCTGAGGAACTAAATCCAGTCCTGATTCGCTTACGCGGTAAAGGGAACTGAGAGCGGGCAAAAAGACAGGATGGTATCATGGAATCCTTCGCCGTTTGAATTTATTTTCAGGAATGTTTTTCTTTGACTATTTTTGCAAAACGGCGGCGACTCAAAAAAAAATTTATCAGTTCGGACAGTATACACCGCGGAATCGCTTTGCATAAAATAAATCGGCCGAAAAATATGACTTGACTAATTTTGAAAATGCTTTGGTGTCCTGTTTTTTGGAGCACACACCGGAGTGCAGTGCAAAAGCGCTGTTTATCGTGCTATCCTGGCAAATGTACATATTTATAGAATCTTTGTTTTTATTCCTTAACGAGTTTCTCGTAACGCAGAGACGAGTAATTTTATTCGTCGTACTTTAAATGAAAGATGAGACAGATTTATAACAAACATTTCTAGCGTATGTATTTTACCGATTGCCTGCTTATTATATTCGCTTATCGTACTGTTGGAGTTATACCCTTGGGAAATTAAGACGTGAAATTTAGCCATAAAAAGGATGTTCAACCCGTTCTATATTTTTAAGGTTAGTGCCCAAAGAGCGTGAGCTTAAAATAGTTTTCAACTGCCTTAAACCGGAGATTTTAGATAGAGCAAATATTTGTATAGAAAGCAACAATATTAAAATCTCTAATACGTATATCACATTGCAGCATAATATTTAGTAAATTATATGAATATTAATATTATATTTCATGCGTTGCTGAAGAAGGAAAAATGAAGTAAACTAGTTGCTTTTATTGTAACAATATTTGCAAAAACACGTGTTATTCAACTTTCCCGACGATGGACACTTGAGCTTCTTAACAAAATAAACTTTTAATTTCAGAGAACGTTATCAAAATTTGTAAATATCTGTGGAAAATTTAAATCTATCTCAAAATAAACGATTATAATCTTCATAATATTAACATAATTTACAATTCCAACAGGAAATAGAATGCCGTATTTTATGTAATAAATTACACGGTGCGTAAACCCGTCTCGCATAACAATCGATGCAAATGTAAGCGTTAGGTTGTAGTGCTTCTTTGTGAAAAAACTACCATCCTCAGCGGCACGCCCATTTCTTCTCTCGGCTATCCTCGTTAGACCCCCAAAAGTGGACCGAAATGGTTACCACCAAGTGGTTGAAGTACCTGGATCCGAGAACCAGGGGCCTCCCAAACTATAACCCTCAGGGCAGGATATCTTTCTGGACCCTTTTTATACGAAAGAAAATAATATCCCAGCAGCTCGCAGTTACATAATAAGCCCCTCTTTTTAAAGAATCTTATCCGGCCCTCCGAGGCAAGTCAAAATTTTCAATCGGCCCCATAAAAAAAATTAGCCTTATACCTGCTCTTCCCTGACAAGGTGCCGCCAACCTTTTTTCCAGGCAGAGAGGGAAAAAAATCACTTCTCTTAGGGCGAGGGGGCAACGGGAGGGGAGGGGGGTCTTTAGAAAATTTACTGACATTGCGATGATGCGTACGCTGGGAAAATCTTCACAAACATTTTCGAGCCAAAAATTGTATGATGTTGACGTTTTACATTGATCGCATTCCTTCGAGTAACGACATCGCAAGTAAATACGTAAATTCTTTACGCGTGCTTCCTTATTCATTATTAGAGGAAACGAACGAGACGACATCATGATGATAATCCTTATAATAAAGTTAATCACGCCCTAAAAGGAGAACTTGACGACGAAATTAATCTAAACACATCTGCTTCTCGGGGGCTGTGATTATATGGACGAAGAGTGAAAATTCTTCTCTCCTCCGAGAAAGCTAAACATATCATTATCAAGCAAACTCCCTGAAACCATAAATGAGGAATTCTTTTAACAAAATGGACCGCCGCATTTTTTAAAAACAATTTTCTCGAAGTGGAAATGACGCAAGATATGTTTGACCTTCTAACACCTTCAGATAAATTATCGTTCTCAGCCCCTGTCTTGTATAGAATGATTGATATCGATAATTCCTATACCCATAAATAGGGTTGGTAAATAATATGTTAATTTCGATTAAAAAGTTGCCTTCTTCAGTGGTTATTCATCGATCGTAGTTTCTAATACTTTGTAATTTGACTAAAAGATTCAATGAGCGATTGCTTAGACAATTATTCCGGCTATTAGGCTTTGAGGGCAAATGCTAATTATATCTACATACTACAAAAGACAGCCTATATGTTGTATACTTATATATATTATCGTTAGATAAGGAAACAAATTTTCAGACGGAAACGATTCCCTATTACTTGACCGCATTTTCATACACTGATCGGAACCAAAACATTGCTGGTAATATTTATGCAGATTTCAAACATTCTTGATGCTTAATATAAAAGTGCTCGTCCTCATGCATTTCTTTGAGTTCCGTTACTTAGTTGGAAACACTTAGTAAGAGAAGTAACGGAAAGGGTTCCACCTTAACCTCGTTTGAGGCAACTTTCTTAATACCTTGAACGAAAAATAAAAGGAAATTTACTATCCATAAAGGGGTACAAAGATTCGACTTTTCAAATAAAGATAGGAGAGATAAAATTCACGGTGGTAGAAGATGATGTATCACAACGAAACCCAAGCCGTTTTGAAATATTAAAACAGTGGAAAATACAAAGTTGTTATTTTATTTGTTCGTAAAAGAAAGGAGGGACATTTGAGGTTTTATTATTTAAGCTATAAAGGAGAACTAGTATGTGTGTGCGTTATATGCGACCGAGAGAGCAGTTGATAGGCATATATCATGCATAGAGCATTTTAAGTTAGTTCCCCGAAATAGAATCCTAGAAGCTGAGCTATAATTCCCAATCATTCCTTCTGCATTTTCCCATTGTTGGGGAGATATCAAGAAGCGGCGTCTTTTTTCCAGAAATTGCGCTCTTTTGTGTGAAAAAGTAGGGTGCGTATCGGAAGAGAAACGTCGCCATCGGGTTTCCCCCCATCCCAGCGTTGTGTGGGCCTGCGCGCGCGTTCATACGCGCGCGTGTGTGTGCGTGCGTGCGTGCGCGCGTCTCCATATGGGGTACCAAAAGCAGTATGGGCATCCCACCGTAAAAAAAATATACGCCAAAATATACGGCGAGAATGAGTCTTAAAAACGGAACGGAAGGCATGGAAGAAGGTACAGACGAAGAGCTGAGAGGAAAAAAAAGAACGAAAGCAATAAAAAGCATTTCCCTTTCCGGATCTGACCCTATAATATTTCATATGCTGTTTGAGATGGAGATTTGACGTGAACTAGTTAAAACCTCTCCCGACATAAAATTTTGTCAAAACCCTGACGCGAATGTTTTTAGTTGTTCATTTTTTCTTTCGAAAGTAAAAAAGAGAGTCGCGGAATGACCCACATTTGACTGCATAATTCCAATACGGGATGGAAATTTTTCTAGCAAGGTGTTCGTTTCCTTTCTCTATTTCTATTTCCCTTTGCGGGGCTTAATTTCATTCCAAGGGTTAATGAGGCTAAACCGTGAGACGAGGTAACATTTCCTGGCTTCAATCGAAAGAGGACACAACGGATGCCGGTCAACTTTGATCTTACAACGACCCTCGACGACCTGGAGCTACACAGCGCGCGGCCTTCCTATGTCAAAAGCTTCTTTTTACTCAGGGCGAAAAGATTTCTAGCTACTGAGTTTATCGATCGCGTTCTGATTATGCACCTTGGTGAAAAGAGTGGAACTACGGATGTTGTAGGAATACCTATGAGTCCGTGCAGCGATTACCGTCGATTTACGAGTTATATTTAGTTTCGCTGAAAAGCATTTTGTATTAAGTGCACAATTTCTTCCGAATTTTATAAGCCTGCTAAGTCCTGTAGAGTATCATTATGTAAAAATTAATGTTGGGCATATCAAATTCTACGTGTCACAAAAAATAATAAACTTCATCGATTAACAAGCTGTTAAGCCGTTATCTACGTAATGAAAGTACGCAAATATGGATTACGTTATTTATTTTGATGTAATTTAACGATGTTCACGCACACACACACATAACCAAAAACGGTAGTACTTCAAAAACCACCATATAAGCTGTTTTTACTAAAAATAACTGAATAATAATGTTTTGAAAATTTAAAAAATTAAAATAAATGAAATTCTCACATTTTAGAAGCTGGTTACGTACGCTAGGTATGTAGAGTACTATCTAGCCGTTACTATTCGCAGAAGTCGCACACATACGCTCCTACCGACACTCGTAGTGTGGGTTACTAAATTTCCCATTAATTTAGACAAATACCCGCCAAATTAAATCGGGTGCACAAATTTAAATGGAATTCGTGGAATAAATCGAGCAAACTGAATCTGAAGTGGACCACGCAATGGCCATCTTAGTGAGATGGGTTTGGTAAAGTAAAATTTTTGGAAGACTGATATGACGGAGCCCACATTTTCTCGAACAGTTAAAACGTCTCAACGTCTCTTTTCATCACTGCATAGAATTTTCATATTTTAAATCTCTTACTATTCTACAGTAGTAGTCACGCCATCTTGAAAACGTAGTATATGATTATTTTTCTCTTGCTAGGCGGTATGAAACAAGATTTAACCTTGAGTATTAAAGCGAATTGTCTCTTCTTTAACCCACACCAACTACCCTATGAAACACGGTTACATATATAGAATAATATGAAGAATTCCGCGTACGTGAAATCTTTTCCACAGGATGAAATAAACAGGAAATGAATCACCACTTAACACGCAAGTCGTATAGAAGTAACTCAATCACTACCCATAGATTAATGAGGCGTTAGATCGTGTCCGCAGTAATTGTTGATAGGAGGAGCCAACCGCAGCGGAAGATGATTTATTTCACGTTAGTGACCTTTTCCCTATCCGTGTACATATGCATCTACACTCGCATATTCATAAATACATGTACTTGTATACACCTGCACGCACGTAAAGTACAATTAATATAATAGTACCTTAATTAAAGGATTTCTTTCCCGGTTCCTTTTTCATTAAAATAATTGTAAATTACTTAGGTAATAATCCATACGGGCAAAAAAATGGTCAGGTTCTGGAGCCATAAACGGATGCATATTTTCCTTTATTTGCCGTCGGGTCCTTGCAGCGTAGGAGTCCATTAACACAAATTACGCGAAGGGTTTTTACGAGAAGGTTTTCTCCCGAAGTAAAAACACGCCATCAGAGACTCACATTCATGGGCACGTTAGCACGACGCGAGGAAGGAAGCCGATGACGTCATTGGACGTCTATGAAACGTGTCTGGTAACCTTACTGTTTTAAAAATCTTTCCGCGACGAGAAATCGAATCCGGGACCTCCGCCAATCCGAACACATCGCCGCCTATCAGCTCTCCCATTTCCATAGGCTTTCCTAGGATGTACGCGTTGCAACGTATTTTTTCATGTTTTCGGTGGAAGTTGTTGATCCGCCACTCGGCGATTGCACGAACATTCCCTTCGAGAACGAATTTGTTCCCATTTATTAACCGTGGATGACATTTCCATAAACGATAGTTTCCTTTTTTGGTCAAAGTGGACCAACTAGAAGGGTGAATTTAAATGAGAAATTTCAATCGATGTATAAGTTCGTGCCGATAGGGAACACACCCTGCCCAATGTCGGACTGTTTTATAGCTTGAGGGACAATAATTTTAATGTTTGGGAACGTATATAGGAATAATGATATTCTACAGCAAAAGAGAGACTATAAAATTTAAGGAAATACTGGAATCTGACGGGTCATGTATTATTTATACCTAATGATCCTATCATAAAAATTAATTATATAGCAAATAAAATGAATGGCATAAATGAAAAATTATAATTGTGATAGACTGAAAAAATAAGCCGAAGTAGCATAATAAGTTCATAAGAACTTTTGTTTCGATATCGTGTATGGAGTGCCCGGAGCAAAAATTTTAATCTAGGCAAAACATCATTTTACAGTAATCATTTTCAAAAACTCCATCGGTCATCGAAAGCTCATAGAATAAAAAAATATCAATAAATATGTTGTATCGACAAAGAGGTGTATTAGTTGATATCTTAAAAATAATATGTCTAAATGTTAAATTTTCATCACACAACACTGATATATTCAATAAATCCGATATTATAATTTTCGTGGAAAATAGTAATATGTCTTTCTCTGTGAGTTCTGCAATAGAAAGATTATTTTAATATTACTTTTTCGTGTTTGATTGATGCCAAACTGAAGCAGAAGCTTTCTTATAATTCTCGAGTATAACTTGAAGTATATGATTGAAAGATTTTTTCATAAAGTCAGGAGTCATTTTCAAGCCCGATGATATTGTGTGGACATTTGATATATACAAAGGTGTTTTTCATCATCTTGTGTGGTATTTAAATTAATTCTGGTGAATAAATAAGTTTCCTTTTTTGCTTTCCTGAAATTGTTCATTGGAAATACCTCATCCCCGTATTCGTGAATATTAGTGGTGATCAAGTAAGGACCTTATGCAGAAAGAAATAATAAATAAATCGTTTTTCTGAGGAAATCCCAATAATAATGCTCTCTTCGCCAATAATTCCCTTTAGTTGAGTGAAATCCGGCATAAAGGAAAAAATCTTTTTCGTTACAACTGTTCCTGTTCCTTTGTAAAAACATCCGGTAAATGTTGCGTTCTGAGTTCACAAAAGCTCTGTTAGGAATAGCCGATATGCCGCTGACACAGTAATTCACCGCTTCGAGGAACGCTCCCCCCCATCTACATTAGCCGAAAGTTTTTCATCAAAAGTATCGGAAAAAACGTTTCCCTCGATTTTTGAAGCGTCTCCATAAATAATGCAACAAAGCGACAGGTCTAAAGTTTCTACTTTGAAAATACACCGATCAATACTTCCTGCACGTGTAACGTATTGCATGGAGGAAAATAGAGCACATCTCCTATAAGTTATGAAGCGATGGGAAAAATTCCGCGTGCGCGCGTAATAAAACCAGAAGGCGTTTCGAAGATTTACAATATGGCGCGTTCCTGAATATATCAGTACGGTAGCATAGTATGGAGGATAAAATCCCTAATTCATTCCCGCGATATAAACAGAGGTTAGATAATGTTAAACATCCATATACAGACATGTTGCTATTTTTCTGTGCCATGTATCCCTTGGATTATTCCAGCTCCGCAGAAACAGGAGATGTCTTCCTCTCCTGCTCTCCGAGGAGACTTCAAGCACTCAAACCCTCTCTTTCTTTCTCTTACCCTCCCTCCCTGTCCCTCCCTTCCTCTTTTCCACCACCGAACCTTTCTACCTCACTCCCTAAAACTTTCTTCCTCCCTTCCGCCCCTTAGAAGCCGCCAAACACTAACCCCAAGGGAATATTACTTATTCATTACCACTTAAAGGCATTCCTGTTCCTACAAAACTGTTCCAAATCATTCCGGAAGGGAGACGGGGCCACTCAATCTCGGAAGGTCAATAGGAAGTGCCGAGGGCATAGATCATGCCTTTTTCAGCGACCCCTAATACAACTTGGCGAGTGCCAAATCAAATAATCGATTGCCTTACCTTCTGTCTCTATCTTTCTCCCGAAGTTTTAGCAGCTTAAGTAGTGAAGCTGTGTCGCGGGTTCTTGGTAATAGGACTGGAATTGAATACACCTTGCGAGGGCTTCGCGGCATACGAATTACCTACCTGTCTTGAAAGGCGGCATAAAGAGGCCATCGGAAGTAAGATGCGTAGCTCCAGAAAGTATATTTATGCGAGCTTCCTGTTTTTTTCCCGAATTTATTATGTTCCTTCAACGCAGAAAAAGGTAGTTATTTTCGGATGATTTTTAACGATCTCTGACCAATGGCGTTTCCAAAGTTGGGAGAGGAGGGGCGATAAACAGGAATGATAGTGTTAGCGGGAGGGCTCCGAAGGCACGGGGGGGGGGGGGGGGGGTGAGGTGTAAATCCTGTTCCGTGTGTAGTGTTTGTGAGGCGTTATCATAATTTCATGTATTGTGATCATTATAAAATCTATTTAAAAACGGTCCCATTTTTGTCACTAAAGCCTAATAAATAAGTAAAGATGGAGACTACGGCGAAATTGATGTTAAATAGAATTAATTCCTTAACCGTAAAATTCAATTGAATTTTAAGGTTAAGGAGTTAATTCTATTTAAGACTAAAGCCTAACTTGAGCTCTCGCATTAATAGGGGGAGGAGGTGACGTTACCAAATCGCACAAGAAGGGACAGCGGGCATGGTCGGCGGTTGCGTTTGATGTGGCAACGTTACCGTTCGGTGATTGGCTCGAAGCTTTGATATATCTTGATTGTCAGAGCTCATGTTAAAATTCGCCTATAGTTCGAAATATTTTACTAAACCGCACCACTGAAAAAGTTTCGTTCTGAACCAGCCAAATATTGATGGAAAACTGGGAAAGGGCCAACTATTTTGATGAAATTTGTCAACTCGAAAGAACTACGGTAGGTTAGCCGTGGGAAGCTTTCTTCAAGGATGCTCCTCTAATTTTATTCACCGGCTTCCATCTACCCAATCGAATAACACGCGCCTGTTTTAACCGAAACGCTCCTCTAAGGGTTTCTGGCAAAAAATACGGGCATACATTCAAGTGCTTTTAAATATAAATAACCTTGCCGCTGCTGGTTAGTTTAAAAGCCCTAATTTTTAAGTTGCAGCGAAGCTAGCGAGCATTGGATTTCCGAAACAAGTTACCAGACGTCTGGTTGAGTTTTTTACTGCCGCCTTCGGCGAGTCTTTTATGAAGTTCCGGATTGTAAAAGGCTACATACGCCTATATAATATCAAAGACGATAGCAAAAAAATTAGCCGTGTCGAATTCATGACGGTGAATCATTTTCCAATCATTTCAAAATGTTGTATCAAAAGGACTTATTTATTCCTTCGTAGGAAGTAATTAACATATTCATTGTTTATCCCTGTCACCGGAGGAACTGATAGGTAGCGCTCAAATAGAACACAACGATTTAAAATATGGTCTTTATTCAAAATCATTGCATACCTGGGAATACCTATCCTAGTGAACGAGAGAATTACCATAAATACATTATACGAAAGCGTGGAAAGGGTTTTAAGAATTAAAAAAATCAAAGTATAAGTAGAATACTACTGAATTAATAATGCATTACAATGTATAGCATGAAATGAATTCCAAATGTCCACAATGAGTAAACGATAATAACTCAATGTCAAAGTCCACTCAATTCAATGGATGATTTCTATCTCTCCGTAGGTCACGGTTCACCGCTTCTGCTCCACTGAATGAAAACATTTTTTCTTCATCCGGTTATAACTATCTCCCTATTTTAAGCTTCACAAAGTTCCTTTCTTCCCTTTTCCTTTTATTTTCTTTAATATCAATAAAAATTCAACAAAGTTATGAAGTGAATCCTGAATAAATAATCATAACGCACTATTTCATGAAAATATTTTCTATCGCGAAAATATCTTGAGAATTCTGGGAGTTCATTCAAACCATTTAGCAATCGAAACCGGTATTGCTAATAAAAATCTGGTTATAGTCTATGCTAACGATTTATTCTAAGATTTAAAGGTAGACCAAGCACTTTTAACATACTTATATTTTGATGAAAATTACTAAGGAAACACGAAATCACGGCAAACTTTTGGTTGGATGAACTTAAAAAACTCTGTGATGGAAAGAACCGACCATAAGATCCCCATGCGAAGGTCCGAAGTTAGATTACGGGAGAAATTTTGAAATCACGAGCAAAATTCTGCCATCATCGGGAAACGAACCAGAGTCTTCTCCGTTCGGAAATATGACGACTAGTCAGATACGCTAGTTCAATGGTAAAAATATCTGCTCAATGAGTAGAAAACCCGAGTTCGAATCCCGGTCAAGGCCGAACTTTTCTCCTAATTTCAGAATTTACTCAGTATTAAAACACCGAATAAACTTTTTTCCAAAACACGATGTTACAAAATCTTCGGTGACTGTGCTTATTAGTCCATGTCGATTTGGTGCTATTTCTGAGCGCCATTCTGGGAACTGTTATTAGGCTTAACGAAAATACTTGAATTATTAATAACGTTCGCCGTGTTTAGACAGGTTAAAATATCTCTGATTAGCGAAAGGATTTGGAATGCTCCTGAGCCACATAGGCAAACTAGGAGGTCGCTTAGGGCGCCAAGTTACACGAAGCGCCAAATTCAAGGGAAAAAATCGAATTAAAAAAAAGAAAAATACGAAAAAAAAATGAAATATCGAAGATGTCATTATTTCAATTCCTGTGTTCGTACGGAGGGGGTATTAATTATAATTCATTTCTCTACATTTCTGAGAATTTATTAGCATGGCATGTAATTTTGTTAATTCACGACACATTGCTGCACATTGTAGTCAACAGTGTTCTGTTTACGCCTGTCGCATCATGCTTTGAAACAGACGAGCTAGAAAGAGAAAGAATGAAAAAGCTAATATTGAAGAGAGAGGTTCGGTTCTATTCGCTCTCGTTCGGCTTCGCTGGATGAGTACATCGCGAGTAGTGATTTTGGTTCGAGAATTCTCAACAAAAATTTTCCGGGAAATTTCAGAATTTTTCTTGTCAGGAGTCCCGGGAAATTTTCGTTCGAGACTTCCAGACTCAAGACTTTTTTAAAATTGGATTTTTTTAACGTATTGGAACCCCAAAGTGGGCCTCAAGCCAATATGATTCATACGCGCTGCAGTGCAAAAATAATGTACCTCTGACTGTCGGTCCGACCGAACCTCAATAATCAGGGCCGGGCGTAGGCGGTAAGCGAGGTAAACGGCATCGGGGCGCCGAAAATCAAGGGGCGCTCAAAAGATTGTAGGCGGTTCTCCCATGTTCCCTTTTAATTGATAAATTATTGGAGAGTGTAGAGTGAGTATACTTGTAGGTTTTATTTGAGAGATAAAGACACAAACGTGTTGTATATTTCGCTTGCGAGGTATACGGTACAGGTATAAATATATTCAGTTACTTTGCGCCCACCCTGTTCCTGTACTGTACTGGCGATCGCATCTTTGGAAGGTGCAGTCTTCCACTCCTAGATGCGCTCTTTGGCCTATTCGGTACGCTTTCTAGAATGTACGCCACAGATTAGCTCTTCCTGAGAAAGGCAAACAAATCATGCAGAGCGAGAGATACCCAAATTGCGATCGTTGCCAGTTGCGTATCGGAGAGAAGAATCGCTCCTATTGAATGAGACTTATCGTCTCTTTCTTGAGAATTTTCTGTTTCCGTCCTCGAAGGTGTGGCTACTCTTGAGTTCTGTAAACATATTCTGGAAACAAACAACTGACGTCAGTTTCTACTCAAGAATGGAGGACACGTGGAATACTTGAAGCTACTTAATATACTTAATTATATTGTCTAAATAACTATTATTGTCCAAATATTTGTTGAAAGTAGGAGGGAAATCGAAATAATGAGATATAACGTATGAAGAATCAGCAGAAATTTACTTGAAATATTTGAGAACATTATTTATATTTATAATTTATATTTATATTTAAAATTCATTGAATTTAACTTAATAATTGGACAATTTTATTAACTCTTTTTAACGCGTAAAAACAATAAAGCGCGAATGAACAAGCAGTTTACCATTAAAGGAAACTGTGTAGTAACTTACTATGAATTAATACTTGCATGAACTGCAATGAGTTCCAACTATATTTTAAGAACGCACATTTCTTTTTACTATAGTAGTTTGTCATTCATTTTTTGGAAAGTAGGTAAAAACTGTTAATTTTTAATGCCCACTGCCCATTTCATACTTTTTTATGGGTGGTGGAATTGAAACTAGGCTTGGAAAAAGACTACGATACTTCCCAGCAGATGATCATAGACTTACGAAATTTATTCCTCATGTAACCCTCATTTAGGTTGATCTGCCCTGAAAATTTGGCTTCTCCAAGTTGCAGGATTATAGAGCTATTGTCCGAACGGACGGACAGACAATCGAATACATAAGCGTTTTTTTTAAGCGCTTAAAATTATAATTAACATTATTAACCTAGTTTTATTTGAAATTGGAGTGAAATATTATTTAGCTGTCGTGTACAATTTATTCCGAAATATTCGTGTCTATTTTATCTGATCTCAGAAACATTGGTTGAACAAAGGGATGGACAGACAAGCCAAATAATGAAGCCTATGTTTAAAAAACGCTTAAAAAACATTAAAAGAAAAGAGGGGAAATGTTTCCCAATTTATCAAAAAACCTCATTGTAATCCTACTATCGGCGCCAAAAGTTTGTCGACTCCCAACAGATGCGGCGCGCCCATCCTCCTCTCCCTCCCTCACTGGCTTCAACTATTACAAAAATCACTATAAAATATTTCGTTAATTTTAGGCTTATGAAATTAATTGACTGGTAATACAAAGACCAAGACGAAGCCAACAGTGTGCGTAGCATATCTCACAGCTTAATACTTGCGGAGAAACGACGGTCTCATAAATTGAATAAAATATCGTAAACGAATAAAACTACCAATTTAAAATCTTGCACACGTAGTAATAAGACAGTGACTCACATTATTTAAAGATTTAGTTGCAATCGAACGAACCGTTTCGTAATTATGAACCGGCAAAATGACGCCTTCCGTCTCAGAGCCCTAACAATGGGGTCATTTTTTCCTTCTCACCCCAAAAACGTCGTTGAGGTTCGGGGGTGGGGGCGCCGATTCCATGGTTCGCCTAGGGCGCCAGCTGCTGGCAGCTAGTCTAGAGCCGCCCCTGCTCCTGAGGGTGGCTGCGAGATTTCACCAGCCTATACATTATAAAGCAAATATAGCAGCAGTGCTTGCCAATTTCTAAATTAAACATATGACTGTTTTAATGCAAATGAAGTCCATTAGAATAAAACGGCGGCTAATTAAACAGATAATCTTCCCCGGAGAAAAAACTTATTTGAATTTGAACTCATCCGATAATAGAGATACACACATAAGGTTGATTACGAAAGAATTCGATCGGTTAAAATACATTAAGGAACGCATTTACTTGGGAATACAAATTAATACAAAAAGACGAAAAACCGTATGGGTCAAAGGTTAGTATAGGTCAACATATAATTGGATCTTTTCAGTTAAATGATTTCCCCAGTGACCCCTACAGTTTTTTAAGATGCACGAACCTCCCACAAAGGCAAAAAGAAATATTCCCCTTATTTACGCAAACAAAAATATTCTCAGAAACTCTTTAATAATGCGAATTACTTCCTGCCATGAAATATGTATATCAGAGGCCATAAAACTACTATAAAATACGTTTGAGGGTATCTCCCATTTGACATTTTGCATAACCGTTTCAAAGCTTCGAAAATCCTATCAAAAGTACATTTGCCAAATTGTTTTTAATGGCCTCAAAGCGAGTTTAATTTTACTCCAACGGGTTTTTAATGCATCACTGCGTAGTAACAGCGAGCCGCTGCAGAGTGAGCAGAGGTCCGCAGGGGAAAGAAGGTAAGGGACGGACGATGGAGGGGAGGGGTGATGGAAGGATTATGGCGTGGGTGAGACAGTGGGAGCAGAAGGGGGAGGAGAGGAGAGGGAGGGATAGAGAAAGACAGCACGGGATTCAGGCCTTTGATGAGCGCTGTCATGGCGTCGCTTCAACCGAAGTGCCATCTATGAGACCGTTACACACTTCGCTTTTATCTCGGCTGTAAACCACACCGCAACCCCTTTGTGTTTATGCCGCCCTAGAACGTAATCCTCGCTCTTTATGGCGTCTGTGCATCCTCGGAAAAGTTTCATGTTGAGATATACGGCCAATGGAGTAGTATCTCACCTGGTGCAACAGTTGAGGGACTACGGGGACTACTCCGTATAATTCCTTTCCCCCAAATCGGGGCCAAGTCTCAGGCTTCCCTCGAGGAAAATACTTGCGGATACGGTGTTTTTTATCCTTTTTCGGGATTTGGTAAGTTTAACGGGCGAGGCGGCTCGGTGATGGAGTGCCTTTTCGTTCCTGCGATTAAGAGGTGCCGTGCTGAGCGAGATGGATGGACGAACCAGGAGGGGAAATATTTCACCTCGCGTGCATTCTCGTTCCGAAGAGTTGTTTTCCATGCAAATGAGGTATTACCGCGAAAATCCGATTCGTATAACTTGAGAAGGGTAAAAAATGAATTCGCACTAAAAATGAAAGTACTTCTTTTTGGAAAAATGAATACGATTCTCGAAGATTCTCGTTCAATCCTACCGGATTTATTTCCCTTCGATGGATAAAATTCTAAAACATGCTGAACAGCTGCATTTAAATACATGTAAATACGTGAAAGAACATTTATACTGAATAATATTCCGTTTCATTTGTCTTGTTGGATTGATGAAATATATTTTTTAAATTCTCTTGCATAAATCAGAGAAAATATCAAAGAGATTATGCAATGTCGAAATTATCCAAATTGATAAACAAATGACCACTTCAGAAGAGATTGTTTTGGGATAAAATATCAAAATAGAGCGATTAAATTCATATGACCTTAAATTGTAGAAAAGTAATGGAGAAAAAAGCAAGCGAATATTAACAAAAATCGATTCTAGTAATATATATATTTAAAAAATTGTCTTTTACTTCTGATGAGTGAAATATCGAATAGTTTACATTACTAAGAAAATTAAAGCAGGAAATACTCCAAAAAGCAGGGAGTGGGGAATTTTAAAATGGTGTTAACTCCAGAGACTGTACCCAAATGCGGATCATGCATAAGGACGTGCGGAAAGTATCAACTACGGCGATTTATTAAGGAAATGTATAGAAATTCTTAAGTAAAATATGGCATATCCGTGTAAAACATTTAAATTAAATAAGTCAAAAAACGGATACACAGTCATAGGATACCAGACGCAATGAAACGAGAAAATGAAATACTCGTATTATTCATAGAGGGCTGGCGGATATTTGTAAAAAAAATAATGGAAAATCATATGGTATGATATCCATGGAATCGATCTGTTGTTATCGATCAGTACAAAATTAAAACACTGAGTGCACAAAGGAATCACGACTAAGTATTTTTTAACGGATGAGAGAAAAAGCAATATCCACTTGGAAGCGATTCTGAGAATAAAGATTTGCCGAGTTCGGGAATAGTGAAGAAATACGAAAAAGATAGAGCGCAATTAAGCAAGATTTGGTAGGTATGCGTTATTTTTGTTAAAGCTTTGCGATGCTCAAATTCGCGGAAAACAATAATTTTCCAAAACTGTAAATCCAGTTCTTCACAAATATCTGGAAACAAAAGTATATCATTTTTCCCTGGGAAGTGAAGTGAAGTCTCCCTTAAAACTGCAAAGGGCTGCTATACCTTTCCATTTTATAAAACCGCAGTCCTTTATCATGGAAAGCTTCGATAAAATATTTTAAACATTTCCCCGTATCGTACATCAAAATGTGATTCGTAACGCCTATTGGTAAAGCTCTCGACCGTCATATATGACGTTTCAATAAATTCAAATAAACCGAACACTCGGAAACACGCTTTTTTCGGCGCGGCACTTGAGATTAAATGAGAGATTCGATATCATCAAAAAGGGTGACGAGAAATTTGGGAATCAAAACTGAGACGGTCCCTGATTTTTATTATCTCGTTTAGTTATACTTGATCAAATATAACATTGGCAAGTTTGGCGAAGTTTTAATATAATTTGATTTTTTAAGAAAAAATAATTTTACAAACTCGAAAATTACGAACTGGATATTACCGAAAATACATCAAGAAATAAACGGAGAATATGTACAAAATGTATCAAATATCATTCTTCATCAGATACAATTTCTCGCTGAAATTTTTACTCCAAGGAGCACGAAGAACTGTAATGACTTTTTGCTATATATTTTAAAAAAATGTACACGTTTTAAAGTATTGGTGGTGTACATTTGAAACTCTTAAAATAAAAGCGGAAAAGAATAGTAAATCATACTGAGTGAGGTTTACTTTTTTTCATATCAAGACGATATGATACAAATTGAAGATAAAAACGAATATTGTGCAATTCGTTACCCGACTTCATTACAATATTCAGCGGGAACCGAAAAACGGCAATTTACTTTAGTCATCGCTTTAACAGAATGCCTAGAAAAAGTTGATGCTAAATGTGTTCAAAGCATATAATGTTTAGCTAACAAAAATATGGGCAATCCGTGAAAACCATCCGTATTGAAAAACTATTTCGATGCATCGAGTCATAGCATCGGCAACAAGCACAAATCCTGTAAAATTAGAACGCCTGGTAACCATGGAACAGTGGTTCCCATACTTCATGAACCACTGTGCTAATATTTTTTCTGTCTTTATCCTTCTTCTGAAAATGTTCTGAGAATACCCTTTGATTTGGCAAGTTTTCGTATTTAAGAATAATTAGTCAAAATTCAAAAACGTACTTATCTCAGATATCTCCAATAGCCACAACATGGTTATGAAAAATCAGATGCGTATTTCGGCTATCATATAAATACTTATAGAATTAGCTTGCGGTGAATTATCACTGAAGTAGGGGCGGATCCAGAGGGGAGGGGGCAAAGGGGGAAAAGGGGGGGATCATCCCCCTTGAATGTTCCAATTGTCCTCCATTCGATGCTTTCTTAAACCATTTTCAAGCCAAATTCCTCAATTCTGCGCAGAAGATTAAGTCCGTAAAGCCAAGGAAAAAATCTGACAGGGATAGAAATTTTCAGAATAAAGGGTCGTAGGCAGTGGCGGATTCAAGAGGAAGAAATGACGAACGCCCCCTCATGGAAAGTTTCTGAATCTGCCCGTGCACTGAGGATGACTGCATTGTAGCAGAAATACGCATCTGTTTTTTATAACCTTGTTGTAGCTATTGGCGATACATAAGATGAGTACTTTTTCATTTTTAAAATTTTAAGCGCTTATTCTTGAATTGTTTCAGCCATAAGACGAGCTCAATAGTTTAATGGTGAATCTTTTATATATTAAGCTTTATAAATATTCTTTTTTATTTATTCATTGGCTCAATAGTGATGGAATAAAGATTGAATCCTACTCCTCGCTACACTTAAATTATTGAAATTTATTGGAAAAGTATTAAGCATTGTGTGAGTATTTAAATAATCAATGTACAATATATAGGAAATTAAAAATACGGCTTTTATAGTATTAGTTAAATTTAACGCGGCATGTACAACTCAATTTTTAAATATAGGATTAGATTATTTTGAAAATTCCTCTTTCAGTTTCATTTCTGATGCGATTATGATGATCACAAAACATAGGACGTCAGCACAAATACTGATTGTTTTTAGATTTTTTTTAAGTAAAACGTAAATCATACTTCGGCGTCATTTGGAACAAAAAAGACTCCACAAAAATGTTGCAATAGCAAAGTACGACAGCTATATAAATTACGTGTTAACAATGATTTCCTTTATATTTTTCTTAGCTAGCCGAAGAGATAAGAAAATGTATCTTTAGCCTATTATCCATCATATGATAGCAAATAAATATCAAATTCCTTTAAATAGATTTGCGCAAGTAACAAGGGGATCGCAATCCACCTTTTGGGAAACGCTGTTATATAGTTAAACGGTGTGCAAATTACGGTATTATAAATAGAATAAAAAATAAAAGAGAGCGAGCGTATCAGTGAAAAGACACGAAAATACGTGACAGAAGATTAAAGCATTAGATTTTACTAACCAGTGCCTCTAGCGGGAAAATATGAGTTATACAGAAAATTCTAATACTTTTTGTTGAAATGTTCAAGTATAAAGTTTTGAAAAATGTCTATGTGCAAGAACAGACTAACGCCAAAACATATTGCCGGAAATAAAGACACAGTGAAAACTTATCCATGTTTCTTTGTAAGGAAACGAGCTAAAATGAAATAGCGCTCCAAACACCTATCATTATCTCTGGAGGAAAGGAAATTCGTTGGACAAAATTATAAGAAAGAATGCCTAAATGGAGGTGAATTTCAGGTAATTTTGGGTATTTAGAGCGGCGAAATAAAATGAAACACTGGTTTTTCAAAGATAAAAGCAATGAGAAGCTCGAGAAATAATGGAGGGAATTAGAGAATAAATACTAGTTAGATATCGGAAAATCTATAGTGAATGAGAGAGGAAGATTTCTGCGTAGAGGATTTTCATTGGACGTCATGGGACAAAAGATGAAAACAGGAGGGAACTTTAATTAAGAAGTTGAGCACAAAGGTTGAAACTGAATCATTTGAAATTATAGTAGAAAACCGAAGCTCCTTTGAGCTATCCTCTAACGTAAGGAGAAAAGAATGCAAAATTAGAAATAATACTGAGATTTCAGTCATCGGAGTTAAATGTCTTTATATGTAATTACTAGTAGAAGGTGTTTGCATTCTGCAAGCATATCATCTCACCTTGAAAAAACATTCATTTTTCAGACATATTTATTTCATCATTACAAATGTTTTTTTAATTCTAAAGAGTTCACCTCCGCAGCGATTATCGGTTTTCCCGTATGTAAAAATAATAGATTAAAACAATCCCCAAACTTTGCAATTTTAAGAATTTTATACTTTCTCCATTATGGGGTACTAATGCTACACATTTCTGCCAAATTTTAAAGTTGTAGCACTTCTAGAAATGAAATAATATTTTTCTAATTCTTGAAATTTTAAATATTTTTAACGGCCGTCTCAATATATTTATGGAGAAATTCAAAAGTTTATTTGTGCAAATGCACTAATGTGTAAATACTTTAAAATTTCAGCTTCCTAGCTCATTCCGTAGTACCTAAACAGTTATCAATTTGTTCAAAATTTAAGAATTTTTAACGGCAACACAAATTAAAATATCAAAATTTCTATAATCCGTATTTAGTTTTTTTACAAATCCTACTTCTAAAAAAAATTCAGCTTCGTAGCATATTTGAAAATACATAAACCTTGAAAATTTGTTTAAACAATTGCGAATTTTTAGCGGCCGCATTGTTGAACATTTTCATGATTTTCGTTTTTTTAGTCGGTTTTGCCAAAAATCCTACCTAAGAAAAAAATTTCGAATCTCCAGCTCATCTGGAAGTGCCTAAACATTAGTATCCTCCTATATGTTATATCCTCCTCTGTAAGGAACGTCTATATATAATGATACTCGTAATATATGAACATCTACTTCCCGAATTTCACGGTTGCTGATTATTCCACTGGATTTTTTTTAAACTGGGAATGAATATTTACAAAAGATGTGAGCAAAACATAACCTAACAATCAAATTTTTTTAATGGATAAAGTTTACAATAGCTATTTCAACTCGGAAATTTTTCGCAAAATAATTAATAAAATACGACTTTATTAACAGTTAAATAACCTCAAGTGTCGTTTTAAGAAAGATTAATTAAGCAATTTTGTCCTTGCTAGTGTATTACTCAATTTTCATCCGCGGCCACTGAAAATATAACCACATCTCTCGTGGCGCATTGTATTCATGAAAACAATATTAAAGGCAAATAAGGGTTAACAAATTTTAAAGTAAATGCCATTCCACATGCCTGAATCGATTCATCTTAGAGAAAAACAAAAAGGTGTAGAACGAAATGCATATTATGTAGTGCATCGTATCCGTGCTTATTCCATTGTATGGTAAAATAATGAAATCTGAGGCACAAAACGCTACTAATTATATCCGACATTGAATCTCAATTTCATACAATTTCACAACATTCAGAAATACGCTTACCCGTGCTGATTTTACTGTACATATTTTGTTTCTGCAGTTACAACAAAAGGCACGCTTTTAAATCGCTTACTGAAGTTTTGTGAACCGGATTAAATATTCTGTTCCATTATATTTGCGGAAAAGAGAACTTTTTGTCTTCCTAATTAATTTTCATTTTAATGTATTATAATAACTATAGTTTGCTCCATACCCCTGGAAAACGATAACCACATCGCAATTTTGCGTACATTTAAATTCTTTGATTACATTAGAATTCCATTAGGATCCCCTTCAAATTTAAATATTATTTTCTCAGATAAATTTTATAGTTTTTTCAAATCTTTCTTTTTGTTTATACGAAACTAAGATTTTACTTTTACTCCACCATAAGGACTATCTCTTTTATGGATCTATCAATTCTCAATAAAGGCAGCTTCCCTAAAACAGCACGCTGAAGTAGTGAAGTTTGGACATTAAATGCCTTGGTAAATTACACGGCAAATATTGTGTTATACCTAGTTAAAACTATGATATGAATGAACGATGTAGAGAGGTAAAAAGAAAGCACTACTCTTCATCCGAAAATTAACTTGACTGATTGGGGCAAAATAAACGAAACTTCAAAGATTTTTGTAAAATATTCATAAATGTTCATATTTAAACAATTTATGTGCCTTTTCAGGCGCGTTTCACTTCCAGGATAAGCGACTATTAGCTATGGTTTGTCCGTCCGTCCGTCCGCATGTTCGTTCTGGGCTTCTACCTAACGGATTTTTTTTTAAATTTGATATTAAGGACTTACAATTAAAGACAATAAGAAAATCACATAAATGAATCACGTAAACCAATCAGAGGTACCACTTTACTGGTGACGGAAAATGAACTTTCCGTCATATCTCGAAAATTTTTGGCCACATCAAAACAGTTTTTAAATAAACTTGCAGAACTAGTAGAATATTTCTTTGCCTATACATTTTTATCGTAGGAGTAGCCGTTATCAAGAAAACTGAAGACGAAAGTCGTAATTCGAGTTGAACTTAGAAAAATTCATGCATTGCTACCTAATTGTTGTCAGCGTAAATAATCTTATTGGTTATTGAAGTAAATAAGATCTGCTATAATTGCAAAATACATTTAATTCCTTACAGGTGCATGACAGACTTTGTAAGCAGAAGGAAATGGATTGCCTACGGTGAAGAAAAGAACGTAAACGTAAATATTACAACTAATGAACTCCAGTAAATAATTCTTTAAATAATTTTCGATTGCTTGGTTGATAAAAACTGTTTAGAAATTAAATCGGCTAATAAAAATAGAATATTTCCCTGGCATAATTTCCGATACATCGTTTTGTAGTATTTAGCCATTAAAATTACATAATATGTTTCTTGATGCACCAACTAAGAGGGGAGAAGAAATTTTTAATAGACAGATATATTATAAGCGGGCCGTGGTGTTTTGTTGCTCTATGGTGTGATCGCTCAAATTGTATTCTATAGCTTCAAATACTCCATCGCACGAAACACGCCTATTTGTGATACACGGTACACTTGCCTAACTTGTTAGACGTTTCTTTCGCACAAAATCGTCAATTAACTCGTCATAATTTGCATTTTGCAATGCAGAACTTTCGATCGCTAAAATTTCTGAACTCGTTAAATGCTCTTGAGAATTTTTAATTTTTGACTCTTTTAAGCGTGTTGAACAATCTTTCACCGATGGCATTTGATATGGATAATGTTAAAAAGATTTTAAGAATTCTCTCTACATTAGGAAATGTGGCACTCAAACCAATAAAAAATCGCGTTTACAGCAAAAGAAAACCGTGAAAGTAATTAGCGATACAAGGTGGTCTGCAAGAGCCGATACCATTTTAGCTTTCAAAGAGGGGTACCATGAAATTAAGAATGCCCTCCATGATATTGCTGCGGCAGAGAATGAGAAACCAGTTGCAAAGGTTTATGCTAAATCTTTATCGAAAAAGTTTGAGAAATATGAAAATTCTATCCTTACAGTATTACGGAGCCATTTGTTGCTAATAATTAATGCTGTTAGCCAGAGGCGTAACTTGGAGATATGGCGCCAATGGCAAAATTTTAAGGAAACACCATGTGTACGTAGAATATTAAATTTGCTACGTTTTCACAAATAATATAAACGTTTTTATTAACAATAACTTAAATATTTGAATAATAATATAATAGTTATTTATGGGAAAATAAGCTTTTGGCATTTTTTGCGAGAACGTTTTGTGCGCCTTTTTGCAAGCGGCGCCTATGGCGAATGCCACCTTCGCCTTACCCTAGTTACAGCATTGCTGTTAGCAGATCACTGCAGTCGAAAGATGGTCACTTATTGATGGCTGTAGAATTGTTAACTTCCCTTAAGGCTTTTATTATTGAAGTAAGAAACGATTATCCGTCTATTGAACAGGATGCATTTTCTTTAAGAGAATGTATAGACAATCCTGATGAAGACTCAAAAGAGGGACGTTCAAGAAGAAGCAAAAGTTGTTTGATGAAGCTGAAGACAATGAAATTGTTTTAAAAGGCAAACAAAAATTAATCGTGGAAACTGTTAACACGATATGTGATGTATTAGTTGTACAATTGGAAGACCGAAAAGAGTCTATGAAATCAGTATTAAGACTTATTCCAGGTGATTTTTGCAAGGAAAATTGACTAGGCGAAGAAAGACGACAGCATCAAAAAATTACTGAATATGTACTCAGAGGACTTTGATTCTGACGTTTTTGAAGATGAATTGCGACATATCCTGCATTTTCCCAACAGTGATTGTTTTATATCGTCGATGTCTCCTACCACACTTTACAAGCTCTATATTGACACATTCCATCGATTTGTAAACGCTGATAAAAAAAGTGTACACTTTCTGAACAAAATTAAAAAACTTCGTCGCACCATGAGAAGACTGCAGCGCTGTTGCCAACCAGATTTAATGAGTGACTGGAACACGGAATATATAGAGCTTTCTTTTTTCAGTGTGTGTTTGAATGTCCAGCCAATTCGCCTCTCTTACAGCACAAATGGGTATCTCAGAGGTAGTGCAATGAATAGCCGGGGAAGGGAGGAGGGAAACCCGGTGCGGCATTTGCCTGCTCTTACGAAGAAAACCAGGGGGGGCAACGGCTTAACGTCCCTTCCGAAGGACGGAACAGCTAAGTTTTGCGCGGTCTCCTCAAACCACACAAACAGGGAGCCAGGTGACCTTGGAAAAATCCTACTTGCGCAGGATTCGTGCCCACTGCCTTTTCAAGCAGCAGCCGAGTAGCAGCCAGCGTCCTAACCACTACACCACCGGTACCCCGTCTTTTTCAGTCTTGCTTGCAAGCCTAACTGGCATCATGGCAGGTCGGTAAGAGCGCGTGCGCGACCGACGTACGCGGCAGTAATACCCTCTAGCGACATTTCTCGGAATTTTCAGACATGTTTTCATTGAAAGCGATGTAATGATAAGCTATAATTATTTCGTTTGAACTCAACAGACTTGAACTTGAATAAAGGTCCAGAAAGTTCCAATAATATTTTTTTGTTAATTTTTTAATTCGGGGGCCCCTCAGCAGCACGGGGTCCTACTTTTGCGCGTACTGCGCGTACCTATAAATCCGCCCCTGCTGCTGAGTTATATAAATATTATTAAGATAAACGCAAATGCTGATATTATTGTCGTTGAAGATAAATTGAAGTCTTCGATAATTTTTCGAACAAGACGCAACTTCTATGAATTTTGCAATGAAGAAATACCCTAAATTTCTCTTTTTATAAATGCGAAACATGTTAAATAAATTATTTCATAAAAATAAGAATAACGAACCCAAGCCTGTGTGGACATTTGATATCTTGCTGAATATATAAGTGCCATGATATAAAGAAAAATAAACGTTTTTGTCTGTTACTATATTGATAAATAAGGTTGTTTCAATAACCACAAAAGAATTTTAAAAACAGGATCACAATTCAGATGACTATGCAAGTGGAAATCCATTAAGAAACAATAACTCAAAATAAAAAACAAGGTAAAAATCCGACGAAACGTGAAGCTATGTATGTTCTTTATTACATGATATAAATTTTCCAAGTACCTGTCACAATATTTCATATCTGACAATACATAAGGAGAGGTAATGCATATTTTGAAAAACCAAAATTTCAGGATTACGAAATACAATTATACATACAACGCTTATTTCATTTTAAACAAAATAAAATTTCTATGAAAACTCGTAGCGGATGGTCATAAATTTTCTTAACATAACTTCGATTTTTTTCTCGCATGAGATTAAATGTCAAAAATCTGATGTGGCCACCACATGACTTTCTCCATACCTGTGATATTTCTAAAAATTTCAAATAGGTTAAACATAATATATATATATTAAGGAACTGCGAGAAATAATTAAAGACCTTACAAAGAACAGAAATAAACTAACTGTAGCCTTCTGATGTTGGTTATAGCCCCGAATCTCCAACAATTAAGAAAATAAAAAGGAGCGTTACTAAGATGTAACTAAGCGTAAAGTGCTTACAATAGTCACCGGTAGGTGGTGTGGTGGTGGCAGCTAAAAAATATATAATTTAAATATCTCTTAAACAATACATTACATGGGAAAATGTTTCGAACAAACATTGTAGAAGATTAAATTTTCTAAATTTACTCCGGTACTTTTTTACATTTATCAAATATTAAAGCAAATGTTTCAAAAAAATCTGATGTGGGCACCACATGACTCTCTCCATACCTGTATTATTTCTAAAATTTCCAAATAAGATACATGATAATAAATATTTTAAGGAACTGCGAGAAAAATTAAAAGACTTGAAAAAAAAAACAGAAATAAACTCAAACCATAGCCTTCTGATATTGGATATAGCAACGAAGAACCAACAATTAAGAAACTACAAAGGAGTGTTACTAAGACGTAACTAAGCCTCAACTGTTAACAATAATATTCGGTAGGTGGCGTGGTGGTGGCAGCTAAAATATTTAGTTTTTAAGATATCTCTTAAACAATTCATGATACGGAAAATTGTTTCGAACAAAGGATGCAGAAAATTAAATTCCCTACAACTTTTATTCCAGCATATTTTACATATATCGAATATTAAAGCAAATATTTTAAAATAACGGATAAGTGACTAGAGTAAACACCCACTTTTGGTTGACCAAATTTTCCCAAAACTAATCAGTTCTTGCGACTGTCATAAAAATGTTAAATATAAAAGTTTGTGTTTACCTGATTAATAGTTTTGAGTTAGAGCACCAGCAAAAAAAACTGTCATATACACGCATATAATCGATAAAATGGCCAAAACGTGTTCAGGGGACCGAAAAACGTGTATTTCCGTTGAAATCTCGAAATCGATTTTTTTCATGAAAACAATACTTGCCCCTATGCTACGGAAAAAGTAAAAATGGATGTGGCAAGGGCAAACCCTTCCGGTTGACCGATTTTTACCAAAAACTAATCAGCACGTTTTCCTTGAACAGAAATTTCACGCTGATCAGATTAACAATTCTTGAGTTAGAGAAACCACAAAATCCAGGTAACAGACACACAGGCATCATCGAGAAAATAGTCAAAACCTGTTCAGGGGACCTTAAAACGTATTTCCCGTTAAATCTCGAATTCTATTTTTTCATGAGAACGATAATTTCTCTATACTTCGTACATGGAGAAAGTAAAAATGTCAAATAATAAATAAGTATCCTGCGTCAGCAGTTAATATAGTAGGAGAGATGCTTAATTTTTTCTCATTTTTAGTTAATGACGTTAAACTAATATTAAAAATTTGATGTGGCCACTACATGACTTTCTTTCTCCATACATGTAATATTTCTAAAAATTCCAAATAGGTTAAATGATAATATATATTTTAGGGAACTGCGAGAAATAATTAAACCTTACAAAGAAAAAAAATCCACTCAAACGTAGCCTTCTGATATTGGAAATAGCCAGGAAGCTCCAACAATTAAGAAAATAAAAAGGAGCGTTACTAAGACGTAACTAAGCGTAAAGTGATTAAAATAATCACTGGTTGGTGGAGGCAGCTAAAAAAGTATAGATTTTAAAATATCTCTAAAACGGTGCATTATATGGAAAAATGTTCCTGACAAACGTTGTTTAATATTAAATTTCCTACTTTTACTTCAATACTGTTTTAAATTCATCAAATATTAAAGCGAATATTAAAAAACGGATGTGACAAGAATAAACGTTCAATTCCGGTTGTGCGATTTTTACCAAAAACTAATCAGTTCTTGCGCCTTTAAAAAAAATGTTTGTCGTTGACCTGATTAACAGTTTTTGAGTTAGAGCACCCACAATATTCCGGTCACAGACACATAGTGTAGACATACCCACAGGCGTCATCAAGAAAATAGTCAAAACGTGTTCAGGGGACCACAAAAGATGTATTTCTCTCTCTCTCTCTCTCTCTCTCTCTCGATTTCAATATTTTTATGAAAACGATCCTTTCTCTATGCTTTGTGTATGGAAAAAGTAAAAATAGATCCCTGAACGGGGAACTTTTCTCTCTGCATAATATAAAAAATAAGCTGGGTTGAAGAAACTGCCAGAAGCTTTTCTATTTTATATAGATGTGTATTTTATCTCAAAAAATATTTTACATGAAATATGCAGTAGATTCCAAAACTTCGAAAAAGTTAAACCATTGATTGCTTCTTTATGACTCTGAATTCTTTCTAATAAGATTAGACCAATTATTCCTGTAACTTCTAAATATAAAAAATAGAATATTATTCAATAATGGCATCAATTTGCGAAGATTAAGCACTTTTAAAAATTAAAACTTACTATTTATGCCACAAATACTACATTCAAGGCCAATTAATTCATTTATTAATGCTAAATGATAATTATTTCGTTTTAATACAGATGCCGATTTTTACTCTAGGTTTACATGCGCGCTAATTACAATTTCTCGCTTTAACAGCCACCTGCTCCTCTCCCACAATATGCAATTTTTTTTAACGAGCCGTCGAAAACTTGAATTTTAATTTTAAATCCAAATCCGCATCGCAAAGTAAAAAAATGAAGCACGTCAAATCAAAAGCATCGAATCGTATTAATTGTGATTTTACACATTTAAAATTACGAAAAGACATGTTGAAAGTTGCACATATTATTGTTCCATCATGACACGCTTCAGTACTCATCTAGAATACGTGGATCACGACGTGTCAGTTTTAAAGGGAATGTGTCGAATCCGCAGCCAACCATGGGTTACAATTGGTGCTGACTCGGTCCCGTATCAATTTGATTGAATCATTCGAGTGGTGCCATTTGGCAAAGCAAACACCATGTTTCATGCGAGCTGATGAAGCTATGGAGAAAACTAACTTCTTTCCCCAGTTCTCCATTACTGATTGATGTCACTTCTTTTACACGTCAAGAAACGGAACCTATATTGGGTGCTTTTCGGCTCTCTGAATCATTGCTATGACCTTCGCCTTTCGTTACTCCAATCCCGCGATAATCGTATTGGCGACTTCGTTTCGTTAATCGAATTCTTCTTCTGCTTACTCTTTGTATTTCCGAATCTCCCGTAGGAATTTCATGCCGACGGGAAAAATTTACCTAAAAAATAAATTCGAGTGAGATTTTTATAGTTTTTCGAGCGATTCCCAAAAATCGTTTATTTAATCTGTAAGAAAAATCTATTTGCGAATTCTCTGTCAAAACACGCAGAGCTTTCTAGCGTGAAAAATTCACCTATGAATAATTTGGGAGGCCAAGTGTGTAGGACGAAGTACTGCAGCGCGCTCTGGCGGATAGAATCAAATTAGAATACTCCCATGGACGAGCCTGTTGCAGACAGTGTATCGTGCATAAAGCACATGAACGATCTTTTGAAAACTAAGCTTTAACGTGGCGTGAAAAACTAGTAAAGTTTCACCTATAATAATGAAAAATACATCTAAAAGATGCTATTATTCAAAGTTTATTTTTTATGGCAGTGTGTATTAAACCAGAAGTTGGATAAAGAATATACTTCAAAAGAGATCGTTTGTTAGGTCATAAAACTTTTCTAACATCTATTATCACAAAGTTATTTTCTTATCACATCAGTTCATTAATGCAATAGTTATCTTAGAACCACATTTCTTATAAATAATCGTTTGTAAATTGTTTACGGTTAGGTGAAAGACGTAGCCTCGATCCCGCCGTCCAAAGTGAAAAATAAATAAATGCTAATAATAATTATAAACAATAATAATAATAAATAATAATATAAGTCGGGTAAATGCCAAAAATGATTTAATTCCGGAGAATTTTGATACATCGATCAATAAAAAGGCACGATTTAGCTGGAATTATTAAAATTATATTATATTTTAAAGTACTCTGCGTCCCCGGTGCTTCCCGTAGTTGTCACGAGGTTATGGTGCCTATTTCAACTGATCATCAATGTTCGATAACGGGAAGATCGATGTAGTGTAAGCTGACCAACCTTTCAGGAAGCTAAGGAGGGATATTTTTTAATATGTGCCGACTATAAGGTGTGACGTATTACAGTGGCGTATTTTTGTTGAAATTATTGGTGGATCAGCCTTAGATAAACAACTGTAATAGATTTCCGATAGCTTGGTGCAACCAGTGAGGGTGATCGGGGACAATTTCGGATATAAAATCATGATTTTCCAAAAACCGAGGCAAAAGTTGACACATATCACAAAGCGGGATGTGCGATGAAAAGGAGGGACTGTCCCTCCAAATTTGGGACGATTGGTCAACGTAATGTAGTAGCAACACTCTCATTTCATTAGTGTTTCATTTGCTAAAGGTGACTGTAATGTGAGTTACGATATCTGCTACGGTTTGCTGACAGGTAGAATAGCAAAATTTACAGCCTTTGGCGGTATATTTCCGTTTGCTTTCAATTTTTATTCCTTGTATACTGTAACCTATCTTCAAATTTTCGCACTCCTGTCTCCGTCCTATTTTCTCCACACCGTACTCGTATTCTCATCCTTATAATTTCTTTTTCATCCTCTTCACCGGAGAAAAAGTGATTTTTATCACTTTTTACTTTGGAAATATTTCTATACAATCTTGTGGATTACATAATTAGTAATTAATAACATTACAAAAGTTACCTATTCAGGGCAAAGGACAGCAAAAATAGCGGGAAAATAAATTTTTCCTTTAATTTGCGAAATACTCACTCTACTGAAAATGTCTTACGAATATTTTATAAAAAATGAAACTATTAAACTATAAATATGCTTTGATAAGATGTTTTAACTTAGAGATCATGACCGGTAGATATTTTCATTTCGTACTTACCATACGGCGATAACTCATAATATGCACGTATCCTAGCGGGTAGCGTGAATTAATTTCATTTTTAGCTTGTCCTTTGATCTTCCCTCCTTCAAACAAACACGTTCGTATCCTAACTCATCCGCGATTTACAGATATCCTATTCGTTAATCATTTATTCCTCTCTAAGTTATTTTACTTGACTTTCATCTTTGTTTTAACCATTGCATCAGGATTAAACTTCCACTATACAACTCTTTCCAGACAATGAGTCAATCTTTCCCAAGATGAAAAATTTGAAGAGGTTATGCATCAATCTCCCTCAATCATAAAATGGGTTCGCCAAGAAGCATGCATTTTCTTTGACGGGATGATGACATTTGATTATTACAGCGAATGAATTTGCCTTGTGCCAAATGGAAGCGGATGTTAGACAAGTACCGATTTGAACGGAGAGCGTACATGAGTTTATTAATTAAGTACAAGTCTGAAAAGCGAATTGGACGGGAATCGTATATTTAATCCCTTTAAAGGAATGAAACTGAACGGATTATCTCGCTAATTAAAGACGAGACGGCGCCCGTAAAAAGCGAAGGAACTCCGCATAAAGAGAAATTAACATTTCCTGCAGAAATTAACCCTTTCAAATTCATATCACCCAACAAAACCAAACTTCGTGCAGCTATATTTTCTACCGCTCTTATTTAAGTCGGATATTTGCATCTTTACGTAGGATGGAGCAAGAATGGACCACAAATACACATACAGCATTTTGCAAGTAAGAAATTGATTTATCCGATCGCATTCGCCTGATCTAACGATTAAATTTTGAAAAACATTTCGTCGACGGTGGTTAGTTATTCAGACTGGTTTAAAGTTTACTTATGGAGGAGGGAATGCTTTAAAAAAAAGTAAATTGCTCACGTATGCAGAAAGGAGATTAGAGAGAGAGAGACGCTGCTTGACCGGGCAGTAAACGGCACGAGTATTTCATATCAGGGAATCGTTTATTTAAAAAAGATATTGTGGCGTCGACGATCAGGAGTTTTATCCTGGCGCCTGCTGCTGATCACCGGCGACAAAAGGGTAATTCCATTTGGAATCGGCAAACGATGGCACCATAAAATCTTTTACGACATAATGTGTAATAAAAATGATGGAGATCCTGAAAATTTTAGATCTGTTGGGTTTTTCTCTCCCTCTCGTCTGTCTCTCTCTCCCCCCCTCTCTCCCTCCCCCTACTACCTCTCTCCCTCCCCCTACCTCTCCCTTTCTCTCTCTCTCTGTTATTTTCCCACTTCTTCCTCTCTGAAAGTTATTGCCATTTAAATTTAGTCTAGACGAGCGAAGAGATCCATCCATCGATTTCGCGTCGTTTGCCCACCGCGACACAAGGCGGCGCGCAAAAAAGGAAGAAATTTCTGAGAAATGTTGCCGCCTGACGTACAAAAAACACTCATTATGGACCGCGGAGAGTACCGCCATTTTTTTTGCTTTCGCTCCAGCAAATTAGTTAATTAGCTTTTTGAGATTGCTAAACCGTTAATAAAAGGTGTTTTTATTATCCGAGAATGACAGATGTTTTTCCACTTTTACGAGTCCTCAAATTGAAAAATCGGTAAAGCGAGGGCCTAACGCGCGTTATTGGTAGGCCGGTGGAAAATTCAAAAAGTTTGCCAATCATTTTTTGCTCAAAAGAAAATGGTGGCAATCTTTCTTTTCAGATTACTCATTGGAGAGGATGACAGTGAATAGCATTTGTTCCCGGAACGAAATTTCTATTCGGTATATCGTTCTGGAAAAAATAGTGGATTAATACAAGGATAATATATTATAGGAACACTGGGACGAAGGGAAACGCGACAGATAGTTCCGCGTTTATACTCGGGAAATAATTATTTTCATGTATTGATCCAACGGCAGAAAATAATCCACAAATTCAATAAATTGGATTTTGTGGCTAACGAGATTTTGGAGTTGAAAATGCCGTATTTTCCTGCTAGAAGTAAATGGAGATAAAATTTTTCCAACTTTTGGATTTTCACCTTATACTGTATCCTCACAAGGAGGATGGAGATGAGAGAAAATTGTTGATAATGGGTCGAAGTTACAACCGCATGATTTTTATAGCCAGTCGTATTGGTGAAACGTATAACCCTTGGAATGGTAAGAAATCTTTATTTACTTTTCCTTCGCATTGCAGTATCCATACATGTACTTTTGCTCCGATACAATTGAATTCGCAATTGTTTCATCTGAGACGTATGAAAATTCACTCATCAAAAAACAAGCGATCCGACGGAAAATATTTCTTATCATATTCTATTTTTAACTCTATAAATTCTGCCGGTGTCGGATGGCATAATCATTTTTTGTTCGGAAATAACTGTAAAGCTCAGATTCATAAAATTCATATAGAAAGTTTCGAGGGAGGATCTCATTCGTACTTACTGATAATCTACTAGGAAAACCACCCTCTGTTCGGAACAGGTAAATAATTGGGTTATTATCATTTCGATTATTTTCAACTCAGAAAATGGAATTTTACGAGAAGGAACTTTTCCATGTTTTTTTTGGAATAGCCACATTATCGTCATTGGCATATCGATGACACCATATTCCGTCAAACAAGGGTAATTTTAAATATGAATTAATCTGTCAATATTCGCGGGGGTTACGATTCAGGGAATCACAGTTAATATCAAATCTGAGAATGTTAAGAGTAAAGGCTTATGGGAAAAGTGAATTGGGTGCCCACTTATACGGAAACCAAAGAGAATGCTCAACATTAATACAAATCATCGTAGATATTCTACCTTTCGGTATGCTTTTGGTTCAGCCTGATCTGTTATATCCAAGGCCTTTCTCTTCTTCTTCTCATACCAATTCCCTTCTTTTAAGACATCTAGTACAAATTTTCTCTTCCTACCTCTTTGGCTCTTTTCTATCATCCTCTCCTCTCGGACTTCCTTCGATAGACCCTCGCTTCTCAAGAATTGACCCACCCATTTCTTCTGTCTTTCCCTAATTACTCAAATTGAGCTCCTGTCCTACTTTATTTAAAACTTCCACATTTGTTGTCCCCTCACGTCAGTCTAACTATATTTCTCCAAACGACGCCACATCCTCACTCATATACTCCAGTCCAGATTTATAGTAATAAAGCCACAAGCGCAATAAAAGTAATAGTTTTTACATAAAATGAATAAAAACGCCAATGTTATTTATCTAATATATTATAACCCTTGTGTCCTTGCCTGCCTGCGTCTCTGCCTGCGTCCCTGTCTGCGTCCCTGCCTGCGTCCGAAGCCTCGAGTGACGTCACCTCCCGGTATGAACGCAAATAAATCGAGAACGGTAGTTTCGATTTCGACGAATCTTTTGCCTGAATACTCGGCGCAAACTCTAGCAGGTTTTAAGTGGGTAGTCGTCTCCCGAAAAGGCATGGGTTCGATACCAGGATAGTTTTCGTTTTTGTATTTGATTAACACGTAATCTGCTAGAATACGATGTGTAGACCTTTAGTCGTTAACGTTTTTAAATATCTTAGTATCGAGACTTTGACTCAAGATCTGTACCATTTCACGCACTGAAAAGTTTCCAGTTAGTGCTCACAGTCGCGTCAGTGAAAGTGCTCGACTGAAATAAAATTTTCTGGAACAGCAGTGTTACATGAAACAGTTCCTTTCATCATCTGAACTGGTGACCTATGCTAGTTATAAAGCAGCATAGATTTGGCTCAAAAAAGAAATCATTTGTAGACACAGATTGGGTGAAAGAAATTCTGAGCTTGGTAATGTAAATTTTGCTGCAGAATTATGAACCGAAGATGAAATCCGACATCACGCAGAAAATGCGGAATCTCCAGCTAAGTTGCAAAAAAGTTATTCGCCGAATGCTGGAATTGTCTGAAAATGTTGAAAACCTATTGCGTAATCACTTCTACATCTACATATTACCCTGCAAGTCACCTTGACGGTGGATGGCAGGGGGTGCCGCGCACCAAGTTCCTAACTAATTATTATTCACTGTTATCTATTGTGGCCACGTATTGTCCTAGGGAAAAAGGACTCCTTATACCTCTCCGTCCTACTATCTATTTCGCGAATCTTGTCGTCATTATCCCTCCGTCCGATATACGTTGGTTGTCGAATAATATCCTTCATTTCATTTACGAATATCTCCGACCTATATTTATCTAGAAGTTTAAGTCTCGCCTGTAATCTACGATCTTTCAACGATGGCCAACTCAACTCATCAATGAGTAACGTAACGCTCTGTTTTTTATCGTAATTCTTTTTCACGAATCTAGCTGCTCGCCGCTGTATTTTTTCTAAATCCTTTATGAGTCCCCTCTGATATGGATCCCAAACCGCTGCTGCGTATTCCATTTGAGGTCTAACCAACGATAAATAACAGGATTCTCTCACCTTTTCCGTGCTTTTCCTGACTATCCTACGCACAAAAGCCAACTTCTTATTTGCCGCACCTATCACTCGTCTTATGTGGGTGTCCCAAGACAGGTCACGATTCAAGGTTACCCCGAGGTATTTCACGGATTCCGAAACAGGAATGATCTCACCATCTATCGAGTAGGTAAACACGGACGATGGGCTTCTAGATTTCCAAAAGTTTAGAACGTTACTCTTTTTCTGATTGATTTCTAGCTGCCATTCCTTGCACCAAACAGATAACGCATCCAGATCATCCTGAAGCTGACGATGGTCGCTAGGACCACTAATTTCTCTATAGACTACGGTGTCATCCGCAAAAAGCCTGATATTACTTTTTACAACTGAGCTGATGTCGTTTATATAAAGCAAGAAAAGCATAGGTCCGATCACACTACCCTGCGGCACTCCAGAGACTACATCTGCCACACTCGAGGACTTCCCATCGATGACTACTTTTTGTTTTCTATTCCAAAGGAAAGCGCGAACCCAGTTAATGACTTTAACATTAACGCCAAGATTTCCCAATTTTAATAACAACTTACGGTGGGGAACCTTGTCAAAAGCTTTTCTAAAATCAAGGAACACTGCATCGACCTGCTTATTATTTTCGCCGCATGATAAAACATCATTCACAAACAGACCGAGTTGGGTGTCACAGGATCTACCTTTTCTGAAGCCATGTTGACAGCTGACTAAGAGCGATCTACTCTCAAGATAACGCATTGTGTTGCTAACAATAATGTGCTCCAAAATCTTACATGATAATGATGTTAGAGAAATCGGCCTATAATTTTCGGGGTTTTCTTTGTCACCTCCCTTATGAATGGGTGTGACGTGTGCTAGTTTCCAATCATCAGGAACCTCACAGAGGGTAAGAGATTTCTCGAAAACTATCCGAAGGAAGGGAGCTATATCTTCTGCTAGTTCTTTTGATACACGCGCGGGAATTCCTTCTGGTCCAGGATTTTTGTTGGGCTTTATCGCACTCAGTTGCTTCGCTATTCCTGCCTCAGAGATTTTAATATTATCCATCCGAGTACATCCATCGGGAATAAGATTATCTTTAAGTATATTTCCACCTGCCGTGAACGCCTTCGCGAAGTAAACGTTTAGTAGATTAGCTTTATCCTCCCCATCGTGAAGGATGTCTCCGGAATCACATCGCAGGGAGGGTATTGAAGGACCCACTCCCTTGACTTCTCTTACATAGGACCAGAACGCTTTTGGATCCTCCTTCAATTTTGTATTTAATACCTCATTCCGGAAGGTGTTAAATGCGTTACGCATGGTTTTTCTCGCTAGTACGCGGGCACTGTTTTACTCATGGACTATAGCTGTGCGATACTCATCGGAAGCGGTGGTAGGTATGTTTTTCAATTTTGCGTGGCTACGCCTCTGTCGTCTTAAGGCAATCCTGACTTCCTTATTAAACCAACGAGGTTCTTTCTTATCAGATTTTAACTTACTGGGGATAAATCTATTGATACCTCTTCCTAGTATATTCTTAAATAATAACCATGATGGCTCCATACCTAATCGTTCTGTCTTTTCACGATAACTGTCAAAGGTACTTTTGAGATGTAAGCTGAAACTTTTAAAGTCGGCCTTGGCGAAAGCGTATACATTCCGAAGAGGCTTAGGATGTCTTTTGAGCTTTAATTCGCACTCCGCATACACAGCTCGATGGTCGCTAAGTCCCTCCTCTGTGGATACCTTAGTTATCCTATGCGGGATGTTAGAAGCAAGCAAGTCGAGAACATTGCCCGAACGCGTGGCTTTTTGTACCATCTGGATTAAGGAATATTCATGAAACGTGTCAATTAAGGCTTCACACGATTCGCGTTCTTTACCTCCCGTAACGAAACATAGGTAACTTGAAAAGCTGTTTGTGTTTTTCCTTGGCGCTGGATGAATCAACCGATATTAAGGGCACTGCTCAGCTCGTGTTTTGGGTTAGTTTTCTTTCATCCGACTTGAAAATTTATAAAGAATCCTTGGCAGTTTGTGGACTAAGAGATCGGGCTGGAATTGAAATACTTGATAATTTTCTGGAAATTGCGAAAAAGTTTGGACTCGATTTGAGGGAAATTTGTTTCAGTGAAAATGAACGGCGCACCAGCCATGATTGGGGAAAAAATCAGGGTTTGTTAATCTTTTGAAGAGACGTTTGGAAGAAAATGGCAAACATTAATACCATTCTGTCTTCATTCGACTGCATATCGCACCAGGAAAATCTTTGTGCACAAATGGCAAAAATAGACTCCTTGATTGATTTGATGAACACGGTTCATTAAAATCGTGAATTACATTCGTAGTACCAGTTCTCTGATTCATCGACAGTTTGTGGAGTCATTGAAAGAGCTTGACAACTGTGATTTCGACGACGTCGTCGACTTCGCAAATGTGTGGTGGTTGAGCCGCGGAAAGATTTTGGAGCGACTGACCGCCTTGTTTCCTCAAATTCGAGACTTTCTTGTTGAGAAACGACAAAGCCAGAAATTCTCTGAAATTGTAAGTGAAGCGTGGCAAAGCGACTTACATTTCTTGAGCGATACTATGGCTCATTTGAATGAACTGATTACAAAACTTCAGGGAAAACAAAAACTGATTTGCGATCAAGGGCAATACTTTTGAGAGTTCAAGTCGAAACTAAGTCTTTTCGTCGCACAAGTGCAAAAGCGAGATTTCAGCACTTTCCAAATATGGCTAGTTATCTTGACAAAAATGAGACGTTGGATTTTGATCAGCAGATACTGCTGCACTATGGGGACTGGTTGAAGAATTTGATTCAGAAATTTGAGTTGCGCTTTATTGAATTTGATAGCTTCAACTTAGCATTTCAATTGTTAAAATATCCATTCCACTTCGACATTGAAAATTCGACTCAAGAACTTGTCACTTTGCTTTCTTTGGACAAGCGTGGATTTGAAGCTGACATGCTTCTGCTGAAAAGCCAGGTGTACACAAAAATTCGATCTGGTGGAGATATGTGGGAATATTTTCTAGAAGTTGAGAAGCTTTCTACTCTGAAAACTGCCATTTCAAAATTATTTTGAATGTTCAGATCAACATGACTTTGTGAATCAACATTTTCTTCCGTAAGTTTGATCAAGTCAAAATACAGATTTCGAATTATTGGCTTTAATTTAAGTTCAGATATTCAACCAAATTTTTTTCAGTTGGTCAGGAGAAAAGATTGCCAAATTTCACACTGATCTTTTTCGGTTATTGAAAATGCTTGATGTTTTGTGTTTGGCCCATCAGTGTGCTAGAATAAAGTTGATTCAAGCAATTTCTGGATTTTTTCTTTGATCAGAAAATTTACCGTGCTATTAGAAAGCATTTTTACTTAGTATGGCGAATTGTATGGCTCATTCACCACACCTGTGGCGTGCCTCAAAATCCTGTTGCCCACCCCTGATCTAAATCATGTAAGTGTGCCTTTTTGGTTATGAAAATGGTGTGAGGTATACGATTATTTTGAGAGGGGTAATAAAAGTGGCTCAACTAATAGCACCCTGTGTAACAATTATTTTCATAGGAACTAGCACATTGGGCCTCTTCACGCAAGGTTTCCTAAATATTTGAGGGAAGTACTGCAACGGGACCCTAGTGTTATTTATGAAGGATAAATAAAAAATGAAATTAAAAAAAGCCATAAAACTCACCGATAAGGTCAATATTGAAATGACGATGGTTGTGACGTGGAGTACTCCTGAAGATCGTTCCAGTAAGGTGGCTTACTAGAGTCTGCAGCAGGTCAATTCTTTAATTCCGCCGTTAACTTGCGTGAAGCGTGAGGTCATATTTAAGTCCATCAATCCCCATTGCGAAATTCTTTGACGAATTTCCTTAAATATCTTGAGAGCTCCTAATGTGTCCGAGAACCATCACTAGGGAGACACTGTGTAAACGAAAAATAAAAGGAAGATAACGTTTAAAACCCATTGCCTGAGTATAGAAAGCAAAAAAATGACTTATATGTCTGCGGGTTAAACTGGATATAGACAAATTGAAATTCTGCGAATGTAACAAGGCATACAAAGTAGTCACTCGTAAGCAATCGAAACCGAATCCTGAAACAGTTAATGTCTATGGTCTATTGCAGAGATGGAAAATACCTGGCACGCGTAAGTTTGTATTTTCTGTATAAAATATGAAGTTTCTTAGAGAAGAAGTAAACTTGTGGCGCGCGAAAAAATTCTGATTATTCACAATATTTTCTTGGCACGCGACACAAAAATCGTTTGCAACGGGAAATAACCTAGGGGACTTACTCTCATTATTCCTCCATCAAGTTTTCATAATTTAGAGACGCTTAGAATATATGGGAAAAAAGAGAACGCTTCAAGCTGTATGTGACGCAAAGAAAAGACAAAACATCTTATCTACCAGTTTTAATGCCTGTGACGTTGGAACGACCACAGACAGTCAAACGAGGTGTTGGTTTAAGAGGCCTTGTACGTCTCTTCATGTCAGTTGCTCAGGTACAGCCGGCATTAAGTACGAATACATTATCCCTAGGTTGGAAATATAACTGAGGTAAGGTTGCACCGAAACCAGAGACTATATCTCAGATGTCGTTCTAGAAGGGCAAGGAAACCAGGAGGAATCAAGTATATGGTAAAATTTGAAGAGACAGCCATCACATCTTTCTATTTTTAACTCTGGAGAATAGAATATCAGAGGAGGGCGTGAAATATATACAGGGGCATAGAAAAAGAATTCCGGGGTTTCAATGTTTCGTAGGTTTGTAAATTCGGGTCATGTAACCATGACGTTTGTGCTAGAATCTATAAAAACACTCCAAATTTGATTCCAAACTTTGCCACTAAGCGATAGTGTCGCTAGTGCTGCATACCGCATTGAATTGAGGTATTCAGCAAGTAAGATGGCGTCCATACAGGAATAAGCGCAGTGTGTTCTATGGTTTGCCGAGTTTAAATCAATGGTAGCCGTTCAACGTGAAATTCGACGTACGTATGGAACAGAAGCATTTACTGACAAAACAATTACTCGATGGTTTCACCAATTTAAAGAAACGGGAAGTGTTGAAAAGAAGAAATCAACAGTAGGACTACAAACGTCCCAAGAGACAGTGGAACGCATCAGAGTGTCCTGTGTTCGGAGCCCCAGAAAGTCTATCGCACATAGGAGTGTGGAACTTAACGTACCAAATACCACCATCCAAAATGTGCTGCATAAGCGCTTACGACTGTATGCACAAAAGATTCAACTACGAGATGAAATTAAAGTCACTGATCGTCCACAACATGCACGTTGAAACGAAATGAATGAAATACCACTTAGATGTTTGTAGGGCTACAAATGGTAGTCACATCGAGATCTATTAAGTTATAACATCAAACATGGAGAGTTTTTACACATTCTAGCGCAAACGCCATGGTTACAAGACATGAATTTACAAATCTATCAAACATTGAAATCCCGAAATTTTATTTCAATGACCCTGTATAAATATAATATCGAAAATATTAACCCTTTTTTTAATTATTTACCTTACTATGATTTTTTAATCAATGTTTGGGAGCTGTCTTATATTCGCAAACAAAGAAATAAATAAATTTTTAAAAATACTCTGATTATGATTAATCTAGCACAGTTTAAATCACATTTGTCTTTGTCATTGCAAATTGTGAAGACAATTTTTAGAGAATTAAACAATTATAATTACATTTAATATAATTAATGTTGTTTAGTCTTTTTTCTTCAGAACGCATCATGAAATATTTTTTTCTTAAAAATTGGCTTCTGTAAGACGAGTGTATATATATATATATATATATATATATATATATATATATATATATATATATATATAATGAAATTGAGCAAACATGCTTTTAATATTATTTCGTAGAAGTGTACGGCATTTAACTGCTACAGCCAGGAACCTAGAGAAGTTTGGTAAGCATTTTATATTGAGAAAACCGGAAACAACAGATTCAACATCTGTATAGAATGTTTCAGAGTAAGTTAGCAGAAAAAAGTTATTTAAAAAACTAGTATGGCGAAGGGAATGTGCAAAGGTAAAGAATGAGATAGACCGAAAAAGAGATGTATCCGAGGAGGAAGGCGATGAATTAAAAAGGAGGCTATACTGGTGAAACAAGAAGTTGGCAATGGCGGTAGGAAAGAGGATTGGGAAGGAAGGAGAGATGGGGAATGATATGAGAGTTGGATGAGAGGAGAGAGAAGCGAATGGTAGAAAGAAGAGGATGGAGGGAGGCTTTGGAAGAGGGAGGGAGGTTTTGGAAGAGGGAGGGAGAAGGAGAGGAAGTAGAGGGACCCAGCCTATTTGTTATTTATTCGCTCGAGTTTCAGACAGACGCCCGTCTCTCGTCTCATTCGCCCCTCTTTCGCCCAAGTCGCCCCTTCAAATGGAGCGTTTCTCCGAGCTGTTATGGTTTTCATCGCAAGGTCTATGTGGGGAGAGGTGTGTTTCGAGTGTCTGTCTTCAAAGCCGGGGTTGCGTGTTCGAATCCTACCTGGGGCATATTTGTATGGTATCATATTTGTAACTTTTATTACTCTCATTATAAAATTCCGACAATGGCTGTTGAACTAATAACAAATCCGATGTAACGAAGAAAATAATTTTTTGGACTTGAACGTAAAAATGGAGCGGGTTCTTTCCTCTTCTTAACTGTCAGAAGGTTATATGAATTTTATACTCGAATTTTGCTCTTGAAATTTATTTTAGGTTTTCAGCTGAGCGAGTGGACATGCATCGACGATCTTTGTGTTAAAGTTAAAGAAACGGGCGAGTTTACTTAACAGAAAAGAAGAATTTAATTCCAGAACGTACCGATTTTAAGGAATGACTGGCCCTTTCCCAACCCACAACATCCAAGGAATTCACTTATAACGAGTACACGGCTATATAAACTGCCAATGATTCTTTCTAAATATACTAAACAATGCATTCTTGAAATTAAAGTTAGGCCCAAAACATCTACGTTAAGAAGCGTTTTATTTGTGTAAAGATTTGAAAATTTTACCGATATTTTATAGGAATAGAAATTTATCTGAATTACACTAATCACAGTTGAATCAGAGAAGTACACGCCTATTGAATTTGACCTCATGAATTAATAAACGTCTATTTGACGCGTAACTGATATCATTTACTATTTCAGACTACAATTGCACTATAATTCAAATTATATTCTTATTTTATGGGTCCAATTCATCTCCAAACTCGTTAATCGAGTTACGTGGTCCCCTGATTTAAAGCCTCCTTTGTAGAGACACTACAGTTGAATTGATTGTGTCTTCTAAACGAATCATCCTCAAGTTAGTTGATGTTGATTCCCTTTTCCTCTCTGTTAAGCACTTTGAGTTAAGCAATCTGGGGCTGCGTCGAAGGCCTTTAGATCGCGGCTAGAGCCCCTACGCTCTTCCTCTGTTGTCTGGCGTAAAGACTAAATCCTGGCAAAAATTTTGCAAATATGTACTTTTTGAATAAATTTATTTTTCCCTTAAAACCAAGAAAAGGCGATTTTCTCGACGTAAGCAACTAAGGCAAAGTATTATTTCCCGATCCTTATTACGCTCTGCGATTCCGGGACGGCTTGGAAGGGATCCATTGTGATGAATCATTTCTAAAACATCATCTATTGTGCTCCTCTGCTTCTTCTTGTCCTCATTCGTCTTCTCCTCTCTCTCTCCCCTCCGTCCTCCGCTGTCACCTCCGTGTCGCTCCAACCGCCCTCCTCATTCACTTGTCCTCCATCCCGCTTTCTTCTCTCTCCTCCATCCGACCTCCTCCTCTCCCTCCTGCCTTCCATCCCTTCTCTCACTCCCTCGTCTTCGCTCCCTTCTTCCTTCCATTTCCTCTCTCCCATCCATTCCTCTTCCCTTTTATCCGGAATATCTTCTCCGTCCTCTCTCCTTTCGATCTCCCTTCCAAATTCAGTAATTAAGTTTCGCATACTTGAGAGCCTATACCTAAATCTAAATTACAAGGGAGAGAAGGAAAAAAATTGTGTTTGAGTGGAAATCGAACCCGGGTCTTTTTAACCACCCGGCCTGCAACTGGATGACCTGGGTTCGATTAAGAATTTCCCTTCTTCTCTCCCTAAGAATTTACTCCGTCTAATTCTTTCTTTCCCCTTGCTCGCCTTCACCTCACACATCTTTCTCCCATTATCTTTTCCTCCGCTCTCTCTCCTCTTCCTTCATCTTCTTTCTACTCACCCCCTCAACTCTCCCTCTTCCCTTTCCACTTAATTCTTCATCCCTCTCCACTTCTTACACGTCACCCTCGCCTCTCCCATGGCTATCATTCCTCTCCCTCGCTCATCCCTCTTTTCCAATTTCCCTGTTTACTTCTACTCTTAATTTCCCATCTTGTCCATCTCCACACTCACTTCAGGCCCTCTTTTCCCCTTTGTCTTCCGCACCCCCCTCCTCTCCCTTTCCTCTACCGTCGCCAAATCTTTTCCATTTTCCTATTCCCCCCCCCCCCCTCTTACCCGCCCACTCCTCCATTCCCTATTATCCCCACTCTTCTACCCTCGAGGAACCGTCTTTAAAAATTTCCTCTCAACATACTTAAAAAAATACACTCTCCTTAGACCTTAAAATGCTCGCGTCTCTTTCTTCTCCTCCCGCATAATATACCGGCATTTTTTTCTCCCTCCAGATTCCATCTACTACGACTTCCCATCTTCATCCCGGAAGAGAGAAGAGTCCGATCTGTTGTACGTTTTCCCGTTTAAATACTCTCCGTCTCCCAATTGTCCCGATTTAGTCTCATCGCAATACCGCAAGAGTGCCTCTTTAACTAAGGAGGATGAGAGGAGGGAGAAAGAAAAAACCCTTGCCTGCCACTTAACTTACCTACAGGCTCCCCTACTTCACTCTCTAGTGTCTTCCATTCCTACCCTGCTTAATCACCCCTTCCTTTGTCTTTCCCAGCGCTTGACCTACCCGTCCTCTCTCCCCCCTCCCGCCCCCTCTCCTCCCCCTTAACCCTTTACCTCTTCCTTTAAGCTCCTTGTCTCTTTTGTGAGGCCCCACTCGGCTGTGTACCTCCTCCGCCTTGAATAATTAGCAGATTACTGCAAAAAAATTTTCGCTCAGGATCGGATTTTTTCTCCCCTTCCCCGTCCTTTAACTAATCTCGTATTTCCTCGCAAATTGGATATTATAATTGATAAGGCGAGGAACGTTTTTTTACTTTCTTTTTTATATATAAATCGCCAATATTTTTCCCCCTTTCAATATCATCGGATATATTCTTACGCGTTTAATGAAACAGTTCATAAGCCAAAAATAAGGATATTTTTCTATACTTTCCGGCTTGATTTTTTTTCTCGTTAACACGTAATGCGCCCAAGGGATTTCGGTGAAAACGCTCAACATGTTAACTAATAATCATCGATAATACGGCTGCTTCGATGTAATTGGGAGGGAGTAAGAGCTTAAAACTTAATATTCTTCTTCTTTTGTCGGAGTCTCCCATAATGCAAACTGCTTAGTTCAATGCACAAATATTTGCTACCTTGATAAGTGTCTCAAGCCTTTCTCGTGCTCGAAACCAACTTTGATGGCATTAAGAAGATATACAGAGAGAAAGACCGAAAGTGAAAGTCGAGGAATGGGAAATAGGGAGAAGGAAATGGGATGGATATCGAACAGTCAATTTTAGATGTACATACAATTAAGCACTCTACGGCGAAATGAAGGTAACTGACGTCACAATCTGAGAGAGATATTCAAATGACGCACGCAAATCCTACTTCAACACACTCGGTTCCATCCCAAATATATCGAGCGCCCATACGAGCACACATTGCCTCACTCCGAAGAGCTATTTTCAAAGGATTTAAGATCCGCGAATACCTCGTCATCAAAGGCTCGGATAGATTCTAGCAGTCATCCATAACATGTTAAAATATCGTCACAATGGTTCCTTGTGGAATGCATTGCAGGACGGCACGTTACCGGAGTTTCAGCTCCGGGAGAGTTAACGAAGCAGTTGACGATTACCAAGTCAGCTCTCTGGTCACGTTCAGGAACGGGTGAAGGCGGAGGTGTAGATGTGGACAGGAGATATCTGGATAATATGCATAAGGCGGGGTGAAGGATGGGAAAGGTTTCTCGTAACCACTGCTGCCTCAAAACTCCCGACACGGCCACCCTTCCATCATCCGCATTGTTCCATCCTTCCCAACTCCCCTACCTTCAAATCTCATTCCCTTTCCCTCCCTCAAAAGTCCCTCACACCCAACTCTCACCCTCATAGCTTCCTCCCACCCAACTCCCTCCTTACGATCTTCTTGGCTAAATCTCTCATTCCTTGCCTCCAAACCTCCATTCCAGCTACTCTTACCTCCACCTCATACTTCTCACTCCACTCCCACTACAAGGTTCCACCTACGCTCATTCCTCTTGTTCTTATCCCTCCTTTCCCTCAATCCTGTCTTTCCTCCCCTCCTATGAACTACCTCACATCACCTATCTCCCATCCTCTCCCTTCTATCCACTCTCTACCATTCCCATTCTCTCACGCTCTCCATTCTCTTCTCTTCCTATTCCTCAACTCACTTTACCTCCCTCCCACCCTCTCCCTCACAATTTCTCTCTCCTATCCTCTCTCTCATTCTCCCCCCCATCCTCTACTCCTCTCTCTTATACTCATCCTCCCATCCTCTCCCTCTCATCCTCTCCCTCCCATTCTCTCCCTCACATCCCCTCCCCCTTCACTCCTCCACAATACCTACACCACCCTCATTTCCATCCGCTTCGCTACCTCTCCATTTCTATTTCTTCCATTCTCTCAATTCTGTTCCTTCTTTATTATTGCATCTTTCCCACTCCCCTCCTGTTTTTTCTCTCCCTCTCTCTCTCTCTAGTTTCATCCCCATATTCCATTTCATCCTTACCACTTTCGCTAACTCCTTGCAGAACTGTACCTATTCCCAACTCCCCATACTCGTTCCACCCCTAACTTCCATTACCTCCCTTTCACTCCTGCTTCCTCTCCCTCCTTTCCGCTCCAACCCCTCCATCATTCCTCATACCATCGTTTCTCTTTTTTCCATTTCAAACCCCCTCTCCCTTTTCATGCTTCCGACTCCATCCATTCTCCATCTCCTACCACCTTTCTCTCCCGCCTTATAACTCCTCGCCAAAATCCTGCCTCCCTCTCAACCGAATCCCTCCCCCCTCCGTCGCCGTCCCTCTTCTCTCTCTGGTTCCCACCCCCCCGCGCTCCCTCGCTGCTATCTTTTCTCCCAATTTCTACCCGTCTTTATTACCTCATTTCCTCACCCCTTCCTCCTTGTTACGGATTCTCTACAGCTTCACAGAATCTGACTCCCCTTTGTCTACCTTCTTCCATCTCCTCCTCCTCTCCGCTTTACCTCGAGACCATTATTCTTAACCCAGCGAAAGAAAGTTTTTACCTAGACGAAAATAATGTTGAGCTTAGTTTTGGATTTGTTTTTGTTGCGCTCGAGATCCCTTATCTTTTGCCGAGGGCTCTACACTTTCCCAACAACCCTACAACGAGCGAAGCCATATAAAAATGGCTTCAATTCAGCTTTTAATGTTATAGGCCATGAAGGGCTCCCGTTTTATGTGGACAGCGTGCAATATTAATACTTCTTCGTAACTTCTTTATAACTCACTATTTCCTAGATTTTCCGTAATAAGAATCACCTGGCAGGAGTAATAGAAAATCTTTTTCATTATTTCGTAGATGCTGTAATTTTCTAGTGTGGGAATAACTGCTATGGTTTGTGCTTTTACACAAACGCTTACATCCATTCGTCATATGTACGTTTTATGATAAATTTTAGAGAATATCCCTTAAATTCTCATGATGTTCCGGCGCCCCGGGCAAGGACTGTTTCAAGTGACCTTTTTATTTCAGAATATTCTTGCAAATACATTTTAATCCATTTATTAGTGCTTTGAAAAACCAGAGAAGCGACATTTAATATGCCTGCTCATTGAGCTATATCCAATGATTGCTAAAATTTAACTACCTGCAAATAATGTATAGAGAAGTCGTTGATGAATCGCCCCTTAAATTTTGGCCACCGGCTCACTGGCAACTCGGGCTAGCCCTTCTCACAGTATTACTTTACAGTTTATATATACAACGTAATGTAAAGCGAATTAATTGAAGAATCAAATTAACATTACATCAATTCCATCTACAAAGTACGAAATATTAGCCTCACAATTATTAACAATTCTTTTCGGCGAATGCCATTTTCCGGTAATGGGCTTTAGCTTCTTTCGATGTAAATAGAAATGCTCCCCACACATATTAGATTTCGCGTTAGCATTGCCGTAACTCGTTAATGGACGGCAGATGTGATGTTCTGATACATACAATCGATAATTATTTTGGGCCGCATTGATTGTATCTTCTTCATTGGCTTCGTTAATTTGTTATATGATGACCTCATGAAGATTTCGGTATGCGTCTGAACTAGCTAGTAATTGCATTACACTAAAATACGCTTTAATTTTAGCGGTGCAGAGAATCCATGTAGAAAATACTGCTTTCGATTGTCCAAAGAATGTAACGTATCGCGTATGGTCGATTTAGCATTGGGCCATACAATTATAAAAAAATCCAAAAAATTACACCTAAATTACTAAAAAGTAGTTGATAGTTGATGCTCTTTAAACAACAAAAGTGGTGACTTGAAGCATTCGTGAAGAATTGCGTCAACACGCTTAAAAATAACTGTAGTTATTGAAAGCAAAACGCTACGTTTTGCGATTATTTTATGCACTCCTTTTTTGTAATAACAGTTATGGACTTTTTTACACGCTACTATAAGATCTTTTATAAAATTAAGTACGTAAACGTTTCGCAACACTTTAAAAAATTATATATCGCTTTCACGTGTCTAAAAGGGTGGTAAACTGTTACGGTAAAGAACAACAACGTTACCGTCTTAATATGTTGTTATATGTAAATTACAGAAACTTGTTAATCTTAGATATTCTAAACGCACCTCGTTTCTCAGAATTAGTATGGTGAAACTCGAAGAAACACGATAGTATCGCCCACCGTTGTAAAAGAACTTATTATGCAATTCCATCTACGTTTAAAAAACAGCTCGATGCTTATCAACTCATAATATGTAACTACGTCTCCGTCTCTATTTTGAACTGGATAACATGCTAAGAAGAATCCAAGTTCTAGCCGGAGGAAAATCTTTGATCGTTAAGACATTTTGAGTTTAAGCTGTAACACAGACATTAAAAGTATCTTTTCAGAAAACATAATTTCCTCTTTTAATAAGTGGAAATTACGCAAGCGATCCATTGCTACATAATTCATGAAGTTAGATAAAGGTCATTATAGAAGCGAGTCTCATACTAAAGATTTTCATCTAGCTAATCTTCATATATAGAAGTCGAGGGATATTTCCATACGTAAACGTATTTAGCGAAAAAAAAGATTAAATTAGAAGAGGAAATACATCAGTCAATCTATCTGGGAAGTAATAAAGATGAGTAGTATATCTGAGGATCTTAGAAAACCCCTGATCTCTATTTCGGAAGCATTTCCAAACAGAATAATAGAAAGCAAAGGTTTCTATGTATGGCATATAAGGTTAGACGTAATATTTTGTTTGTATTTTTATATGATATGAATCGGATCTCATAAATTCACATACAAGTATCAGTTCATATATTTTATGACAAATTAAATAGCTAAAAATCTTCATCTCTCCATTGCTTACTAGCAATATTTCAACCATCAGCTGCTAAAACTCCCACGCATATTCAATTCTGATACAGGGAAGGCTGATTAAGCTTCACTAAAGAACTATCTATCTTGTCTTGTAGCTGAAAATAAATTCGAGAATAAGCATTAAGTACGGAAAATCGAAAATGAATAATATCTTTTAGGTATATCCAATAGTCAAAACAAGAAAAAAATCACAAAAATGACATATACTTAGTAATACATCACAAAAATGTATTAAATAAAAAACGCGATCCGGGTTTCGATGCATAGCATCATTATCAGGTCTTGTGGTCCAATACTATATGTCATTTTTGCGATATTTTAAGATGGAATACCACCAAGTAAAGGCCAATACAGTGAAGTTTTAGTCACAACAAGATTATAAGGAAACAGATGTGAATATTCTGGCTTCAAAGCAGCCGCGCTCACTAGCGATTCAACAAAAATTGATTCTAAAATAAAACTAACTTTGTTATGGCTATTGAAGGTACCTAAGACAATTATTTAATTTTTCAATTTTTGATGCTCGAGACAAGATGACGATCTATAGAATATTTCATAGCACTTTTTCAGGACAATGTCTGCTCCATGGCATTGCTTAATGGGGATAATATCCGCAAAAGCCTAAACATTTCAACGCCCCGCGATGCCCAATTACACATAACCACAAGGAAAAATTCCTTGCAATCATGGAAAGCACATGAAGCGTGTCAAAACCGAAACACGTTTTTTTAGTTACACAGAAGTGTATAAATAGTCTCCGATGGAAGCAAGCGAGATACGACGAAAATAAAAGAAGGCGTTGTTGCCGCATTTTATTTTTATTCCCCGCCATTTCCTAGAACGCCGCCCGTTAGATATTCAAGAATGACTAACATCCGATTTATCATAAGAATTCGGCGACGCGTCTGAGTGCTGTGAACAGGAACACGAGTTCCAAGTCTGTGAATAAGAAGGGCGTAAATGTCTCCTTCACCAATTAGAACGCCTAATCTGTCATGTACGTAATGGAACATCTCCGAGATATATGGCACGACTCGCTACATCTAAATCTAATCTAAAAATCAGAAGATCAGTCATACTTGCTTTAAATTTTTTTAATAACGTTTGGAGTTTCTGACACATTTCCAGCCACAATCATCCCTACACTCAAAATTCTCCCTTCCATCTCCCGAACCGAATACACCTGCCCACACCAACCCATCCTTTTCCGAGCCCTCCCTGTCCTCTCTTTTCATCTCAACACCAAATCTATTTCCTTCCTCTTCTTCCCTCTCTTTATCCCTCTCCCTCGTTGTCACTCTTCCCCTCTATCTCCCTCACTTCCTCCCTTTCTCTCTCTCCCCCGTCAATCTCTCACTACCCTCCATCGTTTCGCTCCACTGCCAACTCTCATCGTTTATCTTCATCCTCTTCCCTTGCCTCCCTCATCCGTCTCCCACATCTCCCCCCGTTAAAACACATCCAACCCCACCTCAACACCCTCCCACGCCTCCCCCAAAACAATCTCTTATCTTACCCCAATTCCCTTCCCTTCCGTCTTCTCTCGCTGCTCACTTTCTTCCACATCCTCCTCCCTCTTCTCCTCCCATCTGCTACTCCTCACCCTCTCCGAGCTCACCCTCGACCTTCAAAACTCTCCCCTTTCTTGAAACTCCCCATCTCCTCCCGCGTTCCACGTTCCCGGTTGTCACCCCTCGGCACCACAGCTCTCCCCTCTCTCTCCTCTCACACTCTGTCCTCACCTATGCTCCTAACTACTCTCGCCTCCTTTTCTCCACCTCTTACTCTTTCTCCCCTTATATCTTTACTTCTCGGGGAATCTTTTCGTCTCCACCGCCGTCTAAATACTCCTCTCTGTCTCTCTCGCGAATACCCTTTCACCTTTACCATCCAGCCAGCTCTTCTTTCTCTTCCAGTTATAATTGTCTTCCACCCTTCACATCATTTCATGCCCCTCCCCTAATCATCTTTCTCAGCTGCATATCCCTTCCACGTAATTCCCATCCTCCTCCATCTCCCTCCGTCTTTCCTCCCATTCTCACGTTACATTCTCATCTCTCTCTCCTATCCCCTCTCACTCTCCATTCCCTTCTTCTTCTTAGTGTATTCGCGTCAAATCCCCCCTCCCTCCCCCTATCCTTACGTCTCCTCACTCATCCTTTTCTCTTCCTCCTATTTGACATTTCTCCTTAATATATCCCTCTCTCTCTCCTTCACTTCCAAGTCATTCGGTAATCTCCCAGCGCACGACAATCTCCACACAAACTTCCTTTTCAACTCCACAATTCCTTCCTCTAATCCCACCCTGCCTGAAATGCTTCCTATCCATCCATTTCTCTCTCTCTCTGTCCTCCCACCGAACGAGTCTTCCTTCTCTCCCTCCCATTGGCCAATTCTATTCACCTCCATTTCTCTTCCTCCTCCTCCTAAAGACTCTCCTCCTCCGCGCCTTCCTACCGCTCCAATCACCAATCCTCGGCCATCCATCCTTTGCTCTTCCGTTTCGAGAAAAAAAACATTTCGCCGCCTCTATCTCCATTTCCCCCATATCCCCGCTTCTTATTCCTCCCGCCATCTTTCTCTTTTCAGCGAATTTCCCATTTCATAAATTATTCCGTTTTTGCATCATTATTTCCTCGTCCTCAATCCACCTCCTCCCATCCCGCCTCCCTTGTCCTATCTCAGATCCTCTCTCATCCTTCTTGGCGCCACCTTCCATCTCCCCCTCCCCCCCAATCCGCTAATTATTCCTACCACCCCTTCTCTACCCCTCCCTTTCATCCATCTCCCGCTTCCTCCCCACTCTTTTCCCTCTCGTATCTGATTCCACCGTCATTTATTTCCCTAACATCGTTCCTCTATTCTCGCAGGCGCCGACTTTAGCATATACATATTCAGGGGCATCCGAGGAACGAAATTATTTGCGATTTATATTTGTCATGGTTATGGATCCGTTAAATTTAGCGAATCTAAAAGGGCCTTTTTAGACCGCCAACCAGCCGGCGCCAACGCTTCACGAGTCAATGACCGGCGCGATGCGGTGCCGAAAACGACAATGGGAAAGTGTCGCAGATAAATTTAACGGGCTATCGTCCCGTTGTATGCTGTGAGAGCTCGTGTTTTCGTGTTTCCACCTCGCGTCATCTTTCTCTCGCCCCAGTCCTCATCTTCGCTCTGCCAGCCTCCTTCCCTCCCTCCCAACTCGCTTCGATGGCTGCTTAAAATTTAAGTAGCAGAATATACTATTTTCTCGCCATTTTTCTTTCGAGGCAGTGAGAAATTGATTTAATTTTTCATCTTCATATTCAAATTACTCGCATATTTTAATAATTCAAGTCTTAATTAAATTGAAGGGATTCGAGCCCTGGAGCCGAGATCTACTTTCTCCCGTGCCCTCTTCTTCATCCCTTGACTTCTTATCCCTTTTTCATCTTCCTCTGCTCTTCCCATACATTCACTCTTGCCCATCTCTTACAGCTCTTCCAGTCCCTCTATCTACTTCATGGATTACCCAATTCGCCCACTCCGTAAAACCTTTTAAAGAACTACTGAGAAACATTTATTAATACTGAAATATCATTATATATCTAATTTGTAGACGCTGACTTTTTGCACAAATTTTGCTTGATAATTGATTCATGTTGCTAAATATTTACTGACGTCATTAACTATGAAATTCTTAGGCGCTCGGGATGGCCACTACCTCAGCAGTTACAGCCATTTTTCATCCATTCTTTGACTTTTCCGCTTTCCACATTCTCGCTCTCCCTTACTCTTGTCTTCCTCCCTCTCTCCTTCACTCCTCTCACCTTCGGACGCAAACCTTCCTCCCCCCCTCTTTCCCTTCCCAACTTCCTCATTCCACTCCATCCTCGCCGCGTGTTCTATTCACACCTTTCCTCCACTCTGCTGGAACCAAACACCTGATCGCATTCAGGAATCTCTTGAAAAAATTTACCCCTCGTCTCCTCCGGAAATTTGTAGTTAATATTACGGCGGTACATTCTTAAACATATTTAAAAGTTCTTTTCTTTGAATTTATAAATTAGATTGACACTTCTTTGGACAGGTTTTAAAGGGACCCTGAAGCCTCGATTTTGGAAAATATAATATTTTTTATTCTATTTACTTTTTCCCTGCCGGCTTAAAAATTTCAACATAAATACATTAATACATAGTTTGCGCGTTTGCTCTGATTTTATCCCTTCCGTTGTTGTCTACGAGTAATATTCTATCCATTTATGCAAACTTTTATACGCGTGCATATAAAGGTTCAGCTATGAAAACAATCATTACCTTTTTATAGCTTTACTTATTTCTTCCGACCTTTTTATTGACAACGAATAGGTTTTTAACGCCGTTACAGCGTAGTATTTTAAATTTTGGGTTTCTTCCTAAGCGAGCACTTACGTAAGCCAGCAAATATCCTTCAATTTTCAAATGTTTACGTATACATATGCATGTATGAATATAAGTGCACCCTCATGCATAATCGAACCCCTATAAAGCGAAAGTTGATAGTAAACAAAGGCTATGTGTTATCGAAACTATATTTTGCCGAACTTCATTCTAACGTTAATGAATACAGAGGAAAAAGTATTTTTTTCGTTACAAAAAAATATTTTTGTGTATATCTCACAGCCAACGTGGAAACTGTGTCGACAGCAGCCAGTTGATGGTTGGCTGATGTCAGCATTGGCCAGAGAGAGCGGACGCCATAAAATATACGTAGATTGGTGTTAAGCATATTCAAGCGAAAGCAATATTTTTACTCCTAACCATTAAAATACGGAGTGGGACACCCCACGGCTCATTTTTTTCTCACATAACTTCTGCAACCTAATTTTTAATTTTCTTCCCTCTTAAGTTGCTGAATTTTTCAAATCTTCCACGTCACCGAATACAAAGAAATACATTTCGATTACCGAATTACAGGAAAACGTGAATTTGGCAAAGAGGGGGGGAACGGAGTTGCCCCGCCCCGTCTTTTTACTTTCTCATATATTTTCCTAAATTTTAAATCTTAATTTTTTCGTTATTTCCAGTAAAAAGTGACACTTGGAGAAGAAAATTATCTATTAGAGAGGTTGAAGACTGACTAACCGATTCCGAAGTTGATTATGATGGTGATGACATTGGTCATAATCACAAGCATAGAAAATTCCAAAAATAATTTTATATGTAACCAATGAGGAAGAAGATAACATAAATGGAAGTGGAATCGCACACATAAGAACTAAACTTGTAAAAAGAATTTGAGTTATTTGCTTGTTGAATTTTTATATGATTGATTGACTTGACCATTTATTGGCGAGACCAACATGGGCCTCTCTTCCAACATCCGATCACATCGTAATGGTTACAATATCAATTCAAAACGAATTCAAGTTAAATTAAAATAGAACAGAATTACCCCCGCTATTTATTTTAGAAGAGACGGGTGGCGGAAAAACCCTTCGACGACTATTTGATGTATTTTTTGAGCATACATTAAAATAAAATTTGTTTCGAACAGCCCCTACTGTTCAATTGCACCGTTAGTATATAGTAATTTAAAAGAGGAAATTTAATCCATTGAAATTAAGTTGTAAATAGAAACGCAATTACTGGGTAACTAAGTTAACATACTCTGAAGTTTATTTTACAAAATATACTTCCGTATTTTAAGGATTAATTCAATTCCTACAACAATTTCTCTTAAAAAATCCATTCCCTTCGCCTTCTTAACATGTCCTTGTCTCACCCAAACTTCTTCAGGCGTTCTTATCCCAATTTTATCACGGCCTCTGTATTTATTCTCTCTCTGTGTTCCTTTAATCGTTTTATATGATCGCTTAGGATTAAGTTTATGGAGCAAGCAAGATACCTAGCTATAGGCGTTTTCTTCTTCCTTTCTTCGCCGCTTCTCTCTCTCTTGTCCGCAAATCTCTAGTACGCGTCACCTCTCTCTTTTCTAGTATTTCCCCGCTTCTACACTCTCTATTCCATTCTCTCTCTTTTCGCTCTCCATCTCCTTTCTTTCTTCCTCTCTTCCTATCCCGCACATCTCTACCACCTATCCTAATTCCACATCCTATTCCCCATTCATTTTTCCCATCCTGTCTCATCTCCTTTCACTCTGTCAGTCCATTCATCATCTCCCTTCTCCTTCAATTCCTCCCCTCCATCTCTTCCAGCCCTTTCCTTCTCCCTCTTCCTAATCCCATTTTACTCCCTCGCTTTCTCCCTTTTTCCCTTGTGCACACCTCTCTTCCTGACACCATCACATCCCCCACTAACACCTTACAGCCTCCACCTCAATCCATGTTATCTCTCACCAACTTATCTCATTTCTCTCTTTCTACCCTTAGAATCCTCTTATGTTTAAACAATCCCATTTTATATCTCCCATTCGTGCTTCTCCTTTGCTTCCATTACCGAGCATTCTTTTAAGCGCGCCTGGCATGTTTCTTCTCATCCCGTATATTTCCGGATTACAGTAAAATTCCTTCCCTTTAAGAGTACTCCTCCCGATTCATCTTTCCGTACTTCTTCCTCTTCACGGTGATTAATTATTCACTTCGTATCTAGCCTCCCATTCTCCCCTCCCTCCAGGCTTTCTCGCTAGATTCCGTTTTAACACCGTCTCTTCTCGCTCCTACATTTTTACTCGCCTTATTTCTCCTCCATCTTCCCCGTCACCCTCGTAATATTTATATTCCGTTCTATTAATATTTTCTAATCCCTTTCCATAGCCGCTCGCTTCAAGCCATCCCCGTTAATTCTTACCCCTCTACTTTGTACACCTCAACCTTATCACCCTCAACTCTAATCAATCTCACACTTCACCTATTTCTCCTTTATTGCTAGCCGTTAATTCTCCCTGTCCACATTCCCGCCATGCTTAAAACTCTTCCGTTACCAATCTCCTTATGCTTTTCATTACACACTACCGCCCATCGCTCTCCCCCAATCCCCCTTTCAGCTATTCCCTCCCCCTCAAATCCTCCGCATGTTCCTCTATTTTCTATTTCCCAATGCAACGGCGATACATTACGTCTCCCCTTTCTTCTATTAATCCTCCTTATCGCCCCATCTCCTCAATTCGTTCCTCCTTGTCCTGTCCCTTTAAACTTGTCCTACGGCCACCAACCCGTGTTTCTTACCCCTCTCCGATCCATTCTCCTCCATCCCAACTTAATCTCCTCCATCTCTGTCGCCTTATGCCTCTTTCATTCTTCCTCCGACCAATCCAAAACCTTCGTCTTTGCACAAGACGTTTTATATCTTTACGAATTCCCATCACATCATTTTCGATATTTCTGCTATTTTTTATATCAAGCGGATTTCGCAATATTTTCCCTATCATAAATTCTTTATTGTAGAGCAAACATTAAGTTTATATGTACTCGCTTATAAAATCCACTCCAAATTCCTTGCTATATAATCGGGATCACTGAAAATATTTCCTTCCCTCTGCTGCTAAATACGATGCAGGTGCTCTGTATTATGGTAAAACTCTTCGTTCATAATAAAATATGGTAAAATAATAATTAGGTACTAATATGGTACAAAGAAAAAGTTCTCTGTAACGAAGTTTTCTCTCCGTGCGAATTTCATATCGAACATTGATATGTAACGCAGAAAGGCGATAGAGCATTTCCGATGATGTTACATAGTGATATTGAAAACTGGGTCACGTGAAAAAAATTATTAGCGCGAAAATTTTCCACAATGTTGCCATTAGTTTTCATATAGAGTTTGTTAATGAGCTTTCAGACACATAAGTATCATAGAAACCCGATTTCCGCTTAATTCTTTTTCTAGCCTTAGGTCAATAAATTTATACAATAGAAAATTACATTTTGTGGGAATGATTGCCATCAGGCTGTATTTCATATCTACTCTTTTTGTAGCCAAATAATTTTGAAAGGTAACACGATTCCAATTATGTCATACCTGTCAATGAGAAAATAGATTTCATTAGGCATAATTTCGATATTCCGAGAAATTTTCAGGAACACGCATAATAAAATATAAAGAGCAAAGCCTGTTAAATTTCACTTATACCGAGGCATTATCTACAATCCTTTTACGTTATTCTCTCCTCCTATCCCTAAATCATTTCCTATTCCATTTCTGTGATTGCGCGATCCAACTCCAAGACTTTTCCCAATTCCTCCTATTCCTATTGGCTCCCTCCACCCACCTATATTTCGGACCAACGTTATTTTTCTCCCATCCCTCACATGCTACACCCTTGTTGCTTCATTTTTATCAAGCCTTCATCGAATATTCTTACGTTTTATTTGCTTATTCATAAGGCCTTCTCTCTCTCTTTTGCTCCCATTCCCCTTTCCCTTCCCACTTTCTCTTTTTCCATTCCTTCTCCATCATTTCTTTTCCCCTTCCACCAACCTTCCAACTCTTCTCCCATTTTCTCCTCTTTCACTCTTCGCTTCGACTTGCTATCTTTCACATACCTTTCCACCGATTTCAGAGAGTGTCCTCCCCTCTCCTTCCACCCTCCCTCCCCCTCTTTCTCCCCTCTCCGCTCTACATAACCGCTGCCTACTTTGCCATCTGCATTCTGGAATTGTCCGCCGTGGCCTCTGCTTTCGCAGTGAATTTAAATTGTCTCGGGGCCCAGGTGCAGTGCCTGGTCCATGAAATCCCCTCTTGCGGAATTTTATCCGCCCTTTCATTGGGCTGTCAGAGGGAGAGGAGAGGTGAAGGAGGGAGGTGGGGTGGCGTGGTTTAGAGGAGAGAGAGGGAGGTAAGGAAGTAGAGAGGGCGAGGCAGGGGAACAATAGAGGGCGATTCTTAAGGGGGGTAGGGTATGGGGAAGGGGGATTAGTTCTGGGAAACAGCAGAAGAGAAAGGGAAGTTTGGAAAATGGGCGTAGCTCAGACCCTTTAATGGAATTTAATTAATTAATTGAGCTGTTTATTCGATTCTTTGACCTGGGGCGTAGGAGAAAAAGGATTGCATTGTTTCCTGCGAAAGAGCATCGTTAAGAATATTTACCTGAAAATAGCTTCTTCCCGCATTAAAATTCACTCGAAACGTTTTTACTGGTGCGTTGAACCCCCTTTAGTATAGAAATGGTCCGTGTACTAGGTACAACCTTAAACGATGTTTTCGAACTTAGGCCGCGCTTAAGGCACGTTTCCCTCAAATTTGGAAAAAAGAAATCATTCGAAGCTTTAAAATCAACTATCCAGACGAAACAAAGACCTGAATTTTTATGGCGAAACTTTAGCTTGCAGGTGACTCTTGATGTACGTGACATCTAACGAAATTGCCACAGAGCTTGACTCTGTCACATAGGACGGGTATTTGCGCCGCATTCGCTTCAACGAGTCGTACATCCTTTCATGCTAGAATTGTTAGTTTATTTTCCGAGAAACTCAATACTTTTTCTCTGGGCATCGTTAGACCAATCGTTTACGCTATCCATGACCTGCAATTCTTATCAAACTAGCGAAGAAGCAATCATTTTTATCTAATTGGCGTCCTAATTGCAATTTCCGGTGACGTGTTTCGTGCCCGCGAACAAAACAAAGAATCGATAACGAATCGTCCTCGTTCTACGCAGTTTCCTGATAGATACGAGACGGTAGCCACGGAAAAAAGACGAGAAGGCGAGCGGCGATATCTTTAAAGGGATTTAAGAAGCTGGCGAAGAAGCGCCACCCATCGTTGCCAATTATCGCTGCCATCTTGATACTTACATCGGAGGACGCCTTTGCGCAAACTTTAGGGAAGACGGATCGACCGGAGGAAAACGTCGGGTATTTTGCGGCAGAGACGGTTTTAAGCATACATGAATACGTCACGCAAGGACGTTAGCGGATGAAAAACACAATCGGTTAAGGTGGTGTCCTGGGATAATAGATTCCGTTCCCGGAGCGACAACGGGGAACGTTCAACAATTTGGCGCCGCCGACAGCTTTAGCGGGAGATTTCAATGTCGCTGGTATACGCCGGCGAAAGATGAAGAGATCGGAGAGCGAGGTTTGGAGGACGATGGCCCATGTAATGAGAAATCCTTTTAGGACGGGTGCGGTTGTGGCGACCGCGGCCAACCGGCCATCAGCGGCAAACGACGGACGGAAAGTGAGAGGGGGAGAGAAGAGGATGGAGGAGGCGAAATGCGCAGCGGAAAATTACGGGAAGGATCTGCGATTTCATTTGGCTCGTATACAGCGGGAATTGCGGGATTTTTCATTTTCCTGAGGAAACCCTCGCGTTATGACCTGAATTTCTCGTGATTAACGAAAGAATCGCTGAATTTCATGCGTTACGTCGAACAAAATTGTCGAATAAGGATCGAAATAGAAACCCACGCACATTAAATAATGGATGTTACATTAAAAACTCTATGTAGTGTTCCTCACAATAAAGTACTTTTAAGATTACATTACACTGATGATTCCACCTTTATAACGTCTACATGAGCGTTTCTCAACCGGTGGGCCGTAAAAGGCTTTGAGGGGAGTCGCGAAAATTAAAAAAAAAATCAGATCTGTTAACAATATTTAAAACTGTAGCAAAATTAGAGCGGAAACTTAATATTTTGTAAAATAACAAACGTCCCAAATAACTAATGAAAATTTTAATAAATTGCTTGGTTTTTTAAATAAACCGCTACTTTTACTCAATAATATTTCTTCTGCCTATACATATATACACGTATTGATATATAGGTTAGCCGCGAAAAATTACTTATATCTTATATCTTAGTTGGGCTGTATTTTGAAAAAGGTTGAGAAACTCTGTAAGTTACGAGAGAGGCGGGTGGCGTGCGGTGCAGTGCATCATACTTCCACAAAAATCTCAAATTCCATCTTAAATAGCCTGTTATAATCTCAGTTCCTACTAGGAAAAAAAAGAACCTCGATATCACTCTGTCCAACGTATTTTATTGTTGCGATCTCGCCTTCCTATATTAGTACCACCTTAGCGTTCAGTCGGCGTTCTTTTGATGATGCCCAATTTGAATTTCTTAACAATGTAGATAGAGTAGCTTTATACATAGATTCATTAATTTCTTTCGCGAATATTGCTACCCTGAGCTGCAGACTTTCCACCCCGAGTATGTGGCCTTTCTTATGTGGATTTAAAATACTAGTAGCGCATTCGACCTGCGGCCTAAACAAAGAGAGGTAACATGTTTTCGAAGCTGTTTCTAGCCACTCTTCCTAGTAAGGTAATTGTTTGTCGGCTTCATGTGTCGCATAAAATGCCCCCGCTGACCTAATGCGGCCCGCGGGCCATAGGTTGCACGGCCTCGCTTTAACCATTTCCTTTTCCATCTCAAAGTCCAAAAAACTCGATTACGTTTCTCCATTCTTTACTTTTCGAGAAACCATCCACGGCCGACGTTTCGTTCCCCCTTCTCGTTGCTCAGGTAAGACTCTTATAAGTGCAGTGTTTCCACAAACCAACTTTGTATTTATTTGGATTTATTAATTAGATTAAAGAATCTTTTTTGGAATTTTTAATTTCAATTTCATTAATTAAACCCTTCTTAGTTCTCGTGGATGTGGAGAAATATTTTGAAAACCTTTCCCTTTGATGTTCAAATGAGAAAATATTCCAAATTTTAAAGTAACTAGTGTAATTACCCGTCGAAAATGACGGGTATGCATTAATTAAGTAATAAATAAAAATATATATACAAAATTAATGAAACCACACTGTCAATGCACTTAAAAGTGAAAAATAAATATAACATTCACCTAATTGAAGATTCCAGAAATAAAAATATATTTTTCGGTATATAAAATTTGTATAGCAAAGAAATATTAGTGGTGATTTACTCGTTAAAGATTACGCCAGACACCTTTTGCATGACCAAACTTCTTTTTACTTTATGGAACATTTATTTATGTGAATTTTTACTTTTTAAAATTTAGTGCACATAAAGGATTGTTTCGTTATTTTAATGCAATTTATATTTTTATTATTAGGAACAGGTTCATTATTATACTCCGATTTTTTCGTTGTATTTACTGTTTTTATTTATGAAATCAATTTCTCCAGCCAAATTTATTACAATAGTGGCCGGTTTCACCAACCTTCGTTAAGGATTTAACGAGCTGTTAGTGTACTTTAACGATTCGTTAGCGCAAACCGTTGTTCGCCCAACGTCTGTTAAGATTAACGATTCGTTAAACTCTCGTTATTTTAACGCGTCTAGCTCGGCCAATTAAAGGAATTAACGAGTCGTTAAGTCTAGCAAATATGGCGGCTGATAATTTCGATGCTGAAGTTCTGTATTTGGAATTTTTGGAAAATATTCGGAGAAGAAGGGCTCGTCGTCCAAGATATATAGAAACAGATCAATTACAAGCATTCGACGACAATAAATTCAAAGAAAGATTCAGGCTTAGGAAAAATGTTGTGCTGGAATATAATACTGACCGAAACCACCCGCTGACGCCAATGCAGCAATTATTAATAACACTTCGGTTTTATGCTACGGGTTCATTCCAAATTGTTGCTGGATATTTGCTGGGTGTATCAAAAGCCAGTGTTTGTAGGTGCATCAGCAAAGTATCTGATGCTATTGCAACTTTGAGACCGCGGTACATTCAGTTTCTAAGGGATGGTGAAGTGGCTCAAGTATTGCAGGACTTTTATCAAATTGCAAGGTTCCCTGGAGTAATTGGCTGTATGGATTGTACTCATATACCTATACAGTCTCCAGGGAGAAATATCGGAGAAAGATTTAAGAAAAGGAAAGGCTATATGCCACTGAATGTGCAAACAATATGTGATTCAAACCTATTAATACGAGATATCGTTGCACGCTGGCCGGGATCAGTGCATGACAGCACTATATTTCACAACTGTGAAAGAAGAATGTTTTTTGAAACGGGTCGAATACGTGAAGGACTTCTCCTTTTAGGCGAAATGGCTATCCACTGAAACCATATCTAATGACACCACTACTGAATCCTGAAGGTAGGGCTCAACAAAACTACAACCGTGCCCATATACGAACAAGGAATGTTGTAGAACGCCAGTATGGGGTATGGAAAAGACGGTTCCCAGTTTTAAGTCTCGGATTAAGGACAAAATTAGAGTGCACAATGAATGTTATTGTGGCCACTGCTGTTTTGCATAATATTGCAATTCAAACAAGAGATGATGAACCACCTGTAGATATGGTTCTTCGCGAATTTATACAGAATAGGAGAGAGATCCACCAACAGCTAATGGAATATGAAGATGTGCCTGTGGTTAATGCAGAGGAAGCTAAAAGAACTGCAGGAGCAGTAAGAAATGGAATTATTCGAGATCACTTTGCCTGGTTAGTATAAATTTCATATGAATTGATGTAAATGTGAAATGAAAATGAGGCCATTGTTTTTTGCCAACTACAATCCAATTTCAATAAACCCGTTTTCGATCAGTGTAACTAATGCCTTTCTCTAATAATGTTTTTGCATTTGTTTCAGACCATGAGACAGTAAGCAAATTCGTGATTTGTATAAAGGGAGGGAACCTACGATGGATTGATAATATGTGTTATGTGTATATGATAACTTGTGAGCAGCAGGCACAACAATATTCATATGTTAAACAGAACTGGCCTTGTGCTGCCAACATTTGTTTTTTCTTTGAAAACCTCATTGCCTTAAATTCTGCTTTTTTACCTAGTTCCTTAGCTGTGACCATGGCTGCTGGTCAACTATTCTCTTGGTAGAGAACTCAACTGTTCGAAAAACATTTTAGTGACTTATCACTCATATACTTACTCATGTTTGTGAACTTTTTCATTTTGTAAATTTGTCCATGGCTTATGAGTCAATTATTATAAAGATTATAATTATATACTTATAAAAGATGTTATTATTTCTAAAGATTATTATTATTTTGTATCAGTATACAATCCTCATTGGGTATTTTAATATGCCTGATATGCACCTGATGTTATTCTTAGTTAAAATTACCTAATTACTGTATGTGAGTTTTTTTTAATTACTGTATGGATACATTTCACATAGTCAATGTTATCATGCAAAATTCTCTACCAAGTTATTCAAAACTTTTGTTATGAAAGTTTGATGAATTTACATTACCTACATTATTCATATTTTGTAATAACGAAATGGCACTGAGAATCATCTATATATCTCCTCTTTGAATTAACAGAAGGTATTTGAGTAGAAAGATCATGTATATTCTTGGGAAAAAGAAGTTGTTTTGTCAAAAATAAGGGAAGACTAAAATTACCCTTATGTTAATGAATGACTTCTCCAACTGCATTTCATCAAATTGTCTAGTTTATATTAGGCAAGGAAGAATTAATGCTTCATAAAGCACTTGGAATATTCACGGTATTAGTAATGTAAAATTATTTGTTTTATAGTAGTTTTTGTCAAGTTAAGCATCATTTAGCTGTAAATTTGTACTTCTTTTAAATATAATTTATAGATAATACAGGAAATAGAAGTGCATGTATCGAGTTAATTTATTATTTAAATACTAGGTACGTAAATATCAACCAACGTCTACGATGACATTTTTTTCATTTGGCGTGAAGTTTAGGCCTCGGGAGCGTTTCTTCTCCGAATTCATTTTTACAAGTTCACACATTTTGTATACAAACAACTTCACGATGTATTTGCGAATAACGTACTTCATTTGTTCCAAGGCTGAACGGATTGCCAATCCGGGGGGCTGCGTAGTAACACTAGAGAGTATGAAAAATCTTGCGCTAACCTATAACGGGCCGTTAAATAACGACTCGTTATTTTACTGAAGCACTCCTTGGTGAAATGCTCAAGAAATTAACGATACGTTATTTACTAACGACGCGTTAGATAACGGAAGGTTAGTCAGATTTTAACGACTCTTGGTGAAACCGGCCAGGTGTACCAAAATTAAGAGAGGGCGAAAAAACTCGACCCAACCAAACCAAATCCATTCCTATTCATCTTATATAGTTTGAATGGAAAATTAATTTAATATACAAACAACAACAAATGCAACAAAACATTAATAGCATAGGCTTTTTTCTGTACCTATCATTACTGAGAGTGAAATATATTGTTATCAGTTGAAATTTGGGAAGAGATTTTATATCAAATCTTACATTTAGTTCAAATTTGTTTACATTGGGTTTTCCCACTTTTTAAATTTTTGCTCACACATTTCTATAAATTTTGATTGGAAAACAGATTTCATTATTTGAACAACAAAAACATAAAAGAAAATACACTGATTAAAGAAGTGAACTGCCGCTAACACTTATTCACCTTTAGCAGAAAATGTATTAAAAAATCTCTATATCTGACTAAAAAACACTTATGAGCACTATGTCAATGAATATTGGAGTATTTATTTATTTTTGTTACCGTCGTATTGTTCGTTGTTACTGAGTTTTGTTTAGTCTTCAAAATGGCGTCCACATATGGTGAATATATGTTCATATACGACGCGAATTAATAATCCCAGTCAATCATTCGCTATTAGACGAAACTGGCAACAATGCAAATAAACTAGACGATGAATGATTTTCACTTGAAAATACGTCAAAAGTTTGGGTTAAAACAGATTTATGAACTGATTCAACTCGTATTCGAAGATTGATGGCGGGAAAATGAAATTTCGTTGTTTCAGGCGTTCTTTGTTTCAAGTCCCGAGTTTGTTAAACGATTATAAGAAATTTTAAAATGGCAACGAAAAAACGCTTGCACGCTAAGTTTCAGCTACTTGGCGAAAGAATTGGTCCGTCGTGGAATCCGTGATGGAATAATTATTTTATTATGAAATATTCATTATTGCCACCTAGTGAACAAAGTCTTAACATCTATGTTTCAGAAGAGCCTGACACACAAAGGGACATTAGCTTTTTATTATTATGGCGATATTATAATGCCATAATATAACGAATTGCTCGCTCAAAATCTCGATACATATCTAACGAGCATTTTTTACATAACGGGCTTCTAGTATACAGAAAAATTGTCTGCAAAAAAGTTATAATATATAAAGAGATTTTATTGCATTGTTGTATCACAACAAAGTCTCGGTGGAAAGCCAGAAGCTTTGTATGTTACGGTGGCCAAATTGTGCCCCTCTCCTAGGGGGGTGCGATTGGCGGCCGGGGTGGCGCAAAAGGTTTGACATATATTTACTATCTAATAAACAATCCTAATCGCGATTCTTGCAATATGCAGTCGTCATATTGCAGCACTTTGGTGGCTAGGACGTATCGTTTCTCCACGTTTTTCATAAGGTGTTTATATTAATGGCAATTGTAGGTTCAATAGGTATTGTTTATGAACTGTGATTGAGCATGGTATAGAGGGGGGCACAAATAGGGAATTTATAGGTGAGGAGGGCGTGGTTTTGTAATATTCAGAATCCACCGTTACGGTTTTAGCATTTTCTATTTTCAGTAGACAAATCAACACCGACTCTATGAGGCTCCTTGAATGAGTACGACAGTAAGAGAGGCACAAAATTTTGCATAACTAGTCTGGAACCCCGGTTACTCGAATTCTAAGGTAATATAATAAGATCGATCTATTGAAACTGTGAGTGATAGACAATCACTTTAACATACATGAATACGAACTTGAAAAAATATCTTCTTTGAGCCATGTACATTAAATTAGAGTTATTGACCACCGTTATCGAGGTATGACTCAACATTTAGGTGTGTATATACAACAAATATGAATAAATAAAAAAATTAAACTTTTGGATTAATTTTAAGTGTGATATTTTACCTTATGAGAAATATAAGCTTATTTTCATTACAATAATTAAATTCGTAATCACCAATCCTAGCGAATTCTTTTACTATTTTTCCTTCACGGAAAATTAATTTACAATGTTTAAACTTTATGCGCAAATGCATAATAAATCATTTCCTCAACTTTCCATCTTGTTATTTGAAGTATCTCACTTCCTTGAATTTACAATAGCTTTCCTATCTAAGCTAGGCTATCATCTAAGCGATTTATGTAGAATCCAATGAATAACATTAATCTCAATCAAAACTCCTGAACGAAAACTTTAAATTTCAATTAGAAATTATAACGGACGAAACGATCGCTTGTAATTCAACGGAAAATAAAGAAGATTAGACGAGAACGGGACGACATTGCGGCCTTAAAGAATTGGAACATGCAAGGAAAAGCATGAGTTATTTGGTCTCGCACATAAATTACACAAGAAATTAAAGGTGCTTTGAGACCCTATTTCATCTCGTACTAAGCGTTTCCCTAATAAATTCAAAGATTTTCGGAAGTTGGATACCATGATTAAACGGGTCTTCTTGAATTCAAATGCAGTTTAATTAACCTTAATTTAAAGAGGCAAGTCCTGAAGAGAGGCAGCCCATTGCAAGAAACTTCTAACATGAGGACTAACCTACCTACAAGACTCGTATATAACTTAACCATGAATGTGGAAACCGCTGGCCACACAAACCGGGAAAACTAAATGCAAGTCCCTGGTCGAAGTTTGACTTCCCAAAGTGACACAAGAAAATCTTTTTAGTCGTAGTACGTTGAAGATTTCCTTCCGCGTATAATGATCCATTTAATTTTTAAAATATTCCATCAATTTTTTTCGATGTCTTAATGATAAATTAAAAATATTTAATAAATACCGTATTTGTAAAATCTAAAACTTCCAGTCGCCATAATATTCCCACTGCATACCTACGGATTGAAATTCCCGAAAATCAAATTAAGCTTTTGCATGAGGACCTATCAAACAGACTGAGTAGCTAATTTAAATACAAGAAAATAATATTTCATGGCTCGATTAAAACGGACAAACAAATATCGAAGCGATGGATCCATTTTTTACGCGTCGTTTTCATAAATTATGTATGGCAGCGTTCAGCTTATCCTTTCTACGCCTCCCGAAGACTTTTTTCCTTTCTTTCCACCCTTTCTGCAGTTTTGCGAATAAATCGATCCCCCGTCTCGGTTGAAAAATTTCATCAATTTTCCCCGGCAATGAACGTTATTGCTCCGCGTGAATAAAAAACATAAGAATAACCCTCTCAGACTCTATTTATTGGGAAAAAGTGGCTTAAAATTGATTTACTCCGATGTAAGGAGACACACGAAACACAATAAGGGAGAAAAACTGATTTTCGTGCGAGCTACCGTACCAGCTGTACCTTTGAAGCGGAGTGTCTATCGTTAGAGTGGGGTATAAAATAAAAAAAATCGAGACTTGATAGGATGCTAGGAGCTTCTAAAAATTTTCGCGTTCCGTTTAAAAGCATAAAAGAATACGAGGGTAGTAGGGAAATGGAAAAGGCCAATCACGCTGGGGAGAGGAGATTGTTCCTGATGACAAAAATTAGGTTGGAAATTGAGTTGCTTCGTTTCAAACAAATTAGGGCTAATAAATCGAGGAGACAAATTGGGTCAGGGTTTGAAGCTACAACCGGCTCCAGGACACATTACAGGATGCCGACACCCACGAACACGTACACATACTTACACATGCAAATGCACTCATAAGAACACTCCCAATACGGATAGAAATTCACCAAAATCCTGTTTTTTCGTAGTACCGCTTTATCGGAAATGCCGGTTTTACGGAATAAAAAAACTTAAGTGGTAGAATTTGAATTTGGCTCCCTATATGAAAACGGGGCGCGAGGTACGGTGAAATAATGCAATAGTAAATATAGAAAAACCACCGTAAAACGAAGAGATCCGCAGCGTGAATGTAAGTATTCTCTTGCTTTTTATGGCAAAGGAGTCTATGTTTATTTACTATTATCTTGGCTTTCTATAATTTCAAAATTGGCAACTACGCGGTGCTGGAACTTGAACATAAAATATTTATGCAATAACTTTATGTTGTTTTATGTGCTGTAGTCGTAAGTAAACAGTCGTTACTTTACAAGGTTATTTATAGTTTTCGGAATTTTAATATAATTCTACGGGTACATTACCCAATTCCGGTTTTACGGAAATTTTACGGAATGAACTCGGTTGTAACCCACTCCGTACAAACGGGATTTCGATGTACTCACATATACAATAAGAAACGCATTAATCATACATCTCAACACGCATACTATCCAATATACACACAGACGCAAACACAAATACAGCTAGGAACATATAAAAATTTTGAAATACGGCGAAGTAAGCAGATCTATACATTGGTTTAAAAGTATTTAAGTTTTAACAAGAGGTTGATTTTAAAATAGTTTCTCGAAAATGTATATAAAGACTATAAGTGATACCAAACACAATATAGCTCCAATATCATTCCCAGATAAATTATATAACAATTATTAATAATCTTAATTCGTGGAATGTTGCTGAATGGAATAATTGCATTGTATTTAATTACTGAAATTTTTGCCGTTATAACTTAATGACTAATGTCATCAGCCCTGATGAATTATCATTCAATAGAGACGAAACGTCAGTGACGGCCTAAACAAAGAAGCGGGGTCGTCCAATAATAATATTTACTCTGAATGGTTACACATGCAATTTTCAAATGGATTTTTTAATAACGCGACAAAATTAATTTTCTCGTCACAATACAATTATACCCATCGTGGACTGAAGACAATTATCCGAAAGAATTTCGAAACTATTAAAAATGTCAACTTCCTGGTAAATATGGACCAGGACCATTTCACTGTTGCTGCGATTTTTTTATTGTTCATTTTTTAAAAACGATTTCCATCGGAAAAAAATGTTTCATCGGACTTTGCCTCGGGTCGCCGAAAGTAACTTTTGCAGCAAAATATATGACCGCGGGCTACGAAGCTTTTTTTTATTATTCCCCTCTTAGAATTCGTGACCGAATAAACTCTCTACCCCCGCTTTTCATATCTATGACACCGGCGGCGCGCCTTTAGGCGGAAAGGGGGAAAATGCGCATCTCCTTCCGAGCGACAACGACGAGAACAGAATCTGAAGAGGGCTCGAAAATCGAATGAGGGGAAGAGAGTAAAAAAAAGCAGAAGACGCAGAGTGACAGAGAAAGAGAGCGAAGAAAAGAGAGAACGGAGAGGCTTTCGATTCAATAACGATTTCTTTCTTATTTCCAAAAATCCTTTGCGATCTCCTTCTCGCTTCTTTTTTTCGCGGAAACATCCGGGTGACGGACACGCGCACCATGTGTCCCCAAAAATCCGTTCCGACGCTTTGGATTTTCCTTCCCGACGGAATGAGATTTGTTGCGATCGAATCATCGGCGAGATCTGATACCCGTCGCAAAATACGGGCGCAACGTTTCGGAATCACGTGTTAACGAGCGCGGATGAGACGGAAGTTTGGATGCTCGTTGGACACGACCGACGGGATGAATAAACAAAGCCACAATCACTCGGACAATTATTCATTATGATAAGTTCCAAAAATGAAATATCGGGCTCGCCTTATAGCTTTAACCCATTTGGTGAACGGGATAACTCCAATGGCCGCTAAACGTTTGAGGAAACTAAAGGTTCATTTCGACTGCGAAACAGTCGTCCTCAGTGATGATTCACCGATAATAGATTACAATATTTTAGGATCTACTTTCACTGATTCGCCAATGATGACAGCTGATTTGTAGCCGAAATCCGCATCTGGCTTTATCGATATTTTTACGGATATTGGAATAACAGTTTTTCAATTTATTTGGTTTAGACTACAAGGTGAGAAAAATAATTCTTTCTTGATTTGTTTTCCGCACAAGGCAATCTTGGGCATCCTCTGGGTGAAAGAGTGATTTTTCTGAGCAATGGTTAAAGACATAAGCAGTATAATCGGAGTCGACGATAAATCTAAGATGTGCAGTAGGAAATTTTATGTGGTATTCAACCAAGAGTAAGTTGGAGGTGTGTGTACAGGATTGTTGAAGGTACATGGAGGTGTATGAAAAATAAAGAACGGAAAGGAGTTCAGGAGAAAAAGAAGATATAGAGGAGTTAAGAGGGCAACCGAAGAAGAGCTTAATCAAGAAAATAGCTCACTTATCAAGTAAAAAAGGGTAAGGGTGAAGAAGCGTTCAGGGAAGTAAAGATGGAAACTAAAGGGAACAACGAAGTGAGTGATACAAATTTTATTTATCTTTTATATTTATTTATATAGTTTTGGTTTAATTTGTGGTCACAATTATTTATAATAATCCAAACATTAAGTATGGAGGTCCAGTAAGTCCCTTTATCCCTAAGTGTAATAGGCTACAACTGCAATTTGGCGTTTTTTTATTCTCGCTACTTCCAAGATGAAGATGAGTGACCAGAATTCGTTTTATACACATGTGCTATATCTATACATTCGGAAATGTCCAATAGATCCACGCAGATCTTTAAGAACTCCAATGAAAAACCAGGACTAAAACCCTAGCAGGCAAAACCTGACACACTAAAATCTTTTTAAGTCAATATACGTACAGGATTACATCTGCACAATAGAGAAAAAAAGAATCTTGGACTCAGAAGGGGCTACTTAGTAGTTTCATTCGGCCAAATACATGTTGACTAAGAAGCGTCAAACACGTGACTGACCATGGGAAGTCTGTTCAAGGAAATTGAAGGGTTCTTGATTGGCATGCAGGATCAAGCTATTGGCACAAAAACTATAGAAAGTTCATTATCAAGTACCCTGCTGCAATAAATAACAAATGCGAAAAGTGTCATATATAAAGTAAAACTATTCAGCACATTATAGCTGGCTGCAACCTGTTAGCTCTAAAAGACAATTAAGACCAACATAAACAGTTTGCAAATGTTATCCATTAAAAACTAGGAATAAAACATAAGCTGCTATAAACAAATCATATTACAAACACTTAAATCCCTCAGGCAATACTTGAAAACAACACAAAGTATACTTTGATAGAGTAATAATTACTGACAACGATATCTTGCAATAGACCACATATAATAGTTAGTAAAAAAATAAAGACGATAAATACTATAATAATATAATGGTAAAATCAAAAATATATACGTATACTGATTTATTGAAGGGAGTAGTAGTAGTAATTGATTTTTAAGCCCGTCGACTGCTATGGTCATTTTGCACTGTCATCAACTGGACACACTAAGAAGGGAGGAGGGAAACTCGCTGCCGGTATTAGCCTACTCTTTACGAAAGGCACCAAAGCGGAAAACTGCTTAACGTCCCTTCCGACTTTGCACGATCTCCTCAAATCACACAAACAGGGGCCGAGCGACCTCGGAAAAAAATTATCGAATGGAATTAGACATTTGTGGAAAATGAACAAATTATAATATCAACCACAGGCATTATGCATAGATTATTGCCCCGGAGCCTGCAAACAATTGATATGCCAAAAACATAAATGCAAACAAATTATAAAATGACTGCAAAAGTTGATTACAAAAGCCCTTAATTTAGAATGTTCATGTAAATTTTCGTAACATTCTACCTCCTCTATTTCCCTTCCCACTGTATTTTCATTAGAAATTTAGCAATAAAAAACCGTAAAACCCAATATTAATCAAAAGTTATTTGAAACATACCTCACCGCATTTAAGCAGTTGTAATGCGATCTTCATCCCTTTTCGAAAGTAAATTGATCGTATTTACGCTTCAGTATTGTTGTTGTAGCCACGTAAACAAAACGAAACTTTACCATAGTAACTGACCAGTATAGATGATTCATAAGGGGTTTTATAATTTCTGCTAAAATAAAAACCGACCGACGAACGGACTCCAAAATCAATAAGGTTCATGTCTGTTACCAGCCAAAACTATCCCAAAAATCATAGCTTCCCAGCTCTTCTGGTTGCTTTGACACGTTGCGCATGGACAAACAGACAAAGAGAATTCATAAGCGAGTCGAAAAAATCGCTAAAAAGTCATGATAAAGACACGCAAAATTTTTCAAAAGGTTTCAGATGGTTTCAGAGCAAATGAACTGGTATGAAAAATCAAGAAATATTTCTCGGAAATTGTCCGATATTGCGCTTACCCACCGGAAATAGTCTGAGCCTTATATAAAACTAGCAGATGTATCCGGCTTCGCTCGGGATATTAAAGCGGCACAGTATTTATTTTGTTGAAGGTTAAAATAACATAACTGAAAAAGAAGTCCGAGAACGAAATAAAACACGGATACCGGAGGCATTCTGAAAATAATCTAAAATAGTAATATATCATCATACTTTACCATTCGTTTATAATAATTCCTTATAAACAATATTTGTTGTTTTTCCTCCAGGTGCTAGGATGGTTAAGTTACGTGGGCTAAAATCTAAAATAAAAATCTAGCCTGGATTTATTCCTCAACTTTGGCACAAATGTAACACTCAAAAGGACTGGTGCACTATGGGGGTTACCACTTTTAAAAAATCCAAAATTTTCTGCCTGCAATACACACGGGTGAACCATACTATTAAACATATCTGCAATTAATTAAGTTGCAATCTATTACGTTTGACTTTGCTACAACAATAATTTCGATGCTTCATAAAAAGCGCGAAGCATAACGTAATTATTTCGTCTATTTAAAGGTTTAATATATGCTAATTCAACCTTGGCAACGCCCGAAAAGAGTACGAAAAAACGATAAAATTTCAAAAAGAAATGCGTATTTCTGACAAATTTCTTTGTATAACATCTAAAAATTGCAAAAATAAGATATTTTATAGTTTTAGCTGTCGAATAAAGCAAAAATGGAGAAAATTGGTTTTGATGAATGAAAGAAACAATCTTGCAGCTTGAAAAATCGAAAATCCCGTGTAAATTTATGGGAAAATATAATTGTCTCCCGGAGTCGAATACGGGACTTTTTCCGGAATGTTTGATTTTGCTAGGGACTATCTTATGGGGGTTTAACGATTGTGAAAATTTCAGCTTGTTAGGCTTAGTAGATCCGAAGATATTAAGCGAGAAATATTTGAAGGAAACGGCAGACTCCCAGCCAGCCAGATAGGTTGAGTTTTATATAGATAGAGATTTTAATAACAAAATATGAACTGCTAAAAGTACAAATCAGTAATTTTTACAAATTCCGTGTTGGAAATACATAATACTATATATAATTTACCCGGATAACTATTATAACCGTAGTTTTATAAGATATTTCCGGATATTTCCCGTTAATTACTCCACTATATATATTTATTCAAAATGTAATTTGGATTCCCTTATGATTTTTGAAATGTTTCACGAAAAGATTAGCTATGGATGGTGATAAAGGATTTCCCATGTTAGTGACGTTTGTTTGTAATCGTATTTGTTATTGTTGAAATAATTTTAACCTGTGATTTTATAACCTGTATAGATTCCATTTCATGACTTTTAAGTGAATATATATTTTGCGTCGTCAAACTTCTAATAATATATGTTATTATTTTATAGAATCAATGATAGGCGAATAATCACCGGATACTAAAAATTGGAGTCCAAAACGCTTATATAATATTCCCAACCCTTTGAGGCTACCGCATTTATGTCAATCATCAAATAATTCAAGAAAATATTTTATCCCGAAGAATAATTAATGTAAGTCACCTCGTAGAGTGCGGAAACAAGGGTGGATAAAACTAGAAATCGAAATGAATCGAACAGATTTGATAAATGGAACTAGGATTTAAAATTTCACGTAAGTGGTTCTGTTAACTTACTCGTTCATTTCGAACTGCGCAAGCGAGCGACCGTTACCGAAAAACTTAACACGAGATAAAAGGAAAGATCTGATTTCGCATCAGGCGGGATGGAAAAGTGTTAAAGAAAAACCCGGTCATGGGCGTATTGAGTTTTGCTTTTAGAGAAAGTATCGAGGCAGAATATGGCTAATGTGGAAGATTAATTCGCTGATAAAAGGAAACTTGCCTTAATTCATTCCTTAGAGCTTGAAGTCACGGCCAAACTGATTATCCTCACTTTATCCGTGACTGTAAACCCTGAGGGATGAATTAACCTTAAATTCTTCCGATCCGTGAATAGCTGGTAATTTCGTGTCTCGCCGAATGCGTAGTTTTATCACCCGCGGCCAGTCACTGAGGTAGAATTGAACTTTATCTACTCGCTATGCGTCTATGCACTAACTAAATGTGGCATTTCATCTACGATCTACATCAAATTAATAACTACTCATCTACTATAGTGCTCGTGACGAAGTTTCTTTGGGTAATTTTTTCCACTCTAAGTACTTATTTGGTTGAAGGTTGAAGCTCTAAGCTTAATGTGACCTAAATGTTTCCATTAAGGGGTAGAACAATTTGATACGCGAAGAAGCCCATCGGGGGAGGGGAGGGGGGGGGGGGTAAAAATAGAAGCAAAATAACGTTAGAGCCCGGTAACATCATTCTCGCTACCTCAGAAATATTGAAGATTATTTTCTCTTATCTATTTTTGGCACTAATACATGAAACGCGGCTTCAAACCTTACGAACATATGAATGCTATTAACTTTGAAAGGCAGCGCCGAGTATGGCTCCCAGGAAGGTAAAAAATCGAGAAAAATAATTCACAGGTTTTTAAAGCAAGAGTTTTTTTTTCATGATAAGGCTCTTCCTCAAGACTTGGCAGATAACGTCCAAGCGTGATAGATTCATCGATGACACACGTTTGTTGGATTCGATGGGTCTCTTGCGGCGAAAACGTTAAAAACAAAATCACCCTTTCTTTAATCGCCGTTCCTTTGACTTTTTTTAAACTCCATAAAAAATTGCGTAGTGAGTTCTTTTGATCGATTTAAAAATAACGACCGTTGCCGACGCTCTCATAAATTAAAACAAACGACTCTTGGGCAAAGAGAAATATACAATTTCGTTTCATCAAATACGGCAAAAATTCTTCCGCTAATTCCCAGCGAAGCTTGATCAAGTATGAAATGATGCACTGGGTTTGATGGTCGGGGCAACAGGGAGTGCGGAGTCTTCCCTTCGCGGAATTTGAGCTGGAAAGCAATCCAATTATTGCTCAGCCCACCTCCTCCGCACGAGGGATAATATCCACGTGCGAAGCTCTCGGCTTGAATTGAAATGTGCGCGTACCCAATATGACGTGGTAGACTCGCGAGAGCTGCCTGAAACGGCTACAAATAGCAACTTCTGTAAATTTGCCTATCTTGTCCCTTAAATTTCAAAAAATAGAACGGTACGAGCCTTGCGTGCTATTTTGCATGACCCGATGGATTTTTTTAAAAGAGGAAATCAGTTTCGTTTGTTTATGAAACAGGATCGTAAAGTTTTGAATACCCGGATCGATTTTCTTTTGCCAAATTCAGGAAACTTCGCCTATTATACAACTGGGAACCTACAAGTGTACCTGCGATAACTTTCTTTTAGTTTATAAAATGAAAAATGATATTTCAACATTGTAAAACTGACTAACCCCGATGGAGTGCTTTAGGTAATCCTCCCATAAAAACTGACTTTCTCTACGATCTACATCAAATTAATAACTACTCATCTACTACAGTGCTCGTGACGAAGTTTCTTTGGATAATTTAATTATTACTTATTATATATATATATATATATATATATATAATTACTTATTGTGGAATATCCATCCGCTAGGAATCAATTATTTAGCGACGCGCTCTCTCTTGCTCTTTCACCTACCATAGAAATCGGTTTAAGAAGTACTTATTGACTGATTAAATTGTTATTTATTCTTTGCCAAAGCAAGGTATCTCGATATATTTTGTTTTGTCATCGCATAAACTTGAACTTCGACATGATATGGCGTAAAACATTCCGTTTACCACAATAAACCTCTTCATCATTGTATGAAATCATATATCTTCGCAGGTCAAGCAATTTGAACACACGTAGGAAGGAATGAGGGCGAAAACAACTTCTGGTGGGAGAACATTGGGCGTGGTTTACATATATCTTCCGAAGGAACTCGTTTTCCTTTCTAACACCTGACTCGACCAGAGAAATTAAGCTTTAAAGAAAATTCTCCCACTTTGACTTTTCTTTATCAATCAGAATATAACTTATGCCCAAATTTATGTATGTATGCTAAAAAACAAGTTAATTCTCAATTTACTGTAGTTAGGTCCATGCACGATAAAAATATCTTAAAATAATCTCCTACAACCCCGGTAAATAATATATACAGCTGATCTCCTTCTGACAGTTACTAATACGCCGTTTTAAAAATCCAGTATGTAGATGACAGAGAGTTCCGTTACTTTAGAAGTTAAGTGCATCTAAAAACTTGGAATCACGCAGGTGGAGGTATCATCAAAATTTTAATCGGTAACTAAAATAAATTCCGACCGTAGGACGATTTATTCCGCTAAGTCAGAACCAGGAGTGGTAGATAGGTCATTTTGAGTAATTAGGAGCGGTGAAAAAGTATTTTACCATTTAGATCTTCGTACAAACAATATTCGGAGAAACTTTAATGATTTTCTAAAGTGATCTACAAAGGAATGAGAATTATACATGCTTAGCGACATACTCCGAGAGTCAACCATAAGATGACTGATATCAAAAGAAGTTTCTGATCAAAAAGAATTCGCGTGCAAAATGTTTCATTGCCATATAAGACATTTTCAAATTTATGCTCCGCCAAAAAACAAACGGAAAGAGTTATCTTGAATTTTTAAAATAATGTAATTAAAAGATACAAAATAATATTTTTCATGGTTGATTTAAAAATATATTGTCGAATTCGCGTTATGCCAGGAATCCAAATGATAAATCACAAATTTCCATGTGTGAATGGTTAATAGGTAATGTGTACATTTCATAATCGTTTGATAGGAATCACTAAATATAGGACATATAAAATGAATTCTATGAGAGGAAAATATATTCAAAGAGGTTATCCCTGTCGGTCCAATCTATTCGCGTACAATTGTATTTTTTATTACTTTGTGAGGTCGGAACTTGTCTTACATAAAAAATAAATCCGAGACACATAAAAGTCGCAAGAAGCTATCGGGAAGTCCGGACATGAAGTTTATATCTGGGACAACACGAAAATATTCGCCAAGTTTTTTTCACTGGAGAATAAAAACTTTCTAAACATAAAGGGATAAAAATGTTAACCTATACACCTAACGTCGACATATATCCTATAGCCATCTGTATGGACATTAAAAAGGAGTCATACGCACAAAGGTGTTTTATAATCCCTAGCGTGTACGTGAATAGGATAAGTGGGTCATTGAATGGCATTTACAGCATCACCTTCAGATGTTTAGCTATACCAAGGCCATAAAATACAACCAAGCGTTTTACGCCTGCCCATTTATTTCTATTCATACTGACGGAGTGCGGCTAGCATATATACCTATTTTTGCGTGAATTTTCTCGTATAAGGGTTATGATTAGGCTTGGTAGAATTCGATTTAAATCGAAAAACTACGATAAATATCGATTTTTAAAATTTTCAAAATCGACGAAAATGAATAGTCGTCGATAAGCGTCGATTTTCTAAAAATATAGAAAAGCATATGTCTAAAAAGTTATTTTATACTGAATTATAATATTAAAGTAGTTTGTTTACTTTTTCGCAATATTATTTCCTACCTACGATTTCGTTCCTTTTCTGGACTTGCCAGTGGGACTGAAAGAAGGGCATTTCCTTACACTCAAATATGCGTCTTCTTGAAAAGCTCACGCTTCTACTCTGAACAATTAGGTAACCGCAGGGCCCTAGGCGGGGCCGGCTCTAGGGGCGAGCACTTGTGGCACAGGCTCGGGGCGCCGAATTTTAGGGGCGCCAAAATCAAAAAAGTTAGTTGTACTTAATTCTTAAAAAAATCTAACGCGCCAGCTCAAAAGTGCGCAATATATGTCAAAAACATCACATCAGTGCTGAAGTGAGTTGCCGGATTTCTATTTTTACTTTTTTCAAGGCAAAATTTTCATATCAATTTGCAGTTTGTTTTCGCATTAAAAATTCAAAAATGACCATATTGTCATTTATAGCTAGAAAAAACTTTAGAAAGTAATAACAGTAATTACGAGCAACCTGACGGTACAGATGCGCTTGCACCCTGTAGTGTTCCGTAACGAATAACGATCCTTTTAGTTATCACTATGTATGTATCGTTAGGAAAGTGATTTGGTGAAGCAATTTCTTCTGAAGTGGCAATAATAATCTGATTATAATAATTTCAATATAATCATGTGCAATAATTTAAACAAAGATTATCAAAAATTCAAATTTTGAGACGATAATTGGTAAGCCTTCAGCATGTTGTAATTTAATTTTCTAGTGCCAGCTATGTAAGGTGTACACCGCTAGAGCAGGTTACACGCCCTCGCAATCCCCAAATACAGAGTATTCCTCACCATGTGTGCAGTGATTGGGTGGGTAAATGTTGATAAAGGAAGTAATATATCGCATGCGACAATGCGCTGGATAATTTGGCGGGAAAACAGAAGATCGCAATTTGCTAGCTAACTCGGTGACCAGGTATGATCGAATCAGAGCCAACCTAACTAGCTTTTGTCGTACCCGAGAACCTCTTGCCCAGGGCTTCTCAACGTGGTGCCTGCGGGCGACATGGCGCCCGTCAAGGTTCGCTGTGGCGCTCGCCGAGGTTTGCTCAGGTCTCCTTAAAACTTTCAGCTCTAGCGACTAATAGTGTTGAGCGGTCGCATAATACTGGACTGTGCCAATCTAAAAAGATTTTATTACTTTGTCATATAGAATTTACATACAAATTCATACAATGATTCTACTCGTAATTTTTTCACCAACCTCATGGAAGTGGCTCATTGTATCATTTTAGCTTTAATCTTTACCGTAATGTATCTCATTGCGGGGAATGGTGAACAGTTTTAAAAAATTAATTAAAAATTAATGACAATCATATTAGATGATATAATGAATTTTGTAATAGCAATGAAAAATGTTGGTGGAGAGGGGCGCTCGAGCAAATTTGGTGCTCGGGGCGCCAATAGACCTTGAGCCGGTCCTGGCCTAAGGGTAGTTTTGAGAACACGTGTTTCTTAGCCCTTTTGAGGTTTTTGAGATTATATTTGCCGAACTAATGGCGGGATATTCCACGAGCCTCTCCATATAGATAATATCATGGATATGTCCTGCTGAGAGTTCCTCGAGGTTCGGAAGAAAACAATTTCAGTGGTCGTCTTGTTACCCATTCCACGCATCTACCCTGTGGAATGTATTTCTGGAACAAATGTTTCTCGATTGCTTGCTAAAGTTTTTCTTATAGATTGGCGCTGTTGTATGCACTTTCACACCTCCGTATGCACGGAACCCACTCTTTTAGCAGCCTTCTCTAAAAGTTATACAGGAAGGATAGTTCCTCTCTCTTGCATTTGGCTCCGTCATCCTTTGCTACAGGTTTGTAAATTTCAATTTATATATAATGTTTTAAAAAAGTTGAACATAAATTAGCAATCATTACTTAAAATTGAATAGGGATTAAGGATTAATATTCATTTGATATTTGTTGTAAAATATTTTGCCGATTGGAAAAACACATTTAAATCAGGATTTGAGGTAAGACTGTTGATCGAGCGCTGAATAATTAAGTCTAATTTTTCTCTCTATATATTTTATGCTAAGTAAGAGAATATTTAGTAGAGTGATGAAATATATCAAATGGTACAAAGTAAAGTATTAGATAGTTCTTTTTTGACGGCTAAATTATTATTGTGATAATTATATCGTTAATGTTTTGTCCTTAATTGGCATCAACGCATGTCTAAAAGCCATTAAGCTGAATTCGAAAATTCTTTATTTAAAGAAATTTTCTCGGCAAAAGCAACAGCATATTGTTCGGATTTAAGAAGGTAAAGAATAATTTAATATCTACATTCGCGATATAATGTATTTGTCAATGACGCGATTGGAAGAATTATACGAAATGAAAAATATCTAGATTTGGAAATACCAGCTTACGATATTTGAGATTAAAAATATACTAAGTTTCAGTTTGGCAGATCAACAATAATATTTTCGTGAACGATATGGAACTTGCTAATTTGATTTAATCATCATGATTCAGTAAGTAAAAGGCGTGAATTAAGAATTAATACATGTTTTCTCATATAGGTTGGTTGTCGAAATGATCACGTTTGGTAAAATTTGTAAAGAAAGGAGTGAAAATACAGGAACAAGAAATATCAAAATATGATTTCGTGTTAGCACAATGAACTTTTTTTGCACTATATATTTTTGTTACTTAAAGAGGTAAGCTTTTGAGTAAAGATATTCTTATATATATATAATTGTACGCTGCGCATACGTAGCATTATTAACACGTTGTGTACCGGATTTATATTTCAGTACTACACCCAATTACTGGACATTTTCTCATAAATAAAAATAACGCGAAATCTCCTAATCAAATGTGGTGGTTTCGAAATAAAAAGTAAATTTAAATCATCGAATAGAAAAGCCGAAAACTGATTGTGTTCTGGTTTGTTTGCTGTCATCTAAATTTTGGTGAACGTATTGTTGACTTCGACCGCAAACATGAAACAGTTAATTTTTCGGAATAAATCAGAGGGTATATTTTACTTTTTAATTCGCGTCCCTTATTCATGAAATCGTTATCATGCGTGAACAATTGATGCGACGTGAATATAATGTACAACTAAATGTATGATTGATTATTTTTATGAAAAAAATCTTACCTTGTTGAGTAACAAACGGCTATGAATGCAGAAAAAAAACCCAAAGTGTGTATGCATACGGAACTATGCTCCTTCGACAGCAATAAAAAAGAAAGTAATCACGGGGGAAACGCACACTCCCTCTCTCCCGGAAGATTGAATTATATAAATTTTATGACAGAATGATTTTTAAAATGCTATAAGGGCATCTGACGATCGGTACTCATTTTTTAGTTCGTGAAAACCTTTCTTTTCCCCTCTTGGAGGCGTTCGGCAGATCATGTCGCACGGAAGGCACAATAGATGTCCCCCGACTTTTCGGTAATGGAGTCTAAAGTGCGTAGGAATTTTCGGATCTGGTCAAGGGTAAAGACAGAGAGCAATGAACCAATCATATTCGTTTGTCCCTTACCTCTTACCCTTGCCTTTGGACCCCGCAGAAGCTTAGTATGTGTTCATAAGACTGTGACATAAAATGTAATGAATTCCGAATGTTGTGTGGCCGTCTGGTATGAAAAATACCGACTTTCCTTTCAGTTTCGGATGTTTGGTGGTAAAATATATTAGGTTTGAGTGCAGTAAACCAAATTTAAAAATCATGACGCATAGTTTAGTGGACAATGTAGTGGGATAAAATCGACACTTATCGACGACAATTTATTTTCGTCGAATTTAAAAGTTTTTAAATTCAATGTTTATCGAAATTTATCGATTTAAATCGAATTCTGCTAAGCCTACATATATGCACCATTTATTTTAACGACCGGTATTATATAGTTCATTGTAAACCTTTTCATGCCCATATGTAAAGCGAACCTGGAAAAGATACATATCCTATCATTTTTTAAACCTAGCAATAAAGTAGGTAGCATTATGAACCGATGTTGTGTTTCCAAATTTTCGTGATACAAAATTACAACATTAGCATCTAAATCAGCGGTTCCCACTTTTTCATGTACCACTCACAAAATGTTTTACGACTTTTTGTACTAACAAACTCGACAATATGCTGTAGAAATTTATTAAGTAGCTTTTTTTTTGTGGAATAAAAGTCGTAACAATATTAAAGAAGAACAAAACAAATTTTAGATAAATTTATTTGCAAAAATAGCAAAAAACGGGTTATTTCCAGCAGTTTTAATACTTCTCGCACCACTTAAAAAGCTTCACGCACCACTAATTATTCACGTACCACAATTTGGGAAATGCTGATCTAAATCATTTGTCTGCACCTAACTAGTCTCTCTATTCCTTTCCCCAAGTCTCTTACAATACTTCTGATACATAAACTATAAACATATGACATATGAGTATTGTAGGGAATCAAAAATGTTCGCAAATTTGCTGCATCATTCAACCGATAGTTTAATTAACTTTTTCTCTTTGACTCTTTCAAAAACTATTTGCATCCAATTCCACAGTAGGTTATTTCCGGCGATTTCTTCCAGGTGGCGTTTCTCTTCGAGGAATTTTTACTTTTACCCTTCTTTAGAGACTGTATGTTGCGAGGCCACGCATTAACAGCCCCTTTCCTTCGTATGTCTTTAAAAGGAAGAAGCGCATGCATATTTTCTCCAGAATCTAAGAGCGGTGGATCACCAATGAGGGTGGATATCTTCTTACTGAAATGTGTATTTCATTTTTAAAATAGTTTTGCAGCCGTCGGAGACAACATAATTGTTTGGATTACGATGCACAATAATCTATCTGTACGATGAACAGATAAAATAGCAAATTTTGTAATTTTCAAAGTTTTAATACCTCATCACGACCCGGGTTACCCCATTATGATGTATCACGACGAGAACTGGGTAGTGCGGCGATATTATAACAGTGGAAAATACAAAGTTTACTATTTTATTTGTTCTACATGGAACAGTTCCGCCGTGAATTTTATTCCATCGATACGTTTAAGGTGCAAGTAAAATTAAAATTCCAAATCTATCTCTCCATACATTTATTATAATTGTCTCTCTCTTGTACTGACGAAGGGGCTACCCCGAAAGCTCATCTACGTGTGTAAATGTCTCTCCGACACCTCAGCGGCTTTTCTATCGGTCAGCGTCCACCGGGCTTCCTTCCAGTGTGGCCAATCTAGCGAATTTGTAGCTAGATCTAGCGACATTAGGTCCGATCCAGCACCTAAAAAATTACTATAGCAAACATTTACAAAACTAGCGAATCGATTTACCAATCTAGCTAATTCTAACTTTGGTTAAAATTACCGCCTCTGCGTTCATACTAAACACTAAAAAGAATTGGAAAACGAAAATGTATATTGATAAGAAGAGTATTCTATTTATTTGTCTCTTACTTTTTATATGGTTGTTTTTATTTTGCAATTTGAGGATTTTACTACAACATCGGAAGAGTGGATACAATTTAGAGAATGGTGGTATTGCTAGCCATAAGGACAAAAGAAGAGAGAGAGAGAGCGCTTCTTCAAAATAATTTGTTTTCTTCGAAAATGACCAGCTACTTGTTCTATTATAGACACTGTGTTGACTATATTTCTATAGCTAAAATTTCCTAGAATAACAGTGACCTAACATCACCTTCAGATAAGACGTAGTAAAATAAATGCCATATTTTCAAAATTCCCTAAATTAAAATTTTATCGTACGCTTCGCGAGTTAGACGACATTAAACGTAAGTTACTAAACAATCGATGACTATAACAGGTTTTTCTGCTAAGTTGCAGAGAGCACTTTTGTTAATTACCTATCGAATTTCTAGCTGCCAACAAGATGTGATCTAGCGACTTACTGAAAAAAATAATTGGCAACCCTGCTTACTTCCCTCAACTCCTAGTTGCCGTTCATATTTATACTTGGATTTATATACCTTCGATAAGTCTATTTTGTACCAATAGTTGCGTACGAGAATGAATTATAAATGCTCGTTCCCGGTAGGCTGGATAAACAAACAAATCTATGAAAGAAATCAAATCGTTTCGGCCCTATTATACAATATGAACTATACATCACTTGACGAATGCCGACAAAAGTAATATTGAAGCTTCTATAGATGCGTAGGTCGGAAGAAATATCTTAACTTATTTTTAAAAGATGAAACTTAAATTTTAATTTAATCAATGAGAGGACAAAACCCAAGATAGACTGTGTGGAAGTGAGATATGGAAGATTATTTTCCCCTAGGACCATTACGTAATAACAACGGCACAGTCAACTCCATATTTGATGATAGCAATGAATGTATTGGAGCACTGCACCTGCCACTCAATAATACGGCGAATTGCAGTTTGGTGAATAGATTAAGAAGGTCCAAAGTCAATTGTTTGAGTATTATTACTGCGCAACCTGTATCATTTGTGTATATGAAGTCTTCAGTCGTCGGATACGGAATGATTAGCTTCTGTGGAAGCATGATTGGCAAAGGGTAATACGTATTCAATTCGTTCTACCATTTGTCGTATTGCTTAAAAAATAACTTGTATTTTTTAGTAAATTATCATTAGATTGTCCTGCTGCTAACGGGTTATGTTTGAAATATAAAGGCAGTTAAATATTTTAACAGATCCGAAGTATATAATCCAGCAGTGAATACTACTGTAAGAATTCGATTTTATTATGCAAGGATAGATTGGGGATGAGTGATGGCAATTGAGATGATATATGATGGACACAGTTATGGCTAGTCGGAAATTCAAATTCAATATCGCTCAGGATGACCTCATAGCCTTGGTTTGCTACACAGCTGAGCTTCGCTTCCGCAATCGCAATAATTGCTATTGCGAATAGAGAGATGGAAATGGGAAGAGACGCCTTTTTTAACAATGAGAAACAAGATAAATTACCTCTAAATTCTACCAACATGTAAACAAATGACACTCTCGAGTCATGCTTGAATTGGAAGGTATTACGTTGAATGTTTATGACTCGGATGATTACCAACTGCGAAATCGAGTTTCTTTAGCTAAATTTTTTAATTTCCGAATGGGCCAATCGTTAAATTCTCCTCTTTTTTCTGCTACGAAAATTGGAAATTATCCGTTAATAAATTTGAGCTACGAAGGAGTTATGTTTTACTGTTAAACATTTGAACCAGACTAAAGCAGAGATCAGCGTAGCCATTTCTACAGCGTTAGAGGATTACTGATCTTACGCTGATGAACTAAAATTTACAAAAAAATTCACTTTCCAAATATGTATGCACATTAAACCGCTAATATAAACGTGTACACCGGAAGTCCATACGGAAATACCATGCACTACAGTCATCTTTTGAAAACAAAAGTTTCACTGGCTGGAGCGACGGAATAAAGGTGATTTATTTTTTCGCAAAGTTAGGGCGTCGATCACAGGACGGAATATTTCATAATTTAGTGAAAATCGCAATACTCGGTCACCGCACGCTTCTGCTATGCAGTGTACACAATCACGGGGTTTATTGATTTGGCCGAGATATACCAACGCAATGTCATTGGTAGCAAATGTTATCATAAGGACACACGTGGCTAAAAACTGAGAACTTATCAAAATGGAAGTTATTGTTTCATTAACCCGCGACTCATCGCTCATCAGGTCCGCGTCGAAACTCACTAACGTATCATTTCGTAGAAGAAAACCGCATTGGACGTATAAACGTACGACTTAGCAAACAATCAACAGTCTCATTAATTCCCGCTATTCTTTTATGCTCGGAGATGGTCTTGTATGAAAGTAAACAGTTCACCAGAAGAATCTGATGACAATTCGAAACCAAACAAGGCCAACGGGACGCGATCTTCCTCTGGGATCCACTCCTGTTGACAATAGATGATGACGTCAAAAAATATCCGGATGAGGGAACAAAAACATAAAAGAGATATTTCTGAAAGGAAACGGAATATTCCCTTGTTCTAGTGCTCGTCGAATTTATTACTTAGAGCCAAATATTTCTACTTGATGCTTGTGACATTATGATAGATGATCATACCTATATACGTCTATTTAAAAATTTTGTCAAAATGTAAATTCTGAATTTTAGCGAAATTGATGGCCTAGGAGTGATGCATTGAACAATGATGACCAGGGAAAGTTGCATGTTCATTTAAAATATGCATTTTAATAATGCCCGTGTTGAAGAAGCAGTGCCTCACAACAAATTCGTAACTGCGGCAAACTTTCAAATTTAAAAATAATTTTGCGTTACTCCCCACATTGAAATAAGTTATTATATTTTTAAAATGCGAGTTAAACAAAGTTTGGATGGATTATTGTGCTTTCCCTATATCTCCATAAATTTATTAGAGGGCATATTATTGTCCTATGATATTTCAAGAACGTTCATTAATTAATTTAAAACTTTTTGCGGCATCCCAGCTGAGAAAAAATGTGGTACAGTGCAATCTATAAGGTTTTTGCAGCGTTAATAACATTTACCGATTTAATTTAATTTAAAGTATTCCTCGGGAATTCAGTATTTTCCCTCCATTCTCTTGATGAAAAACAATTTCTCATCCTTCATCCTATGCAACCCGATCAAAAAAGCCCAAGCGTTCTCGGACAATCGCTCGCGAAATAAACAAAATAAGAACGTTTAGATACCATTCCATCTTTCGTAGACCAAAAAAAAGCAAGTTGGGTTGCTTCATGATATTATAAGCATGATGGAGCGCAAAATTCGAGCAGTGAAACTTCCGAGGCCCCTTTGTTTGTTTTCCTCCTTATATTTTGTGAGCCAATAAGTTGTATGCTTCATTGGTTATGTTGTGGTACGCGGCCAGGAAAACCCCAGAAACAATAATATCGAATGTAGCTAAACAAACAACCCCTACTACTACCCTGCTACTTACTTTCCAGAAGAGGGATTCACATCCCTACGCCCACGGCCACAAAGGCTCCCGGGAAATGGGTGTTTAGGCATCAGCGCGAATTTGACCATAATGGGGATCTTAAAAATATCGATTTTTAAGTGTTCCTTGATCTACTTTCTTGAAAAATTTGTACCTATCCAGGGCCGGCCCTAAGGCTTTTATTGGGGTTTGCGGAGGAATATTTGGCCGCCTCTACATCTAACTTAATCAAATATGTACAGACATCTCTCGATTCACGCGTGTTTGATTTATGCTTTAGCCCAAATACGCCTAATACAGTTTAGTTAATGTTATTTAGATTTAAAACACAAACTTAAATATCGTATTGTCCCGGATATAACGCGGTGTTTTTTCCAAAAAATACCTTTTAAAAGTAGCCCCCGCGTTATATTCGAGTACTAATGCTTTTAAAAGATCGTAAAATCGTGTTTCGGAAAATCACCGTACATTCCGCACGTCTGTTTACTAGATACAAGATACTTGTTACATTGTAGACACATTAGGCGTACGTTACATTGTACTTGAAAAGCATCCGAGGCGAGAATAGATCGAGTTCAATCGGCAGCTGAACACCTCGATAGTCATTGCATTGAAGCTATAAGTGCGTCGGCGTATTCTTTTTAACTACCTTAGCGAATTTTTAGCCATCCGTTATTTTAACAATGGGCGACAAAAAGGGTGTTGATCATGTTGAGAAAAAAGGTTCTTACAAATCCCAGATTAGCAGAAGAATCCGACGAAGTTATCACATGAATTTTAAAATAGTCGTAGCTAAATTGGTGTTGTTAAAATCCACCGGAAATGAGAAATCAAGGATAACTGTTATGCTTGCAGTCACGGCCGACTGGCGAAAACTGACTCCCTTCGTAATTTTAAATCGTAAAAGGAAAAGTTACCGTCAGGTGTAATCTCTCACGAGGAGGAGAAGGGGTGGATGAACGAGGAACTTGTGTTAGATTGGCTGAAGGTTGTTTGGGGTCGCGTTATATTTGAGGTTTAGTTTTTTATTGAAAAACTTCCCAAAAATCTTAGGGTCGCGTTATATTAGAGGTCGCTTTATATTCGGGATAATACGGTACGTTTACAAGGGGACTACATCTAGTAGCGACCCGAAGGCCGCCGCTCAGAGGCCTCCGCCCGAGTTCGGTGGGATACGTCAAAAACGTCTAGGACCGACCCTGTACCTAACCTTTATTTCGTATGAATAGAGCGCCTGCCGTTTTGTGCATTAATAATTCTCTCTGGTTTTGTACTTCCGTACTCCATCTTAATCGTGTACAAAAATTAATATGCTAAAATATTCTCAGACTGGCTCTCCATCCGTGAAAGCCTGGCGATTATTGCTTTAAGCAGGGGTGGGCAACCCACGGACCGCGGGCCATATGTGGGCCCTAGAGTGTTTTATGCGGCCCGCAAAGCAATGATTTTAAATTCACCCGTAAAACATAACGAAAAAAATTCTTAATTTCAATGAAAATTAGGATAGTAAAAACCCAAATATATTTTATAGTTGATTTTCACTCACAGGACACCACAGAATCTTTAAAAAACTTCCGATGTAAACTCTAATCCGGCTCGACGTGGTATTGGCCGTTTTCCATGCGGCCCACTGAAAAATTTGCAACTACCAATGTGGCCCGCCATGCATAAAACGCTGTCTACCCAAGCTGTAAAGTTTCATTGTATGCAATAGTTATTCTCCTTTTTAAGTTCTAAGTCGCCGTCTCCAACTTTGAAATTTTCGTATTCATACCATTCGTATACGCGGGAAATTTTGCTTCTACACCAAGAGATATAAATAGAAATAAACACATACTGAAGCTGCGGGGAAATGTCACGATTGGTAGAATGCGGGGGAAGGGAGAGAGTGGTGATTGCGTCACACAAGCCACAGGTCTAAATTAAATTACAGTGTGATTAAAAATAAATAAAAAACATTGACTATTTTACGGAATAGGGATTCAATTGTGTAAACATACTCTACGCTTACGGAAGGTATCAATTTTAAAAAATACATCTGTTGTTTAATTCAGTTAACGGAAGGATTTTTTGTTTTCTCTTTCTAATTCGGCTCAAATCAAAACTTTGGAAATTCCGTGGAAATCCACGCCTTTATTTCCTGGATTCTTGGAAAGCTAAATTTCAAAGTTATTGCGTCAAAGGAATTCATAAATGATTCCAGAATTTTATTAGTTTGTGTAACGGAATTATTTATACATAAAATATAATATTCATTATGAATTTTTCGAGTATTTAAAAGTAGGGAATTTTTTTCTTTCCCACTGCCTTTAAAAGCATTCCTGGGCGTAAAATAGTCATTAAAGCTATAAATTTGAGAATGATTACTCGAATGCTAATGGCGTGTTAGATAACGAATTAAAAGCAAAAAATTAGTCCACCGAAATATTTAAGAGTTATATATTTTTAAAAAACAATTTCCGTCACATTTAAAAATTTCTAAAGCAATAAAAAAATTTAAAAATTTCCAGGAAAATGAAACAAAAGACTATTTAAATTTTAACACTATGTTTTTGTAGTATGAAAAAAGAAGGGCTGAGTTATTCTATAATCTCGGAGCCCAATAGGGTATTCCTGTTCACCAAACAGCAAATTTAACGCGAAATATAATATATGTTTATGCAATCTTATCTGAAGGAATGAGGCATTGATTCACATTATGGTTAATATTAGACTGCAAATACTTTATTACAGATAATATTTACACGCACACGTATTAAGTATTTTTTATTTAGACGGTTGTAGAATAAGCTCCAAATTTGTCTTGTGACTGAAATGTGGGACGACAAAATCCTAGAGCGTAAAATAAGCTGAGGGGCATCTTTTTTGTGTCAGAAGGGCATTTGCCTAATTTGCTCGAGTGAAAATCAGGTATAAAATTTTAGAAGTGCTTCAGGTATGAATAATTAAATCAATATTTACATAATATAAGCCTAATCGTTATGTAAAATTATTCTCTCTATGTATCTTAGAGATACTAATGAACGTATAAACGTTTTATGTATTTAACCTTTGTATGTCATAATGTTACATGGATCATTAGAATTTTTGTGTTTACATGGTTAATAAGTTTATTCCCAAAAATTTTCATTCTTGTACAAACGTAATAATGTTATGAGAGTTTAGTCATACGCTTCCTATTATTTGCAAGGGATGTAGGAAAAGTAGGTCTTTTAGAACAAGAGCTCGTCAGAATGGAGACCAGAACACTGTTCACTCTAGCGAAGCTTCTGGCTTGAAATTCGTTCGAATGAAACCATCGTTAAAAGTTACAGAGAATTTTGCACAAGCTGTGAGATCCTAAACGCAATGCTCCGTCACAAAAAACTGTGTAAACCCCACACCACATACCGCGGCATATTAACGTGGCCGAACTGGGGACTTTATTTAAATGAGAGTAGGTTCTCGCGCTCGGTGTTTGGTTCTACGTATATTTTTCTTCTGATATGGGAAAATAACAGCCGATCAGAATAGTCATCTGTTATCACTTGACCGCTCCAATATTCAAGTGAAGCGAATGTTCCCGAGCAATGAATCGTGTGCCATCACGGTCGTGGACAAAACTCTCCAGGGAGCGATTTATTCACCCAAGGATGACGCTGTCGCGTTAAACCTTGTCGGTGTACGATTTTGTATGACATCCGTCGGAATTGCAATCATTTCACATTTTAAAAGCTGAAGATGCCAATATCAATAATCGAGTCCAAAGAATAAATGAATAAATTTCGGTGAAAGCTGACACATACTAAGAAACACGTCAACAAATGATTTTATCAACGACAAATAAAAAAAGAGTTTTGAGAGGTAAGCGGATACACTTTCAGATGGTTATATTCTGAGAAAACTCTCCATGACAAAAGAGTTCCGATCGTCAGCTGTCACGAGTTCTGATTCATTGATCTCGATACCTTTAGAGAGAGAGAGTCCAAGGAAGTTTCCCATAGTGAAAAGCATTGTAAGAAACTTTCCACTCAGCCACGCTATTCAAGAAGGTCACTATGATAAACTACGCATTCACGTGACTCTAAAGACCAAAATAGGAAAAACCGTAGGAAAAGCATTCACAGATAGGAGTGGGTAAAAATTTTAGGAGGGGAGTGAGGGTATTTGGGTGCAAATTCAATGGAGCGAGATGGGAATAATGAGGGTTTTTAAAGTTCACTTTACTGCCGCGAACGATTTGAAGAGCGGTAAACCGGGATAGACAAGCAGAGGTGACTTTTTACCGGTTTAAGGTAAAATATTTCCGGAAAGATAAAAAGAAATGTTCCTTTCTCGATTAAAGTTGGTAAGTTGTTTTCGGAAGTTAATAACGACTTTAGAATTGGTCGCTTTCCTTGTTTAAATTTTAGTGTTCTGAGGATTTAGACGCTAGAGCTAGCTCAACCTAACTTATTGTTCACTCTACGCTTAAATCGCAACTCGATCCTTTCCCTCGAATATTCAAACCCTATATCAACACCTATGTCCACTTTGAAACACGAAACGGATTTTGCGATGATTTGAAGTCGAATTTGCACGCTTACTTCGTGCCTCCCGCCGCGGGTATTGGACATCGTCACACCCAACACCATTCGCAGTCAACCCATTTTCCACCTCCGACCTCTACACCCGACCCCTCCCCACTGCCCATTTCTCTCCAATCTACCTCCACTCCCTTACTTTCCACCCTCCCCCAATCTCCCTCTCTCTCTCCCCTGACACTCCCGTGATGCATGGCTCCCTATTCGGGTATATATCGACGGCGGAGGCGGTGGATGGTGTATCAACTCCAGTCCGCAAAGGAGGTCCCTCAGAGCCACTCCTAACACACTCACATACTCACGCACACACACATTCGGTCTCCAACACATCTGCGGAGGAGGCCCTGAGGCCGAAGAGGCTGCGGTGAGGAGACTTTCCCTCACTTCCGCCCTCCCATCCACATGACCTCCCTCTCTTTCTCTCTCACTCTCCCTCTCTCTCCCCCCCCCCTCTCTTTCTCTCTCACTCTCCCTCTCTCTCCCCCCTCTCTCTTTCTCTCTATCCCCGTCTCTCTTTCTCTCTCTCCCTTCCTCTCTTTCTCTCTCTCTCTCTCTCTCCCCCCTCTCTCTCCCCCTCTCTCTCCCCCTCTCTCTCTTTCTCTCTCCCTTTCTCTCTTTCCCTCTCTCCCACTCTCTCTCTCCTTCTTTCCCTCTTATTCCCCTTTCCTCATCACTATTCTCCTCTTCCACACTTCTCCCCTCTCATTTCCTATTCCCCCATTCCTCTTCAATCCGCTAGCATCTCAGCCACCGGCTAATGTATTGTCCTCAGTCAACATCCGTGAGAAGCATAGCGATATCCACAACCTCATCCCCGTCTTACCTGAAATTCCACACACCCCTCTTAACACACGGTCCCTTTACAATCTCGGCAGCCCCCCTTTCCCTCCTTTTCTCTCTTTCCTCACCCCTCTTCCAACTTCCGTTTTTCTCCATTCGCCTCGTTCCCTTCGAGCTTCCTTCCCACACTCATCCCGTTTATTCCTCTCGCTTTCCCGTTCTCCTTTCCTTCCCTCCTCCCCTCCCAATTTCCTTCCTCCTGCTCTTCTCCTCTCCCTCCCTCACTCCTCTCCATCTCTGTTTACAAATCTCCTTTAGCCCTTCCCTCCCTTCCTATTCTCCTCCCCACTCTCCTCCCCCTCCCGTCTTCTCTCCTCCTCCGGCCCCTCCCTGTAAAAATCTCTCATTCTCTCCACTCCTTGTTTCATATTCCTCCCCTACAATACTTATCCTCACTCTCGATTCAGCCCAACTCTTTATTCTTTCTCCTCCAGTCAAAACACTCCCTCTCCTCCTCTCTCTCTCTATCTCTTCCTCCTCACGTTCTCTCTGCACGCCATCTCCTCGCCTTTACATCCTCCTCCCTCGAGCAAAACTACCTTTACTCTCTCTCACACTCCCTCTACGTCCCACGACTTACCAACCCTTGCATGCTCGTCCTTAGATCTCTCTCTCGCACCAAACCCAAAGCCAACCGACAAAAGATTTTTATGCGGTTTATTATTATCGGCACGTAGGTGGAATGGTGTGGAAGGTATCATATCGCGATGCAGTCGATGGTGGAACGGAAAGGAAGGAATGCCTGGGAATGTCTTTCACGGGGCATTGTGAAAGGTTCAATCGAAAAAAGGTACTTTTGAGGCTAGTAGAGGGGAGGTACCGTGTTTCTTGTTGACCCGGACATCTAATGTCGCTATTAATGCTCTCAAAAGTCGCCGTTTGAGGAAAATGGGACCTGGAAGGAATGTTTTCGGGAGAATTTTACCAATAGAACACAATAAATGATCGTCAATAGTGGCCGACGGAAACTACATTTATCGGGAGAAAATATACAACTCAGAAAATATAATAATATAATAAACAGTCCCTGGACGGAATGTTTAAAAAATAATTTTGCCAATATAACTTAATAATTGACCATCTTAAGTTGTCGACGGAAACTGCCATTATTGTGCAATATATATAATTCAGTATATAGAATATTAAAAATTAAGAATAAAGATAACATTTTCTTGGAACCAGATTTATAACTTCGATAAAATACAATTGAAAACATTGACATACCTAGCGAGATGTAACTACAAGGCGATTACATTAATTAGAACTTATATAATTATGAAGTGTGTACTAGTCTGTTGAATAATTTCTCAGAGAATATTAGTGACATTAGGCCGTCTATGAAGTGGGAAAATAACGTTTCAATTCCAATTCAATTAGTGAAATAGGCAATCGCCAAGTATTATTCTTTATCGAATATCAAAGTTATAATCTATGCACAACAGAGCGATAACTGATGGAATATACAAATATAAAAAATGGTATAGGCAATTACTCAACCTTTAACGCAGTGGTCTTCAACGTGGACGTCTTAGGGTTTTTGGTGGGCGCCTATATTGTAAAGTTAGTATGAAAAGTGGGCGGTGAACTTATTTCAAAGAGCAAAATATAGTTAAAATTAGCTGTGAGCCAAAAAAGGTTGAAGACTCAAAGCCTTAAAGGTATTTTGAAATGGAAAGGATCAGTTATTTTTACTCAAAATGACACAAAAATGAGCATAATTCAGGGCTGGGCACAGTAACGACCAAAAAATTTCTATTGATATTTTTGTCAAAAAAAGGCTTTCAAAACGCTTCGGTTTCAATTTAATAAATAAATTACGAGCAATAATGACGGCATCAAAGAGATGGATGATTAAGTTTCCGTTTCATTTCACATCCTAACGACAACAGGGAATGACGGGACGTGTGATTTAATGTAATCGAATCGTCAATATTTGACCTAATGAACTTGCAGAGAGGTTGGTGAAATTAGTTCTCGGAGTGTATAATACTGCAGCAAGTGGATACAAATTGTACTTGAATAGTTCTCTATTTAGGGAAAATTAGATTTCTTAATTACTTTGTAAACAAAGAACACAAGATTGAGAGAGAAAGAGAATAACGATAGATAAAATATATGCCAATTTATTTGACAGAAAATTATGTGTGTGTGTGTGTGTGTGTGGTACAAGGAAAAATATATAAATAAATATGAAATTAGTTTCTTTGCCTGCATTTATTTTTAAAAGAATAAAAATCCCTCAACCCAAACTCTAATTCTCTGGTACTTCATTATAGATCTACACTCTGGTGGTACGCAAACATTTTCGTTTTTGAATTGGTGATACAAAAATGAAAAAAATTGAGAACCCCTGAACTACGTCATTTCATTTAAAATGTCGTCTTCGACACTTAATATACTCATTAACACGAATCCTGTTCGATTCACAAGTTATACGAGGATGTACTCCCAGAAAAAATTATATAACAAACTAGGGCATATGTTTGTGCTCACATTCTTGTACATTTACTTATTAACCAAAACGCGAAATTGAACGAAACCGTTCTATTACAATTCAAAATTTTTTAATGACAGCCCTGGAGTCGGTGCTTTTCCATTGACGCTCTTAATAGAAAGGGTTTCCGGGCTCCTAGAGGACAATTCGAATGAATATAAATAGGCTTCCTTTTTAATGAGTTCTGCGACATCCAAAGCTTCCCATTTGCGTACTACACATGCAAGACCGACCGAATACATCCAAATGGCTCTGGAAATTTAATACAAACGAGAGGCCGACCCGCTTTAGTGAACTTCCCACGCTCAAAAGGGTGTCGTGAACGAATGTCGATTGCAACGATTTCAGTTCCACGGAAGAGCGGAGTCGTTTTCCTCCGAAATTTCAATTGTGCATACCTAAATTGCTGCGCAAGGAACAAAGAAAGGAGAGAAAAAGAAGAGATTTCGCGGGTCCCTGGGAAGCAAACGATATAAACTTCCAACGGGTCCTCTGTAACAGCGATTCCTTTGCAACGCAGATCCGCAGGGTGAACGGCCTATATTTAAAAGTGTAAAAAAACGGGCCGACATGAGGATTTCTTTATGCGGCGGTATCGTGGCCGGCAACAAAGAATTTCAGATGAGAGATACATATTCATATGTTTCTTGTTGAAAGCTTTTTCGGCGAAGGAAATGGAACAAAAAACAAGAACCCTGATATCTTTCTGTAAAAATGGTCTTAGGAAGTTACTGGCTGCTTTGTTGTCTCGGAAGTCTATATATTGATTACTTCCCTAGACACCGCAGGGGTGGGATTCGTACCCCGCTGTGACTAACGTGGGCTGAGCCCATCACGCCATTTTTTTAGGAAAAGGAAATTATCCTCGAGGATATTTCACAAACGCATGAACTCCAATATTTTGAAGGACTTGATTTAAATATTTGCGTTTATTCCCGAAGTGTACGTAATAATACTTGAGCTAATGTCTTATATGTTTAGTTTTTAAAGTGTCACATGTTGACGCTAACTACGCCGGTTTAGTTTAGTTAATAATTCATATGTGACCAAAATGATAAACGTGAAATATTGTCACACATATAGTGATGCAGAATCGAAATGATAACTTTAAATATTATTCTCAACAAGCATTAATTCCTTTCATCCGAGGATGTTTAATTAAATCCAAACATTCGACATCAAAGAGAGTTGGCGAGTTAATAAACCTTCCAACTTCTCTTTGAAGCGCTATAGAAGCAAAATAAACAATATTGTAAAATAATTCAATGTAGCTAAGATATTTTATAATGTAGTTAATAATAACTAATTTTTGAAAAATTAAGTAGTTTTTATTTTTCGTCACTGTATTAGAGGACTAAGTTTAGACAATTTATTCTTCGTTCTGGTTTAGTGGGTGCTATAAAATTCAACTTTTTATTTTGTTTAGGATGAATAAAAAGATTTCAGATGTACGATTAAACCGCTCATATGCTGACTGCGAAACTATTGAGCAACTTTATAGCTGTCACGCATTGAAAATTAATTCCCGATTAAAAACGTTCCCACATCTTAAAGTGCGGTGGTGACTAATTTAAAATCAAGCTGTTCAAGGTAAGTCGATCTATTGCACATTTATACCCTCTTTTAAAATCGGGCAATACGCATTTCTCACCCTTGATGGAACGTATAAAAATGAAACTCTGGGGTCGAATGGTCGTCTCGCGGTTGAATTGGCTGACGACATTTGTTCCCTCCCACGCAAACCTTTTTATTCATTGTCTCCAGCGAGGACGTTTGGGCACGAGGTGTTTCCGTCACGTGGCCACTCGCTTGCGAGAGAGGAACTTTGATACAGTTTTGAAACGCGGGGGAGAATCATTCGACCGCTTATGCCCCACACCGAGCAGCCTTACTGAATAAATAGGGAATTGCGTCCGTTGTCATTTCGTTTGGAGAAGCGTTACCCTAATAAGCTCCCATTTGTTACCTCCGGCTGCAAAGCGGCAATGTGAGCGATTCAACCACTTAGGGCATTCAAAATGAACGCGAAAAAGATGAAAAGAGAACAAAAATATAGGGAGGCCGTGTTAGTGAGGGAAACTAACGTGTTTCAAAGAAGGAGATGAGTATCGCTGAATTCGAAGCAAATAGCCCAGCTAAAACAATTGCGTTTGAATTGGCGCACGTGAAACTTTTTTTTCAATTTGCCGACCGATGTAGAGTAATTACAGTTTCAGTACTTGGGGGTTTCATTTTATGCAATAGAACGGCGAGGAGGATGAGAACCGATGGAGTGAGAGAGGAAAAATAAAAGGTAATGTTTTAATTTAAAAAATTACCATGAGCTTATAACAATAAGAGAATATCCCTTGAAGGACAATTTTCTAAGCTTCGAAATTCCGTATGAATACACATTTCCGGACGAAAATGTGCATATATTGAGTTTCAGTATTTTGAATGAGATTTAGTGACGCGCTAATTCTGTTAAAATAAAACAAAATTCAATATTTAGCTCGTTCTATTTCAAATAAATTCATATGCTACGTAGATAAATTGACATAATTAGATCTTACAAATATATAATTCGGCCGTGAATATTTCATTTACTTTAGTATTTAGAATTTTGCTCATAATTTTCACCAGGCACAGAAATTTTATGATAACATAATCTCTCGAAATTCCTTCAAATTAACCGAGAGGAATTTCTCACGTTTTCGTTGATCTCGGGGTAGAAACGTATTTTTCCTAAACGATAACCCTCGCACAAATGGAAATGGGAAATATAATTCCATGCAACAACAAAAATATCATAAAACTTTTATCATAAACAGCGAGAGGATATCGTGTCTATTCTGTGCTATGTACTAAAAATCAGGCAGCCAAAGACGAGGATTTTCTACTCAAACGAATTCTCAATAACAGAAATACAAATTTTAATATTAATTCCGAAACCTATGCAATTTTTTTTCTATGCCTTTAATTAATTACTCATAAAGATTGAAAATACAAACCAACGAACAATATCCTCTAATACGCGTGGAGGATTCATACGTTTAAGAAACAATGGGTACTTTTATACACTTTCAACAAACTAAATGAAAGACTTCCAGAATAGTAGATTCAATGAATCCATATCCCTCATACAACAGGGAATTCACGCGACAAAAAATTCAAAGACGCGAAAACTCAATTTTTGTGTCCTAGTAGTAACAGAGAAGCTTTTCGGCGTGAAAAACAGTGTTTCTACTGCCAACCACAGAGATTTTCGAATGGGTAACGTAAATTTTTTAAATATAACGGATCAAAATCGTAGTATATGTAATACAAGTAGTGGTGCCTTCAGTTACTAATAAATCTATTCATTGCTTAATATGAGGATTTCCTAGAGCTCACAATGACCTTATTGCATTTATTTATTTATCTATTTTAATTAGCTCTTAAGACGCACATCCGTAACATTTTTCAAAGACCTTTTGAAACAGTAATAATGACAAACATCCAGGTCCAAAGTTTCTCAGAATCAAACTGCTTCTAGATAATAAATAGCAAAAAGAATAACTTATGAAAATATTTATCGATTCTGCCAAAAGAAATCATAAAATGTCTTCTAAAATATGAAATGAAATCGCAATTCGTGTTATTTTCTTATTCGATATATTATCTGACGTGTGTGTTGGGGATTTTGAAAATTAAAGCAATTCGCATGCGATGAATTCGTTTCCGAAATTCGAATCAAATGATTTTTCTCCAGTGACACAAAAAACGAGCTTCGAGGTCTCACGCATTAATGTGATCGGCAAAATAATTATATAAAATTTTAAAATTACAGTCGTCTTTTAAATATCAAAGTAAAAGCGCTCCTTTGACAAAAAACGAGACAACACAATAGGATTATTTTAAGGTCAAGTATTCGAGATTTTGAAGTAGCGTCTGTCTACCGAAGCGAATTTCCTCTCTTGGAGCGACTTATGACACACTGCTGTGCATTGGGGCGGATAAGAAAGCGTGCAGGTCAGACCACACGAAGGGAAATTTCCTTGTAGAATTTCCTGGAAGAGTAACCGGAGATTTCATCACCGGATTTGCCTCCTACATTCTGCGTTTGCTTTCATGAGATGTAAAATTGATATTTCCGTTTATTTGAAAAAAATGTCTTTGTACGGGGAGAATGCGAAGCGAATACTGGATAACTTCGAATTCCTGAGAGGCAATGACAGAAAGGACTGCATGAATGCAATTTCATTGGTGTTTACAACAAACAAAATTATTACATACAGGTAGTTGGTGCTTGCATTCTGCAAGCATTTCATCTCACCTTGAAAAATTAATTATTTTTTAATAAAGATATTTCAGTATTACAAATATTATTTAATTCCAAAGATTTCATCTCTGCAAAAATTTTCGTTCTTTCCTTAAGGAACAATATTTGATTAAAACAATACCTACAGTTAGAAATTTTAAGAATATTATAATTTTTCCACTACGGTGCACTAATTATCCCTTCTCTCATTGAAAGAACAGTAATATTTTATAGAGATATTTTATTATATTAGAAATATTTTTTTAAAGATTTCACCTCTACACTGATTTTCGTTCTCAACTTATTGAACAATATTAGATTTAAACAAGTCCTAAAATTTGCAATTTTAAGAATATTATACTTTATCCAATGTGAGGTACTAATTCCACGCATTTATGTCAAATTTTGAGGTTGTAGCACATCTAGAAGTGAAATAATATTTTCTAATTGATTAAATTTTCAATATTTTTAACGGCCGCAATAACAACTTCATGGTTATTATCAAATGTTTATTTGTGCATATGGACTAAGCTCTAAATAACGTAAAATTTTAAGCACCCTAGCTCAACCAGCAGTACCTAAACATTTACCTATTTCTTTAAAATTTAAGAATTTTTAACAGCCAAAAAAAATAAAATATCAAATTTCTATAATCTCTATTTCGTTTTTTTTAATTATCCCTTTAAAAAAAATTCAGCTACGTAGGACATTCGGAAGTACATAAACCTTAAAAATATGTTTGCGAATTTTTAGCGGCCGCATTGTTGTCGGTCGGTCGGTTTTGCACATAATTCTACTGTCGTAAAAAATTTCGAATTGCATACAGTTCATCTCACCTTGAAAAAACATTAATTTTTCAGAGAGATATTTCATCGTGGGAAATATTTCTTTAATTCAAAAGATTTCTCCTCTGGACCGATTTTCGTTTATTCCTCATGGAATAATAATGGAGTAAAACAATTGCTAATATTTGAAATTTTAATAATATTATACTTTTTCCACATTGGGTTAATAATGTCACATATTTCTGCCAAATTTTAAATTTATAGCACAATTAGATGTGAAATGACATTTATCTAATTGTTTAAATTTAAATAATTTTTACGGCCGCAGTAACAATGTCATGGATACATGGAAATGTTTATTCGTTTATATAGACTAAACTCTAAATAAATTTTAAATTTCAGCTACCTAACTAGCCGCGTAGTGTCTAAAAATTTACCTATTCGTTTAAACTTTAAGAATTTTTAACTGCCAAACAAATTAAAATATCAACATTTGTATAATCCGTATTTCGTTTTTTTACAAGCAAACATTCCTTCTTTTATGCGTTCGTTGTTTCAAGTTTCGTACTCCTACGATGATTCTAAGTACATAATTTTAATATGCGAATGTTAATATTCGACATTCAAATGTACTCCTCGTAATTAACGCAACGAATGTTGTTTACATTGCTATGAAGATAATTTCTCTCTCCTTCTCTCTCTCTCGTACTAATTGTAAGAGCATTCAAAGCACGCTTTTACCCATAAGTATTGAAATAACAACAGGATTTCGAGGTTTAACAATGTAATGGGTTGGCATGGAAACATCCCGTTAAAATGACAAGATTTCCCCAAAATATGTGAATTAAACGTTTAACATGAGGAATTTAGAACTTCAGGTGGAAATAGACTAATAGAATAAGAAACTTCATACTTTTTTCTTTAAAATTTACCAAATCTGAAGATCATAGGTAAATTCTTTCTAATTTATATCTCAAAAATAATAAAAACCTGCAAGTCAAAAGTTCGATTTTGACGTGTTATCATATGGGAAATGGAAATGCCTACCTTGGAGTCGAACCTAGGACTTTTTTCGAGATTTATTTTTTTCATCGTCCTAAAATATGTGAATCAATCATTCCTGCCAAATATCAAAAATGAATATCATTCCATTATTGAGTTATTCGCATTTTTATAGCATGACAGAGGCAGCCACAAAGGGACAAAGGAACAGAAGTAGCCCTTTATTATTGTTAGATATTAATAATATATATTATTAACTGTTCGATATTCATTTCTTCAATTAATATAATATATTGTGAAACCGGAGTTTCCCCCCTCTACAATTTGTCAAATTATACCTGTGCTTAGCCGAAATGCGCGGAAACACGATACTGCTCTGTATAGTTCGAAATATACTTTTACAATCTCGGGACGAGATATCCTCCCTTCTTTGGTTCGTTCGTCCTGCAATAACTTTTCAAACGGGTGGCGTGGGTAGCACTGCCAATGTCTTTGGAGCTGGAGAGGCTTCCCTGACCCGTGTTCAGACGCATGCGAACCGGCTATTCTGTTACGATGTCATGTTAAGGGAATTCATTCGGACCTATTCTCAGAGTTAACCCCCCTCCTACCACGTCATGAGCTACTCAAGCTGATATTTCGGCGAATGCTATGTATTTAGTGGTAACGACCCGGAAAAAATCATCGCTAACAAGGATCTTGATCTCTTTAGCGCGTAAGTGAATAACAAGAAGCTGTGAAATTAGAAATCATTCGGGAAATGTATACAAAAAATTAAGAGTTCGATAATAATTCAGGATGAAGTATTTTATTTTACATATTTTTCAAATTGCACAAAAAGATAGTTAAAATCAACGTAAAGCCATAAAAAAATTTCAATTGTAAAGACAAGGGGCGGAAAAGCTATTGATTAAATGTAAAAGCATATTCAGTAATACTAATGAACGAATTGGAATTACAAAGACTCTCAGATTTAAAATTCAGGTTTGCTTATAATAATTTATATTTACAAATATTTCTACAACGTACTGCTGGTTCACATTATGGAGCAGATCGCGGTGAGGTCAGGGTATGGACAGGGATGGGCGCGTTTCGGCGAGAGTATTCGCACTTGTGCATCAGGTCGCGGTCAGAGCACGGACACGCTCTGGCGAGTGGATTAGCCAAATGCCCCGTGATGTCGGACAGTTCGGATGTGGAAGAGTTCATTTGGCAGCAACGTGCGAAGAAATTGAGATAAAGAAGAAAAAATATAATGCGGGTGCGCGATATATATATATATATATATATATATATATATATATATATATATATATATATATATATATATATATATATATATATATACTTCTTCATAATCACTTACTAAAACAATTAATTTTTCGTAATCCATATTGCAGGTCTAGAATCAGAGGTTAACACGGAGTTCAGACTGATTGCATCACCTAACAAGCAAAAGATTCAAGCTCACTTCGGTTATTGTCTGTAATCTCCGGTGAAGATGACCTTCGATTTTCATCGAGGATTGCCGATAGCAACCGAAGATACTAGGGCAGAGATCTCAAACTCACATCGATGCGCGGTACGCATGAAGGCCCACCCCCCGAATCCGTGGGCCGCATTAAGGCACCTTACCAAGTCCGCGGGCCGCATGCTTTTCCAATCCTCACACCGGTTCATTTTCTTTGGACATTCACTCTCTCCTTCCACAAGGAAGAAATCGCCCCAGCACTATGATGCGGCCTTAAATCCATTCATTAGAGAAATGCTAGATTCGGCATCCAGGGTTAGGCTCTTAGGACACGCAAGAAACACGCTGGCAACGGGAAGAACATACTTAGTACCCCCCGTTTGCAGAATTTTTATAAATCGGAATGAGAAATAAACTGCGTATATTTTAAAATTGCTGATTTAACATACTTCTTAAATTTCTTAGATTGACGTGAAATATTTTTGAGTTTTGGTCGACTACTGTAAACTAGCGTACTTCACGGGCCGCAGAAATGTACCACGGGGGGCACATGCGGCCCACGGACAGCGAGTTTGAGATCCCTGGTCTAGGGCATGGTTGGGGTTTGGAGCAAAAGTTGCCTCCTCGAGTGCCCTGACCGAAACCTGACCGTGGCCTGTCCTACAAGTGTGAACGCTTTTTGCAATCCCAATAGAATTCCCATTGAAACTAGGATATTTATATTTTGTCTCAAATGACCGGATCGTGTCCTGACCGCGACCTGCCCTATAGTGTGAACCAGCCTTATAAGGGATAGATTATTAAAGGGAACTCTAAAGAATAAAAAAAAACAAAAAGAATCGATTTCGAAGAAATACATCAATTCAACCGAGATAAAGTCCCTAAATATAGTATAATATTATTATTCCATTACTTATACAGAAAAATTGTATAATATCGATTGGAATTTTGGATCCGATAGGGAACAGGTTCCTTTCCTCGCGCATAGCATTCGTGACACTTCCCCATTCCGATTTCAGAAAGATGTACGGCTTACTTAGTGCCTATTTTCCAACAACGAGGACAGCATGCGAGAAACGGCACTCGTTCACACATGCATTTCCTCATTAACACGAAAGGAGGGAAGGAATATCGTCTGTTTCCATTAATAGGACTACCTTACGTTCTCCAGTACAGGTTTTCTTCCGTGTGTCGCATATTTGATTTGGAAAAAGCAAACTGTGAAAGAATTGCGTCTAAAGCTCGTATCAGACAAAATCATCTGCTGGACAATATAGAGCAGGGGTTCGCAACCTGATGCTCGCGAGCACCGCGGTGCTCTTTAACAGGCTTACCGTGCTCTTTTACGATGATAAAAATGGTCTTTCCTAGTGGCATTCATTTGATGTTTGCCTGTTTTATTTCTAAACGTATGAAAGGACATTTTTAACCACTTTGACGTAGATTTGATTCTATTTACGACCATTCCTACTTTTACAAAGGTACAGCGGTGCTCGCTGAGTGCTCTAGAATGTAACTTGGTAGTCACCACATTGAAAATCATGCGGCCCCTTATTATAGAGCAATGAATTTAGTGACGCTTGTTCGAATTTATTTATTTAAGCGAATAAAACCTGTAAACTAGAGTGTGTATGCAAAACAAGCCAAAAGTAAAGAGTTGCTTCTTAGTTTAGTAGCTCTCACATTATTCCGAAGAATTGTATTTCTTTCTCCAATAGTGAACTGAAATGACGGATTATTCAGGCACGAAGTTCTTCTGGTTGAAACTTCTAAAAATTGAGTTGTTTTTATCTGAAGTCAATAATGTTATTTGCCATTTTATGTGTCAAATAATACAAAATTTACGTGAAGCGCTGCTTATATAAAAGGATAAAATTATTCTGAGAAATTAAGAAATCTTTTTAACTATTAAAATTCCAACATAAATACCAATAAGTATATTTTTTGAAAGGGTAGACAGACTACATTTGTCGGACGATTTTAAAGAATCTCTAATTTGAGCGATTTTCAGAGTACAAAAGTCAATTTTAAGTCTAATATTTTAGTAAAGATCGAAATTAATGCCCGAGAATTTTGAAACATATCATGAATTTATTACAATAATAGTTGTTTTCGGTAATGATTTCGATCGTAATTAAAATGTTTAATTTTTCAACAAATCCGTGAAATTTTTAAAACTTGAGTTTTAGCAATGAAAATTTAACAACAAAAACGTAAAAAGAAGAAGAAAAAATAAAATTCTGAAAAAATGACAAATTTTGAAAATTGGCATTAACATCATCACTTAAATCAAGTTACTAAATTTCTAAAAAATTATTATATTCGTGATTATCCATCGAAGTTAGAAAACTTAACAATCGAATTTAAACTCGATAATATTTCTCCTTTCAGCTTATCGTCAATTCGAAGGTTCTCAGTTTTACCATCTTGCCGCCAGCTTCATACTCATAAAGTCGCTGGACCCGTATCTCTCGCGACAGCCACGCATCTCTCCATTCTATGAATGCGATCCAATACCAGAGCATTTTTGCTAGTCTCGACAATCGTTCGTTTAACTCCCGTCAAGTCGAGTATTTCAGTTTTTTTAAACCCGCTTCGTTCCCGAATTTACGAGCTGTCATCCTCCTTAAATCTATCTACGCGACCAAAAGTGTGTTTTATTTATGGCCGGCATTAAAGGATTTCAAAAACGGCTCCGAAAATTAGTTTTTTCGTTCTTATCGGCATCCCATTAACCTAGACATGTCAAATTTACTGATACACTCGAGTCACATATAGATTATAGACCTTTGTGAGAGACCGCTGTGAATGTTGGGGGATTTCGTTTACGAAACGAAATGATTAACAGCTTTTAAGAGTTTAAATCTTTATTGCGACTTTTGCATAATTATGGCAGTTTAACGATATATAATATTTTAAATATTATCGCGATAACAATTGAATAAACGCAGAGAAGCTGAGTTACATATAGAACTATATTAACTTTGAAGTTTTCATCAGTTATAAAGCCAAAACATTTATTTGTGTAGTTATATTAGGAACTCATTTGACACATATTTAATTAGAAACACTTTTTATTTCATTCTATCATTTAATAATATTCATTGTTTGTAGAATCCCCATTACATATAGTGTGGTTGCGTGTCCTTGTTACATACGGAGAGCAAGACAAGTTCCATCCTGCACGCAAAAGGGTCCTGCTTTTTTCACTTCATTAGATTTCCTTAAAATTCCTTTCCCTGACATCTATCCTTATATTTTACTAGAGTTTTCCAAGGGATAGAATGGAAAGCAGCTTAATTTTTATTAATTTCTATTTTTCATCTTATACCCGGGGCCGAGCCAGAAACCTCCCAAGGGGATGCGACTCTTCGTGTCCGAGCAACTTAATCTGTGCTACCGCATCAAAAGCTTTGACAAAAAGAGACCGAGGTTGGGTTGGGGATCTTCCCCACCACCTTGGATCTATCACTGTCTTTTTTCCCGAATTTTTCTATTCTCTCTTTTCTTTATTTCTCCAAACGAAAGAAAGGAATGGTCCGAGAAAAAAAATCCGTTTGAAATCTTGAATTCTTCGCAAATCTCGTTCCATTTTCACTGTAAAGCAAATGCTATTTTATTTTCTTTGTTCTTTTTTCATCGGGTGTCTTTGGCCGGATCAAGTTATCTGAACATGAATGTCCATCCGAAAAATGGCGTTGCCCTTTTGATGGAAAAGGAATCACAATATTTTCCACCATACTCTTACTATCCCTCTGAATAACCTAATAATCGCATCCCTCGCGGCGTTTCCCAATAATTTCCCGGTTTGCTTACTTTCTATCTTATAACGTATTGACGTTGTAGACGGCTAATATCACTACGGGTTCTCCTCGCTTGCGAGTATGTTGCTCGGAGCTTTGGAAAGCCTCACGCGCAAAAAGCACATGAACTGCTGGGAATATCCCATGCCTTCAAAAGACCAATACACCGACCGTGTTTGCGTGAATCTAGGTCGATGTTTTTCGTTCAATCTTCATTCTTTACAAAAAAAGAGAGAGTGGCTGGATAAGAGTACGATGAAAACCGTATGTGCGAGTTTTTCTTCTTTTAATTTTGGTAATTCGAGAGAATTTTTTCGGCTCGAATTCGAGGCCTAAATTAGGGCAGGTTTGGTGTACTTTTGACGCATAAAATACCGTTCCCGTTATGCTACAACCATAAATCACGTTTCGAATTTCACCGTCACTTTTCGTCTCGTCTATCCGTTATGGCATGTATTCAAAATTTTTTTGCCATTTACTTATATTTCCACAAAATAATTATTAGTTTTCATTCCATCGTTTTAACAGTAATAGCTTGGGCTAACTCGGAAAAAGACTAATCTCGTATAAATCTGTCCGATTTTTGGGGCTTGGCTATGACGACGACCAGGTTGGCTGCTTCTTAAGATGGCTTCTTTCGTTCAGTCAAGAAGTCTTACTAAATTGTCCAGGGATTGGATTCATCCAAGCACTCGGTCGATGTCTTCGACGTCATGATGCTGAGTAGTACAAGTAATATACGAAACGTTGTCGAAACGCCATTGTACTTTTTCTCCTACAAATTACGAACGTGTTTTTTCACAAGAAAATTTTTCGTTTCGTGAATTTTCAGAAAAAAATAAGATTTAGTTTTTGATTAATTGTGTGCTGTTGATCGTACTTAGCTGCATGGATTTTACCAACAACAGAAAATTCCTTGAATCTTTCCTTTGTGAAGATGTTATGAGATTTAATCGCAAGGCATTTTGATCTTATAAATAAATTTCTTTTCATCATCGACTATTTTTTCCGCTTATTAGATAATGATGCACTCATGTAAGGCGAAAAATTCACAAGAATTTGTGTTCCAACTTTTTAAGAAAGAAATATTAAATCTGGAGTGGAAATCAAAGTAATCGGAAAAAATTCGCGGCCGTTTGTTTCATTTTTAAATACAGAATCCTCGGTACTGGTTAATGATGTAAAGCGTAGGTTTCAAAAATATTTAATTAATTTGATAAATACGTCGTTAAATTCTTATGGGAAATACAAGCACAAATTTCCAAAACCTGAACAATTTTTTTTTAATTCCAGAAAAATTGTAGTTTAATTAGCAGTGCCTAGCATAAAATATAAAATAGGAAACTTGAAAATTTTAATCGTATCTCATAAAATAATAGCTATGCTTTATGGCTTTAATTAAGTTATATCCTTGCTCAAATATACGGATTAAATTAATGTTCCAACGGTGTATAATGGTTACGCCAAATTTAATTGAGTAAAGAATTCCAATTAGCGTTTAGATAAGTCGTGTGTGGTATTAAACTGCTGACAAAATATACGCTTTTGAGTTTTCATAGCTTATGCGCTAGAAGAATTATCTATTATTTTCTGCTTTACAAACTACACATTTAAAATTTCCACTCTTATTATGCAGATTACAAAAGATTTCAATTTGATCAATCACCGATCATGGCAATATATAAAAAATACATTTCCTTTAATGCTAAGAACATTTTATTTGTAATTTTCCTTTTCCATTCTTCGTGCCTTGTGGGAGCTAGAACTAGAAATCACTTCTTTGTAATAAAACGTGGCAGCAGACCTTACTATGGGTCTCACTAGTCTCTTCTTTTGGAAAATCACAAAGGGTAAGGAAGAAAGCAGAACGGAGGGTTTGAATGGATTTTCCTTGATTTCCTAATTTTAAATTTTAAATGAACTAATGTATTTTCAGCGTCTTTTTTGCCTAAAAATAACTTATCCATTTCTAATAAAAAAAATGTGCTCGTCCTCTTATAATATCGAAAAATTACTTAAATGAGTCTCATTATCTGCACCACTTTTCCATTAAATCGACACGTAAACGTTTCTATATCCAACATCAACAAGATGCTCCATGTAATAAATATACCATGGTCTATTATGGCTGCTTAACTTTTTTAATGCCACATTTTATATTTTTGTTTAAGGTCTGGAAAATAAGAGTTTTTTCGTATTATAAAGGAATTTTTGGGCACATTCGGAACTGATTTAGGTGCACTCAAAAATAAAGACTAATTTTATTGTTTTGCCCGTGATTACGTATAGTGTCGATTCTATATCTCAATTTTAACTAATACTGAAATATAACATAAAAAGTCATACTCTAATTGTTTAAAAGTGCACGATGGTACGTTCCTCTTTCGGAGTTGACTCTGTGCATAAATGACGTTTTTCCATTTGATATCCAAGAAATTATTTCTGGAGTTTCTCGATCGCCCTTTTGGTATGTCCTTATATTCGCGTCGATTCGGTGGCAGTTTAACTTTGTCTTTAATCGGCTAATACTAGAATGAATCAGATATTGGATGGATATGTGCCAAAGAATTTCTACCTTTGTTACACCAAATGATCTTGCTTTGGAGGTTCTTCCCCGCCACGATAGAAGGTCCTCTTGAGACACACCGATAGACGCCGCTATCTCGCAGAGCTGTTATATCCACAGTATCAACGGCCGCGCTCAGGTCACAAAAAATCTGCAATACGCAAAGGCAAAAATTTCACCTTTTACACTACTTGAAGATGTCGTGATTTTTTTAGTGACGGTATCAGGGAGTAGATCCGTCAATTTGTACGATGAATAGCGACATAATTTGTTCTGTCAGATGAATTCCGACTGGTGATATCCGATGTATATTGGGCATTACAAGATTTTGATATGGCATTGAAAAGGAATGTCTTCTTGGTGAAACAGTCAACATTTTCCATTTAAGGGTATTAAAAATCAATGCTCGTACCATAAACAAAGAGGGGAAAATAATCAGGCAAAAATGCAAACTATTCTTAAATTATTCTACTCTGCAAATAAATCTTATCAAAAATTACTTTATTGTATAATTTACAATAATTAATCTATAGAAATTAATAATTAAAGAATAACTGTTACATTCTTAATGTGCATCAAACGAAGTTGCAGCTGCCATTCTCATCGATTCTAGAGCAAGTTAATTACTTAAAAACGAACTTATACTTATATAATTAGGTAAGACGCACTAGCTGTTTCTGTATTTTGGTAGAGATAATGGTTTGACTGGGGCATTAAAAAGTGATGCAAGCACAAAATAAGTCTGATATACTAATAATATTAGACTTAATTTAATAGATGTTAAGATAAGAGACGTTTCACATGGATAAATTAAAAATGTATCCAAATTCTTTTAATGGGATAACAGATCATTTTCGAAGTCCATTGAGATAAAAGTTACAAATATTTAAAGATCCTATGGACCCGTTTTCTTCTTGCCAAAGTAAATATACTAGGGGCTCTGCCCCTATGCCCTACGCTTCGCGCGCTCCAGGGACTTCGGCGCTACACGCCTCGCATGTATTCTCGCTAAGCTGAAAATAATTTTTCAAAACTGCTCTTATCAAGACATTAGTTTTGTTTACAACGTTTTTTCTCCGACGCAGCGTTTCCGAAATATAAAACTTATAATATTTTAAACGGCCGCCATTTTGTTTAAATATGGCAGATGAAACCGAAAATGCTGCTCTTGGGGTCCACTAGCGAGAAAAAACAAAATGTCTTTTACCGCATTTCTATAAGACCAACAGTTCCTAAAATACAGCGGGGGATAAACGGACGGGCAGACACTTGAAAATAAGTAGGACTTTATTTTCCAGGCGATTTACTGTTTGTTGATAAGTTTCCCATTCGTATTAACAAGGATTACTGTCATATTCGTTTTGATCACACCAGTGACATTAATTGTTATCAATCCACTATATTCACCTAATTACGGCGTAGTTACGTCGAAACCTGGCCGTATTATTGATTAGCACAACGGAATTGTTACATCGTTTGTTGTCTTATTTGTTCCGATGTAATTGGTTTTATTTGAAACATTTCTTCATAACTTGACCTCCCTATTTTCGTGTAAAATACATTTGGACGAAAATCCTTTTGAGGGAATCACAGCAAAGAAGAAAGTTCGAAGACTCGGGAGTAGAAGACGCTTGTTTTAGCGAGACGGTGTTTAATGGCATATCCAAGAAATGGAAAAGGGATAGGCGACAGTGGCGTACCGAGGGGGAGCAGAGGGGAGGGCAATTGCCCCCGGGCGTAGGGCTAAAGGGGCGCAAACTCATTTACCGAAAATTAACGTTTCTGTTGTAAACAACAATAATATTATAATATATACCGAATTAAAATGCTAGTATAGTGTGCTTGGGTTTCCATCACATTCCCCACATTACAGTTGTCTGGAAAGTTGTACAGAGTGTAAAGAAAGGGTGGCTCATCTCTGTGACTTGCCCCCGGGGGAAGGAGAGCTACGCCACTGTTAGGGGAGACCTTGACCGCATAAGAGGATGATGAGGCCAGGCAATCCCCACTTGAACGAGTCCGAAACTCACTTTTAAATTTGATCGTAATACGCGATGCATTAGGCGTTCTTACGTAAAGAGTGATAAAGACAAGCTGTCCGCCCAACTATCGAGCGACCTCGAAGAGAAGTAGGAAGGACAGCTAGCTTTCACGAAGTGAAAAAAATTTTCTCGTCGCGAATTTTGTTCATCGAAAAATGCTCCAGACATTGGTCAAGGTCGAGAGATACTCTGAAGAACCAAAAGGAATAGGAGTGGGGCGCTTTATGCCTTTTATAAGGAATGCAACTTACGTAGAAGGGGTTGAAGTTTACGAGGTAAGACAGAAAAACTAGGCTCAAAACACCCGTTGCTTGTATCAGGGATAGAATTCCATTGAGATTTCGTTCAACAGAGGCCGAAAATTTTATATAAAATTTTATCAAATGCTAAGCAAGTTTTATTTATCTGATTAAGAAATATAAAAATATATTAATTCCTCATTCTACAAAATTTACTTTGTGACAGATTCAGCGAAATATCTGATGTCCTATCCTGGGTAGCAGTTGCTTTCTCTTCCGCGGTATGTTTCCGAACATTTCGTTGCAAAGGGAACAACTCACCAGTTACTTAAGTCGTTTCTAATATCTTACATTACGAATTCCTTGGCCATTGCTGCGCGATACCAAGATTTTCCACTTTAAATTTGAAAAATCGGCGCAAATGCAACCAACGGTCGTATGCACGATGTGCAAGAAAATTAGACTAGCGTGCCAATTTGGGCGCGCGTGACAATAGTTCCCCATCGCTTTGCTAGAATTTCCCTGGTAATGTATAGACTTAAATGATCTATTTGATCAAATAGAGGTTGGGTGTTTTCCAACAGATAAAGCAGCATTAATTTCACTAATTGATCATGGCGTCATATCCACGGAAAGCATTACTTAGTCAATTCGTAAAATGACAAACCATCGATTGGAGAAGTCCGGCGAAATTATAGCATAAGACTATTAATAAAAGCCTTAATCTGTTGGTTGGAACGCTATATGGGATTTCTCATAAGAGGGATCTTAAATATACCTCTTTCACACTTGCAGACTTATTTTCTTTTCCAAAATTAAATTAGAAATAATTGACGCACGATCTTCGGATAAGAACCATTTTAAAGGAAATTAAATGAAGATTTTTATTATTATCGTCGATTTTTGATTTCGAATCGAATTCGCTCACATTAAGCTAAAAGATTCGAAAATTTGTCAAAATTTTACATTTTTATTGAAACGTTCCCTTGGCGATCAACAGCATTGTTATTCATACAGAAAATCAATCCATAATAGCTAATTTATTCGGATTAAAACGTTAAAGATGTTGTTAACTTAATTAAAATCTGACTACATTTTAATATTAACAAATATAATAATGCATTAGATTTAGCTCACTTCCTTCCAATATATTTTAATATATTGTTCCAATTTTCCCGTTGAATTTAAATGGGCAATTACGCTAGTTATTACTATATATTATATTATATTATAGGATAGTAGGTAGAGCAGGAAAGGGTTCTGCGGCAATTCGTCGCGTGTCAAATTCGTCGTAAGAGAAATTAGTCGTATGTCAAATTCTTCGCATGTAAAATTCGTCGCAAGACAAATTTTTCGTAAATTCAGGAACCGTTGAGGAAATAGGGAATATATTTATGTTATTATGCGATCTTTGTACGAAGTGAACGCATATAGGGGAGGTCGTTTCCGTCTGTCCGTCAGTCCGCATGTTAAACCTCGGGAACCGCTGGATATATTTTTATGAGATTAGGAATTGGGGAGATTTGCCAATATTGGTTGACCGATTCCAATTTTGGTTAAAATCGGACAAAAATTAAGATAACTTTACATGAACACCTGCAATGGTCCTTTGTTTCAACTCGGGAACCGCTCTAAGAATTTGGAAGATATTTGGTATTGGAGAGTTTTGCTAAAATTGGTCAACCGTTATCAATTTTGGTTAAAATCGAACGAAAATTACAGCCACTTTACATGAAGACCTACATGTAGTTTACAATATTCCTTTCTTTCAATTCGGGAACCGCTAGACGAATTTTAATGAAAGTTGCTATTAGGGAGTTTTGCTAAAATTGGTCGACCAATTCCAATTTTAGTAAAAATTACGACTACTTTACATGAAGACCTACAACGTACCTCGCTTAACTTCTCGTTAAATATTCATCTGAGCGACAAATATTGAGAACATTGTGAAATCTCAAAGTACGCATTTGTAAACTCTGTATACGTACTCCGATATGGAGTACACCTTTCCAATCTTGTTTTCAATGTCACGACTTTCACAGTGAAATCCCGAGTCGCGCATTGGCAGTGAAATGTCCCACCGTCCAAGAAGCAGCTAAATTTTTGTCCGACTTTGTTTTTCATATGTTATAAAAATATCTGGCAATACTTTATTGGTAAATACTCTTCTCACTCAAACATATCAGTTTTTTCCACTTTCATTTTTTTCCCTTATAACGCAGCTATATAATTGTCAAAACTTGAGCTCAGATTATATTCTCAAGGCTTCCCCTCCCTTACCTCAAAATTTATCTTGACAACGGATTGCTGCGAGAAACAAAATCGATATAAATGGTGATATTAAAAAAAATTATTTACCGTTAAAATTTTAATTCCGATTTTTATTAATTTGAACCCGTCATTTTTGACGGGCTTTTATACTAGTATCCCATTAAAATGCCAATATTCTCCAAGATATTTTTATTTAAACGTTAAATTTAGCGATTTCAATTATCACAATAAGAAAACTAATCTTCATACTTGACTCCTTATAAATGCGCAAATCCCGCGGCAATATCTCAACTTATGGATATTTTAAAATTTTATTGAAAAAAGGCCTGCATGCTACGTTTCATCTCTTCCCTAGTCAATCAAACAGAGAAGGGACGCTTCTGGATTCGAACCCGGGACACTTTTGGGATTTTTTTCGTCATTGACTTTTAATGCGTGACTAAAGTATTACTCCCAAATCTCAACTCGCATTCTGTTATAACACTCGAAACGAAGTCTCAATTCGCCTAATATGAATGCGAGTAAAACAAATTTTATATAAGACATTAAAATTGTAACGTTTCTTATAGTAAATTTTATGCTAAATCTGATTATGCATTTATAAAAATTCTAAAGAATAGGCAAATACCTTAAAAATTAAAAAACAATTTAGATGTATATTTTTTGTATTCTGCGTATATCTTCCTTTCTTATACATACGTCATATTTAGGCTTCTATTGAATAAAAAGGAACAATTTTTTACGTGACTTCTATAATGATTCCGAGTAACGACAAAGTTACGCAATAAATCAACATTATGAACTGCCTTTTAAAAAATAACAATCGTAACATTTATCTAAAATTTTCAGCCGAGACAAAAAAGTTAACCTGCGGGAAACCTTTTCTCTAATTGGTTTAGAGGGGTGGTTGCAGCAAATAAAATATTAAGAATAGTTAACATTTAAATTTGAAGAAGGTTGCATGCCAATAACTTCAATAGTTTTCACGATATTGATTATTATATGAAAGCGCGGGCACGCGCTGGATTCCTGCCATATCTCAATTTTCTACATAGACAGAAAGTTTGTTAAAACACGTATAAAAAGCGTCATACACAAAGTGACAGGAAGAATAAGCCTTTTATTATTATCCTGAAGATAAGATACGAATATTTCATCAATTATGTTTTACGAAATTTTCATTAAGATAATATGGTGTATCACAGGATTAATGAAGAAAAGGATTTCCTATTTCCTCAACGATTCCTGAATTTGCGACGAATTTGTCTTTAGACGAAATTGTCATGCGACGAACTTTCCATGCAATGAATTTGCCTTGCGATGAATTTATCTTGCGACGAATTTGCCATGCGACGAATTTGTCTTGCGATGAATTGTCCGCGACGAATTACCGCTCTACGAAATGCCCGCGACTAATTGGCGGTACACCGGAGAAAAGAAATGCAGAGAGAAGAGGAAGGGCGAGAGAGCGTTGTACCAAATGTTTATGTAACAAAGTAACATAAACATTTTTATTAATAACTTTTATATTTAGTTCATATATACAGGGTGTCCGGCGACTTTATGTCATAACTTCGGGATCTTATTCCTTAAGTGATTTTGAGTAAAAAATGTCCTATGAACATGGGTCTGATTCTCATTTGTTACAGAGCTACGGGCTTTTGAAATTATCTCGTACTTGAATTGGTACAACTTAATGGCTGAAAAAATACATTGTTTAAATAATTATCCGTATACAATTTTAATAGTTGAACAATGTATTATTTAAATAATCATTCGTTTACATTGATACTTAATCCATTTTTACAACAATGAGAAGCATGACAGACACAACAGACGTGGATGTAATTTGCAAGCTTGCAGGCAGCAGCTATATTTGCAGGGTTTTCACCAGTCGCCACAATTGTACATATATTGAGTAAGTATTTTTGATCCATCCAATGACCTCAAAGTCTATTACAGGAAGATTTTCACATGTGTTGAGTGATTTCCCGATTGGTCCTGTAAATCCCGTAGGACCGGACGTTTTCCCATCAATGTCGTCTATTAGGTGACGAAGAGGAAATTCATTTTTGTGGAGCTGACACACAGCCCACTGTAGCGGTCTGCCGATCCCTTGTGTTGACCGGTGTTTTTAGCTTCACCATCACACCCAGGTGAGTGCTGACAAATCGATATTCTTATGCGTGAGAAAATTCCAAATGGATTCAGAAACTCCCGTAGCTAGGCAGTACGTTGGAGACATATGGTCCAAGTACTTAGCACCCGGCTCTTCAACCAGAGAGATATGCTCCTCCACGTGAGTCCTTGGATGCAATTTTCCATCTTCACCAACTTCTTGCAATTTCGCCGGGTCTTTCCGACCGTCAAAGTACAAGCCATAAATCTTTAGGCCCGGTGTAAGTGGTTGCAGTTGTAGGTTGCGCCTAATCTTCGCCCTTTCACGCCTCACCTTATTTCTATCTATAATTATGTTCATTTTCTCATTATCAGGTTTGCTTTGATCTGCAACGACGAGTAGTGAAGAAGCTAGAGCTGCAGCTGGTCGGTCTGCTACTCAGTACCTATCGCAAGCTCTTTAATCATATATGTACATATAAATTTTCTGTTTTTACTGTGGAAATGTACCTACTATACATTATAATAAATACTTCTTCTTAAAAACGGGGTCATATACTTAGAATCCAGTAATCCGAACAACTCGATAATCCGAATAGACCCTTACATTAATTAGTTCCGATTATAAAGATTGCACTGTATTAAAATCCCGTCATTAATTTGACGGGCAATTATGCTAATTATAGATAAAACTAATTTCATTCAGATCCGGAAGAACGACGGGACAAACGGTGCCCTTGTCCCAGGCTTCGCGTCTTTTGTGCCCTCGTGCTTAAATTATTATTATGCTAATTTAAATTATATTCAAGAAGAAAATCACTAACTTTTATTTTAATATTTCTTTCTATTTTTGACAATTCTTATTAATACTTGAATTTGAAACTGGCGCCTGGTCATAGATGCGCTATAAACTACATGGGTTTCGATCTATCCAATCGTAGAGCACAAGTTAACTTACCACAATGGCACTAACATTCAAGACTTTCGAGCACAAATTCTACAGGAAAATCATCGAACTTTTTTTTTACCTTGTGCACCTTATAATTTAAACTTGGTGTAAGGAGGCAGTGCTTACTGTTCTCTTCGTGCGGTAACATTTCAACACCTCCAAAGGATTTATATTTTCCGAAACAAGATGGGAGTGTCGGGCTTATAACGTAAAGGCCATTAAGTTCCAATTAGCTGAGGTAAATAATGCATTAATTAAAATTTCTTCTACTTCAAATGATTTAAAAATTAAATCACAGTCAACATCTCTTGAGGAATCCATTTCGTCATATGAGTCTAGTCACTTGGTACAAGCTCTTGCTACAGGTTAATATTTTAAGTAAAGTGTTGCAAACCATGAACATCGAAACGGATTTATCAGTGACGCAACTAGAAAAATAAATTTTATTTTTAAGGAGTTACCGGGAAACAGGATTTCACGAATCTTCAAAGGAAGCCGAAAAAGTATGTATAGAATTAATGTACGATACAATCCGAATTCAAATCAATAAGAACATTTAAAAAAATCTTTTCTTATAAAGATTCAGATGATCCTATTATAAACGCTGGAGAAATTTTCAGAATCGATTAACTTTTATAATTATCCCTAGTTCTTCAATATCGATTGAAAAACTTGAATTCTATAAATAGAATTTGTTTTTATACGATAAAATTATTAAAAATACAGATAAAACTACCCATTTAAAACATTGCAATGATTTGTAGATTGCATTTGAGGACAACGAATACACTGATATAGATGGCATAAAGTTATACGAGGAACTGCAACATTTTTTAAAAGTCATTCCCTATTATATTTCAACAGCTTCGGAATAAAATACATATGCCGAAATCTTTGGAAGACGTTTATCCGAATATTTTCATCATTCGCATAATCCTGCTAACAACACCATTAACTATTGCATCCACGGAAAGTAACTTTTCCAAATTTAAAATAATCGAAAATTATTTCTGATCAACGATGCCTCAGGACAGGCTACCAAAACTCTCAATTCTATCAGTATAATCTGAAATGCTAACCGACATCGACGTTGCCTACGTTTTGGAGAATTTTGTTTTTAAATACTCCCGAAAATTTTGTTTTTGTGTTTGTTCATTGTTTTTATATGAGAGTATATGAACGTATGTCATACGTACGTTGTTAAATAATACTGAATAAATATTTAAATTAATGTTATTTTTTCTTGGCCTCACGAATTTACATGCCCCTGGCATCGCAAAAGTTAACGCCGGCCCTTAGGTATCAGATAAATCTCAATCACTAAATTAGGAAGAAAATAATGAGCGATTGTGTAGTTTGCGTGGAATTGCAAACACTGACACCAAGGAATTGTTAAGACAGTATGGGTTTGAAGTAGGTGAAGACAGAAAATGAGCTGGAATTACTGAAGTGCTACGATGAAGCTCTCAGAATGCCTCGAAGATTATTGTCAGGAAGAAAAACACTCTAATATCCGATCGTTTGGCAAACAACAACGAAGATGAGTTCACATGCTTATTATTATTAACGGTTCATTTAATAGCGCATTGTCCCGACAAGCAGACCTAGAATAGAATCCGAATCTACTTAATTCTCGTCCATTTATATGGAAATAGTTCAATTAAGAGGTTTTACAAAGAAAAAATTTAACGTTTTATTTTTTGAGAATTGAAAGCAGAACTTTAGTAATTTGCCCTTTTTGACCCAAATTATTATTTCTGAGAAAATGAAATGCTGCTCCAAAATACTGAAAATATTTTCAGTATAATGATTAAAATTACATTGTTCGAGCCCATTGCTGTTTCTTTGAGAGCAAAAAATAATCAATGGAAAATAAAATAAGAAAACTGATGCATTCAATATTGATCAAATTTACAGCGAGTGTTAAATATTAAAATAATGTATAATAAATTAAAATAAATAGAGGATGTTAGCCAGCAATCGCCAAATTAATCCACATACAAGAATATTCAAAGATGGCTCAAAAAACTTTTTGGCGTAAACTGAATGAAAGTTAAAAAACTCCAGCCAAAAAACGAGTAGTAATAGCCCGATGCATTTCGCCCACTAAGTGGGCATCTTCAAAGGCGACGTTCCTTCGACAGCGACCAAAGTCGACATTGGTCGCTGTCGAAGGAACGTCGCCTTTGAAGATGCCCACTTAGTGGGCGAAATGCATCGGGCTATTACTACTTGTTTTTTGGCTGGAGTTTTTAACTTTCATTCACATACAAGAAGATTAACGGAATCATTTTGACTCTTGGCATAACCGCGATAAATATTTATACTGGGACTTTAATTTAAGACTAGAGCCAATTTTTCCTGAAAACATTAAGTAAAACATCGTAACGCATTGGAGAAATTAAGGATTTTATATGCGATGGCAAAACAGAGTTCCAGTATTTAGTTAAGAGCAAAAGGAGAAGTCCTACGCGCCTATTTCATTGAAAATATTTGTACGAAGTGTTTATGGTAGGTGCACAAACAGCCGGCCCCATGTCGTTTCCCCCAAAATAATTCATCCACGGGATATTTCACCCATACACTCCTCACCCACGCCACGCTTCACCCACAGACATTTCATCCACGAGAAGTTTCATCCAAAGAAATTTCACCCGTAGGTTTTTCGCCCACAATTCAGTTCATCCACATTAGGTTTCACTCAAAGGTCTTTCACCCTTAATTGTTTCGCCAACGGTTCAGGTCACCCAAAGGTTTATGAATGTAACTAATGTAACATAACTAATATAAAAGAAGTAATCGCATAACAGAATACCTTAGTATTTGTGGCCATAATTTCACTTTGTAAACGCATATTGTATTTTTTTCATTGAAATGTCATGTCCTAAAACCTTTAAATAAAACATATAACAACAGTTGATATTCTTTCATTTATAATTTTATCCTGTAATAAGAAAAGAATGGGCGATGTGGGGTATGGATGGATGTCTATATTTGTGAAACACTGTACGCAAATGTATTTTTAATTAATCATTTCATTCCGTGAAAAGATACCGAAAATTCATTGCTCTAAAAATAAGTTACCATAATGTACTTCACTTTATTAAATAAATAAATAATATCATATTAAAGATAAAAAGATTTTGGTATGTTAAAAACTAAATTTCCATTTTATACTTACTACGGCATTAGCCAGTCTGAAAATTGATTTTTTTGTGTAATAGGATTCGAAACGTTTCTCATTCTAAAACACAAAAAATCGGCATATCACAGAAGAAGTGAGAAATAAATATATTTTTGCAATAGTAAAATGATACAATATAAACTTCCTTTGGTAAATAAATCCCCAAATAAAATTGAATGTGATAAACATCGTCAACGTGATCGTCTCAGTATTTCTAACACATCAAATACAGTAGTTATTTCGAATAACCTTAAGGAGGTCTTTAATTCTTGATTTCAATTTGCTGGGAATATTAAGATCTTCTTTCAATTTTCTTTTCTAATTCGTTTATAAATTAAATAAACCGGATAAGGCTTAACAAGAAATATTATATATTTTATTTCCACAATTTTTATTAACTTAAGAGTTGAATAAAAATTGCTATCTGATACAGAAAGTGGTCCAAATGATTTTACTACAGGATTCAACGTAATTTTTTTAACGTTTTAATGGTACTTACAATCACGAATAACGTTTTTGGAAAATAATACGCTTTGTATTTGTAACTTTGACGGTTAATAAATAAATAATTTCATAAAATGAATTTTCATAAATACGTAATTTCATCTACCTTAGCTTGGGTAAAATAGTCCATTTAATATGAAAAATTTTCTTCTCCTTTCCGTTTCTGTGCATTGACATTTTTATGTCCATTTGTTGTTCAATAGTGTGCAGTTCATTATACATGTATTAGGTTTTATGAAATTGTCTATATTAATTAATGTGCGTTTAGTTTGTTGCTGTGCCATTCGTGTTTTTCTTTACGTTTCTACAATAATAATAATATGGTAATATACTTGAGATTCTATTCTATTAGTAAAGAATTCCTTTTATAATGGATTCATTTGAATTTCTAACATTTAAACTGACGCATGGCCCAAAAACAATGGGTGAAAGATTTTTGGGTGAAACCTTAGGCATGGGTGAAAATTCTTTGGATAAAAATTCTCGTGGGTGGAGTGTCTGTGAGTGAAACGTCCCGTGGGTGAAGAGTGTATGGGTAAAATGACCCGTGTGAGAGGTGTGAATGGGTGAAACGTCCTGTGTGTTAATTGCTTTGGGTCAATCGTCCGGATACCCAAACAACCTAAAGACAACGGGGAATATAAGAGTAAATTTATTTTTTATACATTTTGCGCAATTCATATTCCTTTATGAGTTATTTGATGCTTACATAAAGAATATCTTCATTTTCTGAACGTCCAAACAATACTATTGACAACGTTTCAAAAGTTGTAATGCCATAGAATTTTTCTTTTAGGGAAAATAAAACTCTTGCAAACGGTTCTGCATACAAAATATTCCAAAGTAGAACTGAACTAAATTAAACTTCCGAGAAACACAAGACAAATTGAATAATGTGGCATTAAACTATTCATTTAGAATATTTTTCGGAATCGCAATTTACATTTGATATTTGGAGGCCCAACCAAGATTAATTAACACCCTTTCGTAGACACATTGTACTGTCTATTTGGCTTGCTGAAATAATTCACAGTAATGACTTTGTCAATTTCCATTTTTTTCCACTAATTAAATTGTTAAACACGGTTCTTGTGTTGTATTATTCAAATCATATTCAGATAAGCCACCTGGATCGTGTTTTATGGTATAATTTGTGATAAAATAGAAATATGCCACGTCAATATTGTGTACTTCTTCAACAATCAAAACTTCCCCAATTTGTAGACTTCGAATATTACTTTACTCAATTTGAAATAGTTCAAATAAGCATAAGAAACAGGACTATAATACTTATTAAAATATCCTAGACAATTTCCAGATCACGCACGCACGTCCTTGCTAGTAAGCACCGACCTTCAAATTACTCTTCCAGCGAAACTTTCCTAAGCGAGACCTATAAAATCTCCCTGAAAATCACAAAATAGTAGGGGTTTTAAATGGGTAAATAAGGTCGTGTGAACCGATATAATAAGGGGTGCCGGTGGTGTAGTGGTTAGGACGCTGGCTGCTACTCGCCTGCTGCTTGAAAAAGGCATCGGGTACGAATCCTGCGCAAGTAGGATTTTTCCAAGGTCGCCCGGCCCCCTGTTTGTGTGGTTTGAGGAGACCCCGGAAATACAGCTGTTCCGTCCTTCGGAAGGGAGGTTAAGCTGTTGGCCCCCTGGTGTTCTTCGTAAGAACAGGCAAATGCCGGCACCGGGTTTCCCTCCTCCCTTCCCCGGCTATTCATTGCACTACCTCTGAGATACCCACTGTGCGTAGGACATAGGCGAATCGACTGGGCATTCAAATTCAAATTGAACCGATATTCACCACGAGGTATTAAACTAGAATTTGGTTTCCACAAAAACATCTTGCAGCATGTCTGAGCCGGAGAAAACCAAACGCTAAACCCGCGTTCATCCCTCACCACCCAATCCCACTCGCACGGTGACCCTTTAACCCTATCCTATCTCCCGTCCGATTCCAACCCCGTAAACCCATGCCCTATCCCACCAACCTTAAACTCCAGCCAAAACCCGCAAAACTCCGGTTTCTAATCCCATTTCCCCCCGCATGAGGTTCGCATTCCTCGTCTCTTCCTCCATCTCGTCATCCACCTTTTCACCGGCCACGCATACGACTCTTCGCACACCACCTCTTTCATCACCTATCGGGGACAACTCACCTGCGCCCGCGGTCAGTGGGAAGGAGAGAGGAGAACGAAAGTGTCACTTGTCAACTGCACCCCGGTTATTAAGCAGCTTGGGTCTACCCCACTCCGGAGGGTAGTGTGCACGGGAACTACTCAACTACGCTCGCAGTCTTAATTCCGGAAAGATGGTCTTGCCTCTTCTTGAAGGGCGCGTTTCGTTTCGTCACGTTGACTATTTTTACCTGAGGGAAACGTAACTCGAATCGTCGCGTCCAAATTTGAACATGAAGGAACATTATACTCGGCCCCACTGGGTTGGGTAAGTTAGATGCAGTGTTTTTGGTTCCTTCTCACGTGTACTGTGTTCCCCCCCTCGGGTTGGGTTGATTAACGTTCATCTTAATATATCCAACTATGTCATCGTATTTACTTGTTCATGTTTTACAAAAATGCATCCTATACCTCAGCTGGATCGAGGAGTGGAAGGCCAAACACCCACCGCACCCAACTTCCACATTCAGATTGTGAGTCTTTGTAGCACACTGCGAGTCCAGGGACGCAATTGAGTGTTTCGATAGGGACCTAAAATACCGCGGGAAGCCGCAGAACCTGAGTGGTCAGAAAGTGACCAGGGGCGCAATTGAGAGTTTTTCTAGGGATCTAAAGTGACCGCGGGGCGCAGTTGAGTATTACCCCACCTAGCTTAGCACGCTTACCTCCGCACCTATCTCGCCAGACACCCCCACCCATTAATCCCAACAAGGATCCAACCCCCGACTCTCTCTCTCTCTCTCTCTACTTCCTCTCCCTCACCGTTCTCTCACCCTAGCCCACTTACTCCTCTCTCTCTTCGCCTCAACCTCCCTTCAACCCTCTCCAACCTCCTCCCTCATCCTCTCCTTCACTCTCCCAGCTCACCTCCCGTCCCCAACTGCCTCAAATATCTCTCACCGTACCTATTACACACGTCTTCAGCATACTCCACCATTACTCACCTTACGCATAACTCCGGTCCCGCCACTCTCATATGTCACCCCCACTCGACTACCTACCTAAAACACCTCGTGGAAACTCCCGTCTCACAACTCCCGCCCGCATCATTCATCCACCTACCCGACCCAACACCGCTACACTCGTTTCCTCTTCTCCGCCCCATCCCGTTCCTCGCCCCTATCCGGCCCCGCGGGCATCCCACTCAAAACATTCTCACCTACATAACCCGCCCATCTCTCTACGCTCCATCCCTAAACCTCGTTCGCAAACCTCTCACCTTACCACCCTTCTACCTCTTCGTTTCGTCCACTACATCTTTCGCCTCCTCCCTTCTCCATCAGGTCCGGATTAAGGGTTATGTAGGCCAAGGTAGCGTGTAACGATTCCATACTTATTGCCAAAGTTGCGGGTGGGCAATCAAACTGGATCGAAGCGGCTTTCCCAACGACAAGTTTAATAATATAATATTTTTTGAGTTATTTTTTGTTTCAATGCGAAATATTAATTCTTTAAGTACAAAGCTCAACGGAGCTAGAATATGATGACACGTTGTAAATAACAATGATACAATTAATTTACCAGAGAATTATCGAGTTCGTATTATGGTTGAAAAAAATCAAGAATAACCCCTTTAATATAAAAAATTGAAATTGATTTGGCTATTGGAAATTAGTACTTTTTTCAATTCGTTGGTATTTAAGTGCATATTCTTGGATTGCTACATATATTCCAAAAGTGAATTCATATAGTGAAAAACTCATTCGGGATACAAATTATATAACAAACAACAGAAGGATAGACAGAGTAATCAGTACTACGTAATTTTGCTGCCGAATTTAAATCGCAGGGTCTGGAATGGAGTCATACATCATCTTTTATTTTTCCCTGCTCTTATCGTAGGCACTGTGCCTACAGCGCCTAAATCATAATCTGGCCCGACTCCACCTCCATAGAATCATCCCCGCCCTAGCAGCCTCCCCGCCGCATCTACTACCCCCTTCCCAATCACGCTCTCTCTCTCTTTCCTTTCACTTCCCTCGCCTTTCTCCGCCCATCGAATACGCACGCACACGCACAAACACCTCAGTCCGCATCCTCTCCACCCTCACATCCCTTCATCCTCCTCTCCTCCCTTTGCCAAATCTCCTCCCGACCCAACCTCTATTTCCCATTCTCTCTACTCTTGCAATTTCTCCAGCCCTTCCTCGCCCCGAGGCCATTGATCAGCAGGCCGTGACGCCCTCCGCGTCAAACATGAGGGGAAACACCTTTCCCATCCATGAAATCTATTTCATGGCTATGTGTGAGAACTCTGGGAAGGATTCCTATGGACTGGGAAGCATCGAAAATCTCTAAAAAAAGTTCCTCTTGGGAAAGATTGCGATGGAGAGGCGCACTCGAGAACCCATTGAAGCATCTCGACGGCTTATTCCCTTTGATCCGACATTTGGACCCTATATTTACTCAGTGTGGCTGAGGCAAAGAAGAAGAGGCGGTACTATGTGAGGTCTGAGGGAGAATATCATTCCGTGCTCTCTCTCTTTCTCTCCCTCCCTCCTATCTCCCACTCCATACCTATCTCCTTCTCCCTTTTAACCAATATGAAATACATCTCATTTCAGTCCCTAATCCCATACTAAACCTCGCATATCACTTACCGTCCCCTCCACGGAGCTCTTCAAATACTCCGTTTTATAACGTTTCTCGACGGGAGACAATTTCAACTTCAAATCTTCCGATATCAGCGTTTTCCCGAGTATTTTTTTTCTCCCGTCCACGCTGACCTCCTTCCTTCGTCTTCCTTCGTTTAAACCCAACCCGCCCAAAAAATAAATAGTAAATCGTTTTCTCTTCCCTAACGACTTCGTCTCGGTTTACGTGCCGTAGAAAAGCGAGTTTATTTTTGCTTTCATCGACTTCTCGCCACATCCTTTCCAAATTCCTCTTCCAATATCAACCCCTCTCCCTTTCCTTCCGATCATTCTTTCTATGATATTCCCTCCAGTCCAGAAATCCCCTTCCGTTACCTCCCTCTCGCTCCTCCTATTCTTCGTCTCCCATTTTCTTTTCCCCCTCCATTCCCTCTCGCCCCTCGCTTCCTCCCTCTCTCGCCTCCTTCCCTCCCGACCCTCTTTCCCTCCCACTCCTTACTCAGCACTCGTTTCCGGCGAAGTATTTCCGAGCAGGAGGTCTAAGGTCCCGTTCCAGGTCGAGAAATTTAACGTGGCGGAAAAACTCTATCGGAATCGTGATTTTTTTTACTAAACGGATGAAGGGGATAAAAAAATATACGTACCGGTCGACAACTATAACACGCGGTTATTTAAATAAAAAAATAACACCGCTCGTCTCGACGCTCGGACAGATATCTAAAAATATAATATGACGCGCAATGCGAAGATCACGCAGGAAGGGGAGGGGGGAGAGTTGAAGGGGGAGGCGCTTCCGAATGGGCCTAAGGCGGCAAAACCCTAAATACGTCCCCGCTCGTTTTCCCCTTTAGGTTCTCACTCCAGAGAATTCCCCTCCCCTTCTCCCCATCCCCTCCTCACTCTCTCCCAACCCTCCGCGTGCCCAGTCAGTCAACCCATTTCTCTTCTTCATTCATCAATGGCCCCTCTTTCTTCTCTTCCCCCACCAGACGCCTCGACAACGCCCCTTCCGCGCCTCCCACTTCTCCGCCCCCTTCTCCGACTCCTCCATCACTCCATCCTCAGCACTTCTTTCTCCTCGGCATCTTTCCATTGACTCTTTCCCTCGCTCCCTCCTGGCTCCCACCGGAGGAGGGGGAGACCGGGATCCAGGGATACGAAAAGGGTATGAGGATGTTAGGAGAGGGATTTTTTGGGGTGCGGGGTCGAATGCTTCCTCCTCGGTTGCATTTGGGTCGCAGGAAAAGGGTGTGTGCTGGGTGAGGGGCACAGGGCAACTTATTCATCAGGAGTGCCTTCTTTCTCTCTCTGGTGCTGTCAGTGGCTGGCAAACTCCCTGTATCTGATTGGCTCTCTCTCTCTCTCTCTCTCGCTCTCTCTTAAGACGGCCGTTCTCCCACGAAACATAAATCAACAGCCCAAAAGGTGGTACCCCTTCTTTCGATCGGAAGTAGCGGATAGCGTAGGAGGAAGTTTTAAGGGCAAAGATGGTCCGTGGAAAAAAGAGAAAGAAAGAGAGGGGAAAAGAGAGGGGAGGGAAGTGAAATATGTTCTCCAAAGTTGGAAAGGGAGAAAGAGAGGCCAAGAGGAGAGAGAGGAAAAAAAGCGACTGCGCTGCATATTCTGAGGGCGGTCTTTATTTCTTAAATGAATTATCGTTGCGTTTACCCTTTAGAAAGCTAAAGAACATTCGCAAAACCTCTCAGATTTGCTGCGCTCGATTTTTTTTCGGGCCGTCGGCCGATCGATGCATGACTTCGGGAAATTTGGTTCGGTGTTCTCTTTTTTTATTCCCCTTGAAGAGCAGATGGTGAATTGCGTGGCGTCGAGTGAGGTCTCCCCTTTCCTACCGTGGATAAATGACCTTAAAAATCCCTGCGTCGAAGAGTGCGTTGACTGAAAGAATCGTTTCGCAGTGTTTTCTGAAAATTTAGAAAGCTCTTTCGTATCGCGGTTGATATATTTATTCGAATTCCGATTGTGTACAAATCCAAGAGGGAGTTTTTGGTAATTAGTGTATCTGATTATAGCCTATAGGTAGTAAAACGAGCGTTGTTTTTCCTATGAATGCGATACTGTAACCACTGGAATGAAATACTTCGAGCTTTTTTCAATTGGTGAAATAGTATAATTCAACAGAAATATCTAGCTCGTCTTGTCTGAAAAATTTCAAGAACAAGCATTTTAAAAAAGTACTGAATCTCAGGTATCTCCAACCTTGTTTTGGTTATTGGAGATACCTGAGATAAGTTCTTTTTTGAGTGCTTTTTTTGAACACGAAAGAGTATGCCTAATATTAATTAAAACTAGCGTAATTTCCCGTCAAATATGACGGATGGAATAAGTATTTAATTTAAGGTACTTCCCATTCTTCCTCCTTTTCCCTCTTCCACTCTCCCATCCCCCTCTCTCCCTCTCTCTCCTTCTCTCGAAAAATAGACTTCCTACTCTCAATCTTGCCCTAATAAAGACAATTTTCTATCTATCTTTCCCCCTCTCCTTCCTTCTCTGGCTCCCTCTCTCTCTCTCTCTCTTTATCTCTTTCTTCCTCAAAATTTCTCCCTACCTCATTCTCATTCTCAGGAAAAATCGACTTCCTAGTAGAGTCCGGCACAGGCAGGGTACGGGTCGATCCTATGGAATTCATTAGGGGCCCGGGCTTTAAAAATTGCTGGATATATCAGGTTTGTTATAAACATTTTCGGGCTGTGACGGGCCAAAATATTTTACGTATACGATTTGTATAAGTTTTTATTTAACCCATTCAGTACGGAGAACGAGTCACATTAGCCCTCCGTACTGAATGGGTACAAGCAAAAAAAGTGGCATTGAATTCTGTAAGCAAACTAACCCAGGGTTAGTGAAGAACGAGTGTGACAGGTCCTCCGTACTGAATTGGTTAATATATTTTTGTTTATAACATTACATTTGTGTATTTTGTATAGTAATTTATTTTTTGTGGTCTTCCAAGACATAAAAATATGTGGATTTAAAAAATCCCTTTTAACGGGGCACGGGCCGGGCCTAGAATTTCTTCGACAACAAATGGGCCGGGCCTGGTCCGAATTTGCATGGGCCGGGTCTAGAAAATCAGTCTCAATCTCGCCCTAATAAGGAATATTATCTATATATCTCTCCCTTTCCCTCCTTCTCTGTCTCCCTCTCTTCTCTCTCACTCCCTCTCTCTCCTTCTGTCTCACCCTTTTTTCTTCCTTTATCCTCCTCTATCTCTCTCCTATTAAAGCATTCAAAGCACGCTTTACTTACGTACATAGTACAAGGATTGAGACGATAATAAAATCTCGAGGTTTAGCAATAACACGGTCGTCAAGGCAACATAATATTAAAAAGCTTAAAATTTTCCAATAAATATCATTTAAACGTATAACTTGAGCGATTTCGAGCAGTAGGCGGAATGTGACGATAAGAATAAGAAACATTATTTATTTTTCTTTAAAATGATTTAGGTCTGAAGATCGTAGGTAAATTATTTTTAATTTTAATTTGCAAAAGGGCAAAAGCCTGTAAGTCGAAAAATCGATTTTTACGTGCTATCTTATGGGAAACAAAATGATCTACTGGAGTCGAACCCCGGTATTTTTTAGGAATTTTTTTTCGCAAATGGCTATAAGAATCAAAAATTCCTACAAAATTTCAATCTTCTACATAACCGGAACATGTTAAAAATAGCATTATAGTCAGTCATGAATAGTTCATATTAGTCGAGCATGACCGGATTTCTTAGCTCATTATTTAAAGTGATTATTCGTTACTCTACGGATAAATTAAAATTATTTTCCGGACATTACTCGGATAAAATAAATTTTATTATGGGAATAAATCATGAACTATAAAATTAATAAAATTCCTTTGATTCATATCGAAACAGCATATTTTATATCGTAAGAAACTCCTTATAAAGGATATTTCTTGACATAAGTTTCACATTCTTAAATTTATAATTCGTATTCATGCTAAATTGGAGGTAATTAATTAACATTCCTAAGAATACGGACAATACGCAGTAGTTAAGGGTTATGGCACTAAGGGCCTCAAATAATTCATTCGACGACCATTTATAAGTGTAAAATTTCTTACATTGAGTAACATGGGAGAAACTCACATATTTAACAAAGAAAAACACGCAAAACAGCAAAAGAATAGACAAAATTATTTTCACCTAAAATATTTATGAAAAACCTATTGTTCTACTAAAAATAAAAGAATTTTTCAGTTCGGTCAACAAAAAATTAATTTAATTCTTGCGGTAGTAAGTTCGAATCCAGAGTCCGCTTGAAAGAAACCATGCCACAATAAATTTTCATAGGTTAATATATATATATATATATATATATATATATATATATATATATATATATATATATATATATATATATGGAGCTGTCTCTCTTCTGTGCTGACGAATGGATCGCCCCCGAAAACTACCGTAGTTTTTGTTTTTTGTTTGTTTAAGTGTGTTGTGTCACTTCGACACTCCTAGCAGCTCACCAACCTGAAGTCATCTTATTGGTGAGTGCTCACTAAGCTTCCTTATCCCAACATCTTTTTGCCATCCATTTATCCCACGTACGTTTCCTCTTCCATATATATATATACACAGGGTGTTTGATAAATTCCTGACCGATTACAAATGCTTATATTTCCAAGGCTAATTTAAAATAGTAACAAATGAAACGCCATTTAGTAGGCATAGGTATCAAGTTTTATTCCAACAGCAATTTACAAGGATTCCGCGTGTGTACCTTTGGCAACACGGCAACTATCCAGCCTGTGTACAAACTCCTCCCAGGTCCTATGTAGCATACCCACATTCACTGACGCGATGCTTTTGTGAATGCGTTCTTTCAGTTCATTAAGTGTTTTTGTGTAGTGGTGGAGTGTAGACACATTTTTGACACTCCCAGAAGAAGTAGGGTAAGATTGGAAGATCTTGGGGGCCAAGGAATTGGTCCCGCTCGTCCGATGCAACGTAGGTGGTCATCAAGAAACTGTCGCACTTTCAGGAGGTAGGGGGGAGAGGCTCCATCTTGTTGAAATCTTAACCTCTGCGGAATGGCAGCTCTGGCCATAACCAGTTCTCCAGCATATCCAGGTAGGTGATCCCTGTAATGGTGTTCTCGGCAAAGATGAAGGGCCCATACACCTTCTGCTCTGGCAGTGCATAGAACACATCTTTGGGGAACCTCGCTCGAGCTTGATATAAGTCCACGGGTTCTCTAGGACCCAAATGCAACAATTGTGCATACTGACCTTTCTGGACAGATCAAAAGTCGCTTCGTCACTATAAACCAAATTTCACAAGAGAGTTTCATCATTTTTTATCATTTCCAGAAAATCCACACAGAAGGTGAAACGAACTTCTTTGTCATTTTCATTTAGAGCTTGAAGTGACTGCAATTGCATTCTGTAGGGCTTCAGATGCAAAAGTTTATTCAGAACCCTCCATACAGTTATTGGGAGCCATCTGCAGCTTTTGACTGGCTTTGCGAACGGACTTTCGAGGACTGCGTGCGAAATATTCCCTAACTCATTCCACATTCTCGTCACTGGTTCTTGGTCGCTCCGGCCCACCCTTCTTGCATAGGCAACCGCCCTCGGAAAGCTTTCGATACCACACCTTATTGAAGTTCTTAGATGGTGGGTCCTTTCCAAACTTTGCTCGATACTGCCTTTGCATGATAGTCACAGATTTGGTAGAGTCGTACCAAAACCAACACTACACCTTTTCTTGAGGAGTAGTCATTTTGTTCAACTCGTGGAAGTAGCGTTACTCTGCGGCATGAAGGAGAACTACTGCATCATCGGGACACTTGAAACTTCCCTCTATCATATGACGTTTAATTTGTTACAACTTTTAAATTAGCATTAGAGATATAAGCATTCGTAATCGGTCAGGTCTTTATGAAACACCCTGTTTATACACACGAAAGATGTGTACAGTAATATGTTGACAGTTGCCTCCTCAATTAACAAATATAGTCATCTAAAGAATTGCAATCCCATCACAACGAAAGTTAGGTACTTTAAGGTCCTTCCTAGCGCTGAAATTACCATTGCCTCTTCCTCTGAGTACTTCTTTCTTTTGGGGCCATCTCAAACAACGGCGACACCAATACTATCGGTGAGGAGATGACTTCCGAGTCATCTTTGCATAAAGAACACTTCGGGAAATAATTTCCAATCTCTCCAGCGACCGTCACAACTAATCACACGCCAGGAAATGAGAAGAAGGCAAGAGGCAGCGGAAAGACATTTCTTCCGTGATGAGAGTGGTGGAGAGTGAGAAGGAGAGAAAGATGGAGTTTTTCTTATCTCTCACGTCTTTCGCGAATCCCTCTCGGCTCATCAAAACGGAGGGAAAGAAAGAAAGAGAGAGTGAGGGAAGAGAGTAAAAAAATGCGTAAAAATTTACAATTGATTACTTTAACTGATGGAGTCGGGATTCTTCCCGTGCGGGCACTCGAAGAGAACTCCTTCTTGTGTCGTGACCCTTCCGAGCTATCTTTACATTTCACCCCTCCCCCACTCCTGTTCCAAAAGTTCTTTGAAAACAATACAGATATTCCCGTTCTTCCCCAACTCTCGTTTTTTTATGTCTCCCTTCTTCATTCCCTTTTTTTCTTCTCCCCTTTTTCTTTCATTCCGATCCCTTTCATCCTCTTCCTTTTAAGTCTTTTCCACTTTTTATCCCATCTTCCTCGACGGTGAACCCTCTTCTTAAAGCCCCATGTCCTATGGAATCTCTCTCCCCCTCCATCTCCCTTCCTCTCTATCTCCGCCGCTCCCTCCCTCTCCCCATCGCTCCCTTTACTTCCCTTATCTCCCCTCTCTCGTAATTCCAACGGTGAAAATATTTGCCTAATTTTGCAGCCGACTTGTGTACATTCTTCTCAAACGTCCCACTATTAAGCGCGTACAAAAGTTTAATTACTTTCAACTAACGTATATGGATTTTTTTATATACCCTCCTTACATCTATCGCTCGGATTTATTGTAATAGGAAATGGACGCTGAAGGGATTGTCTGAGATAAATTACGGAAGTGGCGGGCTTGCATTTTCCTGTAAATCTTCCCTATAAATTGAAGCTTTAAAGATAAAAGGACGCCTTTGCGAAAATCGTTTTTTTTGTTACGATCGCGGATGAATATCTACAAAAAATTCATTCGTGAAACGAGAGGCGTTACATTCCAGATAATTTACCTCTTTCCTTAAAGCAGTAATTTCTCGGGTAAATAATGAGAGTCTTTTTGCCTAGTTTCGTCAACATACTTATCGGGGAAAATTCCGGGAGGTGCTTTTGCTTCGTTTAATTAGTTGACGTCTTTATTAATCGCCTCAGGTTTATTAATTTTGGCAGAAGATTTATTTTGGTAAATAATTGACGGTCGTACGAGAGCGTTATAGAATTCGCTGTTCGCTCGGCTACAGAAGCTAAGCCAACATTTTGAAGACGAGACTCGGAGAAATGATTATGAGTGGAAATATGTGTCACTTTGCATCAAATATTTTATCAGTTTTGCCTCCATCCGAGAGAAAAACAGACCGTGACGTACGACTCGCCATTGAATAAACATTACCAATTCACAGAAAATACACTCTCCTACATTATATAAGAGTAACGTCAGAACCCACCGTTCTTAATATTTCAAGTGCTACTCTTGCCATATTCATCAGATTATCGTCATTTTGTAACGTTAAGGATGTTAGGTATGTGCTACGCACGTATCAATTACAAAACTGCTGCTCTTTTGTTTCATTTAGAGATCACAGCTAATTATTTCTACGGTCAGCCAGCCAGCTCTTGTATTTTGTCTTATAAGTAGGGTATGAATTTTTCGGGTTTTACCCGATATTTACTAGATTTTTACCCTCCGATTGCCTTTTTTAAAGTTCAGGTAAAACCCGAAAAACCTCGAAATTATTAGTTTTTTAAACATATTTTTTTATATTTGGTCACAGAATTTCTATTCTGTCGCTTGTAGGCACCTCAGAACTTGAGTGCAGTCCGATATGTTCGTGATCAGTCTGTTTATTCTCTTTGTAAACAATTTATTCGTAAGCTTACTTTGAACGCAATCTTAATCTCCTTTGTTTGCTCGCGCTACTAATAGTCAAGGACCTCGCCTTAGCTAGTCGCTGCTAGATATTCGATGGGATAAGGAAAAAAGAGCCCAAGTGTCTGTTAATTGAAAACACTACGAAAGAAAAATCATTTCACTAATATCTGGTGTGTTTTAAAAAGAAGTTGAACGGGAAGCAAGATATTTGTGCAGCAGCAGTACACTCTCAAACATACTATAGTAAAATGTTTTGATTGTTGATCAAACTTTTAAATAAGATTTTTATTTTAAAATAATTTAATCTGAATTACAAAATAATATAACCGGAAAATTACCCGAGATTGAACTTTTTTTAAAACCTCGAAAAAGCTGCAACTTATTTATACCCGAATGAAAAGAAAAATAATAAAAACCCAATATTTACCCTCCGAATGAAATTTTTTTTAAACCCGAAAAATCCATACACTACTTATAAGAGATTACAGTTCTAACCAATGCATGATTTGAAATACGACCGGGAGCAATATTTTCATTAGTTTCTCACAGAATTTTTAAAAATATACATAGAGCCACTTTATAGTTACTTATTATGTCGTTGAATCATAAACATAACTGTCAGACGAAGAATAATTACAGTAAAACCAGCCCTTCGCAAGACATTCGTTCCCCAAAGTTTATATATAAATTTAAAAATATTTGGACTGGCGCAGGAATACAAGCGATAAAATACATATTTTCCTTTTAGTAGCCATACATTACCGTTACACTGCCATGTATAATATTATCACTATAAAATAAAAATATGATGTGCCCAGCACATGACTTTCTCCATGCAGAGAAATGAATATGACACACGATTTGCTCTCGATGTCAGTATCTTAAAGAACAGTTATCGGCAATTACACTCGCGAATAATTTTAAACGCTTTGAATAATTTTTACAGCAAAAATACTTTCGAATGACTTTTCACATTAAAAAAACAAATGGTAAACAAAATTGTTATTTGATGTTACCGATTACAAAATATCGACGAGCGATTAAAATTATCGTTGGCGGCGCTGGGATCGCTGTCAATATTTACAAGAAAATTTGTTTACAACATAGGACGCTAGATGGCATTGGGATAATTTTGTTCGCAATTAAAATTACCATTGGCAGCAAGCAGCCCTATCAACAATTAAAAATTTTTACCATAGCAACTGAAGTAAAGGTTTCACTAAGCGACGTGTTCACAAATTCTGACAAATAATCGAAAAATCCCTTTAAAATCTGTTTTATGAAAAAAATTCCAAACAAGTTGTAGAAAGTTAAATTGTCTAAAACTATAATGCTTACAGGTATTTACATAAACTTAATCATATAGGATATATGTATTTCGAATAAACGGAAAAACAATTTTAGCAAATGCCGAATCAGACCTTGAATTTTTTATAAGACTCATATATAATGTTACGTGTTGATTAAGCTACTAGTTTTTAATTTAAATCGCGCAAAATATTCCTTTCACACACACAAACTATCGAGATAATAGTGCTAACGTACTCTGGGAACCTTAAAACGTGTACTCTGTTGAAATCTCGAATTCTATTTTTTCACGAAAACAATACTATCTTCTATACTGCGTGTAAAAGACAAAAATAAAGCTAAATAAGTTGAATTATTCTTGAGCACAGAAACTAATGACTACAAGATGAATTTTCAAACAATCTAGGCCTAAAGATACCATCCTTAAGAACCTGAGTCCTCGGGCATTACATGACTCGTTAAAATATTATTTCAATGCTTTCGGTTCTGCGAAAATCATAGTCTCTATTAAACATTATTATTTGGGAACTAATACTATGAGGATTATTATTTATTGTTATGTTTTATTATTTTCCATGAGTGGTCATCAAAAAGAGAATTAAGTGAACTTTTGAAGATAAAGTAGTAATATAGTCCACATTTTGTTTTAAGAAAAAAATGAAGGGAGAGGTTATCAACAACAGATAGATAATCGACTTTTAAATAAAATGTATTACTATGTTCCTAGGAAGAGAATAATGGCAACTTTTTTAAAAGAGAAAAATCACTTTTTATGAGCAAAGAAGTTCTCACATCTTATGTATGAGTATACAGGATTGCCTAACTCTACAATTATTTATTTTCTCTATTGGAAACGAGACGTTATAGAAAATTATACCCGATTAAAATAACCAATAACGTTCAAATTAATTGAATTTCTACTACATTTCTACGTTATGTATGATAGCTATGGATATTTATTTCAATAAAGAGGAATAAAACAAAATCTTCGTCCATAAAAAGTGGAAAATAAACATCACTGATATTTAATGTCTGTAATTTATTCAATTATAAAGACAAAACCGTCCATATATATCAAAAATTATTTAAAATTAAACGATTCAAACATAGCTTTCCAAGAATGTTATTACCACAAATTAAACAAATAAATATGAAAAGGATTCCACTAAACTCGGAGTTTAAAAGGAAATACTTCTCCGTGCCTAATTTATATAAATCGCATAGTTAGATATAAGGAAAAATGACGTAGTTAAAATTTCTACAGGAAATCTAGTGAAGTATATTCTTGCCTTGAGCAGGAATTGAAACCGAGTCTTTCGTTTGCGGTTCTTATGCTCAACTAGCGTCCGTAGATAATACATTAAATTGCTTCACATTTCACCTTGTTATTTATGTATTATTCGATTTATATTCATAATTTCCAATTTCTCGGCCAGTTTCTCTCTGGATGAAAACGAAAATTATGCTACCTGGAATCGAAATGAAATTGGATATTTTTTTAAATTACAAAGGCGACCATACAAATTTTCATCCAACAGCAACAGAACGCACCTTTCATCAAAAGACATTATAGGACTTTATACTATCGGGAATTCAAATATCTATGGACAGGTGGAGAACCGTCCATCCCTTTAAATTAGTACTGTGGCTGTTTTACGGAGGGCGTTGTTAACAGCGCATGAACCTACTGCTCTATTGGGAAATGAACTCAATTCTTTGAATAGACCCAGATTGGTCAGGAGACCAACGAACACATGGGAGCCTCGGTTCTGGTTTCACTGCAACTCAATCAGATATCAAGCTGCATCATGATAGAAAGCTCTCGAAACTCTATTAACTTGCGTCAAAGACTGGTGCGGTTGCTAACGTATCGACTTTCCTGATTCTAATGTCATTCCCTCTCCAGAGATACTGAATACCCATAATGTGCAAGTCATTTGAATTATCACGCGACTAGAGTCTATTTGTAATAATAGAAATTCACAGAAAAACGATTGAATTTAAAGGATATAAGGCGAAAAATGTTTCCGTATATATAGTGTGTGGAAAAATAAGTTTCAATATATTGTTTACTATATTACTGAATAATTAAATTAAAATATACTGCCCTATTCAGTATACTTACATTTCTTTATGTAGTAGGCGGAGCCTCCCCCATCGAAAGCTTATTCTCTCTCTGGGCTCCGTTGTGCATACATCTAGTCTATGAGTGCTGTGTTGCCATGTGCTAACGCCTTCGTTGTCCAAACAGTCAAGCTCCCCATCCCAGTAGCTCACCGCTGGCATCTTTCTCTTTCATCTGAGCTGTCCGCAACGTATTCTAGTTTAGTAGATATGGCAGCACCGAGTTTGAGTTCTTCAGCGAGGAGACGACTCCCCTCTAGGAGGTTGGGAAATGTCTTTCCACCTCCAAGCAGCGGAAACACACGAGCGGTCCCGAGTACGTACGAAATGTCAGTCGCAAAGATAATTGAAATAGACTATAGTTGGCGTTAAGAACTTCACAAGTCCCATCTGTATTTCGGTCGTTTGGTGTTTCATGCGATTCATTTGATGACAGTAGACGTCCTACGCCTATCATTTCTTCTAGCTATATGACAGGCCCACTGCCACTTAGCGCCTTCACTGTCCTAATTACGTAATATACTCCCGTCTGTTTTTATACCCAGTCGTTCCATTTGCGGTCACTTAGGGTGATCCCTAACATACGTACACCTCCCCATACTCCTCTGCGTTGTATGTAAGCGCTGGACTACCCTGGCGTTCATGGTCCATGTTTCGCATCCGTACGTTAGAACAGGCGGAACACATTTGCCACACAATCTTTCTCTTATACATACTGGGATATTTGATTTGAAAATGTTTGCATTCCGTCCGAACGCTCTCATTGGCATCTTCACTCTCCTGCTGATATTTCCAAAGAGTGTTCCATCCGTAATGATGAGCTGACGTAGCTCATGACATCCTCGAGATCTGTTTCTACGGAAATTAGACGGAGTTGTACATGATCTTTGTTATATTAAGATTCATTTTTAGTCCAACTTTTCGGCTTGCCTGTTCCAATTCCTCAGTTCTTCTACGGAGATCCTCTGGTTTTCTGCGAACAGTATGATGCCATCAGCAAAGTGCAGGTGATTCAGATAATCTCTATTTATATTTATATATTTTTATTCCCAATCTTGCGTATGAAATACTTCCTCTAGAGCTGCTATGGATTAAGAGACATGCTTTCTCCTCACCTCACTCCTTTTCCATTTTATAGGCACTAGTTTCATCATGCAGCTGTACAGAAGATGTCGCAGTTTCGTAGTTATTCCTGATTAAGGTTATGTACGTTTCATCTACTCCTTGTTCCTTCAGTGTTTTTTACACCAAAGAACTTCGGATAGAGAGTAATATTTTTCTTGGTCGACGAAGCACACATTGGTACTCGTTAGTCTGACTGGTTATCTCTCTGATGACTTGAATGTGGTCCATCGTATTATATCCACTGCAAATCCCGGCATGTCCTCTGGGTTTGGCGGAATAAAGATTGTTTTGAAGGCACCTATTGAGTGTTTTGGTGAATAATTTGTAGACTGTTGGGAGTAGGCTTATCGATCTGTAGTTATTCAAATCTTCTTTGGAACTTTTCTTATGCAAAAGGATGATGCTTGCGTGGTTCCACGTTTCTGGTATCTTCTTCTTCCTCAGGCACGATGTATAAATATTGGCGAGGAACTTGTCGATACAACTACGCGTTGCCTTGAATACTTCTGCTGTGATACTACCAATTTCAGACCCTTTGTCATTCTTCATACTTCTGACTGCGTGTCTCACGTCTTCTGAAAGAGTATCAGGAACATCTTCGGTGGGCGTATTTATTTCTTCGTATAATTAATCGTTGCCTAACGGATCTTCATACAACTTGGTGTAGAATTATTGTACCCGTTTTAGAACTAATTTCATGCTTTGAATTATCGACCCGTCTTCTAGCAATTCCAACAGCTGTATCTTAATAATCGAGAGATGTTTCTTTATTTTCGCATAACTTTTATTGTTTTCTTTGGTTTTCTCGATAATTTAATGGACTTCATTATAATTTTCTTTATTTATGCAAAGTGGATCATTTACTTATGATCAGAAGATATTATCATATCCCTTCTTTTCTTCATCAGCAGTCTAGTTTTTCAGATAACTTTTTATCCGACTTAACTGCTACGCCTATTTTATGAGCGGTTTGCTTGATTATCTCTCTCATTCTTGATTCACCTCCTTAATCTTCCAGTATATTGAATAGATTTTGAAGTTTAAGCAGAAAAACTTATTTTCTTTCTTTTACCACTTGTTTTGATAATAGACTTAGGCTTCTTTGCAAGCTTCTGTCTTTCCAGCGTTGAATTGAACTTATTTAGCGTCATACCAATCGATGGCCACTTCCAGTTGTAAACTGGCTGAGGACGGGATAGCATTCTACATGCTTTTTATTGATTAGTGTAAAGTCTATTTCATTTTTGATACCGTTGGTTCCCTTCCAGATCAATTTTCTACTAGGAATCTTCTTAAATAAGATTGGTTGGTATATTCAGCAAAATTTACGAGTCGGTCTCCTCATTCGTGTCTGACTCTATAGCCTCATTTTCCACTTTGCTCTCTTACCTTCGCGTTGAAATCGCACATGAGCAATTTTAGGTGGAAGCTACCTTTGGCATGCAGTCCATCAATTTCTTGGTGGAAATCTTCTACTTCCTCATCCGAGTAGGTTGAAGTTGGCGCGTTGACTTGGAATATTTGCTACCGATACCTGTTATTTATTTGAAGCACTAGTCTAGCTGCTCGTTCGGATGAATTTTCTATTTCCACGATGTTACTTTTGAGTTTATGTTAACGATGAATTCAACTCCTGCTGTTCTTTCTATGCCAGTTCCTCTGTAATAAAAAAGTTCTCCACTCTTCAGTTAAAACAGGCCTTCCCCTTTTCTTCTTACCGCAATAAGCCCTAAAACGCTCCACTTGATCTTCTCCAGTTCTTCTTAAAGCTCTTGAAGTTTAACTTCGCTGGACGAATTCCAGCAATTGAAGGTAGTTAGGTTGAGATTAAAGGAATTGGGTAAGGATGAGAAAGAGTGGCAGCGGGTGTTTAAACTGCGGAGATTCTTAGTAATCTCTCCTTTCATGTCTTGATTCTGACCACTGCCCCATTCATGGGCCATCCAGTCTCCGGAGAACGAGGGCGGTTTTTATGGTTGCACATATCATGGATTTGTAATTGGAGGTTTTGGGCCATAAAATATCATGCCGGCTCAGAGCGGGTCAGTGAATTCCTCTATCACTTTGTTCGGAGATTTTGCAGAAATACTTCACGGCATGGTTGAACTTACCTCTATCCGAGAAAAACTCTCTGCTTCGGCCTCTAGCCTCCGTTTGCACCCTTCCATCGAATTTTCCGACGTTTATTTTGGGGCATTTTATAACGCTTGGTAGTTAACGACGTTTAAATTTCGGAAAAAGCCACATATCGAGTTTAAATTTCCTAGAAATCAAAGTCGAATACCGACGTTTTAAATACATTTCATTGATTTTTATCTAGAATATAGTATAAATTGAATTCCTTCTACTAAAAGTTTGCTAAAAGTATATATATGAGAATTAGACTTCGTATGCCTGATTGATTGTTGCTCTCAATATTTTGGTGGGTGTGCTGTTTTTGACTTCAACCAATAATCTCGTACGGATAATTTTCCGAAATAAACCAGAAAGTTTATTATACTCGCCCCACTTACAATTAGGTAGTCATGAAATCTTGACCAGTCGATAGCAAAATTAATGCGATTTTAATGCAGTGTACAACCATATGAATATATTGAAGAAAAATCCTTGTTGTGTGACAAACGATGATGAATGTAGGAAAAGAGTGCAAAATGCGAGTGCACTCAGAGGATGGATTGCGGGTATGACTCCCAAAAATATAATTTATGTCAGCATGTTTGTGAAAATACTATCTGGGAATCGTTACTCATTTCTTAGTCAGGGAAAAGCTTTTTCACCTTGAAAGAGATCAGAATAAGACTCAAGAGGCGTTCCCCGAGTTTTGCGAAAATGAAATATGGCGGCTCATCATATCGTAATAATAATAATAAGGTGCATAGGAATTATCGAGTTTTATTGAGGTTATCGACAGGGTGCAATAAACGGATTATTTTGTTTCGTACCGTGCCCGTGCCTCTGGACCCTGCGGCTGCCAAGTATGGGTCCTTAAATCAATGACATAAAGGACCATAGAAAGTCAAGTGTAAGGAATACCGAATGAAGTGTTGCCGTTTGGTAAGACAAATGCCGATTTTCTTATCCGTTTTGGATCATTGAAGCTAAAATACATTGTGTGAATGTGGTAAACCAACTTAAAAATCATGTCGCATAATTTCGTGGAAAAATTAGTGGTGAAAAATTGACACTTAACGGCGACAATTCGTTTTCGTCGAATTTGAAATTTTTACAAATTCGTTATATCGACATTTATCGATTTAAATCGAATCCTACAAAGTATATATATATATATATATATATATATAACTTGTAATACTGTATTTTTGCTCCTACAAACTACGTTTCCTGCTTATTTAGAAATACGAAGAATGTCTAAAGAAATCATTTTGTCGCTTAATATGCTGCATTAAAATGGATAGAAACGTGAAATGTATGACCTGCTAGAACGGACCACGTCATAAATCATATAAGATGGCGCAAAGAGGACTTATTGTAGCGAATGAACCCTATATAGGTCAACAGCGATGGATTTAACCATTTAACAAAACCCACGAAAAAATAAAAAATCAATTACCGCTTTAAAAGTGATAAATCGACGAAAACGGCGAAAGAAAGGTAGAGAAAAGTTACTGCGGCAAAGCATCTCGTAATGAATGTATTCGAATAAAAGAAAAAATAAAACAAACTTCCCAATCCGAAATCTTCCATCAACAGGCTCCATAGTCAATCTACACGCTAGGAAATGAGGGGTGGAGAAAACAGAAAGAGCGGAACGTGGGTGACATTTCTGCTCCTTCATTATCCCGGGTTCATTTCCTGTTGTTTCTCCTCGGGAAACGGGGTAGATCTAATAATGAGGAGCTGGACGTTTGCCGGGACGCCCCAACTTCTCCACGTAGACTCCCGTCATTTCTCATGTCGGGACCAAAACCTCGCCGACAAATGTCTCCTCTGCAGCTATTGTACCCCAATTCCTTCGTCAAGGTCTCCTACGATGATCTCGATATGATTCCTACATTATTCATGAAGTAATCCCGTCTCTTCAATAACTCTTCCCTTTCCCTTCCCTTTGAAACGAATGCGTCAACGTGAGTGACTTGCGACTTTTTACCTACTCGTGAAGAGTTGGATGTGATGGTTCTTGTCGTTCGGACCGATAAGTTATCTCCCTCGGGCTATTTTTTTAGTCGAGCGATTTTTATGTGGAGATACTGCGACTACTGACGACGCAAAGTCAAATCTAGCAGGATATGACCCTGGTGAAGGTTGGTCGTAATTTATATATGTAGAGTGGAAGTTTCGAGTTCGAGATTTGAAATTCCAATAAAAACCCGTGGTCCCCATCAATATTTTTTTCGACGGTTTTCGTTCCCACGGGAGAGGCAAAAGGGGCTGGCGAATCTGCCTCCTAGTTGTAGGGTTGTGGGCTCGAGACCTGACATGGGCGTTGCTGTCTGTTAGCGCTATCATTAGCGTTAATTAGCTAATTGCTAAAGCCTCTATATGTAATTTACGTGGTAACGATAAATAAATACAAGTAAATAGACGAAAGTGACATCTGCCACATTATTTATTAATATTTAATATTTTTAGTTATAAATTCATTGAATAATAAATAATTAAAATAAATAAATAAAATAAATTTATTTTTGTTACTGCATCTCAATTCTGGATACATTAGTAATTCCTTTAACCAAATCTTGAGGCCATACACTTTCCAATATCTTTTATGCCTACTATTATGTTTATAATATGCATCAGAAGTTACTAAAATATTGCAAATGAATGTCTATAAAAATTGAATTGATGGCTGAAGACATTTAAGTTATTAAAGAAAAAGTTATACTTCTAGGCAGCACATGCATATTTTAGTCATAAAATTAAGAAATTAATCACTAACCCAAAGAACGGTCTCTATATCTGCACTTTTATGAACTTAAAATTATTTATAACCCTTAAAATTGTTCTATAAGTGGGATTGTATTGCATTGCCCGGAAACTTGATAAATCAATTCCCGGGTGTATTGAAGAACTTATACATAAAAAATTTTATTTGTGAAATACACAGAATTATGGGATGAACATTTTTATTTAAAATAATCCTGCTACTATGAGAGCCTCTAGGGCTAAGCGCCTCGGTAGAGTATCCTGTGAGCACTCAGTAAAGCATCCCATCACTAGTTTACATGAAAAATGCGCATCTTCATGCCGATCAATACTCTATCCACGAACATTAAGAAGGAAATCTCCGCATCATGAAACTATAAAAAAACCAGGAAAATATAACCTGAAATTAACGAGAGGTTGATTAAATATATGACGTTATCCTATTTTTTACGATTTACCTCATTATCTATTTTTATGCAGAACGTTTAAGTTCGTGCATTACGAGATTGCTGAGCAATTCCACTAAGTTGCCAAAAGCTTCCATTAGAGAAATTTAAGATTACCACTTTTAGTGACTATTCGTGACATATAAGTATCATAATTTGAGTTTTGTGAAATAAACTATATTTTAAAAAGATGGTGCTTCATTTTCCACTGACAGTTAAATTGTGGCCAATGTCGTCCATTTCATATGAAAATTATCTTGAAAAATAAGAACGTAAGTGAGAGGTTCCTTTGATCTCTTGCTAGTGCTACATCTGATACTACATCGATGAGCATTATTGAACTTAAGTAGTAAATAGCATCCATTTAGTGCAATTAGTTTTAAAATTAAGATAGGTTTGGCGCAGTAAATAGAAAATTGCTATACATACGTAAAAACAGCTGGTAAATGAGGTAAAAATCGCAGTCGGAATGCAGGGCAACGAATGAACTAAATTTGAGTGACTTTTAAGCTGCAACGCTTGAAGGGAAACGGGAAGCCTAGATTGGCTCGTCGGTTGAGTTCTTCATATTTTACTTCGGTCAGTAAATGGAATGGGGTACGTTCCGCCAATGTGGAATGTTGCCTCTCTGTTTTAGGGGCTGAATGAAGAAATGCTCGAGAAAGAGTATGAACTTCTCTAACAATAAGCAGGTCGTAATTTATAAAGGTTAATATTCCAATGAAACGATTACCGAATTTTTGTATTATTATTAAATATCTTTGATACTACTTCTATTTCATAAGAGTTAATTTATAAAAATGTAGAGATTATGAGAGCTTCCAATACTTGGTTTCATTCCCGACGAAATTTAAAAATGGATATCGATCTAATTTTTTATTGCTTGGTGATTCATTCCTCTTATCCGAACATGTAGGGGAACTCTGTGCAAACATGCAAACGTACGGAAGAGTGTGCTTGTACCTAATGCTACACTCATCGTGACCTTTCATGTTGTTCCTCATTCGGACGAACACACATCTATATCTCCCTTTAATAGTCGGAAACTTGAAAGCATCCTCTCCTATGCTTACGCTCTAGGCCTATCTGAAATACTTCAGTTTGTACTAAACAGAGCATGTTAAGCAATGCCTCCAACAAACTTCTCGCAAACTAACCTAAACTTTTATTAAAGTTGCTACCCAAAGGAAAAAACTGCATTAAACATTAGTAGTAAAATTATACACCCTTCCTTAGAAAATAACTCATAAATGAGGGGAATACGTTAACCCAACGGTTCCCAAACTGGGGTCGCGAAGTGTTTTCAGATTGTTACGAATACGGAATGTATGTTTTATTTTTTAATTGCATGCGTGAAAATATTTAGAATAATCAAACAAAAATTAATAGTACGGAAAATATTTTAATAATAATAATGTAATAATTATTATATAAATATAACAATGAATATTTTTCGTGCTATTAAATTTGGTTTTAGTAGAATTCCACGAAGTCTCGGCCTCATCCATTAACTTCATTTAGCATAAAATCTATTTTACTGAAAAATAAATCAGGTATATATAATATTGTGAAATTTTTGTAACTTTTATATTAAGGGGTTAATGAATTGGTTCAAGGGGGTCGCGATAAGATCAGCTGCCTTAAGAGAGGGTCACAGATGCATATGGTTTGGGAACCGCTGCGTTAGCTACTTTGCCATAAGTGTTTTTCCAAAATCCCAGAGAGTAATGCGATCGTATTATTTAACATCCTTTAGCCAAGCTGGCGTATTACTATTTATCATATACTATGCCACAATTCATATGAAATACTATTTTAAAATGTTCTGTAATAGTAGCTTGAAACGGTTAGGTCACAACTTCATCAAATATTATCCGTAACGTTGGCGAGTTTTACCCTCAACTTCGATTAATATGATTTTCAATGTGTTTAGGAAGTAGTTTCGCAATTGAGCTATAAATCGTGCGTACGCTTTGCTAGTGTTCCCGCTTCCCAGTGCCTAGGTTGCAGAATTCGAATCCTTCTCCGATCAAGTATGTCTGTAATTGCCTTTATAACCGTTCAACAGTTCCTTGTAATAGGCTGAGAAAGCGCTATTTAAGAGCCAATAAAAAATACATATTATTAAATCCATTCGTTAAAATATCAAATCTAATGTTGAATCTACATATCAGTTTTGCAAATCTACGATATTATCTTAGGAAATTAAGCATCTCAGCTCAACGTGTTGTTCAGTTTCAAAAACACAAAGTTATGTGTGATATAGGAGATAAAAGATAACAATTGATGGATACAAGTAGGAATTTGACACACAAAATTAATTGCTTTGATGACCCAAAGAAGTTATTCATTCGCAATTATGGCAGAAGTGCTTCGACTAACCGAAAATCATTGGAAAACTTTCATCGAAAAAAATGCCCAGATTTACTGGGTTCCATAAATTAAATTGCTTCTCAAACAAAAACTAATCTTTGATGGTATAATCACTTAGCGCCCAATATAGAAGTTTTCCAAATAGGTGAAACAGTCATTCTGTTTATTGACCAAAGGAAAACAGATAACTTTTCCTACAAACCAACCTACGCTTTTTGTTTCCTCTTGAGAATTAATATTTGAAGTCCCCACAATTTAACACATTTACAGCCGTGCATTTCTCTGGAGATTTTATCTATTATGCAAGCCAATATTTCATTAAATTCTTTTCACCTTACAGCATAAAAGTTGCTGTTCTTTTTAAATTACCTAAGTAAAATAACTCGACAAAAACTTCCAGCATAACTTGCATATTACATTATACCATGCTAATTAATGTTGTGACATGAGTGACTGCAGAATTGTGTTATGACCGAGTGTGAAGCATGTTAAATTCTTTTCACTTAAGGTATTCTTTAAGACCAAGCCAATAACGAAATGGCTTCTTTTTAAATTTTAGACGGGCTATCGATCAGTATATGATAATAAACGTTTCCATTCCATATTTTAAAAGGTTTTACTAGAGTTATCTTACATCATTTCAAACTGCGCATCGTCCTGGTAGCGTTGGAACATCTGAAATGCAGAACACTAAGAGCTCCATAACTCAATGTAAAATAGCATATGATGAAGCTTAAAGCCTACACGAAAAATGACAATCTCTCTCCTATGTATCTCTCAGTATATACGTGCATATTCGTGCATGTTCAAATTTCACTGTTGTGAACTTAAGCTAAAATTCCGTATAAATAATTCACGAATAACAACTTTGTCCAAACATATCATTTATCAGATAATGGATTAATTAGTTCAAGTGTTAGCTACGGACAAAACCAAGAAAATGTGGTATGAAATTAACCTTGGCTTGTGAGAAAAACCGTAATAACGACTGAAACAAACTTATCCGAACACACACTCATTGTTAGAGGAAAGAAGAACTGTTCCATGAACGTAAACGCAATTTCTAATCCCCGGTAGCTGAGTGCATTCAAACGCGTGACCTCTACGGAAAGAGCCATATCGCCGCCGTCTCTCGGCGGACAATTCGAATAACCTTCAGATTCACAAAGGACGACAAGGCTGTTGGATCCCACAGAATTTGTATTCTGAGGAAATTGGATAGCGAGGGAATGGAATGGGCGGAGAGAGGCGGGAGCCCTCGAGTAAAGATGATTACGTGAGACCACGTGCGTGGAAAAGAAAAGGGAAGCTTCCTAGGTCGACCGTAGTCACTGCCATGACGCAGTTCCACGTTAAGGGTACAAGAGGTGGTTACCGTCCGTACATGTTATTACCGAAACGCGGGAGACTATCTTCGCGTTGGTTGACGGACCATTAGTCTATAAGCATTGAAACATGATGGAGAACCGCAGTTGACTAGGATGCAAGAACTGTTCGCTTTCGATTGAACATTCCAGTCTCAGAGCTTGTGTTTAAAGTGTAGCTGAAAATTGATAGTTTTCCCAAAACGTACGTAATTACAAGTTACATGTACTGCAACTATAGAACGCTTTAAATATTTTTACGACGAAATTCATGGTATATAAAAATTACAGTCAAATTCCACAGACGATTCTGTTGTACTTTGAATTTTTCATAGTCATGAACAATCGATTAATGGCTTAACACAGTCAATTTAAACTATTTGGGTATTAACCGTCTATTTAAAATTAAAAGATAATAATTTTACCGAAAATCATGTTAAATTAATTGCTGCATTAAAAAACAATACAGGAACATTTTTAACCTGTAACAATACGCCTCTTTATATAGATTATATGAAACTTCAAAAAGACTAAATTCTTAATGAACTTGAGATCTCCTTATGGTATATTTTACTGTGCCATTATCAAATGAATACCATATACATAAGAATAAATAATATCTCAGCTAGTTATCTCAAATAATTTTGTTTGTAATTTTTTCTTATACAATGTCCATTGTATGAAACGCCCCTTTAAATTCTACTCTAAATGAAGATGTGCGCTTTAAATGTCAGGAATATTTTTTATTGTTTCAGTATTGAGTTACACGGAGTTATCCGGAAAAGAGCCTTTACTTGCATCCACTCTTATCTAAAAGGCCAAATCTAGAGGTTTTTCATGAATTCCAATAAATACAGCAGAGAGAGAGAGAGTGAGAGTGACATCCTTGTATGAAGAAATAAAAGCCGAAAATGAAAATTCCATGATTTCGATAGGCTGTGAAAAAGAGGAATGAAATTGAGTAAAATGCGCACTATTCTCATCTCCTCTCAAATATTTTTAATTTGAATCGCTCTAACATGCAAGAAAAATTAAACGAAATAAATTTTTGAAATGCCTATCATTCTGAGGAAAAAACTTTTTTAGTATTACTGAAGAATTAAATTTTGGCAGAATTTACATTTTCCACCGATAGGCAGATTTTGATTGTAGCTTGTTAATCCTCGAAGCCGGAGGAGTCAAGAAAGGAAATTTTAACAGCGGGATTGTGATTATTTTAAATGAAAAATATTGCCAAATATTTTGTCAGAACGGTTTCATGTTATCACTGAAATAAAACCTGTTTCACGTTTCTTGCAAAAAATTTCCTTCTGAACACATTCTCTTTGGGTTTACTTTACGCTACAAAGTTTAAATTTTTCAAAAAATCTTCTCAGGATGTATACGTAGAACCTTTGACTTTAATACCTTGTGCTTTTGATTCATTACCATACCCTTTAGTTTGATCCGTTGAGTGAGGTAACTGGTGCAATTTCTCAATTTCCCCAAACCTACAACAAATCGAAAAAGGCAATGACTACGAAAGCGGTCACGTAGTTTTTATAATGAAAAAAGTCTCCAGATTTAAAAAATAATCATCCCTCAAAAGAGATTTATAAATTTGAATTTATCAGAGCCGAGAGGAGTATTCCTCTAGGGAGCATAATCATCAACTCAAACTCGTCCACCGAAAACCTTCCAATACACAAAAAACACGCTGCCCCGCCAAAGTCATTAAACCATTTAAAACTCCTCCTATAACCGCTATCCATAATTTGAGACAAACATGAACCTGTGTCTCCCTCTCCCCTCACCCTCATCCATCCCTTCCTCTTTCTGTAGCATTCACTCCCTTCCCCCTTCCACTCCTCCCTCTCACTCCCATGCGCGTCCTTTTCACACAGACTCCGCTTCCTCCGTTTTACTTCCCTTATCCCTCTCTCATTTCTTCCTCAAACCACATCATCTCTCTCTCTCTTCCTCTCCCTCTTTACACTCCCATCTACCCTCTCGACAACCAACCCAACAACCACCAACCGGCCACGCTCAACTCTTTCTCTCAATCCAACCTCCCAACTTTCCAATGTTTTTTTCAGCCAAAACCACTCACTCACCTTCTACCCCTTACACTGTCTTTTCTTCAAACAATAGCTATCATCCAGCCAGCCAGCCTTCTCCCTCTCTCTCTCTCTCCGTTCTCCATTTCTCCTCTCCCTCTGCCATCATCAACGCCTTCCTTCCACCCTCTCTCTCACCCCCATACCCAGTTCTCATTTTCACCCACGCTAACCCTTCCTTCCTTCCTCCCTCCAACCTCTTCCGCCCCCGCATTCAGCCCCCTCATCCAACAAAACCATCCCTTTCTCTCTCTCCCTTTTTCTCTCTCTCCCTCTCTCCTTTCATCAATAGCCATCATCCTCTGTAACCACCCTTTCCATCTTCCGACTCTCTCTCTCTTCTCTCCCTCCTCTCTCTCTTTCCTCTTTATGTCTCCGTCATTCTATCTATTCATCCCGCCCTCACTCACGTACCCCTCCTCTCCTTCTACCCTCCCTCCCCGTCCTCTCCCACACCACCATCCCTCCCTAACCCGCTTCCTTCGATCCGTCCAGCCTTTTATTCAGCCATCCCAGTCGTTACCTCTGTTCAGAACTTCCATCCACCTCCCTCCCTCTCCCACGCCCTCTCCCTCATCCCTCCCTCTTTTCAAGCGCAAATCCCTCTTGCCACCCTCTCCCCTCCCCCGCTATCCTCCGAGCCCCTTTCCTCCTCCGCTAACATCGACCCACCCACCGCCCTTGATTCCTCCGATCTCTCCTGCTCACCTCATCCATCTCTTCTTGCCCCGCTTCTCCTTCCTCTCCCTCTCCTTTCCTCCCACATCCCGACCCCATCCTGCCTCGGTCTCCCTCTCCCCACCTCCCAATTCTCCTGTCCTTTCAGTCCGCCCTCTACACAACGCTTTATTCTATCGCCCAAATTCCCAAAACACTTTTCCCTAAGTCCAGTACATTCGTCCACTCGCGGGTCCTCTCACAATCTCCTCCGTGTACACCCCCCCCCCCCTTCTCTCCCCCGCCACTTATTCTAGCGATTTAATCCTTCCCTCCCTTTCCTCCCCTAAACACGACGCCGAATTCCTCCACCTGCCCCAATTCTTCCAACTCCCGCTACTCACGCCTTCCTTCCAACGCCTCCATCGTCCCTTCATTCCTTTGATTCTCTCTCATTCCTAAGATCCCGTATATCTTTCATTTGCCCTCTTCCAAAAACCCCTGGACTCCGTGGAGGGGATGGAGGATTATCTGCTTCGCGATGCTAGGATTGTCGGTTCGATTCCTGTCTCGACTACGGTACTAGGTACGTGCTAGTCGTTGTTCCCGCTAAAATAACCATTGTAAATGCTGTTGGAGTTGTTCGAGGCCATTATAAATTGCAATAAATGATATAAATTAATGAGATGAATATGTAAAATAATCATTCCATATCCATTTTCGATTTTCCTTTCTTGCCACCCTGTCCAGGTCCAGAATACACCCCTTCCCCTCATTCAAATTCTCGTACCTCTCACGGACTCATCCACTCATCCAAATTTCGTCATCCACGAAACCCTTTGGAAAATCCCTTCCATCAAGAGTGTTTTATACAAAACCCTCTCTCGAACAATCCTCCTTACCTCGAAGAGTTTAACCCGAGAAAGCCCCCTGGGATCTTTCTCCCCTCATCAACGGATCCCTTATCCTCCACTCCCTCTCCCCCCACCCCCTAACCCTCCACCCTCTCTCCCTCCACCCCCTCACCCCTCGCCCCCTTCGCCTCCTCCCCTTTCATCCTCCCGCCCCACCCCATACCCTTAACCTTCCCACACGAAGCAAAGTCCACCGCCCTCATCCGCCCCCACCCCTCCGTTTCTTATCCCCGAGTTTGCCCTCCCTCCCCCATCACCCCCCTCCGGCCACCGCCAGACCATTTCTAAAATTATATCGGTTCGAGGGGGTCAAAGAGAACGTGAGTTTTGAGCACGCTTACGCACAGTGCGGTTCGTTCTTTGGTAAGGCGGCCTCTTAACGCTGCCAGGGTCGGATGAATGATATCCTTTGTCTGTTCTCCCTCTACCCCTCCCACTCACTTTCTCTCTCTCTGTCTCTCTCTCTTGTTTGGAGGAGTCGGATCCGGGAGTCCAAGGTTCCACGGCCTATGTCTCCCGGCCGAGTTCCATACCATGCCTCACACACACACATCCCATTCCCTACTTTCCCTCCTCCTTCGTTCGCTTATAAATCACTTCCTTATGAGCGATCGTCGCGTCGTTCCGTTCCCCCATCACCGACGCGCCGTTTTGAATTTTGAATGTGCGTGGCTCGCGAAATGTTAATGCTCGTGTTGTTGGAAGCCAAAAAGCGCGTGAGCTTTTTTGTCCTCTCCCGAGAGTTGGGGAGGGGAGGTTAGAGTAGGGGGTGGGGGGGAGCCGGTTAGCGTAGGGAGTGGGGGAAGGCGGTTAGAGTAAGGGTGGGGGGGGGGTTCGTGTGAGAAGTGTCGGAGGGCAATTCCTTTGCGTGACTCAACTTCTGAAACGCCTGGGAGACACGTTCCATTCATTATCCTCCTTCACACGCGTTGGACATGCATGGAGGGGAATTAAAATGGCAGGCAGCGGGAAGCCCTAGCCCGGCGGAAGGGAGAAACCGCGAAACCGCGAAATCGAAGCCGCTTTTGGCGGCGCCGGTGGATATGAGACGGGCACGGGAAGAGTCGGTTTTGTCTAAAATTTGAGAAATTCCCACGGGATTAGAAATACTACGGTCTTTTCTTTATCGGTAGGAGAATTGGAAAGCCGCGAAGATCCGCAAAGATATGCAAATGTTGGGGAAAGTCATGCGATATGGGATTGCCGTCCAGTATAAGTAATACATTTTCCTCGTTCGTATTATCCATAACGGATCCCGATTTTAAAATGGGGAGAATTGTTGATTGCAGCGTTTTATCTAAAGACTCCTGTCATTGTAAAATAGAAATCGGCCAGAAAAAATTCTCTTCGTATTCCCATCTCAATACGACAGGCGGTTATGTCTATATTTTATAGTTTCATTGTGCAAAATATCTTGGATCAGTAACGGTCTATGCAGAGAAGTAAAGCCTGTACTTAATAAAATCGAATGCTTAAAAAGACATTATTATAAAAATTTCAATTGTAAAATACCAATTTATACATTTTGATACTCAATAAATAAAATTCCATTTAGTAATATTAATGCATCGCTCTATGTTCCAGTTATAAATACGAAAGGTATGAAATTAATCTGTTTCCCGTATGCTAATAAAATTAATTTTTTATTCATTTTTAATAGTCAAGAATGCTCTACTGCACAATTACATTTGAAAGGATTCGTTTTTATTTTATGCCGAATATTTGCAACTTGAAAATAATTTCTAGTTATTGCAAATTTTTTACCGTATTCAGTTATGTGATCATGATGAAAGAGTCATTGAAATATAAAAGTGATTGAATGCCAATACATATTGTTATAGTACCGCTGGATCTTCCCATACTAAAAGTTAAAATTCCAAAGTACCTCAACTGAAGACATTTTCCAATGCGCGAATGTGACTTTAAAATGCCTGACTGCTCATTTTTCTATTGTAACTTTAAAAAGATACTTAATTTCCTGTAACACCTGCTCTTTCATCTTTTGTTCTTCGGTTTGCAAAACAACCGCCTCATTAAAGTTAAAGTTTTTAAAATCCGATCTCTTATGAATATGCGAATGAAAGTTAAATTTTAATTAATTACTCTGAGGAAAAAGGTTTTTGGTTCCTAAAAACAATATATGTACCTTATGTAGTTTATAACGCTGATTAAGAATCTGTTTTTAAATTTTCCTATCGCGTATATATTTTGAGATATGACACTTCCAATTATAGTGAACAAACCCCGGAAAGAACATATGTATTCTAAATAAAAGAAGATTCAATACAAAACAAACACATTTTGTTACTGTTTTTTGTTTTTGCAACACATGTTAAACAGCGTCATTCTGTGGTTTTCGGTAGCAGCTGAAGGTGTTAAACAAGTGTGACAAACAGCATGTCTCCTAAATGTACTAATGCGGCCGACAATTTTTGTTTTGTTTGCGGAGAATTTACTGTGAAACATCAAAGAAGGTGCTTTACTCCTCTTATCAAGAATCTTATCAATTTTACTTCAGATGCAAGGTAGGAGACCAATATAAACAATGGTAGAACATACCACCATTAGCTATTTTTGTAACCGTGAACAGTAATTCGCAGACTTTTATTCTATGGAAGATTGTCTGTGATATAGCAATGATGTACAAGCTTTGATGGCATCACTGAGGCACAAACACAAAACAGATGAATGGCGGTTGTTCATGGATTCTTCCAAGTTGAGTTTAAAAGCAGTTCTGTTGCATAATGGCAATATATTTTCATCGATCTCCATTGCTCATTCAGTTCCCCAAAAAGAATCACATGAAATACCTCTTAAACAGGATAGAATAAAACAGGTATAAGTGAAATATCTGTGATGACCTCAAAGTTATAGCTTTTATTTTGGGATTGCAGCTAGGGCACACAAAATATTGCTGATTTATTTCTGAGTGGGATAGCCGTGCTAAGTCTCAGCACTACATTGTTCGCGATTGGCCAACTAAACAATTAGTGGAAGGTCAAAACAACGTACATAAAAGCATTGTTGATCCACAAAATATATCTTTACCCCCTTTACATATCAAATTTGGACTCATGAAAAATTTTGTAAAATGCATGGATCAAAATGGCAGAGGATTTCTACATCTTAAGGAAAAATGTACAAAAATCGCCAAAGCAAAGATTAAGGAAGGAATATTTGTGGGTCTCTTAATAAGTGAACTCATGTACGATGACGGATTTGATACAGTGTTAGAAGGAAAATAAAAAAGGCATAGGCATGTTCCAAAGCAGTTGTCATGAAATTTTTAGGAAACAGCAAAGCACAAAACTATGAAGACTTGGTTAATAAAATGCTGGAAGAAAACCATGGCATGGGGTGTAACATGTCACTCAAAATTCATTTCCTTCACTCCCATCTGGATTTCTGTCCTGAGAATTTGGGAGCTGTGAGTGACAAGCAGGGCGAGCGGTTCCATCAGGACATTCCAACGTTGTAAAAACAATACCAAGGCAATTGGAATACTAATATTCTTGTTGATTATTGTTGGTTATTAATTAGGGAAGCTCCTGGTACATCATGCAAAAGAAAATTGTTTGCTAAATCTTTAACCTAGCATGCATTAACATGTATTTCGCTGAGTTGGTATGACTAAAACACAATATGCTCTTCTAATATAAAAATACGTTTTTCTCCATATCTAGACGTGCTACACAAATTCTGAATACAGAGTCAAACTCAGTGGGCCAAAATCATTTAGGCGAGGACCAGAAAAAAAGTTTAAATTTGGTCTCCAGTGTTATTTTTTCGGCTAGACATAAGAATTTAAACATTTGCCATAATCCTGCTGAACTAAAATTTTGATAGGCTTGCTTATCCTGACAAGTGAATCTAGAAAATAATCTTCATCTACGGAAGGGATCGAACGTTTTATGTCCATGTGAGAAGGCATTTTCCATATCAAACCGTCTTCTGTTGACAGCTTGTCACAAATGCACAAAATAGAACGAGATTTATAATGTTTTAAATAGAAGGACTCGATTAGGAAGTTTTAGATTAAATGGATCGAAAATCAATGACAACCCATATAAATGACGTTCAAGTAAAATAATATCAGGTCGTTTTTCTTAATTAAACCACAAAAGTTGGAATGTTACATCCTTACTCCCTATGGTATCCGAACTCGTTAACTCAAGGCCGCCGACTCCCTCATCTGCCAAAAGTGCCGGAAGTAAACATAAGGGACGGAGGAAATTTGCCTAACATACGAACGAGGTTGAACTTTTAGTTAAATATCACATTAAGCAAAGAAACATACATGCCGTCAACAAACGTACTGGAAAAATCTTGATGGTAAATACACAAAAACTTTTCCTATTAAAATGGCGACCCAACTTCCTTGTTTAATTGATGACACTTTTTTATTCGTGAGAGGAGAACTGAAATCAGTAACAGCTGTGTTTATTTTCTTCCCCAAACAAAAGAAGATAATCTTGCGTAAAACCTGACCTTAATTTTTCGAAGTACTTTAAGACAACCTTGCGCGAATTCTTCTTACATGCAATCGCCAGTTTGCAAACATCTACTTTGTTTAAAAAATATAAATAGTATTCGAAAAATCTATTATAATAAACTCAATGTATAATTGACGTTGATATTATCATAATGTTGTGTTCAATTAAATACAAATAAGATTAATAAGACTAATATGCATTAATTGAAATTTTCACAAAATCAAGTTCTTCTGTATTATGAAATTATATTTAAACACGCGAAAGACCAACGTTGCCGATAAAAATGTTTCTTCCCATGCTGCGCAACGAAAGATAAAGTGAGAAAGGGAGAATCGTATTTCATATCGAATCTCTTTTATCCAGGCACATTGAATGGCAATTTCCTTTGCAAATTTAGTTCCTTTCCTCTCTGACATCGGGACAGGAAGTGACGAAGCCAACGCCCGCGAGGATGAGGTCATGGGCAAAAAAGATGGAAGTTGAAACTTTTTCAAGGCAACCGAGAACGCTGATTTGATAACTCTCGTTGGTATGCATTGAACCTTAGTGTTGTCCATAAGGGATTCACTGTGACTGGTTTCGATGATTCACGAGTGGAAACGGACGAATTGATAAGGTCACAAATAGGGTTACCAAGAAACGATATGAAAGTGCTAAAAGAGGCGGTTGAGAACGTGCATATGAAAATTCGAAGGGCGCGTTAAGAAAAAATATAAATGCATGGAAATTTTCTTGTTTCCATTCAAATATACCGGGATATGAATATTTTAAGGAATACATTTGTGACATTGAAGGTATCAAATCTTACTACTCCCGGTAGTTATAATAAATGACTTATAGCTATACGAAAAATACATTATACTCAAATGCAATTCCCCATTTCTATTAACAGCGACCATACTTGCTAATGTAAAATGTGTTAGTTAAATGTTAAATTTATATGCTAGAACCGTGGGATATATACACACGTTTAAATTATTTCTTGGTATTTTAATTACATTCCTTAAGATATTTGCACGTCAGATATATCGAATACTTGCGATCACACCCAAAAGTAATTAAAATAAGAGGATTTATGGTCGCAGTTATATTATCAAGAAGCACCCCATCACAGCAGTTGAAATGAAGTAATATCATTACGGTTATGTATATTCCGTATTGTGTACAAAATACCGTACCTATTTCTCCAGAGATGAGATGCATCAGCTAATAGGATGCTCCTAGATTTAAAAACAAATTTTCAGAAAGTATTTCAATGCATTTACAGGTCTCCCTCGCTTAGAATGGGGGATGCGTTCCTAAGAAATTTCGTTTACATCGAAAGCATTTAAAGCGAATTCATTTTAACATAGTACCGATGGAGATAGGTTCCGGACTCGGATATATCACCAACCTTTCTCGGCAACTACTTAAAAAAGCACTAATAAAATGTCAATATAAAATGAATATGTATTCACCAAAATAAGTAATCGAGTCAGGCGTTACTTCGTGGAAGTAGGTATTGTTATTCGTATTAAATACATAGTAATTTTCCATAATATTTTATTTTTGCGACGGTTTCGCACGTGATACGTCATCATCTGGTAAGGAGGAATGGTGAATGTGGGTTTTAAGGAAAATTCAGGGGTGGGCGGGGAAAGATAAGACTCGCTGGAAGGGTGAAGTGGAGTGGGGCAGCAAGGTTGGGGAAACCACACAGCTAAAATTAGACAGTTGCTGACAAAAGAATTGTACAAAATGGGTTCCACAGCGGTACGTGAAGAGGGGGAGAGAAACTGCAGCAGGATAGATATATCTTTGCCAGATCACGTGCGAAACCGGTCGCAAAAATAAAAAATTTGCAAAAGTACTGTGTGTATTTGATATGAATAACACCAAAATAACATCGGCCCTCCTGTGCACCGCAAGAAGATTGTAGTGTGGGACGAGGTAGAATATTACTTTTAGTCGGGTAGAGGATTGACTGGATCATCATCTAGCAACGGTAGACCCGCGTTGAACGAAGAAGAATCCGTTTACCTTTTAGAAATATCTAGCCAAGGTGATCTGTTTTAACTTACGTTTCTCGTTGTATATTCCCTTATAAGTAGCCGTGATAGACGCCAATTCCCTTCTAAACTGGCTACTTCGTTCAATGTTTGTAAGCATATCTACTGTAGCCTGTGCAAGTTTGTCAATTAATATGAAGAATTCGGCCAGCTTTCTAGTGGTCAACTGCTGTGTTTCAACAACAACTTCTTTTTTTCGTCGCCTGTTCTTCTTTTCTCATTTACAGCAAGTCATCAACTGACAGTTCTGCCTGATGGAACACAAGAAACTGGATAACGTCATCAATATCCGAATCTCCAAAAACAATATTTTTGTCTAGGTTGACTATTTCTGCTACTTCTGAGGTCGGGTTCACAATCCGCGATAAATCATAACACGATCCTTCCACAATGTCTTCCAAACGTCATTCATTGTAGCCTCTGACACTTCCTCCCACGCACTCTTGAAGTTGTTTATTGCATGATTGATGTCATATTGTCGCCAGAAATTACGTAGTTTACTTATTGGATCGATCGGATGCATCCACTATCTGGGATAAAGTTAACTTCAGATAATAACTTTTAATGGTAACGATACCTCCCTTATCAAGGAGATGGATTAATTAGGTGATTTTAGGTGGCAGAAGCAACAATGGAAATTAGAACAGATGTCATTGAAATGTACAGGGTGTCCTGGGGAGTTATCAAGGATAAGTAACACCTTGAATTCAAGGCTGGCCTTTTTGCAGTAACGCTCCACCTCCTCAACAGAAAAAGTATTCACAAAACAATCTTCTGTAATCCATACTTTCTTATTTTCACGCCAGTGAACTGGTAGGTTTTGCTTACCGAGGTCTTTTAGAGGTTTCTGCGAATGGTAGACCAGCTACGGTTTACATATTAAGTCACCTTCTGAGTTTCCACAGGGTAGCAACGCCAATCTATCTTTCGTGGACTTAAAGCCTGGCGCAGTTTTTCTTCCTTAGATATATATGTTCTGTTTGGCATACGCGTCCAAAACAATTAGTTTTCTCAGTATTTGAATACTTGATTAGGTTTGTAATCATCAGCCTCAATGACTACCTCGAATTCGCGTGGACTTTTTGCAGCAGCATCACGCTCGCGTTTGCATCTTCACCTGTCAATTTTGTTGCGAAGGTTCTGACGCTTCCGAAATTTATCAAACCAGCATTTACTTGAAAGGAAAGGTTGGGCCGTTGATGAATCTTCCTCTTCTTTTCGTAGGCAGTCGTGTATCTTTAGTGCCTTTGCATAAATAATAGAAGAACTAATAGGCATGTTATTATAATTTTGGTCTTCTATCCACGCAAGCATCATTTTCTCCATCTTCTCTCACTCTAGATGTCGTTTTCGCTGACAGAGAAGTTGAATGGGCGGATAGATCGTACACTTGTCTCGCTTAAGTTAAATAAGCAGCCAATCGTAGTCGGAACATCTCTTCTCTCAAGTCGTCGAACCACCTCCACATTCGTTTCTAGAGTTATACTCTCCTTTTGCTTCTTTAACGAGGGGCTCTTGATTAGATGGAACAATTGTAGGAAGTTTATGGGTTGAATTATAATAATATGTAAAAACTGCAGAAGCGAGAGTCAGAAAACTTTCTACGGTGATCAGTAGCCTATGGAAGCGTCTCGCGAAGTACACTTGAGTTAGCGCTCCTTGTAACGAACGTTTGTTTGCGTAGCGTTAATTATAAAATTAAACACTTGTTTTATCCTTGCCATGGCTTTTTACTCGGAAGTGCATTTCGCTTATTTTTCTCATCGATAAAATGCTAATTTGTAAATAATGTTCATGCGCATTGCGTTAATTTTAATTTTCCATCGACAAACCGTTGAACTCTTTCTATAGATTTTTTAGTCTTATCAAGCAATTCTTTTAACATCTAAATCGTTTAAAGCGAACTCGTTCAAAGCAAGAAAAACCTGAATTTACACTAGCGTAGTTCACGGGAACAAAAACAGCTATGCTGTACTCCAAAGCAGCAGTTTTCTCAACCTGTGTCGCAAAAAACCGAGAGGTGTGTCGCCGAAAATTATAATAACGGCTTGTAAAGGTAAAGCAAATTTTGTTAAGCAAAGTCTTTCTCTTGTGTCATTTTTTATTACGATAAAAATTATCCAATACTTAAATCGGTTGAGAAGTCACGGCTTTTGATGTTGACCTAGGAATTCCTTCCTCTACATATTTTCCGTATATTCATCGAATTAACAGCATCTTAGTTGTTAAAACACCTGTTTCTCCTGACATCCGTGACAATCATTAGACTTGACCTACTCTTACACTGACATTACAGGCGGTATCCCACCGATATGGCTCAGAACAGTTTTTGGAGATTTTTTCGGAAAAAAGTCTTATCAGCCGTTAAATGCGGATATTAGAAAACGATCCTCTTGAAGAAAATTATGACTGGCGTACCGCTGTGTAAATAATACAATACGAATTAATTGTGACGAAATTGGAATTTGAGATAACGTCTAGCGTGCAATTTGATGCAAGATTCTCTTAGAATGAAAATGAAAGTAAATAATATCCCAATGGACAAATAATAATAGATATCATGGATGAAGTATTTAAAATTATGACAAAAGCCAAAAAATGTTATTCTTAGGGATTTATTAATACACAAATGGCTAATATTCGCAATTTCACGACTATATAAGCTGAATATTTCCATCCATGGAGGTTGAGCTAAAATAATAATTACGTAATTGTATAGAAGCAATAAAGGTTCATTTTCTTTAGTATAGCTAAAATATGACTCAGTGTATTCGTTATTTATTTTCTCAAAGCACTACCACTGCCACCACCATTATTCGCATAAATGACGGTAAATCAGCATATGTGGACGGACAGTAAAAAGAAATAAACTTTGCATTTAATCTGAGAATTATCTTAATAAAAATAAGTATTAATTTGACCTCTCGGTAATAGACTCCGCAGCGTTAAGGACACAGAAGGGAAAGCTTCGCAATTACTCTAGAAACCAAACTTGTTGTTAATTAATGAGCGCATTATTTTGATTATTATCAATTGAACTAGGCTCAATAGTTCTCATGAAAATTTTATTGCATTGGTTTCTAAATTTTACGTAGCTTAAAACATAATAATTTTAGAATAGGAATCGATTATCAACGCTTGTATATAGTCAAACGCCACAAAAATGTGACATTTAAAGCTTTAGATATAATACTAAAACATCTTTTAAAAAAGGAGATCTCGCTTATTCCTCATATGTACCACAGGGGACTTAATACAAACGTTGTTGATGATTAAACGACACAGCAAACGTGTGTCATTCTGGGATAATTACTCAATCTAATGTGAAACATGCTCTTTTAAATCCTTTATGAGTACGCGCGACCTGTTAATGGTATGCCCATCTCTCTCTCTCTCGTTCTTTTACTCTTTCTCCATTGCCCACCACAACGTGGACCAAATGCTAAAGTAGGTTGAAATACAGGAGTAAGTAATTGTGCTCGGTGAAAGCGTATAGGTGGTGTGTGCTAATGAATTAGTTAGCCTTTGAAATCCCTTGATCTACAGAGTACGTTTTTCGTCGATCAGTTATTCTGAGATGGTGACAGGAAGCATTAATCTTGTTTTAAATCAGGCTCAACAAAAACGCGCTTCCCTCAATCTTCCCAAGTGAAAAAGTGTCTCACACAGAATACAATCCAATTCATCATCTGATTCCATGAATTTTTACGTGGTTTTATTGCTAATTTCTTATTCTTAAGGTAAAATCTAGATTGCAATATACGCTATTTGCCAAAATCCGTAAAATCTGAAATACTTTATTCATAAAACAATATGCTACGTAGGAATCAGTTATTGCCAAATGATACCAAACATTTAGCTCGGCATTCTACAATTTCTACCGTCAACAAGAGAATGTTTAGAAATTCGAGGCAAGATACACACACAAAATTCTACATACCTTAAACCAATGAAATACATATGCATGAAAGATATTTCATTGTACATAGGTGGGATAGGTATTAAAAGCGCCAAAAGGATCAACTTAGCTTTTTAAATTTATAATATGGTATCAAAAGATCAATATTTTCTAATCTTGGAAAAACCCGTTTGCGGATCTTTTTCAAGTTTTCCCACATTTTTAGTTGTCCCGCCGGATTAATTTAATGCTGAATCGTTTAATAGAGATATAGGGGTTTCGGCTTTCCCAGAATTGCATCTCTAAACAAATTTGAAAATTAGCTTTGCCATTCACCCTGAGAAGCTGAAGTTCATTTTAGGTGATCGGATTAATTTTGCCACAAAAGTGGCCACAGGCATTAGACCAACGCTAGCGGTCTTGCTGGTAATGAAAATTACCCCGTAATCCACAATGAGGCTTTCAAAGTTTATTTAGCGAGCTCAGTTTATGGATTGTATCAAATAAGTGATCGAGGCAAATCCTATAGCCACGAAACGGATGACTAAAGCATGTCCGCATTTCAACTACTAAGTGAACACCATCAGTGGTAATACTTGTTGGTTTTAAAGGTCTTCAAAGAGCCACTGATGACGGCTGATTTATGGATGTAGGAGTTACCAATGTCATTTGTGACGAGGTTTTCCCTGTTTTAGTACCACAGATAATTCGTTATGACAAACCTTCCTTAGGGTTTTAAAAATTCGTGGGTGGCTGGCCTAAAAGATATTTACGACGATGTGAAATTACTATTTCTTGGACATAAGACAGCTACCCACCTTTATCTTGACTATTCGTGCAAGACGGTACATGTCGTAGAAATCTCATGGCCAATTGAATCCTAGACCCTTGTCAGAAAAAGGAAGAATCCTGACAAATCTACGCTGCCCCAAGGGCCATGTGGTTTTAATTATATAGCCGTTAGGGGAGATGGGCGGTGGAAGTCGGTAAGTGCGTCTGCGGACAAAGCCAAAAGTTTCGTGTCTTTCAGCCTCCAGATGGCAGGGGAATGAATACACTGAAGACGCGATCTCAGCCGATTTTAGTATACGGCGTGAAATTAATACAAATGTTAATGCAAATCCTCCAATTTGTAATAAAACTTGTAAGATTGAATTGTCGTTAATGATAATCTATCTAAAAATGGATTATCTCAACAGTCGTTCATGGCTTTTACCAAAATAATAAAATGGAGCAAAAGAATTTCAAGAAAAATCTTAGTACGTGAATGAAAAATAATACTTAACTTCGTACTTTTCATAGAACACATCCGCATAAATATGTAAAATATCTTAATTAAAAGCATTTAGTCTTATGCATGTTTGAAAATGTCTGAGGACAGAAGATCACAGACACATGAAGTCTTCAATCTGAGATTAATAAATGTATGCAGAATGTTTAAAAGAACAGCAAATACTAAACGATTAACCCAATAGGGTTTCAATTTTTGGTTTACAGTGATAAAATTATTCAATAAACACAACACAATAAATCTTGCGAAGAATTTTTACATTTGTGAAACTTATGAGACTTTGGACCCACCCTTGAGAAAATCCCGTTTGACCAAATTCGAAAACGAGCAAGCCATGAATGGGTAACCATTCAAGAATTTGAATAATTTTTAAGGACGAGACCATATTCTGAAACTAAATCTCACTGCAACTTCTCAATCCATCCAGGGAAGTTCATGAGATTGAGCAGCCCTTCAAAGATACTACGAGCTAAAGATATATTTCTGAGTGCCCTCTTACGGAATTTGTTCAGTAATTAACAAATTGTGGGTTACATTACTCGTGGTTCTGAATAAAAAACAGCTTTTCTTCGAGGAAAAGGTTTACGGCAGGGTTTAAGCTGCAGTCGCATTTGTCGCATTTTGTGACAAACTCGGAAAAAACGCGACAAAAGGTCAAGGGATTTGTGCAAAATTGCGACCATGTATTTATTTATTACATCATCCCAAGCCAAGCTAAAGTCTTTTGTGCCTATATCTCTCAAGGCCGGTTTATAAAAAAATTAACGCCAAATTAACTTTAACTTAGACAACGCGAAATTTCAATTCATTGTCGCCATAGGGAACGTTCATGTCAAAACTTAACTTAATAATTGAATTAACGTGAAATTAACTTAAGACCGCCACGTAGTAGTCAGTTGTTTCGAGCGCTTCGCTACAGTCAGTTGTCCTCAGATTTGTTGTCAGGTTTCGCGCGCTGTGAAAATGTGTGGCTATCCTCAGCCTTTCGTCTTTGTGTACTGTCGGTGATTGCAAAGTGCAAGCGTATTCACGTGTGCAACTGCAAATTTTCCCGTGCGGAAGATGGATAAGTTTTAAAACGGGCTCGCAGCCCTAAAAACGACAGTGACTGTGAAAGTTCAAATAATAAACGTACGAAAGTGGAAACAAGGGAAACTTCAGAGATACCACAACACTTGGTTTAAAAATGGAAATTGCTCTACAAATGGTGCAGTGTGGAATATAGGAACAATGTACCATATTTAGTATGTGCTGCGTGCGAGAAGGTGAAAAAAAGAACTGTTTACCATCAAAATCAGGTAAGACTATTTATCTTAACTTTTGCATACTAAACATATATCTTAAGCCCCCTTCTCCAAAAAGAGCAGCTTTTGTCTTTGCCAATAGTAATACATTTATTTTTTATTTAGGCTATCTTGTTGTTAAGGTGGATATATTAAGACGGCATGAAGCTTCTGTGGATCACAAGCATGCTGTAAAAGAATCTGTAGATTCAACGACTTTTGCGAAGGACGCCATTGCCTCCAATTCCAAATCAGAACAAAGCGTAACAGCGACAATGAAAATTATTTACACATAGACTAAAAGGAGTATTGCCACTAGAAAATTTTCGGTCTTGAAAGAACTTTGCATAGACTTAGGTTGCCCTAGCTTAACAAAACAAAATGCAGATAACCATACTAATTATGAAAGTTATGACAGTGTTCATGATATGGAGAAAGCAATAAGCAGTACCTTTTTTGAGAGCATAATCAGTAAAATTAAGGCAGCAAGGTGGTATTCATTAATGATTGACGAGTCCACAGATGTGAGTCAAACTGAAACTTGTTGTGTATGTCAAAATCGTCCACAAATGTCAACTGTTTACCTACTTCCTGACTCTCGCAGCATTAAATGGTTGTAAATCTAGTGATTTTAGGTAAGTATGGAATTGATAAAGGTAAATGTTCAGCTATTGCTACAGATGGGGCATCTGTTATGACAGGATTGAGGTCAGGGGTAGCCACTCTCTTCAAACATAGGAATCCACATATGATTTCTGTTCACTGTGTTGCGCATCGGTTTGCATTGACAGTTAGCCAAGCAGCTGAACAATGCTTTGAGCTGGTTAAGTATCAGGATATTCTTAACTTTGAACAGTCACCAAAAAATACTGCTGCCCTAAACAACATGCAAGAATTACTAAATGAGCCTCGCAAAAAGTTTGTTAAGACCTTTGCTATTCGGTGGCTTTCACTAGGGGAGGCTGTAAAATCTCATGATACAAACTGGATTTCATTGGTAGCTCTACTTGCTCAAGATAATGGACCTGTGGCATGTGGTTTGTTGAAAAAAGTAAAAACATACAAGTTTTTGTCACTGACTGCATTTATGAAGAATGTAATGTATTTTGTGAACAAATTGTGTTTAATTTTTCAAAAATCTAATTTAGATCCTGAATGTGTGCAAGCATGTGTCAAGTCCTGTATTTCAGGATTGGAAGAACTTAAATCAAAGGCAGGTTCACACTGTATTTCAGACATTCCTGATCAATTTGTTGTTGATGAATATGAATTACGTGGTTACAAGTTATTGCTGATTCAGTATATCAAAGAAAAGATGTTGAGATAACCATTTCAAAATTCTTAGATATCCTAATTCATAATTTAAATGAGAGACTGGGAGACTTAGATAAAATCACCCTATTCAACTTTTTTTTACCCCCATAATTTCAGTGATGATGACGACTGTGGGAACAGTGAAATTTGGCAAATAGCTGAGTTTATGAAGTTTGTGTTAGAGCTCAATGATGTTAATGAAGTATTGTAAGAGTGGTCAATGTTTAGGAAAGTAATACAGAGCAGGTGTCACAAAATGAGATTTCAAGAACTTTTGAAGTTCATGTATATATGCAAACTCGAGGAACAATTTCCATTAATGGAAATGCTTATTGAGTATCTTGCAGTGATTCCTTTACACACAGTGGATTGTGAGAGAGGATTTAGTTGCATGAAGTAGGAAAAAACAGAGCTATAAAACCGCCTTACTGTTGATATTATATTATATATATTTATTATATTATATTTTATTTATATATTATATTATATTTTGATGATGATAAACACTGAGGGTCCCGAAAGGAAATTATTCAACTTTGACAAAGCATATCAGATGTGGTGTATGAAAAGAAACAGGCGCATTCTAAAGTAACATTGTATAGGTATTGGAAAATGTATGACATAGCACTCAGTGTTGTATAATTTTTGTACTTATGTACATAATACATATATTTTTTTTAAATCTAGTGTTTTTTGTTTTACATTAATAATTCCTGGTAACACGCTAATTTTACACAAAGAAATCCGATTTTGCACAAATGAAAATTTGCATTTGTGCTTTTTTGCTACAACTTTTTCTTTTCCAGCTTAAACCCTGGTTTAAGGTATCCAGGAAACACTCGGATGTCGTGAAGAACTTCGAAGCGGTTTATTCGAGTAAAAACAGTCCAAGAAAAGTAGCGAAGAAGATCCGATGGCTAAACATTGAAAATGTCAACCGATAAAAACTCGTTTTTATCGAAGGCGGAAGCGCGACGGCACGAGTAATGATCCGTTAATGATAAAAAAGCGCACCAGCAAGCTGCGATGTCAGGCGCATCATCTGCGCCGAAAAAAACTGCTAGCGTCCGCGCCGGCATTATGTTTATAAATATTGGTGGCGAAAGTACTTCCGCAGATCATACGAAGTACCGTGCCGTGTTATCCATTCTAAAACTGGAAGGAGCATGAATGGGGTCGCCATAAAAATGGCGGCGATGACAACCAAACTGCAGGGTTTCAGGAAGTGCAGACCTCTAACTTTGCAGAGTAACGCAAAAAGAAGCACCACGTGTTACGGAAACTCTTCGTAAGAGGACTTCGGATAATACAGCGCTACCAGATGGTAAGGAGGGATAAAAAAAATGCCTTCCCCTAAATCTTATGTAATTAAAATTTAGTTACGATCAACTTCGCTCATCGCTTTTTGAAAATTATTCCCGCTGGATTTAAGTACTTGTTAAACTATATTATACAAAGCGTTTCAGTAACCCAATTTTTCAAATATTTTGGTATCTTACATTTTATATCATGTTATTGACATTTACATGAAATACAATCCTGCATTTTATTTTTCGAATGACAATTCTTTTTAATATAATCGGTTTTTCTGATAATCAGCTCGAAAATTAGCGCTAAAACCCTACGGATTATAAAAAGGTGCAACCTCATGCCCTTTTACAGACATACAATACTATCGTCAAATTTCCTGGAAAATAAAATTTGTATTCTAAATAAAACTGTGTCATTTAAAAAATTTAATTTGTCTATCCACTCTCTTATCTCCCCCCATTATCAAACGATGACCTTTCCGCCACTTAACTATCTGCTGATAGACTGACTTCCCATTGCTATACTGAGAATTAACATTATTCCCATCCATACCGGATGATTAATCGTTGAATAACGGACGACGTCTTATGAGCGATATGTACAACTTAAGCATAAAACTGCAAATAATAATAAACTCTGAGTAAACAATCATAATAAATTTCCTCCAAAATCATACCCGTCATCCATTCGAAGCCATAAACTATTCAGTCTTCCTAAGCTTCCTTTCCATTTTCTCTCAGATTGCTCTGTTCCATCGATAGCGTTCCACATCATTCCCATCTCTCTTAAAAATTGTTTCAGACATTAACACTACTTCCTTTAATCACCTCCATTAACTTAACTATTTTCCTCTCTAATACAACCTAATTTGCATTTTTCTTCGATTAATATAAATTTCTCTTCTCCAAGCCAAAATCCCGTTTCAGAAACTATATATTGCACGCAAATTCCCTCTCCTGGATGGTCGCCAGACTCCTGCATTTGGAAAAAATCTCATTGTACTCAACTAGAAAAGACAAAATGTTTATTTTTACTATAATTAAGCCCGAATTGTTTTCGAAGAAATAGTTCATAACTTTTTAATTGCGTTTGATTAACGAAAATAAAATTTTCTCAGGTTACTAGCTTTTTTAAACATGCTGTTTTGGAAAGATTATTTACCAAAGTGCTAAAATAGATCAAATAACGACGAAAAAAGACAGCATGACGAAACAGAGGTGCAGATTATGATGTTGATGAAACTGCTTTAATCTCATAATGTTAATACACATAATTATACGTGGTTGACCTAGGTATCGAGCTCCTACTCCGAGTAACCTATGAACGTTAATGAAGCAAAAGATATTTTATATAACTCACCGAAAAATATTTAAAATTTTTAGTTCAATCAGGATATATCTTTCAGTTAAAAAAATTTTTACGTTCTTAAGATAGATTTATTCGAAAAGGGCTTGGTGGCCATTTGATGAACTCGCGATAAATTAAATAGCAGCTAACTCTCGATGAAGGTTCTGCAGATTTTTTCCCACTTTTAATAAATCAGTATTTATCAGGTATGCCAGTCCGATTTTTAGCAACGAATCTTGTCCACGCATTTAAATGAGTCGATCGTAACGAAATAATTATTCGAAGAATCACAGGAAAAAAGAATGCGATAAAGCTCTTGATAATTACAACCATTCGAACCGTTAAAAAGTATATATAAAAAGTTTAATCACAAGGCAATTCATATTTAAAATATTCAATTTTTTTAAATGTCTAATGAAACCACAGAAAAATTATTAAAACAAGACAATATTACGAATATAAAATGGTATTGATAATAGAAAATAAATTTTTCACGCTTCAATTAATAGTTACAGTATAGAAATTTAAAATATATATCCAGTAAAATAAAAAAATGCTCTGAAATCTTAATTTCCAACAAGAAGAGGCAGTACGAAATATACTTCTACGAGAACTCCATTATCAAATAGAATTTAGAATAGTCAGAGCGCTATGAAGTGAAATGGAAAATTATACTCAAGATTGCATTCTGCTGGAAATGAACAAGTTTGTAGAGAAAGTCAATGAATTGCGATAAACAGAACTTGAGGTGAGCACAAATCTAATATAATAACCTACAGAAATTAAAATATTAATTTTTTCGCACTTAGAAAACTCCCTATGATTATAAATACACACAGAGATGTATTATCTCGACAGAATGATGAAATACTACTATAGGTAAGATAATATAGTTAAAGTAGCGTATATTTTGCTTTGATTTCAGCAAGCCTGTAACCAAATTACATTCGCAAATTCGGCAAATATGGTTGTAAAATCATAGTACAATATTTTTTATTTATTTGATTATTCATTTAATATAAATTTAAATCAGTCGTGAAAGCAAATTTCCTAGCTTATGGAAACGTAATATGATATGAACTGATTTTGGAGTATTTCATTAAAATTCCTTCATTCAAAACCGAAAAAAATCTCATTTAAAATTAATACAATTGACGAAGGTGATGGAAAGACAGAAATACGGACTCATGCGATAATTTTTCCACATTTTTTGCTTCAGTAACATCGATGGACACAACTTATGTCCAATACATTGCGTATAATAGAAAAATTTCAGTGCCTAGAGTTGATAACTGGATCAAAAACAGAAGGGACATGCAAAATTAAATCAGGAATTGCTGGGAAAACTGTGGCAGTCGATCTAGTCTATGAAAGCGGTGATGGTGATGCATTCGAAGAATGAGAGAAAGCCGACGTCAATGCCGAAATTAAACTCAAAGTTACGGGGCAGAAGAAATGACAAAGGAGATGATTTAGGAGGATATAAACCCGTTACTGAATTGGACCAAATTGCGTAGGAGATTATTAAGGTCTAAAGGTCGGATCCTAAAAGGCAAAAGTCGAGCTCGAACTATGAAGATGACAGTTGCCTCAGTTATTTTTGTTATGGCCTTGCTAGAATTAATTTCTAACCCGCGTAAAAAAATCAACATAGCTAAATGAATAATAATCTGAAGAATTGCATGCAGTTCTACAGTTAAAATTCATGCTGTTGTATTGAAAACTTTAAAGCCTACATAAAATATAATAATTAACCTGATTTTTATGAAGAATAGTTTCCTCAAAAAAATCATCCTATTTTAGATGTAGTTAAAACAACATTCCTTAATGGTGGGAAATTTTATAGGATAATTAATGGAAATTAGACGAAAAAGTGGATTATTAATTCTAATCATCGTTATTGGTTCATATCTTTTTAAAAATAATTAGTGTTTTGAAGTTGCGATAGATTTTGTAGCTTTTAAGGTTAACTAGTTTCAAAATCTCTTACTAAAGACAATTATTTCCTTTTTCGAAGGACTTAAAGGAATTTATTTTGTTCTACACTATCTAATTATGAGTAGTGTATTTCTCCGAATAGAGAAGTTTATTCTTGCTTATCATCGGATAACTGGCTGTTTTGTTCTAATAATAATAAATATACCTCAAACCTCGCAAGTGCTTTTCTATTTTCTTTTAAATTGAATCAAGATCCCAATTAAAATTCACTCTTCATGTTAGATTGTTTAAAAAGATTTTTATTTAGTCAAAAGAGGAGTCCTTTACATCGAAAAAGTTTCCAACTTATGGCTATTCTTCGAACTTTCTTTATACCAGCACAATTTTTAATCGAAACCATAGTATAAATTTGTTCCATGGTTCATTTTAATGAAATATATCACGATAAAAATAATGATCGAGGAGGAATAGTTATCATTTAGAAGCAACAATCTTTTCAAAAGAAAACATAAAACCCCTTCCCTAAAGACTAAGAATATAAACGTATCGTACAGTACGAAAACAACATCGGGACATTTATCATTGCGTCAGTTAATTGTCAGTAAAATTACTACCCATCCATCATTCTACCTATGTACTCCTGGACACGTTCTCTTGGCTCAAAACTTCTCACTATATTGTTGCACCGATTCTGAAATACTGACGTAAATGTTTGGGAGCATACATATCATCTTACAGGCTATTTCCCGTTATTTCGCGAATGGAAGTTCGCCAAGACTAACTGCTTCCCTTTGGTATCGTATTCGCATATATCAAACCGGCTTTCAATATTCTCCGAGAAAAATTGGTTACCATCCATCTGGGTTTTTTTTATGTTCGCGACACGACAAGCAGTAAAATTTAAAGAGTACATCTTTATATGTGTTGGCCAAAGCCGAGCAACACAATCTCTTCTCGTGGATTTAGAACACTATTTGTACTCTTCTAAAGTTCGTTTCGAGGTTTAATCATATTTTTTCCTTCCGAATCCGGCAGGAGATGGGAATGTGTCCAAATGAAATGGAAATGCGGATTTCGACACATAAATAAGGAGATTGATTTAAACCGAAGATAAAAATTCCGCCGGAACTCTCATATGTTAAATCCGTCGTTTCTAAGATTTCGATGCGGCAGAAATACTCATATCTGTCACAAATGATAAACACCGAAAGAAATAAACTATGCAAAATTCCGATATTTATTGGAAAACGTCCTGGGCTTCGATTCGAACGGTCTTCGACCAGATCACGGTGAAAACTACGCCATTCCATTATAAAGGGATGGAAATATTTCTTCGCGCGTCGATCGTGTGTCGTTTCCGCAAACTATACCTTCACAAATTTTCGGAAGTTATCTCTATGTTTGCAGGGCGATCTGAAAGGCACCGATCTGTCTCTCACGTTTTCTGGGGATAAATGTTACATAAGTTTCTCCAAAAATATTTTTTAGGTATCGGAGGCAATCGTTACGGTTTCCTCGAAGTTTTAGAGCATTGGTAAAAAAAGCGTTGTGACGTGACGTCACCGCCTCATTTGAGCAAAACGGGACCGCGACGAGCACTCCACCCACAACCGGAACTTTTAATGAAGGTACAAATAGGCGGATGCTAGAGGGCGCAAAATATTAAAAATCACATTGGGCGTGACGTTTTATCTAGTAACGTACGAACTATAGAGTGGTGCGTGCCCCTTGGACTACTAATCTTTCCCAGCACAGAGTCATAAACCGTGGAGGGCTATGACTAAAGTGTAATGCCCTCCGTAATGAGGGATCTCAATTGGGGGAACAAACGCAGAAGGGGGTCGTAAGGAGGGGGGGAGATGGAAGATGCCCACCCAACCTCTCGTCTCCACGACCCCAACCCGACCACCACCCCCTTATCGCCCCGACATACTCTATTCACGCCCCATTGCCGTGTAAGGCCTTCCCACAGCCTCTGGGCCAACCCTCAACGCAGCTGGTAATTAAATCCATCCTCTGGAGGAGGGCGGGTGATTCATAGACTGGGTGGAGTGGGGTGGGTTGGATGCGGAGGGGGAGGGGGAGGGAGGGCGAGGAAGTGGGAGGGGGTGGTGGGGGATGGGGTGGCGAGAGAAATCATCCCTCTCCCCCGAGGGATTTCCTCCCCTAAATCATCTGCACCCCACAGCGGCCTCCCTCTCTCCCACTTACTCCGATACGTCCCCCTCCCCTCTACCTCCCCCACACCACTCCCCCCTCTCTCCTTCTCTCCACGGACGAGACACCTGACGCCTCCTCTGTGGCATGGCGTTGATGGAGATGCATGAATAAATCCGCGAGTATTTCGCCGGAGGGGGGTAGAGTAGGGGTAAGGAGGAAGAGGAAGAAGAAGGGGGAGGAGAGGAGGCGGGAGGGAAGGAAGAGGGGCAGCGTGTGAGGGATCCGAGACGTTGAGTGATTGCCGTCAAAATGAAAAGCAATGGGAGCGAACCCCGTTCCTCTAAGAGGGGCTCCGTTGGTGATCCGACCAAACAATTGGCGAAATCCGTAGTGTGTGCGTGTGTCTGTTTGGAGAGGGGTGAGTTAAGAAGAGGTGGTGAGAGAAGAGGTGTGGGTGGAGAGGCTGGAGGGGGTGTGCGGTACGTGGGAGTAGAGGTGCGGGAGTTATGACGTGTGGAGTGGAGGAAAGGAGGGAGCGATGTAGGGAGAGAGGGGGGTTATGGTCGGGAAGAGTGATGGTGAGAAGAGGGCGGGATGCAGGAGGTGTGGGGGTGGTAACGGTTATAAGAATAGCAGCAGGGGTGAGCGAGGGCGGAGGGAAGGGGGAGGCGATGACGGGATGGAGACGGGGGTTGAAAGAGGGTGTGAGAAGTGGAGGGAGGGGGAAGTGGCGAAAGGGGATGCAGGCGAGAGAGAAAGGGAGAGAATGGCACGGTAGGATAAGAATGGAGTTGGATTATTATAATGGTACAGCGGTGGTTTCGTTCGTCTAGAGATAGTCTGTCTTTTTCCCTCCGATGTAAGTAATAAACCTCTTTGATGAAAACCTTCGACAATGCCGGCCTGAGTTATATTCCAATGAATATCCTGTAATGGATCTCAGGATGAATTATGAAAAACTCAAAAATGTCGAGTGCAGGGACAGGAAGAGTACTTCGTCTGCATCATTATGTCGCTTTGCAAAGTTCGCTTCCTGTAATTTTTTCCGTGGTGCATCATTAAAATGTGGTGCAGGAGAGAAATTTTTAATGATTTTTTAACTCCCTTTCCTAATGTGCCGAACGAGAAGTTTGTTTGGAATCAAATACGGAGAATTAGTAGCAAATTATTTACTCGAACATCACACGAGTCTTTTTTTATTTTCCTTCGAAATTTAGGGTTTGTGTATTATGCGAGGACTTAAAAAGTATTAATTTAAAGTTTATTATGTATCTCATAGGGTCAATCGCCTTCGTCTGGTAACTGTTGTGACAACTTCGGAAAGTGTAATATAAAATAGAATATCTAATGAAGAAAGATGCTTTTATGAACGAAATCTATTATAATTAATCTCATCGAGCGGAAAATATAATAAATTTATTCCATTTGACTTTCTCCAAAACATAGGGTGCGCGTCTTATTGGGGGACGTGTTGCATTTTAATAACTACGGCATGATACATTAATATTTTATACGTGCCTTTAAATAATACGAATCGGTTTAATTTTTAGAATCAATTACATTAAAAATTCGGAGAAATGATGAAAAGTTGTCAAAAGAGATGATTTCGTCTCGTCTAGAATCAGATTTTTAAGGACGCTGTTTACCCGCAAATTTTATAGTTATCCTGCGTCGCCAAATCCCTTTCTTAAAATTTAATTCGCATCCGAGTGGTTTTAATAATGAACAATTACCTCAATCGGCCCGATGAGAGGTCTGACATGCATGAGAAATGTTCTTCCCAAGTTACTACAGCAAACTTTTCCATCTCCTTTCGTAGTCTTCTGATTATTATTCGTTTGTGATCCTTCCTAATCTCGTGGGACGCAATCTTAAAATTTTCTTTCGTCCAGCGCAAGTTAAATCCCGTGTTCTGCTCACAGAAGGAGTGCTTTCATGGAAAAATAGTCCTAATGGTACATTTGAACCTTACTTAATTGCAGCTGCCCAGCCGACCGTATACAGGTGTTTAACATGTTTATATAAATACCGAAAACTTTCTATTCTCTTCTCTTTTCAACTACTACTTGTAATGGAAATTCCTTTTAATGAGTTCGTGTAGAATGGAGTAAACGAAGGCCATTAATGAAGCACAATGGAACAACTATAGGGTCCAACCTGTTGTGGAAGGTTAAGCATCAAATTTAATCAAAGGAAAGAGCTATTTATCATCGATTTGGACGGTTATTAAAAAAACTTGAATGAAAATAACGAAAATGTGATCCTACTTTTATCAGAAGCAGAGTAAATTACATAATGACAAATTCTAGGGAAGCACGAAGGAAGAAAATGCTAAAAATCCTCAGAATGAGAATGGGAGCTGCCAATCGATGATAAATTTAATTCCTTTTAATTACAGCTCTCTTACCAAGCAGGTGAAACTCTATGAATTCGATAAAGGAATTAGTTAATTCACGTTGGCCGTAATTGAACTTATTGGAGTAAAAAATGGTCACATGTTTCACTAGAGGAGAAAAAAATTGACACACCAACGAAAAGGGATTCTTCACCAGCAAACGCGTTCTATAATCTAATATACGAGTATAAAAGAGAATGTTTGTGCGCTAATAACTCGGACATCACAAGAGCCATCTAATTCAAAAGTTTCATGAGCCAAGGGAAGATTTTAGTCTAGGTTTCCAGACCGTGGGGTCTCTCATACCCCGTGGGGTCAACGAAATACTATTTCCATAAGAATGAATGGGAAATGGCGTGGAGAAACCCCAAAATGCCATGCAGCCCTTCACTGATGTGGATATAAATATACCTAAATGTTAACTTACGATCACGTGAAATGGCTTATTTTACGCAAGAAAGACTGAATATTTAATTTTGTTGATGTTTTGTCGTATTACATGTTAAATCGCTCGAAATTATCCTTTAAGTGCGGAAACAAAGCTAAATTTCTCAATTGTTGTCCTCTTCAAAAAGATTTAGCCACGTATACATTAATGCAAGGAAAATCCACGCCGCGGCGCGCCGTAGAGGAAGAATAGCCAACGCCAAGATAAAGGGTACAAATGGATTAAATATAGTCTTTGAATACTTTTAAAGTGAATCAAATGATTTTTAAAGAATATTAGAACATTGTTATCCTTTATCATTGAAACATTGAAAGACTTATCGCAACATAAATCGATACATCTACTTATATTTGTTCGGTAACCGAGATGTTTTTTATTTTTTACGTTTTAGCTAATAGTATCGACATCATCCACATAATTTTATTGCTGCTTTAAGACGTTAATGCGTAATTATATTAATGGTAAAACTTTACAATACAACACATAAAATAGTAAATGATAATGTAATCATCATTTGCATAAGGAATGGGGAACGAAAATTCAGGGCTTATGGTGTACTCAGAGTAATTCCTATTTTAATAAAACTGCTCGATTACGCCAAATATTATTGGAAAAGCAGTCTGCCTTGATTATATGATGGATTCGACATTGAGATACACCCACGAGCACAAGCCTGACTAAAATTTTTCAATGGTTTCTTTAGGTGGTAGTTAAAATTCCGTGTGAACCTCTTCTCCGAATAACACATTTGAGAAATTTGGGGGCACCGACAGCGCGGGGCCCAAAGAAATAAAAATCATTTGCTACTTAAAAGAAAACCCTTTCTCGAGCAAAGCTAGTTTTTATAGATAAAATAAATGAAAGGTGTATCTTGCTACCCAACTTGACAAGGAGTACCAAGTGAAAATATTCGATGCACATCCGCAGACTTTAAGCTAATTAGAATAGATATGAATTCGGAGATGTTCTAAGATAAAGGTATATCCTGAAACAAAGTCGACCTGTAGGAAAGACAGATGATGGACAAGATCAGCTCCTAAAATTATCAGACAACGGCTTATGCCTGTCACTGTTTACCAAAATTCAAAATTTGTGACCCACTGTGCATGCCATCATTCCTTAAGTTTACGAAATGTTACTTTTTTATATAAGAAGTAATAGGTATGATGCGGGAAAGTTACAGTAAGAGGTGAAATTAAAAGGAAAGCAAAATTCTTCTTAAAATACGTTTTTGTAATTTTTCTGTGAAAAAGCGCGCCACATAAAATCTCTTCAAGTACCACCATAGACATGCTTGCCATAATTTGGCGTCCCCTGGTCTAGGCTTGCTAAATTATTTTTTATGAAGACAAGTAAGAAAGAAGCTGCCGAAGTAGACACTAAATGGCGGTTTTCTCAAATAAAAAAATGACTGACGAACAAACCGAAAAACCCGCACAACGAGACAGAATACTGACTCAATTGGCGAAAAAATTAAGTCTCTGGCTGCTTTCGTTTAGGGGGTGTTAGTGCGCCCGACAGGCAGACAGAGAAACAGAAAGCGTTTTTTTAACCGCCAAAAGATATAAAATGAAAACATGAAACAAAATGACCGGTGATACGTATAATATATGATGGAGTATCGTATAAAAAATTCAGAACAGAATGCAAACAAACGAATATAAGACGCAGAATTAAACTAATGGCAAACATCGAGTTATAGAGCATAAGGAATTCTATTTGAGTATGATCAAAAGTTGTGACTCTAATTATAGTAAAGAATTAGATTCAAGTCCAACGAATATAATTCACATAAAAGATATAAAGTATTAACCCTCAAAATAATAACGAATAATAGGAGAAGCCGGTAGAATCATAAAAAATGCAAAAAGATTAAATTGTCATATCGATAATGCGTAAGTGAAACGCATTAAACATTGTGATGAGACCAGAAAACGAAACGGAGAATGCCTTAGAAAGTCCAATTGCGAGCTAAATAATGAAGCTATCGGAGGCACCAAAAACTTGAAACTCGTTATCGGAAAGAAGCAAAGAAATGTTTTAAAAGAAGAAGATGAGGAAATAATTAAGAGCATGACAAACCTAATGAAGAAAAAGGAAAATTTCTCTGAAAATTGCATGAAAATAGACAAATACACCAAACTAATTCCACAGCTGTTCCCCAAAGAATGTCAGTAGACATTTACATGGAATATAGAGACGATTTGGCAAATGTTATTTCGTATTTATTAATAAGTATTTTCAAATTCTGAGATAGATATGACGCCTACAAACTTGATCCTCATTTTCCATTAAGTAAACAAAAACCATTCAGTTATCTTTCATAAATGAAAACGGTGGACGACGACCCCCCAAAAAATATTCATATCGCAGAAATGAAAAAACTATAAAAATTAAAGCGAAGAAGAAAGGAAAAAATTTAATTATCAGTTGATCGAAGAAGCTACAAAAAGATGAACCATCAATTTTCAACCAGTATGATAATACTGTTGAAGCTATTATATCAATTCTACACCAAATTGTACGAAGATCCACTAACCGATAATAAATAAACGAAGAAAAGAAGAAAAGGTTCCAGAAGTTGGATCTCTGCAGAAATATTCAAGGCAACGAAAACGATATGGATAACAACATCTCCAAGATAGAAAAAGATCGTGCCTAAGGAAGAAGAAGATCCCAGAGATATGGAACCTCGCAGCACTCAACATTTTGCGCAAATAAAGGTAGCGAGCTCCCGTCCAATCAGCCAACTTCTGACAGTATACTAGAAATTTTCGAATGAACTGAAGCATTCCAAATGAACTTGACTCTGCCCAGCCAAGAGAACAAGCCGGATTTCGCAAGCTGGAATAATTAGACTGACCACGCCCAAGTTTTCAGAGATAATCAGTCGCACAAAGGAGTATAACCTAACGATACGTTGAAAACATGATTTTTACTGCATGGGCCGGTCAATAAATGGAAATTGGATACCCAGGGTGGGATGCTTCTCGGTTATAATTCAGTAGATTTTTCCCTTGAAATGTTTTCGAGATTTCGACAAAAGAAATAATATCAGCCAGATGAAGTTCGCTAATTTAGACATGATAGTTTCAAAGGTAACGCGTGACATCTGCATGCATACATACATACATATAAATACATCACGTTACATGTAATTACCATAAAATTAATGCATCGAATTTTTTTATTAACATCTCCATACGCGTGATTAGAAGGAATGATGGGCTCATCTATAAACGCAAAAATGCAAAAGGCACAATCATCGTAAAAACTGTCAGCTATTAGCTGTTCATCAAACCGTCGGCTATCCCCCTGAAAGGTTCGTCACATTGTTTGTTTTTTTTAACATCCATGTCGTTCGATATACGTAACAAGAATCACGCGAAACGAACTCCTCGTTTTAGGATTCCAGAGTCGTAATGCAAGTATCGATTTTTCGCTAGAGAGAAACTTCATACACTTAAGTACTCTTAGTCACTCACTCATCGGAGCGTAATGCAAGCCCAGTCATCTCCCGCCCTTCTTCCCCCTTCAACCCCGACACACCCTGCCACACCCCTTCTCGCTTTAAGTGGGAGAATTTCAGCCAATAGCGCACGTTCAAGGTTTTTCAGCGTTGTGTCAATGATATGTAAGGCAGTGCGCGGTAGCGAACGGGAGTGGGGGAGAGAGAGAGTACGTATAATGAATGGGGATGAATCACGCTCCGTTGAGAAGAAAGGATTATGAGTACAGGCACTGCGTTTTTGCCCATTGGCATTAAGAGCAAAAACCTCGGCATGCACGAGGCCCTTTTCGTGCACAAACAATGGGGAGAAAAGATACGGACACACACACACACTTATATATATATATAGTACATCATATATGTATATGTGTGTGTTTTCATACATACATACGCACATGTATTGACGTGTGTGTATGCGCTCAAAGTCTTCATACGTAGAAGAAATCGTTTCCCGCCCGTATTTAACTGCGTTGACATGGATTTGTATAAATTTGTTTCGACCGTCTTTCCTTAAGGTTCTTTTCATATGCATACCTACAGTCAACTCCTAATTTAACGCGACTATTTGTAATTCGTCGATGTTGGCGCTATAAACTGGGAAGAAATGATTCGAAATTAGTGTAGATAAGGAATATTCGTTCACGGCCTTTCATTGGCATTAAACGAGGTTGGCGGTATTTAGGGTTGCACTAAATCGGCGGTTGAGAAAAAATCTCTTATTAAAATCGTCCATTGTGCATGTTCCGAAGACGTACTCGCTGCTCCGCTAAACATTGTGACCGAGTGCCTAGAATCGATAGTCCTGAAATCCAGCAGCAAGGAACAGCTGCAACAATAACTCTGTAATACTTGTCCATTTTTATTCGAATTACGGCGCTATTACATGCAATTTGAAGAGGTACTGCAAATTTTTTTCATACTGGACAAGACCGTCTAGTTAATTTTGTGATTTATTAATTTCGAACGTTTTACAAGCGGTATCATTTGTTAAACACCAATGGTTAAAATTAAAATTTTTATATACTGATTACTCTTTTTAATGCGTTATTTTATCCTTGTGCGTCTTGGTCATTACGTTTATTATTGAAGAAATTAACGTAGGAGTTTAATTTAAAAAATAATTTTGATGACATATAGTTTAAAAAGTAAAATAAATATGCGCAGCTGGGTCAGGTTAAGTGTAAAACAATCCTTAATATTATGATTAATATTATTCACATAAACGCTACAATTGGGAACAAGTCCCGGTTGCAGCGGGTCCCCATCACAACTCAATGCATAATACCCAAATAACATAATAAAAATTGGGTTTACTTAATACAAAAATATAACCTTTTTTTATACTATTTCCTATACACTATATACAACTTCTTGACTTCAAGTCACAGGAACTCTCGTCACAACAGCTTAGCTACAAACTTCAGCATATTTCATTTGTTATTTGTCAATATAATTACAAAAATTTAAAAATAAGTAAATAATATAACTATGTATGTAACAAATATATGTGAACGATGCTCAGTCTACGTCTTCCATACACGAACTACGCCTTCCCCGTCCCTCTTCGTGTCACACCACCTGCTTAGTAGAATTTGACGAGTAATTTTCATCGAACGAGCTCATGTAACGGAAGGAAATATGGAAACATGGGTACGGAGGTACAATTTTTTCCGAGTAATACTCAGTTTTCTAGCAAAGTTTCTCCGTCGTAATTACAAGGATATATTGTCACTGATACTTGAAATAATAAGCTCACGCCATTCGACAAGCAAATAAGAAAAATCTATCGCCAGGCTCAAACAAATCTAATAAGGTAATGCAGCTCACTCGACTCTATTCGCCATGCAGTTCCGCGGGACAGAATTAACACGAATGTAGATATATTCAAATTGGTACGTAGCAATACTCGGAAAAACAAAAATCACTTTTGGTCTCATACACTGCTATCATTATACTGTATTATATAACATACGATATGAAACATAAAATATTTCGAATGTCGGCTAAAGATATTTTAAATCGCATTTAATGCCTTTAGGTGATTTTACGCTAACCCAAATTATATTCTTTGGATATTATAATGATATTTACCTCATTCGTTTCATCAAATATTTCTGGTGCGGTCACATCACGCCATTGAACCTTCGATGGGAGAAAACCACTAAGACCCTGGCGAGACTGGATGTCACGTACATAACAGACCACCAGCGGCCGTATTACTTCTGGTACCCCCTGGAAAAATCAGTATAAACGAATTGAAAACATATTAAACCTCATTCATTCACTGTTAAATTGAAACATGAGTGAGCTTAATTTAAAACTACACAGAAAGCATATTAAACCATCGTTATAATTTACTCGAAATGCTTAGGAAAAATCTTAATATGCATGAGGCTCTCCGAATAGCGCCGAGTGTCAATGGATGCCTCCCAATCCCTCGTTGTTTCTAAAAATATCTTGTAGCCTTCCGCCTCATTAAGAATGTGTATGTAACGCCTAATTTCCGAAGCTGATTACTGTCTATACAACACATATGAACCTATAAAACATTGTTCGATATAGAGTCGGAATGGTGATACTTTATCGGCCCGGGCGTTTCATTCTAATCGGTCCTAGCACCTGATTGAATCAGCATACTCTGAAAGCACAAGCCTACCAGTCCATTTCTTTGGTCTGCCAGTCGTCCCTGGTTTGACGGTATTATCCAATTTAAGACAACAATTCAAAGAATTATCATGTTCGTCTTATGGCTAAGAGCCCATAAATAAATTCAAGAATAAGCACTCGAATATATAAAAAATGAAAAAGTAAATTCTTATCTTAGTTATCTCCTATTAACCTTGTTGCGGGTATTAGAGATACCTAAGATAAGTACATACTTTTTTATTTTTTAGTGCTTTTCATAATTGCTGAAAAGCACTATAATCTTCGTGATGTCCGTCCGTACGCATATATCAGGGTAAAATTGGCAAAGCGATTTCAACCAAATTTGGCACAGAATATTCACATAAATTAACAACCAACATGACATTTTTGGAATGGATCGATTCAGCAGGGGTGCCACAATTTCAAAGTTTAACTTTTCGGTAATTATGAATTTGGAAAGTATTGGCTTGACCTATTTCAGATAAATTTTGTTTGAAAAAGGCATGCAAGGAAAAATAATAAAATATTTTTTTTCGTAGATATAGAAAGCAGGGCTGCCACAATACAAGGAATAAAAAAGCTCTCTTAACACGTATTTATGTTGAACTGTCCACATCAATTTTAACCAAATTAAAACTTATAATAAACATATAAAAAGGCATATAAGCATATTTAAACTGAATCAGCTAAACAGGAGTACCACAATTACAAACTATCTCAGTAAATAACCCTAGGAATCACAGGTTGGCTCGTAGTACTAAAATACCCAGCATGGGTCTTAGAGACCCATAGTGAAATATTATCACCTGTGAGCTGTTACTGGGTGATAAAAGTTATTTACACCTTGGTTGCCATAATCACATTATTTTTTAATATTGTACGCTATATTACACACAATCAATCAATTATCTCAAACAATTTGAACAAACGAAATTTGAATGTTCCAAACACATATAGTGTTGCAGTTTATGCAACAGTACTTCATCTTTCGGTCATTCTCTCGCCAGCAATCAGAAAAACGTTATCGCCTTTTGGATTGTGAAGAAGTTGTTGGTTTTTGTTTTTCCTTTTTTATTCCAAAAACGGCCATAGCTTGCAATACGTCATCGTTTAGAGTTGGTGTAGTAGCTAGTTTTTTTATCTCTTGCAAGTATATTTTTTTACCACCTACACCTCCGCAGATAGGTGGTGAGTAATGCTGCAGATGGGCTGCAGATAACATTCCTTTAGTAAAATGTACCACTATGTCAGTATTATAAGGTGATGGGATGTGAAGGGCAGGGGAGGGAGGATGGGTAAAGAGAAATAGAGGATGGGGAGAAAAGGGAGGGGGAAGTCGTGGGGAGAAGAAGCTTGAGGCGGAGGAGAATGTGGAGGAAGGAATGCGGCTGTGCCACTATATCAGTATTATAACATTTTAGAATTATAAAAATATCTCAAAATCATTTTTTCCATATGAAACATACAGGGGTCTATCAGACCCATGCTGGGCATAATAGGGATACTGATCATTTTTCGCTTATAACTAAGCTCATACAATTTGAATGATAAAGAATTTTTGTAGATATCCTTCTATTAATATGTACGAAGATATCACAAAACCTTGGCATCCAGCGCCAGTGCAAATTCAAGAAAACTGCAAACTAAAGTGCTCATGGGTCTCACAGACCCATGCTGGGCTTCCAATGGTTAAGGATTTGGAAGTAATTGGCAGAACGGGTTTCAATTAAATTATGTATATGAGATTTGTACAACATAACATAATGAAATTAAGATGCATAAAGCGGAGCTAAAGAGCAGGGCTACCACAGTAAAAAGTAAAATAATATTTATTTTACACGAATTTCTAGAGATTCGACATCATGGATTTTAACCAAATGTAGTATATATAATTTACTTATAAATAAATAACCAAAATTTCATATTTCAACCGAGTCGACTAAACAGGGCTACCACAATATTAAGGTAAAAAATTTTCTGTAACTATGAATTTGGGAGGTATTGGCTGAGCGGATCTCATAGAAATTTCGTTTGTATAGCGAGTATAGAGTGAGAAAACGAGATGAATATGTTTAGAATGGATAAAAAAGCTGGACTACCACAATATAAGGAAAAATAATTTTCTGATTTCAAAGTAAATGCATTAGTATACGGTTATACTACGGCGAATTTGACGAAAAGCACTTCTGTACCACGGGAAACCCGTGTACTTGTTCATATTTAAGTACTTATTCTTGAATTTATTAAATAAGACTCTTTAGTTCATTTCATAGGAGTGACAGCATTGCACGAATGGGCAAAAAAAAACACATTTTAACGCATGCGGTTTTCATTGAGAATGTTAACAATGTGTCGGTTAACGTTAAAATTATTTCTCATTGAAGTGCAGCAATCTAACGATATGTCCGCAACCGCCATTCTTCCCTTCTTTCAGCTTGAACCTTCAGCTCTCTGCGCCAAATGGCTTCGACATCCCGCTGTATCTGCCGTGTGTACTATAGCTTGTGTCTTCCTTTATTCCTCCTTACTTCTACTATTATTAGTTTAACACTCATTTCGTGTCTTGAAATGTGACCCATTCATTCATCTCTTTTCTCCTTAAATGTTCTAAGGAATGTTTTTTCTTCAAAAATCCTTTATTTGTCATCCGATCTTTCCACATAATTATAAAAACTATTCTCCAATACAAAATTTTTAAGTCTTAAAATAGTTTTTTTTTCTTGTTTCCCTATAGTCCATATCTCTCATCTGTACGTCGCGGCATTCCACACGTAACCCTTTATGAACTGTTTTCTTGCATTTAAGTTAATATTATTCGATAAGAGTATTCATTCAAATGAGTAAGACTTACATGTTTGAACATTAACTAGGATCTCGACACATAGGTATGCGTTTCTGGTATTTCGACAAAAGTGATCGATATTTCTCCGGTGCAAAATTGCTCGATCTCGTTCGTGTATCTCCAGCTTTTTCTTCTCTGCTTGACGCGTTAAGTACAAAAAATATATAAGGGCGAGATATCGAATAAATACGGCTTAGTTTTATCTCGTTCGTGGGAGAAGGCATTATTTAGTCACGTAAAGGAAAGCATAATCACGATTTATGCTACAAAGGGACAATGCTGAGAGACAGGTTTAGGGGAGTTTTAATTTAAGAGATGGAGAGGTTGAGCTAAGGGGTAATATTTAAAATGGTGTTATAAGGATACGTACGTTATAAAGGAAGGAGGAGGAGGTTTTAAGATGGCGAACAGGGTGAGGATTCGGCGCAAGTAAAGAAAATAGTGAGTTGAAGAATTTGAAAGGTGATTTCAGGAAAAATTGTTGGGGAGAGATGGAAGGAGAGGAAGAAGTATGTATAGGAGGAAAGGGGTGTTAAGGGGAAAGCGGAAAATTTTCTGTACAACTTGGGAGAAATTAATAAAATTTAGTTATTCCAACGGGCGTGAATTCCGTGCATCAAGACGGTTTTCCGTAATGGGAAAATGACATTATGTACCAGATTCACTCATATTCATTCGATATTCTGGTACAAGTGCACTCCCTCAAATCCGAAACTCAGATAACCGGCTATTTTTACAATTGCAATCACTGTGCTAATGATTCGATGTGATCATCAGAAAAGCTGAATATTTTCAGTCTTGGTTAACCCCCTGGCTCGTATTTTCCGTAAAAAATGAAATATAGAGCCATAATACTTTATTGCGTTTCAATTAGTTAACGATAGCGTTTATTTTTGAAAAAAATTGTTGACACATTTGTATAAATTATTTTATTACACGAACAAAAATTATTTTTCTCCTAGGACGCTGATGATCAGTAGCACGTGCCAATTGCTCCTATTAGGAGATCCAACCCTCTAGATAGGTGCTGTGAGGCAGTATGCACGTAAGACCAATACTAACAAAAGTGTATGTACACCGGATTCTGCAAGCGGCCAAGTGGAAAGCGCACATACCGAGGTTGGTGGATGACATGAGCGAAGACGATCCAGATCGTCGTGTTCAGCTTTGTGAATGATTTTTGCACGTTAAGTAAAAATTAACTTTTACTTTTACTTGTTGAGCTCTTTGAAGAACAAAGTGTGCGATAGAAGCCCAACAGCACCGAAGAAGTTGAGACATGAGATCGAATGGTGGCATTATTTCACCAACAACATATGCACAAGTTTTTCACTCTTTAGTGCGCCGTTGCCGATAACGAACTGATGCTGATGGTGAATTTAGCTGAAATAAGTGCAGCAAAAACGTGCAATCATCAATATGCTTAACAGGTAAGTATGTAGGTAAACGAAACTTTTATAGGGACATTCAGTATGGTAGATAAAAATTAGTACAAAAATTGCGAGAAATTGTTAAAGCGTAGAGTAATCGGATAATTTCTTTGAATCAGTGGCGGATCCAAGGGAGGGGCGATGGGGGCGATCGCCCTCCCCTTGGACGACCCCATTGCCCTCCACTGGGTACATTCTTAAATTCATTCCGCGCAACATCCCTTGTTTCTACACCGAAGATTAAGTCTGTATGACAAGGAAAAGAAAGGTTCTGATGGGGATAGGGATTTTCAAAGTGTATGGTCGTTGGCAGAAGCGGAATCAAGAGGGGGGCGATCGCCCTCCCCTTGGGAAGTTTCTGGATCCGCCCCTGCTCTGAATAGAGGAGATGGCGCTCATGAAAGAACTTTAAAATTTTCCTTATAATAGCAAGTGTTACCACGTATTCCTGGACAATCAATTTATTATTTAAAATCTTTTTGGTTGACTCCTAATCTCATGCTGTGGTCGGCGATTGATGATGGATCCTTTTAAAGGATGCGCCATTATTATTCTCAATTTCACTTTTCACTTTCTATTCTGAAGACTTTTCTTTACCGTAAAAACCTTATTCTCCATGGGTTCTTCTTTATGGGTGAAAATACCAGACTTCAGTTTTTTCCTACAGAATGCGTACTTATGAATTCACTCTTCACTGATGACACTTCCAGCTAGTCGTTTTTATGAAGGTGAAGGATTTTAAGACCATTTTGGTTGCATCACAGCTACAAATGGAATTTTCCTCTGGTAAACCATTTCAAACTTCTATTCTCCAAATTATCTTAATAAGGTCATGAAAAGATGTTCTATTACGATTTTGTCTCGTAAAAATAATTAATTTATAATTCAATTTTCTCTTAAATAAAATTACATTATTTTATCCAACCAGGAGAGTGAACGCTGTGGGGAGAATAAATATATGAGATATTTAATCTAAGGACTACATTTATTATATTTATATAAATTTATTCTAAGGCGATTAGAGTACGTCAACTGTAACAGTTCATTCACTAAGAAAATCATTTAGATTCAATGACACAGTTTTTATTGTTATTGGAACCTACGAGGAGTTACCCTTAAGGATGGGCACTTGTAATTGAATTTCAGATTTGGTTCACTCAGCCGTCTTATAGCTACGAGATTTGCTTGGATAACAATCGGGTATAAGGCATAAGATGAACTCTATATTTCAGTTTTAAATTTTGTGTTAACGAAGCATTAGCTATAAATTTACTCTAAGTTATTTTTACTGATGTGATTAGAATATGTCATAGTAAAATAGATGATTTAACAAAATAGTGTGCTATTTTGCAGGATTAAAATGGGCATTCCAATTCTTCTATCTGTACAAAACAGGTTTTAAATGAAAAATTTTCATTTTTCAAGAATCACTATAAAAATAGTTCAAATATGTTTGATGATTGGTTGGTTTGTGAGGAACAATCGAAATAGGAACGCGAATAACTGGAGTACGGCGTGTTAAATTTTGACTATTCTAACGGCGGTTAGTCAGTGTGAGACTAAAAGAGAGCAATGTCTCGAGTTCGATTCCAGGAAATTTTCATTCCTCCAGCTGAATAAAATGAGAATGGGCGTAGAGTATTTTTATTTGCATTTTAAAATTACTTATAATCGTCTCACAAACACATAAAATAATGAAGATTCTTTTTCCTGGCGTCTATTTTGAAATATGTGTCGAATCGGTCCTCAAATTATTTTTAACACGATAATTTCACGTTTTTTGAGGTGAAAATCTTTCGTTGTCAAGGGCAACCTCACTGTTGCTGATTTCGGAAAATTGGCACATTAAATTGGATTGAATGGAAAAAGAGAAAAAAAATCCTTTAATTAGTTATGAAAAGGTTTTCTTTATAGAATATTCGACTTTTACATTTGTGTATGTATGGATGAAGCTGTGTTTATTAAATTTTTAAACAAAATTGAACATTGGATTTCATATAAAATTTCATCGCTTTATCTTATCAATAAATAGATTCAAATTTATACATTTTTGAAGAAGTACTGTCAAGGAGAGAGACGGAGAGGCAGAGGAGGAGGAAGGGATAGAGAGAGAGGAGGAAGAATTGGAGAGAGGAAAAGAGATGGTGCGACGTGGAGAGATATGGTTATTTGATTTTATTTAAAAAAATTCTAATAAAGTAATTTATTTGAACAATTGTTGCCTTTATATTAAAAAATCAATCAAAAATTGATTAATACATTAATTTAATGCCCCGTAATTTTTGCCAGGCATTAACTCTAGTGACTATAATAATTTTCACTCCAGCATGTGCCGAAGATCTAAGTGTTTGTGTACGCTAGATTCTATAAAGTCACTTAAATATATTTAGCCCAAACGAATTCTTGAATAATAACACCGATTTAAGTAATACAAGTTCATCCAATTCATTATACAACAGCGACAAGAATCTGATTCTCAACATTTCTTCGGATTCATTGATTCGCTTACAAAATGCATCGCTATTAACGAGTAATTTCAATACCTTAGAGGAAATTCTCGAAATCCCGACTAAATTTCAACTGAAATGGATACAGGAGCAGACCCTTGGTGTCAAATGGAATATCGAAACCTGTAAAATTTTGTCGACCAGATCACCACAGTTCGAGTACGATACAAAATGTACAACCCATTAAATGAAACTTTGACATTTTTAAAAGAAAAAATGAAACTGTGTCTTCGTCATTTGAAAATGATATACATATAGCAAGATATAGAAGCTCATATTTGATAAGAAATGAGTATCAGCAGTGGTTAATTGTACTGTTCATTCCATCATCCTAAATGAATTCAATGTATATTTAATATTAGAGTCCACCGCCATTATTAAACGAAACAATTTCGGCACCCAAATGAAATTTTTCCAAATTAATAGCAAAATAAAAACTCTTGAAGAGCAAGTGATGATTGGACAGATTGGACCCGAAAGATATAAAGGGTAAAACACACCAAAATGCAATATCGCCGAAAGGGCTTGAATAAATATTGACATTGAAACTTAAGAGCAAGAGAATTGTGCTTTAGGAAAGGAATGAAAACAACTCACTCTCCGCGAGCACTTGATGCTAGGAGAAATGAAACCAAGTTATTAGTTTCGGACGGAAGAAATGGGTAACGCAATCGAGGTTTGACTTGGGCTAAAAGTCGGAAGAAGCAAACTCGTGACCACTAATCATAAAGATTGAAAGACGTTTTTGAGTTTGATCAATGGATATGAGTAAACCAGATTCCTCATCTCGGCAGCAAAACTCGTTGGATATAATTAAATACGGCCTCGGGATAGAGAATATTGCAAAAGGTTTCCGCTTCGAACGGTGCATGGCTTAATGGAAAAATGCAGACTCCCACAAAATGACATACTATTCTACAAACGAATTATCTCCGGACCAGAAAATGTTTCCCGTGCACTAATTAATCCAGTGTTATTAAAAATTAAAGCGCCCGGCGACTAGCTCAGTGGGGCACGAGAATTTTAGTGTAAAATATTTTAAAAATTGTTTCATATAATATTATTTAGGTTTTGCAATAGACGGAATAACTAAATATAAATTTTGAAAATTTACCACACTATTATAAAATTTATGAGATGCAGGTTTCCCTCTCTTTATGCGGGTTCGCTTTATGCGAATTCGCTGTTATGCAACAGACTTATTGCTACCGGAATTTCTTTTTATGCGTCTTTGATGTGTTCTTATTTGGTTACGCGGCCAGTGCAATACAAATGCAAGAAAGTCCTCCGCTACACCACAAGGCGACCATTCAGTGTCTCATTGTCTCTTATGCTTTGCGTATTAATACTACACTAAAAGAGATGCGAGTGGAGAGGATATTGTTTAGTGGAGATGAGACGGAGATTTCTTGTGATACAGTTTGAGCACACTTGAGAAATTTGATCTCCTTGCCCGCGGAACTTGGGTGAGGCCAATTCAACCCTCCAGCACTTTATACCTCCACTATTATGACACCCACAATAGTCACCACTTGTGCTCGTCTGCTTTCTTTTATTGGCGGGTATAATTTAGTGTTAATTATTTTAAGTTTGTATTTAGCGCATAAGAAGTCGTTATAGAGCGAAAGAAGGGCGTCTTGGAGGGAAGTTAGGATTGCTTGTGGAACGTATGCCTATCTTTTACACGTAAATATGGGTTCTGTTTATGCGAATTCGCTTTATGCGTCACTTTCCTGGAACGCAAACCCCGCATAAATGAAGGGAAACCTGTAATTTTGTTTTATATGTTTAATTAAAAGTTGCTTATTTGACTAATGCCACAATTGGTTATATATGGTGTATTTAACGTGCTAACACGGTTTTACTTACCAATAGCGTATACAATTTACGAGGTTTCTGTAAGAGTGACGATTATAATTTTGATTTTTTCGTTAAATTTTAGAATATAAAATATATTGCTTTAATTTTTTGCCTAGTATCGATTTAAATTATGCCAATCAAAGTTATTAATTACGTGTCATTCAATCGTACGCTCGCTTGTCTGCAAAAGACCTAGAATCTCTTTCTCTGACATCAGATGACAACGTTGGCACGGAAATAAAAGAACGGTTAGCTTTTTTTCGTATTGAATTTGATTAAATAACACATTCATTTTCAATTAAAAATTGAAATATTCTATCAAATCTCCAAATACATGGGTCTTGTATGTAATACGTATGTATATAAATGCTTTTATTGGGCCTCTAACAGAAATTGTACGTATAACATGAAATTTATTACTAAGGAAAAGCGGTACAAATTGAATTGAACCGAATAACGCAGTTTCTCGTTTCTTTTCTCACCGACTCCCGACATTCTCGCAAATTTTTTTTCCCCGATTCCTCGAAATGCAATTGACGCTGCACCTCTCAATCTATCCCCGAGGAAACGTAACCAATAAATCAGCAGAATACAATTCTCATACCTTGGCTAGCATTTCCCAGTTATTCCAAGCATTTCCCTGGGAAGGGGCAAGACATAAGTATCTAAGCATAAAAAAACATTCTTATTAAGAACGGAATCTCCGTTGCTTTGAGACAGTCAATCTCTTAGATTTTATAAAACAGTTCAATATTAATCCTTCAGAGGGACGTTATTTGGAAAAATTCAATAAAGAATATAAGGAAAATTAAATAAATGGAACGAAGCATTCCCGCAACGCATTCCAAAGAAAGTATGAAGTGGAGTTTTTATGCTGTAATTATATTTGAAAATGAAAAAAATATACTTTAGCGCCATAGCATGCTGTCGTTTCGGAGAACAATTAAAAATATGTTGAAACTGATAAAACTCAAATTGCTTCGATCTCGCGCAATTATTCCATTATTTAAATTTCACTTAATTTAACTCAACATTACCTTTGATAGGCTAACAAATTAAAAGCAACATTGCGTAATATAATTATCAGATTTATTCTGACCAATTAATTTATAACGTTTAGGCAACAGTTATTTGACAATATAAATTTTCTCAAGCATATATTACGTCAATCGAATAAGGAAAGATAAATTTATCTTCATAGGCTTGCTTTGAAAATTTATAATTTCGAATAATTTCGCATGACTTAAATGCCGGGTTCAAACTCGGGAACAATGTGTAACAGCCTAACTCTTTCGTCCTGACATTAAATTTCATTAACGTTGGTCAACTCTCGTGCATTTTTAAGTAAACGAACTATTCTTTAATCATTATACCCATCGCAGCCGTGAAGCGCTATACTTTAACCACTGGGATTGGTTATTATGAAGCTGATATGAGGACGTGCTTTACCCAATCGCTTTAAGGTTGCTCACTATTTGAACAAAGAAGGCTGTCCTAGTAATGGCCGAACATTACGGTTAATACCACCAAGTAATCGAGGATACAAGCACCACTCCCAGGGTCAATAATTTTCCACATTTTCCGTATTTTATTTAGAAAATATCTCCAAAAACCATTCAGTTAAAATAGACTGATTATAATTTAAAACTTTGGGCGCGGGGTCGCCGAAAAAACACAAACATTTCTGGAGTAAATTTTGAACCATATCCCATTACGTCTTTCTCAAATTAGACTACGGTGATAAATGTAAGATTTTCCTTCACGGTGCGTATAATAATAGCAAATTTGTTCGTGGCTGAGAAGGTTACGACCAGAAAGAAAAATCGGAGGAAAAATTGAGTAAACAAAAGATGAATGTAAGGAATCATAAATACAGCTGGCGTAACACGCCTTCACACGCACGAAAAGGATTAAGTCGAGCTGAAAATGGAGGGAACCAAAATATTATAAATATAATATTAAATCAAGAATAAATATTTAACCGTCCGTTGAATGATCGACTTTAAAAGGGACGAGGGTTTTTGGTAGTGGTGGGAAACGTGGCCCTATTGAGTTTAGCGAGCGAGGGGCGGTACTCTAATGTGTATTTTACCTTTGGGTGTGGTGTGAGCCCAAGTATTGGTTTAATATTAGTGCGGGGTGTTGTTAGTGGCGTCGGAGGGTTTTAGATTACACGGTTGGGAGGGATGTGCAAACGCAGTTTGGGATGACATGGCCCTCTGGAGTGGGATAGGTGGTGGGGGGGTGAGAGAGACAGCATGCGTGGGCGTGAGGGGTTGGTGAGTAGGGTGCGGGAGGGAAAAAGAGAGAGAGAACGAGAGGGTCAGAGGGAGAGTGGGGGGAGGAGGAGTGGGCGGGGCGGAAACTGGAGGAGATCGAGAGGAGGGAAGTCCGGGGAAGGTGCGTGCGTGTGTGCTTTTGTGCGTGCGTGCGTACGCGTGTGAGTACGGCGAGCGTTTCGGGTGCGGGAGTGTGCGGATGCGTTGAGGGGCGAAGCGTGAGTTGGCTAAAGTGCGAGTTGAATTAATGTGAGCCAGTGGTTTTGATCGATTGTATTAGTGAAGCGAGTCGGAAGGTTTTCGAGTGCTGGTAGTTGCATATAAGTGCAAGGAAGAGACGCTCGTGACGGTTCAAGCGACAAGGATTTTCATTGCAGGGGTTGTAAGAGGGAGGAGTGAGTGGTGGGGAGTGTGAGAAGAAGGGGTCGTGATGCAGCCGTCGTGCATGGAGGAAAAGAGACGGGGGGGAGAGAGAGAAAAAGTGGGGATGAGGAAAAGTGTTGTCGTCGTGAGATAGGGTCGCATGTGTTCCTTGTGTGACTCTAAGGTAGAAGCGGTACGAAACGCTACGGTATGTGTGGAATAGGGAGGTGTGTGCGAATCGGAAGCGCGCGTGTGTGTTGGAGTTTTATGAGTGGAATGGGAATGGCACGGGTGTAGGAGTGTTATGAGTCTGGGTTTCGGAGAGTTTTGGCCAGGGGATTCGGGGTAAGGAGGGGGATAGAATGGGATGGGAGCTTATTGAGTGGGGGAAGAGAGAGTGAGGAGGAGGAGTTGGAAGGGGAGAGCGGTAGGCGGGAGAGGGAGGTAGGGGGAGGGTGAGGACGGCTCGTTGTTGAGGTGGGATTTTTATGTGCGAATGCGGGAGAGGGGGAGAGATAGAGCGGAGGCTGTGTGGGAGGGGACGTGGAGGCGATAGAGGAGGAGAGAAAGGCGTTAGTTTTCGGGTTGAGAGTTTATAGAGTAAAGGGAACTGGGAGATAGTTCTAACTCGGATGCGGTGAAGTGGGATGTGAGAGGAGAGAGGTGGAGTGAAGGGTGGAATGTGGTAGAGATGTGGGATGAGTGGGATGGGGGGAGAGGGGGATTCGGAGGGAAGGTGGGATGTAAAACGGGAGAGAGGTGAGATTTTCGGGGACGGAGGTTGGATTTTGCGGAGGAAAGGGGTGGGAGGTGGGACGGGGAGGCGTGTAGGAATTGCGAGAGCGTGATGGTGGGATTTGTTTTAAGTTAGGGAGTTGTGCACGACGGGGAGTTAGAGGAGAGAAAGAGGTGGTGTAGGGGGAGGGGAGGAAGTGTTTGAGTGACGGAGTTGGGGGAGTTTATTGAGTACGGCTTGGAAGTGAGTTGGAAAGAGAAGGAAAGGAGAATGAGGTTTGTGCGGGAGTGGCGTGAGTTGGGGTGTTGCGTGCAGGTGAGTGTGTGCACGGGGGGCCAAGAGGGTAGTGGGGCGAGTGAGATAGAGAGGGAGAGAGAGAAAGAAGGTATGAACGCGGGGCTTTCCGTGGTGTGAGTGCAAGGATGGGTGTGGTTTTTCTGCCGTGATGGGAATATTATGAGTGCGTGAGGATGGAAGGTAGCGAAGAGAGGGAGAGAACGGGAAAATAAAGGAGAGAAATGCAGAGAGAAGGGGAGGGAGAGAAAGGAAGGAGAGAGAGGGAGATAAGTGGAGGGAGAGAAATGGAGGGAGAGAAATGGAGGGAGAGAAATGGAGGGAGAGAAATGGAGGGAAAGAAAGGAGGGAGATAAGTGGGTGGAGACACGTGGAGGGAGAGAAATTGAAGGAGAGGAAATAGGGAGAGAAATGGAAGGATAGAAGTGGAGGGAGAGAAGTGGTAGGAGAGAAAAGAGGGAGAGAAGTGGATGGATAGAAAGGAGGAAGAGAAGTGGAAGGAGAGAAGAAAAGAGCAGAGAGGATGGGAGAGAAGGATAGAGGAAATAGAGAGGAGGGAAGGAAAAGGGTAAGAGATAAAGGAGTGTGAAGGAAGAGAGGAGAAAGAACAGCGGATAAAACGGGGAAGGAGAGAAGATGTAGGAGGGAGAAAAGTGTGAGGGGGAGGGCTGTAGAGGGAGGCAGGTGAAGGGAGGATGATAGTGGGGAGGAAGGATGATAGGGGGAGGTAGGAGAGAAGTGAGAGAGGAAAGAAGGAGGGGAGATGGGGAAAATGAGTGAAAAGAGGAGGCAAAGAAAGAAAAGAAGACAAGAGTGAGAAAAGGTAAAGGATATGTCGGGGTGAGAAAGAAAATCCATGATAATTCAGATGGAAGGAGAGGAGATGAAAGAGGCAGTAAGATGAGAAAGAGGGTGTAAATATAGCAAAAGGAGGAGGTGGATGGCACGAAATGATGAAGAAAATAGGGAAAATATAGAGAGAAGGGTAAGATGGACGCCACGAAGGTTTAGGGACGGGGCGACCGAGGCGGGTGCGTGCGTGATGTCTGCGTGTGCAAGTTCGTAGAAGTAGAGGTAGAGGTCGTAACGGGGTCGTGGCTATGACAATGCACCCCGCAAGCACGCCGGATAGATTTATATTAGACATTTGATGCCCGTGAGCATTTCGCGGTTTTCCGTACATACAATCGCATGAGCGTAGGCAAAGTCATTTCCTGTCGTTTGCACGGTTTCTTGCGGTGCTTCGCGAGTTGGGCGTAAAAAGTTTTTTTGGAGCTAATTGAAGAGAGTGTATGGCGCGGGAGTGAAATAAAGAGAAAGGGAAGAAGGCGGAGGTGGGTGGGAGAGGGATGTTTGCGTAGAGAAAGGTGTGTGCATGCGCTCGGAGAGGAAAGAGATGGGGAAAGAGGCACGTACCTCGAATGTTTGGGAGGTCTAGAAGTGGATAGGGGAAGTGGAGTTGAAGGGAGCGAAGAAAGAGGGAGGGAGGGAGATGGAGGGAGGGAGAGAAGGTAGGGAGGGAAGGAGAGGTAGAGACAGGGACGAAGGGAGGAGAAGGTTCGAAGAGGAAGGTTATGTGAATAGGGGTGTTTGACAGAGGGTGGCGATGAAGAATGAGGGAGAGAAAGATTCTGCGAAAAAAAGGGAGAGAGGGATGTGGCAGGGAAGGAGTGGGGAAGAGAGGAGAACGACGTGAAATATTTGAATTCAAGTTTGAGGAATCGCGAATTTGGGTATTTTTTCGCTGTTGACGAACTGGAGAAAGGAGACAAAACTTTTTCAACCGACGAACTCGACGGTTTATTCGTTCAACGTAATGGAAGCACATCTCTGGTCGTAGATGGTACATAAAACCTTTAAAACTCAATATTCTTATATTTAGGGTAAACGTTTGTTGAGAATTTCTATCGAAAGCAAAGATAAAAACCTATTTACGTTAAATGCAAATATGTATAAATATTTAAAACATTGCCGATCTGGCTCTCGAAGTTTGGGTCAAGGTTGATGAATCCTGCCGAGGGCATTGTTGTACGTTCTTGCTTTTGTTATTGTTACTTTTCTCATTTTAAAAGACCGTTCAGAATAGTTTAGAAATCTAGCTAAAAATAAATTTTAATAAAATAAAAAATAATATTTAAGCGTTTATTTTATAAATGTTATTCAAGTTAAGAGCATTGTGATAGCACGAAGCATTTTACACTGATAAACTCTTCTTTGAGAGATAACATGACAAGCGGAGAAAACTTTTATTCATTGGAATTATAGCGTAGCTCAAAATATCGCCGAATTCGTTCCTTTGAATAAAAGCGTGCCACCTACACATAACGCAATGGAACCTTCAAACTAAACCTAGGCTAAACTACAACTTGGAAAACCAAATTTAAAACCGGAAATATGATTCCCTCTAACTGCGATAGGTCACAACTCCCTTAATTCCTTATATATGACTCGTTTTATCTCACTGGATCACCGAGATCTTCACTAAACCAGCGAGACATCCCAGCCAAGTTCCAATCAACCTTTTTCTTCTCCTTTTGCAGCCATCACCGTACCAAAGATCGATACTCTTCGGCTATATTGGAGAAAATTCTATCAAAGACCCATCTCGTTAATAACGACAGCACATAAGGTAATTAAAAAGAAGGACGCCATGGCAAAATTACAACGATATCGCTCCTTAAATAAAAAGTGGGATGGGAATATCTAGGGCGCTATTATTATTAAAACTAGAGAATTAGTTTCCATAACGTTATAAATGCGATATCACGTTCATATTTTACGGGAAATTGAAATAAGCAATTAAATACGGCGAGGTTTTTGTGATGTTTCGAGGCTTATGAAGGAAAGTGGATTTGCATTGTAGGGTCAGGGGAAGGGGAAAAGCATTATGTTTTGCCACGATGAAGGCTGCTATTCCATTAAGCCTTCCCCCCGCTATACAAGCGACGATTTGTCTGCAGACTTTATTTATTTAGGTCATGCTGGGGAGTCGGGGGGGGGCTATTTACCTATAAGGTTGCGATCGGATTACACAATTCCCTATGCTGCACTGGGACCGTAATCAGCCTTCCTTCAAGGTAATACGTTCCTGACATTCTCAAATCCCTATCAAAAATACTTAAAATTTTCGAGAAAATAGACGCGATAAAGTATGGCGAGCGAATCCGTTGTCTTATTACGTAGCAATTTCCCACCGCTTAAAATTACACTCATGGATTCGTTGAGTGCAAATTAATACGTGCCTAGGTAGTTTCGCAACCGGAGCGATAGAAAATTGATTTATTTTCAAACGATGAAAGTTTCAATCCGCTCTTTAGGACGGTATAATCAAAAAATGCGCGAGGCTTTTAAGGGAAATAATTCTTATATTTTTCCTTCCTCCGGGACATAACAACGATGATTTGGATCTCGAGGACACGAAAGGTGAAGAAGGAACCGAGAGTAAAGGATGAGACGGAAGGGGAGGAATATATACGAGCAAACGAACGCGGTTGAGAAGGATACGGAGGTCAGGAGGAAAAGTGGAGAGGGAGAGGTGAGGATAGATAGAGAGAGGGTATAATTGAATGGCGGCAGATAATGCAATAGAGGACGTACGGTATAAGGAATGGAAGGAGATAGGAGGGGGTTGTTAAAGGAGATCTTGAGGGTAGGGATGGGGGAAAGGAAGGCGGGAGAGGAAGAAGATATATGGTATATGCAAGGGGTCCGCTGGAGAGGAAAAAATAAGCAAAAACAAGAGAGAAGAGGATCGCGAAAAGGGAAGATCGTGGAAGAGAAATAGAGAGAGGGAGGGGGGTTGGGGGAAGGGATTTGCTAAGAGGAATGGCATACGGGGGAGGTTAGAAGTGGAGGAGGTAAGAGGACGGCAAAGAGGAGAAACCCTTGCGGTTGTTACGCGCAGAGGGGAAAAGGAAGAGTGGCAGTGGGGGGAGTATGAGGATATTGTTGGAGTTTGGTTTGGAGTTGAAATACGTAGAGGCGAGGATTAAAGGGGATGTCGCTGGTGAGTTGGAAGATGGGGTTAGAGGGAGGAGGGGAGCGGGGGAGGGAAAGACCGATGTCGCAGGGATGTGGAGTGGAGCGGAGAGATGTGGGGGGATGAGAGGGGGGAGTTTGTGGGCGATGGAGGGAAGATTGACATGTACGGTGCATTTGTAAGACGGAAAGGAGTTATGGTGAGATGTGATGGGATGGCACGCGGGATTAGTAAGTTTGGAAAGGATCGCTTTAGAGATTTAAGGTGTTGGAAAGTGTCACTAGAATTTTTGGGTTTTAAAGCTTGAGGAGGAGGAGAAAGGAGAGAGGAATTAGTTTAGACTTGAGGGGTGGAAATGGGGTGATAGGAAATGATTTGGAAGAAGACAATGGTTCCGAGGATTATACGAAGGGAAGGGAAACGATTATGTTATGACAGTGGAATTAATGTATGTTAAGTTGGGAGGTGGTAGCAGTAAAGGTTCTGTATATATTAAGGGCGAAGGGTTTACGTACAAGGGAAGGTAACTTTTCTCGTTTATTTCGAAGAGATGTAAGAGTAAATGAAACAAGGCCTGTGTTTTGATACACGGAAGTGTGAGAGAGACTTGAGGTTTGGCTGAGACATGAGTGTCTCTCGAGAAAAGTGATAAACAACCCTTAACCATTCCAAAAATGAAATATCGAATTCTTATTACGGCCATAATGCAATTCATTTTGAGCAAAACGGCAATAGCGACAAAAATGCTGAGAGACACAGTCTCATATTGGCTATAAAGCAGTCGTTCTTAGTGGAGATCCACCGATCATTGTTTCTAAAAACAAAGAACGGATTTTTAAAATTAACAATCAGTAAATCGCCATTGAAGATGATAGCTTTTTAATCAAAATGCGCAACTGTATCTTACAACAGTAATCCGAATTTCCAAGTTACCTTTAAAAAAAATTAGAGCATTCAGGAAAATATTATCGAGCTCGTCTTATTGTCGAAATCAAGTTGAAAAACTGTGTTTCTCCAATGGATATTAAAAGGTTGGGAAAAACATAAGTGCATTTTGGATAAAAATATCCATCATCAGCGAAGATCAACCCTTAATAGATTCTAAAAAATGAGTGAAAAGTAGTAGATTCTAATAAAGACGATTACAAAAGAAACGGTTTTTCAAATCGGACTATTAATTATAATTTTTGGAAGAATGTAGAAAATAAAATAAAATAAATCCCGGTATCGTTACAAAAATACGTAATATGGTGTATGGCGTATTTAACATGGCTTCATTACAATTTGTGCTCGAACTGGGAATTTGAGATATGGCAGATTAAGGGTCCGTGAGGGAATATATGTGGATTATTGTAACTACGCGGTAGAAACCGGGAAATTAAAATTAATATAAGAAAGTTTGCAATTTATGCTGTTATGAATAGAATGTACGTTTGAAGAGAGTTGATCGCTGATTAACTAATTGTAATTTCGAGGCAGAGGGTATAAGGCGTGAGAGTTTGAGGGAGTGAGGAGATGGGAGTGATAGAGAGTGATAGAGGAGATATAGGAATGACATGGAACACTATTACGTGAGGATTAGTAGGCGGTTAAGAGAAGAGGATTGGTATGAGAGTTTGAGGGAATTCGGCGGTTTTGAGGTGAAGTGCGGTATGGAAAGGCCTTATAGACAAGCGTACCAGACGGATAGGCGGCGTGGGTGGAACGGAGTGAGAAAGAGAGAGATATTTAAGCCATCCTTACTCGTTAAGGTATGTACTAGTCCGCAGACCGAGTCCTTCAGACCGTATCTTGCTCTGGAGCTAATTTTTCGTACTATGAATCCTTCCTGGATGGCTTAAAGATACCCACTAGCAGATAATGGATGTCTGAACGTGCGTGGGCCTGTCTGCAGAATACATTATTGCTATTATTTTATAAAAATGGAAGGATGAAAACGTGCTTTAGGAAGAATTTATGCAGTTTATACAGGAAAATAGTGTCAATGGAATGAAAATTTTCTTCCCCTTTAGGTTTTTGTCTTAATTAACTCCAGAAATGCGTAAGTTGTCCTTTTGTCAATGCTTGAAAAATCGATCATCTTTTCCTATGCCCTTTAATATCTCCCGTAATAAATGTTTGCATAATCCTTACGGTGTACTAGCCTCTGCTAAACCACTTTCACTCTTTTTTAGGCTTTCATGTACAGAGAAATGTTGTTACATATAGAAGGAATTTTATTTGTTCGAGAGCAGACTTGGCACCACTCAATTGGGAAAAGACACATTATGAACAATGATTACGTGCATGTATGGCAGAAATGCCAGACCTCGGCTCGGTCTGAAGAATTCGGTCCGAAGACCAGACCTTAGTAGAATTCTTTACCTGCATTGAGCGCTTAAGAATCAGGGGATTGTAATGGAAGTCGTATTGGAACGAACAGTAGGCGAGTGGTGAAGTTAAAGAGCCGTTTGAGGTAAGTCTTGGAATATTTTATGCTCGCTGCGTCGGTTGAAACGTGAACGGTGGCGCGTGATTTTTGAGAGATTGGTGACTTGCGATTGGTGCTGATAGCGGAGAGAAGGGCGATAGAAAAAGGAAGAGAGAGAAAGAGACAATGGGATTTGCTACCACCGAGCGGGAATATTTAAGAGATAAAGTAGGGAGCATGAGGGGAACTGAGAATGGGATTGGAAGCACGGAATGGAAATTTACAGATGCGAAGGAGTAGAAAGAGGTAAGAGGTATAGGAGAGAGAGAGAGAGAGATCGGAGGGACGGAGTTAGAATGTGCGGTAGGTGGAGATTTAATGGGAATCTGAGCGGGATTTGGGTAAGGTGTAGGAGAGAGAGAAGGGGAGATGCGAGGGAAATTGAGACGGGCTGGCGGGGAACGGGAGGAGGAAGGAGAAAGGGAGGTGCAGTTGGGGAAAGAGGTGGCGAGATGGGGGTGTAGAGGGAGTGTGAGTAGGATTGATGGCGAGGGTTTCGAGATGGGACGAGGGGTGGATCGGAGAGGGGGGGGAGAAGGTGCGGGGGAAGGGAAGGACGAAAGACTTAAGCGGTGGACGAGAAGGAATTCGGTGGTATGGTTGAATGGTTGGGTGAGAAAGGGGTCCAAATGGGGTGGAAGGGGGGCGAGGAGGGGGGAGGGATGCGTAGGGAGGATGCGGGAGGATCGAAAGGGGGGGTTCCTAAGGAATAGGAGGGGAATTCGGGAGAAAGGGGAGTTGATGGCGAGGGAGGAGGACAAGGGAGGCAATCGAAGGGTGTGTCGCACAGAATTTGAGACCCTTATACTTTGGCTTCGTATTCCGGATGTGGGAAGCCTGAGAAACATGAGTACTTATAAAAGGCCGCTATATTCTTTCTCCTTGATTATTGTTGAAAACGATCGATACCTCACCCATGAACAATTGAACAATGCTCGTGGGGAAAATATGGCATTTGCATTTAAATGAATACGCGTTTAGGAGATTGTTTTGTAGGTTTCGTTAATAGAAAACGCTAAAACTCTTTAAAACGTTCAAATTAAAATGTGTCCGTATGTGGCTTGTTAGTATGTTATACAGTGCACATAGTATACTGGTTTTTGTAACAATTTTTTCGATATTTATTTTGGGAAAATTACATCAGAATGAGTAATTATTTCTCGATTTTATTATAACTCGAGTATCATTTTACTATTATGAAAGAAGGAAATTTATGAAGGGACTATTTAAAACTATCTTATATGACAGAAATGTGCCATTTCACGGGATTATGATAAAGAAGGATTTTTCAAAGTTTACATCAGAAGAAAAAATTTAATGAAATGTCCCCTCAATCTAGTGTATCATTCGAAATGTTTGAAAGATTGATGGTGGAGAGTGAAAGATATTCTATTCTTCTTAACGAGAGTGAGCAAGTTTGTGCATTGTAAAAGTACTGGATGAAGAGAGTTGTTAATCATTTCGAAATTTCCTTTCAGAAAAACTTGAAAGTCAATAGTTAGCAAACTAGTCTCTACATTAGAGAAAGTTCGTCAAATTGCGAGAAAATAAGGGTGATATTCTAAAAACTGCTTTCACCAGGAAGAGAAAATAGTTGCAAAGGTAATTTCAAAGCATTTTATCCAAATTTCATTATATTTACCTTTTTTGATCCAGGGAATTGAGATTACTGTAAGTAGTAGATATTTTCATTAAAACTAATTGGCTCGAACATTTCCTTTAGACTCGAAATTACCCCAACTTTAATAATCACGTTATAAGAAAAACTTTCGCGTTTAATGTTCAACCCTTTAGTTTCATTTTTAAACGGTAGTCATAAGTAATAAGGTTAAGAAATTTAAAAGACAAAGTTTCGGAAGGTTCAGCTCTATTAGTAACTCATGAAAATCCTCCAGATTAAACTTTCTCTGTAATTTTATAAGTTGAATCATTCTGAATTAAATAACGAGCGCAACGCATAGCTTTAAGTTACACTTTTAGTAGTAAGTATCAGGATTATCCTTTAGAATTATCTTCTAGATGGAATTGTTTTATATTATGTAGAAATTCATTTGCGTACACGTACCATTAGGTCAAAATTTTTATATTAAATTAATAAGTTTTCCAATCTAATACTTATTTTCAGTTGAAATAATAATCGGCTTAGTAATAAATATTTAATACTTCGTTAAAAGATAAGGGTCGTGCGGGTATCTATACTTAAATCGAAGTTTTTTTGCAGTTTACAGTGCAAAGCAACGCACATAAGCTACATTTGTTCTTCATATGCTAATTGTAAGAACGTTTTCTTGTATCGAATAACTCCAGACTTGACCAAAATGCCGTATCGAACAGCTCTATCTCTTCGCTACGAAATTATTCATTTTTTAAGTCAATTACTTCTTATTTTTGATAATAGCATCAACGGTGAGAGGAATCCTGTATGTTTTAAACACCCACTGGATGTTGGGTGTTTCAAGGGTCGACGACATTATTTAAGACTTGACGGTCTTCGATAAAGAAAATTATAATTTTTACGCGATATATTAACGCGAACTCTTTACCAGAATGCTGCTATAAATCAGGGGCCTCGTTTTGAAATGCATATATTTGTGGTACAACACCCACGCACTACCACCCCGGCTTTCTCGAGTACGAAATGAAAATTATTACCCTCGTAATTTCTGTCAGAATTGCTGGACCAAAAGGCGACGTGCATTTGGCGCATACTGCGTGTATGCCCGTATTAAATCGTTTTTCCTGTTAATATTATTTTATTTCAGTCGATCTGGGATTTCTCCCGCATTTATGTCAAAGTTCTCGAGTGCACATTCACCTTTATATCATCGATGATACAATTATTTATAGCAGCGCCTCGACAAATCTTTTCGAAAAATAAAACTGAAAAATTACCGTTTATTCCACCAATGAACAAGGATCTTTACTCCTTAAAGCTCAAATTGAGAAACGTAAAATATAACTAAAATATTTTCATATATTTACCAACAATGTAAAAAACAGCAAGTGGTGAAAACAAAGTGACCAATGAACTTCGTAAAAAAGGGGCCTGCTTCTCTTGAACCCGCAATGACTCAAATACTTATACGAAATGAAATCGGAAAATCTAAGTAATTTCGATCGAAGCCACAATGGCAGAAAGGGTTAAAAATATTGTGTCGTAAGCCGTAACCGCCATCGTAAAAAATTAATTTTCATACATTATGTTCGTGAAATACCCCATAAACCCCATTTCGAGGCATCAAAGCCCGTCCAAAATAGTGGATTTAGAATAATTTTACCGACCATGTTACTACGTTTCGTGTCAACGTTCCCGTCATATATTGCCCTGGAAATATTTCAACGTCCTAACGGTGTTTCTCTCTCTCTGCGCAATGAAACGGTCCGAAAAGAGACTTGCTTGGGGAAAATAAAAGCAGTCGTGTGTGAGAAAAAGGGGACGTCTTGGGATTGATGTTGGAAAAACCAAGGTAATGGTTTTTGAGCGTGAGAGAAAGAGGGATGGGGAGCAGCGCGTGAACCATGGAATGTGAGAGTCTGGAACAGGTGGATGTGTCCGGGAGGAGAGGCGTTTTATGAAGGATCGACAATGCGATTTAGGAGGGGTGTTCCGGGGGCGGTTTGAAACGCTGGAAGAAAGTTGATGAATGGAGCGGCGTAGCGCGATACACTGACGAATGGGACGCGGAATGGATGCGTGTAAATATGCTGTGTTTGTGACAACATTATGGGAAAGTAGCGTAGCGCGAATGGAGGCGGAGGATGTCCTAAAAGATTAAGTTTCGAACAACATCAAGCTCCGGATTCCGTTGGTACTTTTTTCCCGAAATGACAGCGTAGGATTAAAAATTTCCTAGCTAGATTGTTTAGCCCTAAGTACTCCGTTCGAGGCTAAATATCCCTTTGGGTGAATCAATGGCAATCTTGTGAATTTTCCCGTATATTCTTTAATATTTCATTCGCGCACAAGTATATACCCTGGAAAAATAATTTTACTTTACGATATGATTATCAATTCAAAATACTAGTATCCTATAAAATAAATGCACGGATACCGTATTTATTTTTTCGATTCACCGAACCTTCGCAATTCCTTGTGGGGTCTTGAGAAATAAGCGTTTATCGCGTCGAAGTAGTGCCTTATAATTAAAATACGAAACAACTCTTTTTTAATTGGGCGCGAAAGAAGAGCTAGGCCCTCAATTTGAGTTAAAGAGGAATATTACGAAGGCAACGAAAGCCGTTAACAGTTAGCCATTAAATCCTCCACCAAAATGATCGACCCTAACAGAGAATTTCAAAATTTTAAATGAGAAAACTCGAACTATGTTAGGAAAAACAAAAAAAATCGGAATGTATAAGTAAACGAAATTTGCATGAATCAATAAGCGTTCGTTCACAATCCACGCGGGACTAGATTTCAGTGGAAGACGTGATCCGTTAATTTCATTTTTTCCGTAACATTCTACGATTACGGAACTTAAACAATCGGGAGAAACTACGGCGCCAACAAAAACTCTAGCACGGCCGCGAGTGTCATACAGTATTGCAATAAGTAGCGCAATCCGTTTCTCGCGAAAACAATCCACGAAACGTACCAAATATTGTTTTTAGAATACTCGCTTGGCGGGAAAAAATTTTTACTCCCCCGTTCCAAGAATCACAAACCTTTCGTTCACAGCATCAATAATATAACACGCGCGAGTGATTAAATTTCTGACATCCGTTTACTTTTCATCTGCGGTGGTTTCCAGTTAGAGTGAATGCAGTCAATCTCATAGGCTGTGGAATGTTTAGATGGCTTTGGCTTGCGTAGAGAATGAGTGATGAGCTTCTGACAAAAAGCGCGTAGCGATCGAGAGTAAAAGGGGAAGGGAAGGAAGGAGAGAAAGTGGGAGAGAGGGAGCTGGAGGAATGGAGAAGGAGTGAGAGGGAGGAGAAGGAAGAATTGGGGAGGGATGGGTGGAGGAGAATTCAAGGGTCGTCCAAGAGAAACTTGGCTAGACCGAGGGAGGCGAGGGGTTGTCGTGTGAGGGAGGAATATTGAGCAAGGGAACAGAGAGTTATGCATGAATAGATGTGGTCGCAGCCAGGGGGATATGCGTTCGTGTGGAGGATAGAAGACGGTAGGGGGGAATAAAAAAGGACGGGGTTATGCTTTCCTTGTCGCTAACCCTGGTTGAGATACGGACGTGATATATGCTGGTACTTTTTATTTTGGGAACAAACTATTCAATGCTACGGTCGATTTTTCTCATGCATCTTCTGTGACACGAAATTCCTTGGAAATCCCCTTTTCCGAATTCACCCGATTCTATCCTCTCGCGACTCGCCGTTTTTTGCTATCTCTTTCCTGACTGACCCGACCGATATCGGAAACACTAGCGGCAGGAATCTCACGGCAGGAGAGAGAAACACGGTGTATAAATGGACGATTTCGTCGATTTTGATAACTGCTGACTCGGCACACTCCGAGAGGGCTGTAGAGTCAGCCATGGTTGAAATCATCAGGAGCACCGAGTCAGATCAGGAGACCGTTCTTCTTCTTTCTTTCTTCTCGAGAGATCGTTGCCGTGATGAGGAAACTATCCACGCACCGCTTTCCAGGAGATAACGACATCAGCAGCGTTGTAATTAAACAGCTGACCATCGCTGCTGTAGGGTACCTCGCAGCGCTATTTAATGGATGCTAGTAGATCGGGCACTTTCCTGAGGAGTGGAAGAGGGCGAAGATCATCGGCATACCCAAGGCAAACAAGGCTTCGGATGCCGCCGAGAACTACCGCCCGATTTCACTCAACAACTTCGGGAAAATCTTTGAGCGACTCATCCTTCCAACACTGCAGAGGTACTTGTCTATCAGAAATGTAATCCCTGGAGAGCAGTTCGACTTCCGGCAGCAACACTCCGCCACCCATCAGCTTGCCAGGGTCGTCGATTTAATTACCGGCGGCTTTAACGTCTGAAATAGGACGACGGCAATTTTTCTTGACATCAGCAAGGCATTCGACAGAGTCTGGCATGCGGCACTTCTTGCCAAGATGCTGTGGGTCGGCATTCCACCACCCCTCATCCATCTCTTGCTCTCCTACCTGGAGGACAGCAAATTCTGGGTGTGCTGGGCAGGGGAGCGATTCGGGCTCCACCCGATTCAGGAGGGTGTTCCCCAGAGATCGGTCCTAGGCCCAGTACTATTCAACATCTATACCCACGACTTCCTCAGAGACCACGGACCCCAAGTTATCGTCGGCCTTTATGCAGACGACGTGGCCATCCTCGCCAAATCCCCTAGCGATGCGCGGGCGGTGAAATACCAGCAAAGATCCCTGGAAAAAGTGAACGTCTGGTACTGCAAGTGGCGGATTGCAGTCAACGCCATCAAAACTGTCGTCATCATCTTTCGGGCACGACCCAGGAACCAGCCAGCAGTCGCTCTTACCCTGCAGGGACATGCCCTCCCATGGTTCTCCGAAGTTAAATACCTCGGAGTAGATCTGCTGGCTCGATCTAGCTATAGTCGAACAGTTCGAGCTTACTCGCCAATATACAATTGGTTCGAGCTCGAGCTTTTTATGAAAAAAGATCAAGCCTCGAGCCTAAGAAACGAAACCTGCTACGCAGCACTGCGCAGGACGTGAATGATGTATTGTACCCACCACTGCGAAGTAAAATAATAATCAGGGCGGATTCTAGGCGACCGCCCAGGGCGGCCACTCAGCAGAGGCGGCCACCGAGTCTTTCCGAGGCGTACTTGTGAAAATGGGGATAGACAGGGAATCCAGACAGGCCATGAAACGGTATTTATACTAACATAATAATAATGATCGACATGATATACTCATTGATAAACTATGCGTTCTGGAAGCGTATATTTTAAAAAAAGCACTGAAAAACTAATAATTTAACTAAAAACTAAAACTTAACTCAACAAATTTATGAACCAGAATGCTCTCTTATCTTTTTTTGCTAAATTGCTCCATATGAAAATGTGAAGTAAACATGATACATCACAGTATCTTTCAGCGAAACATGACAGGTCAATCAAATTACGGTTACGTCCGCAAGATTAGGAGTCGTTCCAAATGATCTAACCGTAGAGCGCATCATTCGCTTCTCACTTCTTTATTTGGTTTCTAACTTGTCTTTTTTCCGGATGACTCTGCGCTAATAGAAGGCACTGGCGGTTCGACAGATTTAAAACCGGAGACTTTATTTGTCGAAAATGATTTAATCGAAATATAAATGTGTGTTGTGGTTATTACGGATTGAAATTTTTACGAAAAGCTCCGGTAGCTCGATTAGCCGAGCTTTACCTTAAAAAGAAGCTCGCGAGCTCGAGCTTTTGAAAATGGTCGAGTTTCAGCAGCTCTACCTTGGAGTAACCTTGGACAGAGGACTAAACAAGCGCCAACATGTTTCTGGCCTGAGAGGGGCAGGAACAGGTGCAGTACGCAGACTCAGCCCTCTCCCGGGCTCCAGGGAGGTGGCCCTGGAGGCCAAGGTGATACTATATAGGGCCTGCGTACTGCCAATATTAACCTATCTGGTCCAGTGCGGCGCCAACTCAGGTCAAGAAAGTTGCCGTAGTGCAAAATAATGCACTACGAGTAATGCTAAGAGTAAACTGGCAGAGTTTTGCACATGTGACGGAGCTCCAGGCGACCACAGGGGTCGAACCGTTGAAACGCGTCCTGAAAAGGAGGGCCAGAGCGCTCTTCGGTAAGACAGCAACATATACACACCACCATATATGGAAGCTCTCACAGACGAGAGTGATGCCCTGGGACCGCTTCAAGCGCCCAGTGGCATCAATGGGTGAGGAAATCGCTCCACCGCCCAAGCGGCAAAGACTGGCGTAAAGCCGTCAACAGCATAAAACATGTCTTCCAAACCTGACTAAATAACAAAACCCGACAGGCTTATAGCATGGATGGCAGCCTGGCAGGAAGTGGCCATCGACCACTTTAATCACCCACTCTGCTCGACGATTTTGATTTCTGAGGAAAATTTGATGAATGCTTTCGATGTGATATATTTTTAAGTTTAAGGATATGTTGAGAGGAGTTTAAACATTTGCGTTGAAATAGATGGTTTCGCATTGATGCGTGCTGACAACGATCGCGTTCTTTTTTTCTATTGAGCTTGATCAATTTCACCGCAAAGGTTTTTTAATTCTCTCAACATTTTCCAAAACGTAAACATGTAAAGTTATCCCCAGATTTACGAAAAAGTTACGTTCCAGAAAATCGTCGCGCTATGCAAAATCACCTATTTTCCCATTTGAAAACAATGGAATAAGGATTGGTTAAGTTCTCGATCAGATACACTCCATCGATATAAATGTTTGCATTGGTGTTTTATGGGGAATTTTAAAATTAGAGTACGATTATCGCGTAATTACGTACGTAATTACGTTAACATTATAATATTATTAAAAATTGGCGTATCTCTTTTCAATATCAACTAAAAAGGTGTTTTCTGTCCCTAACGCGGCGATGACGCCATAAATTTTCGAGTGCGAGTAGTTGAGAATCCTAAACCATTCACTCGACATCCTTGGAATTTATTATGTTGACGGGAGAAGATTTAGCACAGATATTAGGTTAAAACGTTTCTTCTAAACTTCCAGTGCTAGACACAAGCTGCGAATCTCTCTTCGTCCAGCGAAATACCCAGGATTATGTCCAGGGCACTCATTATTATAATTTTTTAAATGTTAGAATTGAGCAACGAACACGGGACTTAGATTATGTGTAAAAAATGACGTTTGTTTTTCTCGCTGAGAAAATTTAAGTCTCTTCTCAAATAGCGCGATTGATACCGAAATCTACATGTCCGACTCGCGGGATGATTCGCGTTTATATATATCGAAAATTTTTCCTAAGAATATGAATCGGGTATAAGTGAAAACGCATGTCGTGAACACGCGTAAATCCGGGGATACTTGCATTGCACCGAAATTATTCATCGTATTTTCTCAAAAACCGAATTCAATGAAATTTTTCTCCCTCCCACTGTTAAGTGCGAGTGCTCTGCCATAATATGGGACTAATTGAATCACAAGCCAATCAACTCATCGCCCGCAATTAAATCACAAGTATGTGGCTCGTTACGATCAAAAATCCACGAGCCTCGCGTGTGTAACATGGCGCTATTTTTTCAAGGTGGAGGATAATAGATTTTCACGCCAAGGGAAGTAGATTTTACGTATTTTATATCTACATATAAGGCAAAGATGTCACGACTAATGCTTGACCGATTGCTAATGTAGACGATTTGCAGAGGGACACTGCTTCACCTCGACAGGGAGGACCTGGAAAATTAAAATCCGAAGGTGTAAAAAATACCAATGTTGCTGCGCAGTCTTGCAAATGAAAGAAACGATTAGACCTGGATTTGGCAATTTCAGTATATTTGAGTGTATTTTAGTTAACGATTTCGGCGCTTTTTTTGAAAATTTCTCCTGAAATTTCTATTTACGTAGCTAGGGGTAATGGCTTTTTTCCATGGTAAGTAATTACATAGCATTTTCTTACGGTACCTTTCCTTGAAAAATTCTATCGAATTTTCACTAAAAGAAACATCAGGCAAGCCAATCCTGCTAATTTTGACATCAACCAGGTGAAGCCGGCTGAAGTTGAAGTTAGCCATATTAGGCCATTATTCGTAGCAGGCCTATGCATATAAGATTATATATGTAATGTAATCTGACTCCTAACGCCGGTACAAGGCACTAAAAGTACTTTAATTTCCTCTCTAACAATGGGTATCATTCGTCTGACTACCGCTAAAAAGAAATAGATTCCTTTCTCATTTTGCAATGCGAAAGCCATTCGAGCTTATCCGCGGTGCGGCATCGACCGGTATATTGCGAGGATGAACTCAACTGGCGTGAAATATAATCGAATTATATCGAAAGAAGCGCAATTTGCAAACATATAACCCGCGAGAGAGCAACGAACCAATATAAGCAGTTGGTCGTTGATTCGTCCCCGTAATACGATCCCTTGCAATTCCGTCATCTTCCGGAATTACTCATTTCTCCGTTCCTCTTTTCACCTCCCATTGATTAGATTCTCGTGCAATTCTTTCTTTCTCGAAATCTTTCACAGCCATTTATTTTCCCCCTTCGAATTTAAACGGCTCCAGCTGTTCTCGATGCTTAGTTTTCCTTTCTCCAACTTACTTTCTCGCCACACCCGCTTCCAATCTACGCAGCGTTTCTTTCCCTAGCTGTTAAGGTTTCAAAGCCATATATAACATCCTCTTCCGTATGAAAGTTTTTAACAGTCTTTGAGAACCAATAACAGCAGTAAAATATATCGAGATTCCCGATCGATACGAAATTTGATCAAACAAAAGGATTTTGTCATTCAAAACAGATGAGTAGTCACATGAAATTCAGTTGCATCTCTTGCAAGGCGTTGGCGTCGTTAATTTATTCGACATGTCCTATGAGATACAAAATACCTCTGCGCGTATAATGTTCCTCTTCTCTCCTTTAATGTTAGTGGGTCATATTTCGAAAGACACTTTCGGGATATTTCCCATCAAATTGTTTGGAGGTTAAGCTCCTTTCCATACTCATGTGCTGCACATTCCATACTTTTAATGACATAATTGAAGACTGCGATTACCATCGCTATAATTAAAAGTTAAAAATTGAACTGAGGTCATAACAGAAAATTTTGAGAGTCCAATGAACTGAACGATAACTGTTTATATATTTATAATTGTATGGAGTTCTCTTAAATTTATTTTAGCTCCATTATATCATTATTTATTGCATCGTTTAATTTCAATAGAATCGTAAATAATTTTTAGTAACATATAATTATTGGTAATATTCACAATATTACATGCCAAACTTAGGCAGGTATAATCTTAACCAACAACAACAACAACACACCTTGACGCATTCCCTTGCGGGTTAAGCCATGCCATATGTCTGCCAATTACCAACCCATCACCACATGCTTCCTCCGCACACTTCTATCCTTGCACACTTCTTTTGCTTCACTTACACTCATACACTGAGTCACTTTTTAAAATTTTAAAATTTTGGAATATATTAATTACTTGTAGAAAAGCTGATGACTAAATGGCTCGAAATAAGAAAGTTCGACTTAGTTGAAGTGGCTCAAATGAAATGATACCATTTAAATTAATAATAATAATTATCAATGGGTTACAGATACTCTGTAGCCACTAAGTAAATGATTTAAAAAGTAAAATCTTTATAGAACGTCAGAACTCAAAAGGCGCTTTAGATAAATGGCCGTCTTTTGTATAACCCGACACGAAATGACATTTGAACTAAAATCCAAATGCATAGGAGCAAAATATGTAGATGTTTTATAGCCTTCATAAAAGTTTTGGCCTTTTTGGAGGCAGTTAATCAAGATTCGCGCTAATGTTACTGCATATATACGACGATGAGAACACCTACCATTTAGCACAAGCTTAACGACAGTAATACCGATCCACGGACACAATAACGTTCATTAAAACTTTACTGAACGTTATTCTGGCTCAAAACTGCGTATGATAGGTGGATCTGGGGTTCATTACTCGCGTGAGCTTACGCAAACACGGAATTCCGCTGATTGCATATTTTTTTAAATTAAAACCTGGTTACACAATTACATTGGTGGTGATTCCCAGAACCATTTGCCTCGGTGAAATTTGCGAGCACGAAAAAAATGAAACTCGTAAGGGTGACTTTCTCTACCCTACATTATCCACCGTATCCATAAACATTGCTCTTTATGGAAATAACAGACACATTCGTTTAAGTAACGAGAACTAACCTAATCAACCTTTGGTTATATGTCTTTCATTCTTCACCGCATATTCTTTCAGGAAAAATCATAACAAGCATAATATTCCCATATTTTTTCGGCGGGAACGAACTCATTCGCTTATAAGATAACACTCTTATTAAAAAGGGGGCTTCGAAAACTAGAAAAAAAACGAGCGGCTCGTTATTTCGGTGGCAAAGGTTAAAAGAAATATTCGCTCTCCTCCGGCACACGTGGAACCAATCGTCTAAACCTGACACTAATGACAGCAATTAGTATTCTTGCAAGGAGCGGCTGAAACAGGAGGAAGCCATTTTTCCCACTGAGTTGCTGCAGGTCTTCTACAAGATATGACCTTATATTACTTCTGCAACGGACGGAGAGCTAAGCTAAGGAGCTTTGAAGTGAGACTAAATAATAACTTTCTAAACCGAAGTCGGATAATTTGTTTAGTCTTTGTGCAACGACATTATTACTGAAAAGTAACCCAGATATTTATAAAAATTTGTTTGAATATAAGTCGCAATTTTCTTTTATAATTTACATATCTTGAAACCTACAAACCATATTCGGAATATTTTGTTTTGATGATATTTTAGATGCAATAAAAGGGTTAATTTATCTTGGGACTATCCGCGTGGCGGATGATATCCTATGATGACGTCGTAAATTTTTTAATTAAAAACAATTTCGACTAATTTTACATAAAAATACATTATAAATTTAAAAAACAAAGATATATGATTTTTTGAGTCCGAAAGTTAGACTCGTTTGCGATAATTTCTTAGATTTTTGTACCGCAAGGAAAGTGTAGAAAATAAGCTTGCAAGTCGAAATATCGATTTCTCCATGTTATCTGTGTTTGTGTGCGGTGACATTTCTTTTGTAGCAAACATCAAAAAGATGTAAGGAATCCATAACTTCAACGTGAGAATAATGGCTGCGCGGAACCGCATTTAAACGTATTTAGTCATAAAGTTTGTGTTCGTGCGTTCTACGATAAATGTAATTTTCCCTCATTTAAATCCCAGTTGTATCGTCATAATTGGATCTATGCCTCATAATGAACGAACATGATGAAATGGTCCAGTACAATGCAAATATATGTTTACGCATCATGAATTACTTCTTGTTTCCTTGAGATTTTTAACTAGTTGACTCAGACGCGCAAATGACTTCAAAGAACGAAATGCCGAAATGAACTATTTACCGCTTCTCTTATGAATGGCAAGATGATAAAAGCATCGAAGAACTGACATGGCACTGTGTTTGTTGACATCACATCCCGTATAACTGTCTAAATCCTCCACCGGAATAATATGATTCATATAATTAAAAAAAATTAACAGGAAGCCTCGTGGCTGGAATCTAATTGATAAATTTGATAGTTCTAATAGCTATAAAAATTCGGGATAACCTGATTCGCATTTCGGATAAAAAGTAGTCGTCATTAGTGATAATTCATCTACAGTAGGTCCAAAAAGTATTTTCTATGCTATTCTACCGTTAGAATACTTTCAAAAAGAAAAGAAATGCTTTTCTAGAACCTCTTTTTGGTAGAAGCCTAAATATTAATTATTCTCAATATTTTTATGGCTATTGAAGATACCTTATTATTCATAAAAAAATGTCCAGATAATACAAAGCCGAAGGCAAATTTGGACTTCCTAAAGAGAGGTATTAGAGTAGCCCCAAGTGCTCATCAATAAATGAACTCAAAATAAAGCGTCAAATTCCTTTTACACCGAAAAACTCATCATCAAAACCAAGAACACGAGATTCCACGTCGGTGGCGAGATGCGAACCCGGCGCCATAGCCTTTAAACGTTTTATAATTCACCAAACTGAATGAGAACTCTGTAAAGGTAATAGATTGAGACACGTAAGCGACTCCCATAAATAACGAAAATCGCGCCATAAATTTTATTTTTGTTTTTCGCCAAAAAGAAAATGATCCAATCCTTGCGAAGTAAGACAAGTTTTCGTGCGCTGATACATTTCGAGAACCATTCCGCGATTAGTTCCCAGAATCCAATTCGGTCTGATGGTCTTTCGCGGGGGAAGATAAATGCGATAGGGAGTTAGAATCGATTATTTCATATTGAAACGGTTGGGCTAGCCGTGACTTTTTTAAAAACACGTCGGAGGAGTTTTACGAGATATTCCATTTTTATGCCTCCACCCCCTCCCCGTTCCATTTCCCCCCGGGTGGGGAGGGACCGTCTGGACCGCGACGATGTTTTTTCCTCCACTTAACTCGATTCACGCTAAAAATACGTTTCACGCCGCGTTAACCTCGGACGCTTAGCAAAACCACGCACGGGAATCCCGCAGAAACCAAAGCACCAAAGGATATACAACGAAAACTCCCTTGAAAAAATAGCCTTCGGTTGCGTGTCGCGTACGTTTCCACCGGATGTGGCGTTAACGGGGTAGTTTTTGACTCGCCTAAAACCTTTGTTGCCGATTCAGTCCGTACGGTTGATTGCTGGGCTATCTCCAGAACTGACGGGACGGAGAACAAATGGAAAGGAGTTTTGCGATGTAATGAACCGAGTTCACGCGGCACGCAAAGTCGTAAAAATGAGCGAGTTAAAAACGAAAGAAAAACGCGAGGAAGGAAAATTTCCTGCCTCTCCCTCGGCAAGCTGCACTTCGACGAAATCGACTAACGCCGAACGAAAAATTTCGCCGCTCTTTTCCAGATGGACACGGTTAATGAGACCGTCACAAACGAGGGCGTGTGCTTTGTTTCCACGCACCTCCAGGAAATCATAATCCATTAAATGGTGTGCCTTAAGACACCCTTTGGTCCGCCGTTATAAACCCTGAGCAAAGCGATCACCGGAGCCATAACAAAGCGGGATATGGAAAGGAAATAATAAAAGCGTCGTCGATATAAGCGGTTTATGCTGCGGCTGAACCGAATCTTAGTGCTTTATGTATGGCCGTATCAACTGCTAAAAATAATCTAGGTGGTTTGGAAACGCTCAACTAGATGGACACTTCTGTTTAAGCCCGGAAAAATTCTGAGCGGATGCGGAGGTTGCCACGATCGTAAAACATGCACTTACTTATCATCCGGAGTAACGCTCAAAGAAATGGATGAATACCCCGTCAAATATTATGCCTCCGTTTATTTTTAGCTTGCGATTAAATAATTAAATGATTTGTATAGGATGAGCTCAATAAAACCTACCGGTGACATCTACACGGTCTTTCTACACCAAAAGGGACGATGAGACAATAAAGTCAATATCATGGATAATAAGCGTATATAAAATATTTTTAAACGATTCTCATGCCTAAAAACTATTAACTATTTACCCAGGTGGGTTATTTCCGAGTATACGCGTTGTGTGCGGATCTAACATTTCAACATATGATTCGTACAATTTATGCGATGCATAAATGAATAATCGGTTCCCGAATGCTAATTAAAGTTAATTTTACTTGTTGAACTCAAAGTAAGAGCTTGATACCGGGATATAAAATAAATCATCACTTATCACGAGCGTGGGTTCACCAGGTCATGGCTGACGTTACTATGGCTCGATATTTAGCCTTTTGGCGCATTTTTCCTAACCCACCATTGACGCAGTATTTGCTGGCCGATTTTAGAGAGGCTACTCTTAGTACTGTCAATGTGAATTAGCTAATGGTAATTACCCTTGAGTGCCGTTGATAGAATAACGATTAATAAATAAAAATTCAGAAAGGACTTTTAATGGATCAATTCGAAAATTATCCATTATTGCAGCTATCAAAAATCAATTTCTCGCGTATTAATTTTTTACAGACCCGAATAAGGGCCCTTTACGGCGATTTTGAGGGAAATCGTCTTTCCAGTGCGTCAGATTACTTTGTGATTAACTTTGCGAGTTTTTCATGTTTCTTGGTTGGGCTGAAAATTAAAAAATAAATTAAGATGTTTCCAGCTAATTACCCTTAATATCAAAGCCTCATTAAGGAGGAATTCAGAGGAAGCACAGGAGCCAAACGGGTTTAAGTGAATACACAATGGTAAATGAAACTCATAAGGACAATGAAATAGTGGAACTTCCACAAGTCGAAAGAATATGTATCAATCAAATTTTCAAAGCGTCTAAGTGGACATTTTCCTCTTCAGTATCTATAAACTTAAAAATGAAGTCATATACGATAATTCGAATTTTTTGGCAAAACCAACTTTTCCGTATTCCCATGAGCTTCGAAATAACGAGGTTGTACTGTAGTTAGGCAGTGCATAATTAAAGAAATGAAATCTGTTAATTATGGAAAATAATATTTCCAGAGGTAGTTCCACAGATGCGAGCGAAATCATAAAGCACATCCCTCTGATTTTCTGGATGGAAACTATTCCGAATCAAAATCATAAATTCGATCGAATTCCGTAAAAGGAATCAAAACATAATAGACAAGCTTCGAGTCGGGATGATATTTGATCCCTTTGATTAATTAATTTCTAATGACAATTAAACGAGCTGCATGAATTCGTCCTCCCGATAAAACACTCTCATGCCTATTTGTTTAATTACTTGGTGGGAGTCAATTTGTACATCCTGAACTATGGAGAAAATGAAAAGAGACCAAATGCTGAAGATGTCGTTAACTGCAGCATTCGGAGATAATGGAGAGGCACTTAAGAGAATGAAAATCGTGTAAAAGGAAAGGAATGTTGATTTTTTCACATGTTCACGGGTTATGATAAGTTATCTAAAAAAAACTTCCTAAAAAATCGGATCCATTAGCGTGGCTTCACTGTCATGTTTCTCAAGTCAAGAAGACATCAAAAACAGTATAGGCAAAACCATTGTGTTATTTAAAATCATCAGACGACAGCAACACAACGCACCATATCTCCTAAAGAAGAAAGGCCTTTAAAAATCACATTCTACTTCTCAAAACGCTCCTCAAGATTGAATGTTTACCATGCTCCTTAGCAAACGAACCATTTGGAATAGTCAAAGACCTCAACAACGTAATATTCTGTAGTGTGCCGGATAAAAGCGCCGATCGGACTCCGTTGTATTAGTGGTTGAACACGTTCTTTAACCGAAATCAGCTTACTAAGGGCTCCGTCATGAGAGACTCGGTAGATCTAAATTGGTAATATTTTCCAAGAATTCTCTTTTATTTGTTAGTCAGATCTACTATGGCGTGATTTACTCTAAGCGCTAGACATTTTTTTAAATACGAAGCTTATTTATGTGTACGATTTCTGTGAATTGTAATGATAATGTTATTCCATAGTTACAATCTTTTACTATAGTATCGGATTATGTCTTTTGTTAAATTTTTGCATTTTTTTCGAAGTGAAAATTTGATTATTATTGTAGAGAAATTTTTGCAAAAAGATAGCTAAAAGAGTCTTTCCGATGTATTTACGATTACTATGCGTAAAAATGAATGAATTTAATGCAAAGGAACAAAGATATTCCATATGTGTATTCCATCTACGCACACATACGAATATATGTTTACGTGACGTAATTTATCTTAAAAAAATAAACGTAAAGACTATACATACTTCACGATTGCATAAGAGGCTTATTCTTGAGTCAGAGCCATACGGCTACCATAAACTCTAAACCATAAATCATTAATATACTCTCCTGACATTTGACACGTACGAAAATCCTTGGCAATGATGCGATACGCTTCGCCTCCCTTACTGATAGGCTTCGTAAATATCTCTTGTAACATCAGTGCTGCTCTTTCGAATACTACTTATTAGACGCAACTTTTTCGGATTGAATATTAATAACATATTGCTCCAGCGATTATCATATCTATAACGTGACCAAACATTTACGAAGTCGATAACAATGAAAAGATCATTTTATTAATATAATTGAAACGCTCTAAATGTTGTCTATTAAAAACAAAGTGACACGCGTTTTATTATAAATATTCAAATAACGAATACCTAAAAATCTTGATTAAACCCGAAGAAAATATACGCTATAGATCCTCAGCAGTAGCACATTTGGTTCGGGCACAAAGTACGGAGAATCACGACTGAATTATTATTAACATCTATAACGAATGTCAAAAACGAAAAATGTAGAGAAAAAGAAATATAACCAAGCGATCACAGTAAATACTGAGATTAGTCGCAAATTACAAGAAACATACTTCTTATTGCTGATTTAATATTGAATCAATAAAATTTTATGGCAAACTTAAATTGGACTCTACACCCGTAGAAACATAATATACTTTATGGTTAAACTTGCGTTATTTATACGAGACTACGAAAGTCACCAATGATTTCTTTATCTTCCCTTAAATATGTGAATTAAATTGCAATGAGGAGTGGGTGGAAACAATGATGGCATCCTTCAGCCCAACATCTTTTTCAATTAGCGATAAAAATTGCCTCCATTTACGTTACGTGACACTGTGAGAGAAAACTCCACAATTCTTGATAGTATGGCAGGGCCGTGCAAAGGTACTTGGGGGCCCGGTTAAGGGGCCTCGTTTATTTATGTTGAGACAAAAAATAATAAGTGGACCATTTATTTATTTAGTATTAAATATTACAATTATTTTAATATTATTAAAAAATAATTATTACAATATTGTTATGTTTTGATAAAGTGTCAAAACAAAACAATCACCTATAATAGACATTATTAAATGTTATCGTCAACTTGACACACAAAGGGAATTTACACAAATATGTTTTATGTATTTTAATATTATTATATTTTGATAAATAGTCAAAATAAACAATTTTTTAAAAACATTTCAAATTCTATGCTCCCTCGATTGGGGCCCGCTAGATCGGGGGCCCTGGTGCGGCGCATCCAATGCACCCCCCATTTGCACGGCCCTGTAGCATGGAATCATTTTTCCCCTCTCTCGGTGATTGCGGCGGATATATCTCAAGAATTCGCAAATTTCACGCGCATTACGATAGTGTGCGAACGGGGCACCACTCTTGCCGCGCCCTGCGTTATCAGCACGAAGGCGACGTTTTTGCGGGGACGAACCGTGCGAGGAATTTCGTGCTCGGACCGGAGTTGCGAGAGACGTGGCAACGCCGCCGGCTCACATGCTTTCACGTAGTCGCTTGGCACTGGCAAACAGCGAGAACATTTGCCGAGCAACTTGGTGACTTTTCGCGAGAGGGTCGTTGCTCCTTTCTGCTGTGTAACCGTGTTTAGGGGCACACACTAATGTTGGCGATCATTGAAATACGCTGGTTCCCGACGAAAACAGTTGGATAAACTTACTATCGCACCAAAGAGATCGGAGAAACACGCATATATCATGTTTAACTCGCGAAACTTCCGTTAGGTAGCACCCGACGCGCAAGAGGGTTGATACAAGGGGGGAACCACGCCTCCTATTTTTAGGAATTAATAGCAGACGAATTTAACCATTCATTACGCGTCCTGTGACTTAACCAATTGGTAAACGTGAATTTATTTTTCTAGCTACCTCATTCTGCGTCGTATTACAATTATAATTACACCAACAATTTGCGATAGTAGTTGTATTATTAATTATTATCGAGTTGTCAGGAGTCTATGCACGATCCTTACTTACAGCCTGCCTCTCATCTCTCAGACGCAAGTATATATTTTTACTCTCCTTGCCTGTCTTTCGCCTTTAATTTTTCTCCCGAGCAAAAATTAGTTTAGAAAGTTATTTCAGAGGAAAATCCTTTAAAAAAACGGAAATTTCGATAGAATAAGCTCTTTTATAAGTCCCAGTTTTGAAATCAATAAGAAACGAATATATAAATCCCTGAAGTGTTTTCGAAGTTTCCAATTTGATTTTTCAGAAATAGAACGACTATTGATAAGGAATGGCCCATAAAGCACTCAACGCTTATCAAGAGCAATCACTTAAAAACTTTCGTACGTCCTTAGGATACGACTTCAAGGTCGAAAGAAAAAAAACTATCGGAGATACGTCTTATTCGCTGCAGTTTGTAATACGTATTCAAAGAGTTATCTATGCATTGAATATGGAAAAATGACGCCAATCCGATTTGCAATGCCACAGCCGCTCTTGGATTCCTACCCTTGAACGTGCATGGAAAGAGCACTACGAGCTTCTCAACATGTAATTCAATAGTATAAAGGAAGAAAAGGCCATCCACTGAAGCACGCAATTGAGATAAATCGTTTGTATAAAGACACGGCATTGCTTAAATTTTATATTTTACTTTATATTTTAATAATAATAATACTATATACTGGTTCATATAGTATAGTACTTATTTCGCTAACGTGAAGTATTATTGGAATATATATAAACATAAGTATTGGAGAAAAGCCTTTAGAACAAGTTTCAGACTATAAATACCTTGGAAGCAACATAACAAGAGAAGCAAAATGTACGAATGAGATCAGGAGTAGAATAGGAAAAGCAAAAGCGGCTTTCAGAAGAAAGAAACACCTACTTACGGGAAATATAAGGGAAGATATCCGCAAGAAGTTCATAAAATGCTATGTATGGAGTATAGCTTTGTACGGGGCAGAAACATGGCCGCTAAGGAAAAATAACATCAAATACTTGGGAAGCTTTGAAATGTGGACTTGGAGGAGAATGCTGAAGATAAAATGGACGGATAGGACGGAAAACGATGAAGTGCTACGAAGAGTAGGAGAGAAGCGAATGATTATACAGACTATTAGAAAGAGGAAGGCAAATTGGGTTGGACATTACCTGAGGAGAGAGAGTATGATTAAAGACGTGTTAGAAGGAAAATTAGATGGAAAAAGGGAAGGGTGTAAGAAAAGGTTTCAGCTGATAGAGGATTTGAAGGGGAAATAGAGTTATCAAGATATGAAGAGGACAGCAGCAAATAGGAGTAGATGGAGAACCAAGATTAACCTTAAATAATCACGGACCTGTCTACGCATACATATATATATATATATATATATATATATATATATATATATATATATATATATATATATATATATATATATATAAGGTTAATCTTGGTTCTCCATCTACTCCTATTTGCTGCTGTCCTCTTCATATCTTTAAAAATACTTCTCCCACTTATAGATATATGTATATAAGTACACACACGCGCGCATATATATATATATATATATATATATATATATATATATATATATATATAAAGTATTTTTAAACGAGAGACATTTTATTAAGATAGCAACGCCATAAAAGGAAAGCTGTCTTACGCTTCAGTCAACAACATTTTTTTCGAACTATATTGCCAATAACTGTTTTTCTTTACAAAATACCAGTCAAAATTATGAGTTCGGCATTCGTTTTTTTTTATTTATACCCCCGTCCTCCGACGGTTATAAAAAGCGAGCACTTGCTAACATTGAATTCGGAGCTTCAAATGTCCGAAGTTTCTTGTCCCGTGAGATTTGAAATTTAACGAACACGCAATGAGCTTACCATATTTATTCAAAGGAAAACACATCACAAAGTTCAACGTGAGTTTAACGCGGAGTTGGGGGGGGGGGGGGGGAGAAGCGCGACGCGCACGAGTTTTATATTTTTTTAGCGACTGCGACCTCCGCTTCGCGCTAGGCTACCGCGAAAGGAGAGGGAACGCGAGAGAAGGAACGAGGGAAGGGAGTCGGGGAGAACATCGCGTGGTGTGGGTACATCTGTGGGCTAAGAGGGTTTGGAGGGTGAGAGATATCGAAAGGAGAGAAGGATGGAAATTGAGAGAGACAGAAAAGACGGGAGGAGCAATGGGGGCGGGGAAGGGTGGGGGAGAAAAAGCGTGGTAGGGGGAGGGTAGGAGTTGGAAGGGGAGATTTGGCGGAATGGGATGGAAGGAGAGATTGAAGTTGGAGCAGATGAAGGGAGAGAGTCGGGATAGAGTGGGATAGAGCGATGAAAGGAAGGTGGAGAAGGACGGTTTGAGTGCAGGAGAAAGAGAGGGAATAGTGGGAGGAATTCATAAATAGATTTATTTATTCAGCGAGCTTGAATCTCTTGAGCCTCCTTTTACACCCAAAACCTTCGCCAAACAATATTCATAAAGAACATTTAAATACATATTAAAACAGGAGCGAGTTATTCTTGCGAGATGATGTGTCGCTTATGAAACTGTTTTTTCTTCCGGACTTATTATTAACATTGTGTCGATGAACCGTGCCGAAAACTGCGTCTCTTAAATGCGTGAAATTCGGGTTTTAACGATTTCCGCGTCACTTCCCTCGCGATTCAAAACGCCATGCCTGACATCGCGGATTATAGTGAGAGAGAGGAGAGAGAGAGAGAGAGAACTAGAGAGAGAGAAATAAAAACAAATAAATAAATCATGGTTTAATTAAATTTTGGAAAGACATCCGGTGACCGATCCGATAATGCGATTTATCGAATTTCCACAGTCGGAAGAATTAATGCGCATTTTTTCGGTTCTCCGACGGCTGGATTATGTATTAAGCCGATTCCATAACGATTATCCCTACCCCTTTTGTCCATTGAGAAGGATTACCCCTTCGGCCGTACGCGAAAATAAATATTTCACGATCACTCCCGATTTGGGAGACATTAACGTTCGCTTAAACTAAAGCGATCTTTCGGATATCGTCGATATGGAAGGGCGAGAGTGAAGCGGTTGCTTGTGTAAAGCCGTTTACGATAGTGATTTAGGCGGGAAATAACGATTTCCGAGTCCGAATTCCGTCTATTTTGACCGAAGCATTTATCCATCTCCGAGGAAAATAAAAACCCTCTCTCGTCTCTCTGGCCTGGATCCAAAATAATGAGGGGAGGAGAAGGATATATCGGAGAGGTGGCGATGGCCAAACAAGATGGACGAGCTGCATGGAATTCTTCGAGACGAGAACACAACAGCAACAAAATAGGATCAAAGGAACGATTCCTAGGTCCCCCTCGGTGCTCTTTAAGAAGAGGACAAAACATTTTTTCCCCCGCAACACTTGCGCTCCGATTCGAATAGGAATGCGATTTTTGCATGAGGATGGAGACACGAGTGCGGAGGGATTTTAAACTCTTCCGCGGACGCGGAAAAAGTCACGTAAACCTTATCCGTACTCAAAATTATCCCACGTAACTTCAAACCCCCTTCACCGAAAGTTTTGAACAATGAAGCTTTTAATTGTGTTATAGCGTCTCGAGTTAGATGAATTTGAAGTTCCCTACGTGCTTTAAGGACGTTTCTAATGGCTTTCGTATGCGTGCGGTTTAAGGAAGGCGTCTCTTCGCTATGACTCATACGCCGCTGTGGTTTAATCCATTATCCGCGACCTCATTAATAGAAAGTTGAGATTAGCATACTGAGCGGAGGAAAATATCGTGGATTGCGATCGCATAGGATAAATATGGATTTTCTGCTATTTGTGAAGCCTTTCAGATAGGGTTGGTACTATTCTCTCTGAATGAAAATCGAATCGGAAATGTTGCAATACGCGATCTAACCTCTTGGTTGAGTATTCGAAACTCAGTCGTTAATCTCGAATTTACATTTCTGATAGTCTAGCCTGGTAAAGAAGTACTCGTGAAATTTTGCGTTGTCTTGAAAAACCAAGTTTATTTATTTTTCCAAACTATTAATCAGAATTCTCGACCTTTTAGATAGATTTTGCAATCTGTGACAAAGACAAACGCAGACATCCATGCTCACAAGGGAAGACGAACACTGGACTTTATTAAGCAAACACGGTAGCAACTCCTCTACCGAGGCCGGTTGCGCTGTATATTATTTCATATTGACATATAAAACTATAACTGAAAATTTGTGAAGTTAATTCGCGGACGAAAATGTTATAAAAAGACGATATCCCTTCTTAAACTAACCACCACGTCAACTTGTTTATGGAAATTAGAAATCAAGTAGGATATCTGTCTCTCGATTCGTAACCAAGAAGGAGAGAGGCTCTGGACGATGATGACGGATTTAAGGTAATTCGTGAGAAAAATGAGGGAACCGTGCAAAAAGTAGGGTAAACAACGTTAACACATGGTTCTAATTAGATAACAAAATTTACGTCATGTAATTAAGACTGGACTGACACATTTATTGTTATCCCAAACCTTCTCCGCCCCGAGGAAATCCATTTTGCGCTTGTTATAATATCGCCAAGTTTTCAATATTTTGAAAAGTCAATTACTCACATCCTTAACGATATCATCCCCAACATATCCTCATCATTTCCTTTAATCTATGAGGGAAACGTACCCTCTTCCACTTGCATGGCCTACTCCCTGCATTCTTCCTTAGGAAATCTTCAATTATTCTTATCTCCCGATATATTTATTCAGTGATTTTCTCCGTCGGTACACAATAATGGCACCTTTTTCACAATTAAAATTGTTTTTATTAAAAATGCAGTAATTCATCTCAGCGTTCTTGGAAAAACTTTTTCCCGAAAAAAAAACTAAAAAATAATTTAAAATTCAGTAAATTCGATAGCTTTTCATTTCTAAAATATTTTCTCCTACTCAATAGAAGTCTGTCAAATCTGAATAACGGTACCTCTTTCCTTGATAAAAGCACTGCATTTATCACATTATTTGTCTACATAGGTTAATCTCCAATTTCCCTTCAAAAACAACTTATATTATTCTTATACATCAAAAATAACTCATTTATTCTACTCAGCATTCCTGTGGTAACTAAAATCCTCTTTCCTAGAAGTCAGCATCTGAAAAACGCCCACATACATATTAACACATTCACGTACGTAAAACCATTAACCTTGCATGAAGTTAACATGTTTGATATTTTTATTCTCTTGGCTACGAGGCAAAATAACAGAATGAATAAATAATTCCGTTTCTCGGAATGACTTCTCCCATTCTGGCCTTGTACCTTTCCATCCTGGTTCCAACTCCCTCGCCATTACTCTCATTCCCTTCCTTTCACGAACACTCAAATTTCTTCTCCTTTCTCTGAGAATTGCAACCGTAAGCATTTCCTAATATTGGGTGTCAAAAAGGCTAAATCGTTTCATCTTTATCGAAGAACTTTGGCAGTAACATCGGAAGGCATGATCCCTTAAGGGTACACAGAGGAAGAAGAGATACGACGGAAGATTGCCATGTAACTAAAATTCACGCATCATTTGAGGTTAGAATAAAAAGAAGAGGCGGAAACTTCTTGAAAGACAAATGTGAATCAAAAGTTAGGTTTATGGATGAAATCGCGGCGACCTCGCTTGCTTATGGCAAGAATCTGAGAGCGAAGGAAAAATAAGTTTCTTCTCTCCACCGGCGAACGATTTTTTCCCGCTTTTCCGCGGAATTTTGCCGGCAGCCGAAATGCCAAAAAAAAATTCTGTGTGATAAGGGAAGGAAGGGTTTTTACAGTTTCGCCCTTGCGTTATTAATAGCGTCGATTGCGACGCTGTCAGAAATTGGAGATGAGATACGTATTTCCTTTGAAGGCGTTATTGGAGCAATTTGAAACAATTTTTTTTGCCGTTTGTCCCTTATGAAACATGCTAATACATGATACAACGGAATTGATTTTTCCCCAAGAAAAATACGGACAGTTTAATGTTTTTTTTGTAGGTCGTCGCCATTCATCACCTTCGCTACGAACGGCAATAATATGGATTAATGTGCCAGCATCACGAAATGGGGGAAGAAAAAAATGGCGATCGGTCAAAACAAAAATGTACACGGAAACATCTGACCCTATAACTCAACCCCAGGACTCTTTTCGATTGAAAATTTAAAGCGATGCAACTTTCTCCGGGACGTTGCGGCGTATTTTTTTCAACAAAAATCCCCGATTAAAATAAAAAGTGTCCATATATCTCCGATTAATCGCAGAATTAATGAGGAGCAAACGTGACATTTTAGTAGAAAGTCGGCCAGTCGGCTATTTCCGTGGGATCTCCTTATCTTATCTGCATTCCAATCCAAAAATTTTCGCGCGAGCCAACACTTTTCCCCCGTTGTATGCCCCTAAAGAGATTTTGAGGGTCATCGGATCGGAAATCCACCACAAACATGGTCCCTTGCGCGACGGAGCCTTACCCTACTCGCATGAGGGGATCAGGGATCAGATGAGATAGGGTGAAGTCGGGGAAGGGGAAACGTTAGGGAATGGGAGGGGAGGAAGAAACGTCTCCCCCTACCCACGATCCCACCCCCGCACGCAGCCTCCCCTCAGCCTCCGATGGTGCTGAGCGCATCAATTTCCGTACACGCTACAACGGAGCATCATGGGAACTCCCCCCCCCCCCGGCCCACCCTCTACTCTATCCCAATACGACACTTTACCCCGAGTTTTCCTTACTCTTTTTAACCTTATTCCTTTCGAGACAAGAGGAAAGATATTTCCCGTCCTACGTACTCCTTTTTTTCTCATCCCGCTACTCCTCCTCACCATAAATCGCGTCGGAGGCAAATGAGCCGTTTCTCATAATACGAGACAATTTACCAATCCTCGAGAAGATACTCGAAAAAACCAATGCGGTCCCCGTTTTGGAACGGAGGATAACGTAGAAGAAAGCAATTCTTCGGGATCGGAGAGAGAAAAGAGGAGAGACCGTTTCCTGTAGAATTGAAGCATCGTTTCCATTTGGAAAAACCCACCCCGACCCCCTCAATTTACCACCCCGACGGGGAAATCATTAGGGGAGTGGGTGGGCGTTAGTTGGAAGGGGGTGGGGAGGAGAGCGGGAGGGAGGAGGAGGAGAGGGAGAAGTTCACGAGCAGAGCACACATTCTAATGGGAGACCGCAGTGAGTGTGGGAGGGGCTAAAGGCGTGCTTCTCTTTCTTCCGAATTATTGATCGGGAGAAGGCGCATCGGGGCAGTGGCGTTGCTTCGATAGGGAGGGATGCTGCTGCTACTGCCGCTGCCGATGCTCCTGCTTACGGAGAAGAGACTGCGCATGACGCTGCAAACGGATTATAATTCCAGGGGGTGAACGAGAGCGAGAAAGAAATACATTCATTCATTAGACTTTTAGCTCGGGGTGGAGGAAGTAAACGGGGAAGGTTTTGGAACAAAATGCGCCGACGGTTGGATGGTTTTTTTTTCGGAGGGTCATTAATTCGATGATTTTGCGTGCCTTGATGATAAAAAAAGTAAATAAATAAACCGGCGTTACGGGGGCTGATGCCTGGAACAGCGCGTGGCCATTGTCTGAACTTTTCGCGTGGAACGAGTGAGGGAAAAAAAGATTTTTCCCTAGCGCGCGAGTGAATAGGTGTAAGTAAATATGGCGCGTAGCTGGAAAAAAATTAATATTCCATTGTATTCTCGTACGTGGGAGTCATTAATCGCAAAGGATCGCGGTTCGATTAATTGGGAGTTACCTTGTTTTACGCGCAGAGATCTTTGTTTTTTCTACAAAGTAATCGTCGCCGGCGCCGGTACAAATTGCCTCGCCGTGTTTTTAGAACGAAAGGAAAAAATTCGCGGCGAAGCATTTTTAAATCCCCTTCTGTGTGTAGCATAAGACGATAAAACTGAAAAACGATCCCCGTAGCGAATATAATGCACGCCGTAGCGTTCGCATTTCAAAAGGCTTGTGCGTCATTTGTTTGGCTCATAAGTAATACCACCGCGACTGAAACCCGATAACGGGGCGACAATTACTCCAAGAAAAATTCTTCTCGAGACTTGGGCGTTGTATTACGTTATACCGCTGCATAGCCTTTCATATTTTTCGCGGAAAAATCTTCTGCCTTTATTTTTGCCGTAGTAAATAAACGATAATGGTAAACGCTAACTCGCTAACAAAAGATGGCCTCTGGCCAAGCCGCATAAGTTTGTTGAAAAAAGGCGCTCTCCGGTAACCGCCTAGTCGAATAACACGAGAAGGAACTTAACGACTTGAGTCAGATCGGGTGACAGTTTCTCTGTTACTCGGATGTATCGAAATGATGGTGAGGCTGTGTAATGGGATTTATCCCACGAGTATTAGACCATTAGTGGACTCCTTAACTCTCTTCTCAGTTGCCCTCTCCCTTCTTTCACTTTGTGATTCTCGGCTTTCGTTGTAAGAATTCCTTTTCTGTCTCTCCTCCGGGTTCCTTCCGTTCTTTTGCTTAAAATAGGATTCTAGAGTGTCTGGACTCATTTAATTTTTCATTGTTTGAATTCCGCAATTACAAACGTATAATAACTCCCATTACAATGAAGAGATTATTGTATATGCTGAGCATATAAAACATTAAAGATATTTTAAAAAAACACGAATAACGGCAAAAATAGGGAAACAACAATTTTCCATTTACGCAACTTAGTGTGTATTAAGAGAATGAGACTAGCAAATACGAAGGCATTTGTTCTTACAAACTGTGCAATCGCACCACTGTTAAAATTAATTAGTTAATGACAAATACATAAAATGATTACTCTGTTTGTCAAATATCAACATTTTTGAAGTGCTCATATTCTACGACCGCTTAAGTTGTTTGGAATTTGCGCCTGAATGTAATTCTGCCAAGTGGCACTAGTTCATATGGATACCAAAACCTATTTCGCTTTGTATTTACAACGAAAAGCAATTTCATCAAACATTTAATAAAACCCCCACCTTAACAAATTGCATATTTGCCGGTATTAATGAGAAATGGAGAATTTCTTTGATGCGTTATGATATTCATTCATATGAACGTCCATAAAACTCTCAGCTTTGAATTAAGCCTTAGTAATTATTTAGTTACTAGGAAGATGCCCGTTGATATTCAACGGGAAAGATATTTGTGAAATAAAAAATGAACATAAATGTCTTGACTTTCTTTGGACGGCAAGAAAACAAACTTTCCTTCTTTTATGCATTCGTTGTTTCAAGTTTCGAACCTCTATGATGATTCAAATTACATAATTTTAATATGCGAATGATTAATATTCTACATTCAAATGTACTCCTCGTAAATAACGCAAGAAATGTTTTTTACATTGGTTCCTATGAAAAGAATTTCTCTCTCCTTATCTCTCTCTCTCGTACTAATTGTAAGAGCGTTCAAAGCACTCTTTCACGCATAAGGATTGAAATAACAATAGGATTTCGAGTTTTAACAATGTAATGGGTTGGCATGGCAATATCCCGTTCAAATGGCAAGATTTCCCCAAAATATGTAAATTATACGTTTAACATGAGGAATTTCGAACTGTAGGTGGGAATATATGAACGGAATAAGAAACTTCATAGTTTTTCTTTAAAATGGGCTAGATCCGAAGATCACAGGTAAGTTCTTTCTAATTTAGATCTCAAAAAGAATAAAAGCCTGTAAGTCAAAAAGTCGATTTTTACGTGTTATCATATGGGCAATTCGCCTACCTTGGAGTCGAACCTAAGACTTTTTTCGAGATTTATTTTCGCCATCATCTGACAATATGCGAGTCGATCATTCCTGCCAAATATAAAAAATGAATCTCGTTCCATTATTGAGTTATTCGCATTTTTATAGCGTGACAGAGGGAGCCACAAAGGGACAAAGGGACAGAAGTAGCCTTTTATTATTGTTAGATACTTCATATCTTTCCACTAATAATTTCATAGATCGCGAACGTAGTACTGATTTTTTTACTACAATTCTTGCTATGACTGGAGTAATATTTCCTTTATAACGGCTGAGTTATCGAATATGTTTTTGACATTTCTTTCATCATACTCCAATGGTAATATGACGTTTTTAGATCTATCACATCGCATTAGATATTCGGCAGTAATTCCTAAAAAATACGCTGTAATATTTCTAATTTTTATAGTAAAATAAGTGACAAAATTTTCCCTATCATTTCGTCTAAAAGTTAACTATTTCACTGCGTTTAGGAAGATTAAAAAATTAATTCTAAGTGCGACGTAGAAAGTTATTCTTACAAAACGTCGCTGTTACTTATAAGCATTTCCTAACTGCATTATAATATAATAAGAAAAAGGCAACTTTGTGTTCTATCGAATAAAAATTATACAACTTTTCGTTGTTCTCTATTTTATTATTTCCTAAATGTATGCCTATGGGATTTGTTTCTCTTTTCTACGCTAATTATTCCAAATTAATACATCATTTGTTGAAATTTCACACTTACAAAAATTATCTCTTTTCTGAACGAAAGCACAGACGAGTTGCTTCCATTATTACGCATTTACAAAGCAATTTGAACGTAGTTACATAATAAGCCCCGTTCAAGGCCACTTAAATTCCTTTGATTCGAGACGCTTGATGATAACGAACGACGTCAAAGGTTTTGAGGATCGATAACCTTCCAAATGTTTGACTGCTAAGTCTGCATTTATGAAGACATTTTTTGTGGCATTACGCTTTATAAATGGATTTCCTTCCTTTGGAGCCTGTTACCATGACGACCTTCGGGCATTGTCGTCAAGCGAAAGAGGATGCGGTCTCATTGAAATGACGTGAGGCATCTGGCGGAGGATTTCGGGACTAATGTCGTGGAATGCGCTAATTCTTACTTTCCGACAGGGAAAAAAAAACGTTTTGCTCAACGTTGACCTCCAAAATAAGATAAGGTCGTTTGCTTGGTACTTCGTTTGCGGTGAGCAAAGAAAAGTTTGCAAACCGACTCCTAGTAAAATTGCTTGATCGCTGGATAATCTTTAAAGAGGTAGTTTCCCTGTTGTGTTTGACTGGAAGCTAAAAGTTTACTAAGTTTGAGGAAAACATAGGCTGAAGGAAATAGGAACTTTATGTAAACCCCCCCTTCATATACAGAGAAGGAAGAATGATTGAGCTTTTATTTATAACTGCGAGTGCACATGGTTTATTGATGGTAAAAATGCCGAATATTTTCATAATTATCAAAAAATAGATTCAGCGGAAAAATGGGGTAATGATTTGGAAATGTTTTATCAATGAATCGAATCCGTAATTTTGCTTTCAAATTGTACGTTTCAGCCGGAAATGAACAGTTTGCGGAACACTATTGCGCAATTAGTTAGCAATTACTTTTTTAAAATATTTCTACTCATTTTTTTCGTAACCCATAATAATAAAAATCACTACCTTTGCGTTTTCTATATAATTGCTCATTCCATTACATTTGACAAAAAGACTTTCACGACAGTTTTAATATCGATTGGTCTACTAACAATATCGATTGACATATTTGTTTGTTCACTGACAAATTTGAAATACGCTTTACATGCCACGCCATTTTTAACCAAGTATCATTAACAGAGAAATTACCGAAATAAAATTAGCTAAATCGTAAATTAAATATAGGAAACGATAAAGACGGCGCAAAACGACCCGTTTGAAAATTGTGTTCACAATTCCAAATGATCTCGAGTTGTGCGGTTCCAAATTCGCGCATCTCGTTGAGATCGTGCAGTTTATTTGGGTGTGAGATTACGAGGCACAACTCATTAGTTGAGGAGTATTAATCAGGGGGCGAATTAAACGCAATTAAGTGAAAAAACTGCAAAAAGATGATATTTTACGTAGCCTTTGAATTTCGCAAAGCCTAAATAATTCTATCGGTATATTTTCTTCATATTCGAATCAGTAATAATAGTCTGCAACTTCTCCAAGCAGGTAAAGAAATTTCGTGCCAAGATCGCAACTTTTTCATACTATTTCAATACTTTAGTATGTACCTACAGCAACTTGGACGAATGGCTGTCTGAATGTTTTTAAATTAACGCTATAACGCACACTTAAAACTTCATTAAATAGTTCTCTTGCGAATAACTGTAATACTAAATTCATATCCTGCACCATGAGAATTGAGGCAGCAAATCACGAAATCGACATCGAAATTCTATTTCGAGAGCTATTTTGTCAATGGAAATAATATTTGTCACAAATTTGTATTCTATGGCCCCGACCATTTTAGCCGTTTACATCTGAGGAAGTTATTTCAATTAGGAAGTGAAATCAATCAGTATGGCCAATTCTCAATTGCTTAAAAATGGAGATGAAAATGGGGTAGTTGGGTCATGTCACTCAATCGGAACTGCAATAATCCTCAATATAAAACGCTTATTCTGTCACTCTGTTTGTAACGCTTAATTAACGTGTCCTAAAAAACCTTTCGACAAGGTAGAAGATGGAAATTCGCCAGGAATACTTCAATCACGCATTAAAAGTCGATGACGTAAAAAAACCCAAAAGGATCCGGGCTCGACTCCATAATTTCTGTTTCTCGTAAGATAACAGGTAAAAGACGATTTTTCGACGAGCAGACTTTCATTTGTAAATTAGAAAAATTGGAAAAAATACAAAACATTAGAAAAAATTGACCGTCCATTTTTGGCTTAGAACATTTAAATGAGGACATTTAAGTTCACATCCCGTCATTTTTGAAGGGCGCCTACTCTTGTACTGAAAATTAAATGTTAAATTTTTAACTCCTAACTCTTGTGATAGAATTTAATTAAATTCTGTATTTAGAATTTCTCGGAAATTAAATGAGATAATCGAGTATTTGTAAATGTCGCCTTACCGGGGTTGGCACCTTAATAGAGACTAAAATTTAAATTTCAACCATGTAACATGCTGAGAGAATCGCGTCTAATTTGTAATCAACTTATAGCGGGCATTACCTCTACGTGTGTTCAGCTCTTAGTTTGGAGGATAAAAATGATAATGCCGTGTTTGTCCGAATATAAGGCGATGTATTTTTTTCTAAATTGTAATTGAAAAATTCATACTCGCCTTATAATCGCGACCAAATATATCTTCTATTCCTCCTCTCCCTCTCATTAAAGTTACATATAGTCTATTCCACCCATAGAAAACAGTATTACGCTTATCGCGCGCCCAGCTGCCAAATTTCTCCTGCATTATAACTAGCGCTTATATCTATGACCCGTATTATACCTTTTAAGGAATACAACTTATAATTTAATCACTGGAAGCCAATAAATGTACATTTTTATCGTAATTATTCCTTAATATTATAGGATAATTATATTTGCACTAGAAATTTAGGGTAACCGATCAGGTACCTTGAAATAAAAATTTAGCATCAATGCCCAGAAAATCTGAAATAGGGACTTACCTTATATTAGAGTTCACCCTATAATCGGGCGAATGCGGTAGTTTTATTCGATTAACATACGAAACTAAAGGACTGATAACAATTAATCCATACCGTAACTTTGAAGACTTTTATCAATATATGTACATATTTCACAAACGACAGTTAAGTTGGTTTTCTTTATGCAAAATTAGAAATATTCAAACATCCCGTAAACGAATATTTACCAATTTGGATTTATACGAAAATCGGAATCGTGTGGCTTTACAAATAAACGTCTCCATAAACCCACATGATCGCTTATTCAGTACCTTTATCTGACTTGAAAGAATTATTCACTCGGCGAACGCAGAGCACACAGTGTCCTGACAACACAAAAACGAGGATGTAGCTCCATTTTGAAAATCCATTAACCCGCCACGTCGATGGTCAGCTTCCCATCAATTACGAGGCTTACCTCCACTCGAGCTTTTCATAGTTTATGAACCTGTGAGGCATATCAAAAGGAATATTATTGATATGTAAAGAGAAATAATTTCAACTGAATAAATTAGGATGGTAGAGTACAATAAGGATTAGTTTCCTTCTGCTGACCCGTAAATATGGGTTGACGTACAGGAACTTTGATCGTTTTCCTTATGGCACGGTTTGAGTGACAACTTGAAGAGAAGAATATTTTTATAGATTTCACCTAAAAAAGAGGTCCTCAAACTATAGGCCGTATGATATATCCGAGCCGGATATATCAGAAATTTTATCTGGACCTTCTTCTTTCTCATAAAGTTACTTCAAACAGGTATGTCGTTGATGCTTTTCTCGTTTTAAGAAACTATGAACAAACTATGAGCGATATTGCTCAAGTATGACATCCATTATTTAATTATAGGGGTATGGCACGTCACTCAAAAAATTCTCAAAAGAAACATTACGAAAAGATCCAGTCATTCATTTGAGATGTCACATTCGGACCCCTCAGTGATTAATAACGGGTCATTCGGCCGTTTTAGAAGAATGTTTGGTGACCCCTAACCTAATAATTCAACCGGAAGTCAGGGGATTACCGAAAGATTTTTCACGGTCGATTGAAAATTTTACCTTTCAGTTAAAAGTTCGTCATAATCTTGAATGGGGTTAATGGAGGAAAATATTTTTTTCGGAAAATTAGTTCATTCATTCAATTCATATTACACGGAGAATAAAATCTGCAAAGATAATATTCAATTTTTTAGGAGAATGGAAAGGCTAAAAATTCTCATTTTTCATCACTATTAGAAGCATTTTATGTGCAAGTTTCAACAGAAATCTTTCCACTTGATCAGAGAATCGGCATTCTACGGCCCGTGGGCTTTATGCTGCCCTCAAGGACAGTTTATGCGGCACGTTAAGCAATGACGAAATTGTGACCAGAAAATTTGACGAAGACAGTTGCATACTTGATAAATAAAATTATGAACATAAAATACATAACCTTAAAATTACAGCGCTAAAAAAGCTTCGACTTAATTTTCGCTTGTATGATACTACAGAACCTATGTAGCTCCCGATGCATTCGCAACTTCCATTGCTACCCTCGACTTAGAAAAGTTTTCCGACTCTTGCGCCAGACAATCCAATATGGCTGTTTACTAAACCTTTGATTCATAGACCATTAGCTGACGAATGCAGAATTCCATCAAGCCACCTTTTTCCTCATTGCCTCCTATTATGTTGCAATCTCGCGGGAGTAGGGATAATTAAATTGGCACGAAATGAACATCAACGGAGCAGCCAGTTATATTAGTTGCTAATCCTAAGAAATTATCGGAGAGAAAAAATTATTTGACCAAAGGAGACGAAGAAATAGAACGCCTAAACATTTACGTTTCCGGTTTTTCTTTGGAAAGCTCTTCTTATTCCCGATCGAATGCTTTAGACCAGTGGTGCCCAAACTTTTCTAATGGGGGGCCACATCAGAGGTTGCGAATCCCTTGGCGGGCCGGATTATACTTTAAAACGGAAGCTTTCTATACATTCCGAGATTCCATATAAGTGAAAATCAACTCAAAATAAGGTTTTCATGGCTAACATTTCAATATTTAAAGTTTTATTATAAAACATTTCAAAAAAATATATGAATTTGTATGTTAAATTTTTCAAATTGATTTTTCGCCATAGCTTCGCGGGCCAAACAAAAACCCTTAGCGGGCCGCATTTGGCCCGTGGGCTGTAGTTTGGGCACCACTGCTTTAGACCAATAAAGTATAAATCTGCAAGAAGGGAATGTTTTCAATTTAAGTTTGTTTATCTACTAAACATTTTCATTCTAAAGAAATAAGCCTGTTTGAATGCCTCTTTTTTCTCATTTTGCGATATTTTAACGAAATAGGCCGTAAAAATAGTTAACTGATAAAAGATCGACTGTCAGTGATACGTATATTTCTATGCCTGGCTTCAGTAAGTAGACGAAGGATATTCTCCTTAATAATTCAATCCAACAAATACAGTACCATCAGAGGAAGGATATTTGATGTTCACAATTTTCTCATGGAAAATACCAAATAAATAATTCATTAAAAATATGATGTGAGTGTTCATTCCTTCTTGATAGGTCTTAAGGTTATGAATATGGCTATGAGATATGTTTGTTTAAATGGTTGCCATGATGGATGCAGAATAATAATAATGTACACATCCATGTGACAGTTTTCATCAAGAGACTTGATCTTCGAGGACGTTTTCTCGTAGTAATACTCAAGATTCGGATACTCCCAAAATTTAACGACTTTCATCAATTAGAGCTTTATGAAATACCAAATTACGAGAAGTTCATCTCAATGAAACGATATACAACCTACTTAAAATATCATCAAATCAAAAAGTCCTTTGAGAATATATATTCCCTTTAATTTTTTTCAGATTTCCATATCTCATTGACCTGAAATTTTGGGGATTGCGCTCTTGGCACTAAAAACAAAAAAGTTTCGTTCCTTTACTTTTAATTCATTATCCGCGTATAGTTTTTCAAAATTTAACATCCGCTACACTCGAATCCAAAGAATCACGGCTCGAGTTCGAACCCCGCCCAGGGAATTGCTGGATATACCCGTTGGCGAGGATACATTTTCCGTCACCATGACCAATCAATCCATCGTATGCCTTCTTATTTGTGTTATTTTACAAAGAACGGAACGAAAAGCGTTTCGAGCCGCGAGCTAAGCCATAAATAATACATATATTTTTTAAATCGAACGCTGGCGACTTTCAAGGTAATAAATCACAACTCCGCACAATCTCCGACATTCTCATCTTCAAAAATTCCAAATCGCGAGAACAAAATTTGCGTGATCTCGAATCGTCACGAACCGCGGCGTATTCACCTCCGTAAATATTTATCATTTTTGTTGCAAGGGAAAATTTAAAATAATTGATACCTCGGTAATTCTTTCTTACGGACGAACCATAAACGAAAACCGGAACACCACCGCGGATGTAGGATTAATTCTCCGCTATCTTAAACTTAGTCCTATGTGCCGACATTAGCCGGTTTCCTAAGCCCCTTTCGCTGGAAGGGGAAACATTACTCCTACTCCCCGGGACGTTAAAAGAATCGGCGCCTAAATGATCGACAATTTATCCGTAAACTTATCCAACTCATCATGCGTCCATTTTGAGTTGTTTTTTTCCCACCCAGGGACTTCTTTAGTATATGGTTTGTTTCATTCCCGTTTGAAACGATGTCGTTATGAGGACATCTCTTGGCCGATAACTTCCTTCGCGATATAAGAGTGAGTAATGGTATTGCTTCTAGAGGGAAAAAGGAGAGACATGCGCAGAGAGGATCCGCTTGATGGGGTGGGATGGAAAGAGGAGGGGAAGGCGGAGGTGGGAGGAAGAGTGGGAAAGGGAGTTGGACGTGGAGTGGGAGGGAAAAAGTGGAGAGCGGGGGAGGAGAAGGGGTGGCTCATTCATCTTGACCAGGTTCATTGCATCTCTCGCTGCCAAGATGCCGCGTATCCTCCTCCTCCTCATCTCTCTCTCCTCCCTCTCTCCCTCCATTTCTCTCTCCCCACTCTCGATTCTCTCTCCCCACTCTCGATTCTCTCTCTCTCTTTATCCTACTCTCCTCTCGCAAACACACTTCCTCTTTCTGCTGAGAGAGGCGATAATGAGGCTGTGTGGCGCTGTGGGCGAGAGATGAAGGGAGGGCGTGGAGGAGGGAGAGGAATGGGAGGGAATGAGTGAGAGAGAGAGTGAGAGAGGGCCCCCCACGAGGCGGAAGGCGGTGGCCTATGTGGCGCCCTCTCACGTTAGCTTAAATTAAACGCGCGATAGTTGGCGCTATGCCCACGTGATGCCATAGTGACGACGCCGTTTGGGCCACACATATCGAGACCCCTTTCCCCCTCCCCCCAAGAACCCACCCCCAGCCGCCCGTACGGTGCCGCCGTTCCTATCCTCCCCATTCTAGATGCTTCCTCCACCCTCTCTCCACCACTCCCTCAATAAGCTCATCCATTCGTATCCATTCATCTCTAGAGTGCTTTTCCTCCCGTGCGAAATTTCCCCTCGTCGAAAGCATTGCTCTTCCCACCCCGCTCATTCCATATTTCCCTCATTCCCGGCTCAATCACTCGTACCCACCTCTATAATTCCGCTCTAGCCGCGCACCTTCCTCTCTCATTCACCCAATACTACAATCATTTTCCCTCATTCTGCCTAACACGTTTTTTTCGTTTCCTTTGACACATTTTCTCATTATTTCCGTTTGCCCTGTCATTCCTTACACAAATCCCCTCATTCATCCCTCACAATCTTATTATTTCCACACATTTTATTTCCCTTGACACATTTTCTCATTCCTTCCTCTCACAATCTCATTTCTTCAACAAATCTACTCATTCTCCCTATATATTCTCATTCTTTCTAGAAATTTCTTATCCTTGCCAAACATTTCTTCATTCTTTTGACCTAAAATTTCTCATTCCCCAACGTATTTTCATTCCGTCTTCACATTCCTCCACTCTACCTACATTTTTTGATTCTTTCCACGGAAAAATTCTCATTTATTCCACACATTCCTTCATTACTTCCGGAAACAATGCCATTCTTTCCAAACATTCACTCATTCCCTCCACTATTTTATCATTACCTTTTCTCTAACTTTCTTATTTCTAATTTCCTGCACCACAATCCTTAGTTCCCGAGTCCCTTCTCTCCCATCTGCGGCCAAATCTATACTCAATCCATCCTTTACTCCCATCTATGGTTCATACTAACCTGATCGCTCATTTTAAAAATTATATCATTCACTCATCTCGTTCAATCCTCAAGGTTCATTCCTCACTCTCTCCTTCTCTCTCTCGACCTCTTCAGCTTCACATCCTCCCTCAATCCTTCGATCCGAATCCTACCCTCAGCACTCGATCACGCACCCACCCGTTCGCTCAAACGCCCTCACATTCACCACGGGGTCGTTATGATTCTCACACCACTGCGGAGAGGAGATGAGCGGCCACATCGCTGCGACGCGCCTCATCCCGCTCCCATAATCCCCTCCTCCAATTCTCCACTCCGCTCGACCTTCCTTCCACCCCGTTTCACCCCCTTCCACGTCATAATCTCCATCCTCCCTCCTACGCACCGTCTTCCTCATCTCTGTTCATCCTCTCTATCGCTCCGCTCCCCCTCTCCTTCCTGCTCACCTACAGCCTTCCTCATTTTATCTTAATCCCATTCCCTCCAATCCTCTCCCTCCCTTCCTCTTCATTCCTTTCTCTAACTCCCTCTCCCTCCCTTCCTCTCCATTCCTTCCTCTCCATCCCTCCCTCTCCATCCCTCCCTCTCCATCCCTCCCCCTCCATCCCTCCCTCTCCAGCCCTCCCTCTCCATCCCTTCCTCTAACTCCCTTCCTCTCCCCCCCTTCCTCTCTATCCCTCCCTCTCCATCCCTCCCTCTCCCTCCCTCCCTCTCCATTCCTTCCTCTCCATCCCTCCCTCTCCATCCCTCCCTCTCCATCCCTCCCTCTCCATCCCTCTCTCTCCATCCCTCCCTCTCCATCCCTCGCTCTCCATGCCTCCCTCTCCATCCCTCCCTCTCCATCCCTCCCTCTCCATCTCTTCCTCTAACTCCCTTGCTCTCCCTCCCTTCCTCTCCATTCCTTCCTCTCCATCCCTCTCTCTCCATCCTTTCCTCTAACTCCCTTCCTCTACCTCCCTTCCTCTAGTCTTTCCTCTCCATTCCTTCCTCTCCATCCCTTCCTCTAACTCCCTTCCTCTACCTCCCTTCCTCTATACCTTCCTCTATTCCTTCCTCTCCATCCCTTCCTCTACCTAACATCCTATCCCTCTCTTCATCTCCCTTTCTTCCACTTCGTATTCTTAAGATCTTTCATTATTAATATAATTATATTTTCCCCTTTATCATTCATTTTCGACGCCCTCCTATCTCTTCCATTCTTTTATCCATCACCTTCCTTCTCCTTCCTTTACATTCCATTTTCCAGCCTCATTTTCTCCGAAATTTCTTATTCGTCGCTAAATAAAGGATCCACTCAACAAATCATTAATTGTCACACGAAGACGACTGAGATACGCGTTTTCTCCTGTAATACAAAACTCATTCTCTCTTATTGCTTTCGAAAGCGGTCTGGCCGCAAATTCCTTCGGTCACTCAAAATTACTTACCTAAAGAACGCTCTCTGGTGTTATTTTCGTCTTTTTAAAACCTTCCGCCTAACCGGTTCATTTCGTGTTGCATTAATTTTGATATTCATTAACGGTAACTCAAAATGGCAGCACTTCGATTATTTTTTTGTGTAGTATCTTTTTAAAAAAATCTTATTACATCTATTTAATCTGTGCCTTTTCCTATGAACTTATCGATTCACCCTATGTATGCTTCAGAAGGTCATGCCGATTTTATGGTTGATTAGCTACTTTTTTAATTGTAGTCATTTATACCTCTTATTTCTAATCAACAACTTTTACAATCCTGTCGAGGACAATTTATATAAAGCCAAAAGCTATAAAAAAATTCCGGCAAACCGGATAAACTTTTCAAGTATGTACAAAGAAGACTCTTTAGGTATTTAGCAAGAATATCCCATTTTTACGGAATGCCGTTTGAACGGAAATTCCGTTTTCATTAAATGAAACTGACTGATTGAAAATAATGAAAAAACGTTCAGTGATACCCAAGATGCTGTAATAACTCCAATTTAGTTCCGGAAATTGCTTCCAAATGATTCGCTGCAGAAAACAACCTCTCTGTATTGATTATAAAGCGAAATTCTTTAAGAAAGCGTTTGCCGTCGAAGCTAGCAGCTCTTCAGGTCTGACCGATCTTTAAAACTCCAAAACAATCTGGATGTCTTCAAATCGATCATTAATGGCGTCTATTCTCTTAGAATGAGTTTTTACATATGTTACAAAAAGTTAGTGTAAATTCCCAATTTCCATTTGTACCGGAAAATCCATTTTTACGGAATAAACGTGATCCAGACCCATTCCGCAAGAATGAGATTTTGATGTATATTCTGAAAGAGTTCTTTTTTTAAAACTTATACTTCTGATTTTCCCAACCTTTTTATGTCTATTAGACTTATTTAAATTTTTAACGGCAGGATAGGGAAACAAAACGAATAAAAATTATCATTTGGATTCCAGCCATTAGACGTGTTAAGCAATTATATTTCGAACAATCATGTCACGCTTCTTAAAAATAAGTGGTTTGACCGAATACTACCTGATATAAATCACCAATTAAAAATTCAAGAATAAGTACATAAAAATTAAATTAATTGAAAAGTACTCATTTCAGGTATCTCAAATAGCAACCACATGGTTATAAAAAGCTGGATGTGCTTTTCGGCTGCAATGCAGCCGTCTTTACTGTTAATTCACTTAATGTAGATTCTAAAAGGACTTTTTTCACAACCTTGTTGCGGCTATGGAAATATCTGAAATGAGTACATTTTTAAATTTTTTAAATTTTAAGTGCTTATTATTAATTTTTCAGCCATAAGACGAGGTCAATAATTCTCTGATGAATCAGTTAAAAAGGTAAACTAGTTACCTATCAATCTTTAAATTTATAATTATAACCCTGTGTTCCTCCCCCATTATTACTCTCTCTCTCTCTCTTCCACTTCCTCCACTATCTCCCCCTCCTCCCCTTTCTCTTTTATCTTCTATTAAATTTCTCCTCCCCTCTAGTCATCCCTTTCTCTCCAACCCGCCATTCCTACTTTCTCTTTCCCCCTCTTCTCCCTGATACCTCTCTCCCTCTCTTCCTCCCAATCCTCCAATCCATTCCACGTACCCTTTTTCTTTCACCGCTCTCCTCCTATCCTCTTACACTCGCCCCTCCCCCTCTTCTTCCAATTCTTCTTTTACCTTCCGTCTCTCCTCCACTCTCCCCCTCCATTCTTTTCAACTCTGTCCTAAACTCTTTCCCACCTCTCTCACCTTTCACTCTTTCGCCGCCGCCACCTCTCATCCCCTCTCACGCTTCACTCCCTCTCTCTTAACGGCTTTAATAAAAACTTCCAATGGAATGCACATTCCCATCAACTGGAGTTAATGGTGGCGTTGAGACTTCAATTGAGGCGTGGTTTCAAGCGGTGCAGGATGTTAGGGGAGCGGGAGAGGAAGGGTGGGTGATACCCTTTCTGGGGAATCAAATAGTATTCAGTGTTGGTCTGACACCTACATTGGATTCAATGGGTGGCGGAATATGTTCGCTAACGTGTGAATTAGTAAAGGTCTTGCGACATGGATGGCGTGTAGCGAGAAAGAAGGGAATCAGCGAGACGGGGATTATGGTTGGAGAAACGCGTGTTAATTGAAAAGTAGGACAGAAACAGGACTCTGAATTGAAATCAGAAAGGCAGTGAAAAAATGGACTAAAATAACTTTCACATTGCTTTTTAAATAGACATTTACCATTGCGAATGTTACCTATCGAAAAACAACTTTTGTATCCTTAAACTTATATGCATGTTGTAACGTTGATATTTCTCTATCGCGTTACTACCAATTATAAATTTGCTAGATAGGTAAAGGTGGAAATTACGGCTTCTGAGGATGAGAACATTGCTCTCAAAATACGTATTTAGTACGTATACCTCAATATTAGAGATCTTGTGTGCGTGTATTCGAGTGCTTGCGTACGTGATTGCTTCATCTGATAGGTCCCTGTCGCTGCCTGTTGGCACATAAACCTACAGGCAACTGTCTGCAATATTAGGTCCCTGGCGCGGTTTAATTTCCCGTAAACCTAGTATTATTTTCCACCCTTTTTCCTTTTACTTCCCCTTACCTCTTGGTGTGTACGTGTGGACGTGTTTATGGTTGCCTAGTAGGTCCCTGTCGCGGTCGTACAGACTCACAAACCTTCTAGCAACGGTGTGATTTTCGGGTCCCTCGCGCAGATTAATCTCTTGCAAACCCGGCTCCTTTTTTATCCTTTTTCCATCTTTAAGATTAGTGCTTGTGCGATTGAGTGAGTGAATGTGTGAGTTACTTCAGGTCCCTGGCGCGGAATAACACCCCCTAAACCTGTAAGTTTTTATTTTTAATTTTCTTTTACTTTTCACCTCCTTTCTTATATTTTCCCCCTTTTTTCCTGTGCCTCTAATTTTTGAACTTGACGGTTAAGGAATTAGATTTCTCACAAATTCGCTGTTTATTGCATGTGTGTATTGGTGGATGCAAAACAACACACGAACAGATTTAATAACAAACATTGCAATTTATATGCATATTTGAGACCTTTAGATGTGCAAAAGAAAAAAAAGCATCTAAATATTGGTTTAAGGCAGCATTTCTAAAAAACGTACTTAAATAAATAAATCAACTATTTTCGTTAGATGTAGTATCAAGAAACGAATGCGTATTAACATCGTGATGCCCGTATGTGTACGCATACAACTATGCTTCTTGGTGGTGGTGCCGCAAAATTTTGTTTGCATTATAAAAAATGCTGCGCCTACAAAAGCGATGGATAACAATGATTTACTGGGTTATAACAATCGAAAACATGTTAGGACAATTTTTTCCTACACAACCAAGACCACACAATCCAGTACAGGCATACCACGCTTTGCGCGACCCCGTTTTAAGCGGATTCATTAAAGCGCGAGGCAGGCCCGCGCCTACCAGGTGTTCAAAACAACAAAGGCGGCCGACTACTGAGGCGGTCTAACCATAAATGTATTAGAAATTCCATTTTTTCAGGTTTGAGGATGTTAGTAAGTTCGGCTTTGAGTCTCCACTTGGATTTGAAACTATAAAAAAATAAACCCGAGGACGGCACACTGTTTTATCTCTCAATCGACGAATATTTTGGCGCTATTATTTTTCAAGAAAGGCGACTTTCCGAATAAAACTTCCTCGCTGATTTATTTGAGATTTCATTCAACCAGGAAATAATTACATTTTTGCCAGAATATAAGTAAGTTTTTAGTTTTCTATACCATTTGACAATCACCGACGAAGATAAGTTACTGAAACATGCAAAGATTTGCCTCTGGCGTTGATGGATGGAAGCCGACGAGAACCTGATTTTTCAGGTTAACGGCGTATTTTTATTAATATTACACTTTAGTTTTCGCGTCCATAGGACCTATCCCCTTTGGCATAAATACCCCGTTTTGCGCGAATTTCGTTTAGCGCGAAATTTTTAGGAAGCTATCTGCCGCGTAAAGCTGTACCTATGATTGCTCTCTTTTATATATAATCTGAATTGAATATTAAATATGATTGAGCAGGAAAAATCAGTGCAATAGTCTAAGGATGAGAGGGATTATTAGACGAAACCGTTCGTACGCGTCATACGATTAAATTATGGCAATTTATCCCCAAATAATTCTCATTGTACGGTCTTTAACCCGGGCATTAATGGAACACTCATTAAGTCACCGAAAGAAATTCTTGTTGGAGCCATTGAACTTCGTGAGGCTTAACCGTCTGGGAATTACGTGATTGAATGTCTCGAAAAGGAAGAGCAATGGGGAAGATGGATGTATGTACCAAGGTGAACATAATTCCGAATATTCTTGAAGAACGGAAATTAGCGCTCGGCTTCTTTTTTTAGAGCTAAATAACGCGGCGCATTAATAACTTCTTCACCGTAGCCACGTTTTTATCAAACTTTCTGCTTCTTGAACTCTCCTCGGTAAAAAATTGAGAATAATAGGTAAGCTCGTTAAAACTTTCCGTTGTTACATTCAAGTTTTAATTGCGCCACCCTCGAAAATTTGCGTTGGGTTTTTGATTGGTGCAGCCATCTCAACTGGGGAAGAGAATTTTTAACTTCATCTGTATTTTTTTATTTCACTCACGAATAATATCTTTGATCCATCGGGTACTTTTTAGTGGCGATGAAAGACTCACCGGAATGGAAGGCGAAAAAAAATATCGCTCGATTGCATGCGACTGCTCTTCGGCGCTAAGGATAAATAAAGGCAATAAGGGGTTCGACGACATAAATGGCTTTTCTCGAAAGCAGATAGAAGACTAGAGAGAGAAATAAAGGCAGAATGCGAGTGGGAGAGCCAATCAATTAGCGGAGTGCATTTTCCAATAGGCATTTTTACGGAATGCTTCGGCTTGGTATTTTATATAATGCTGAAATGAAGATCTCCATTTATTATTTTGGTGCGAGCAATACGAGATGTCGCGCGCAATATCGACCTACATAATTCTAACCCGTTTGGCATTATTAAAGAATTCTCTTCCTTCTGTTAAGAGACCGACATAAGAGCTTGTCCCAGTTCTGTTCATTGGAGCGATCGATTTCCTTTCGCGAGGGACCATGACTCTCTCTCTCTCTTTCTCTCCCTCCTTCTATTCCTTTCTATCTCCCTTTCTCCTACCAGCTCCCTGTCACCCCCAATCTTTCCGTGCCACTCTCCCTCCCTTCCACGGAACGGCACAAGCATCCGGCATTTGTCTGATTTTTTCTACGAAACCGCCGATTCAAAAACGAGTAGCTCTACATTTATGCGAAAAATAAAATCCAAAAAGCCGCTTTTATGGATTTTCCCAAGGACTTTCTAGGAGCAGTCCTTTTGCTTCTATATACGTTAAAAAGCAAACTAAATTAACGTACTGTTGTGTATTGGTTAGGATTTTTTAACTTTGGGTTTTGGTGACCGATAAAATATTGCTCTATTTCATTCCATTGGATTATTATATATTCATAAATGTTATATCAGCGGACAGATAGGGAATGATATCAAATGCAAAGAAAAAAATATCATATGTGATATGAAGGAAACATCTATATATTATATAAATCTATGGAAACCTATTTAGTTTGCAAGAAGCTTATAGCGAACAAAACTTAATATAACCTTTAAAAAGACTGAATTTAAAACATGAAATCTCAATTGAGAATGAAAAAATATAAATATTATATTTTTAATTTAACCATTGTGTATCCTTAATCTTATGCAACTCTACCAACGCTATCCTCTTGCCTTGAAGTAGCTACTAAGTTTTAAACATGCACATAATACTTTTATATGTTAAATGTACGCATGTTCGTATTTATATATAAACATATACATGCTTATGTATTTGTTGTAATGAGAGGATAAAAGTTATTGATTCTGTCGTCGGTATAAAATCAAACCAATACCACAATCCATGCACCCAGTGTTATTTTGTAGCCGAAGAGACGAAAAAAATAAACAGATATTTGAAAAACATGAAGTTTTAGAAACACAAGTTTTTCTTTCATAACTGTAAGCCTCCCTGATTCGTTCACCGCCATTAGTTATGGAGGAGCTTTGTTCCACTGAAATCTTTTCACCCAAATTTCACCTATTGCTTATTGATGCAGGGTGGCCAACGGGGTATATGTGACGACAGCTGTGTGACGAATTCCGTTTCAATAACTATTTGCATATGAGTGAGCGGTTGGATTTCCGTGAGGACTCTCCCAGCGGAGCTGTTGTGGAAACGGAAAAAAGGAAAGTTGGGCCGCGAGTGAGCAAACAGATTGCGGGGATTGTTTGCATTATAGTACGTGAGCTTTCCAACTCCTCCTCCCCCATTCACCTACCAACCATCCTTCAACATTCACCCCCACTCCGTCACCGTTAATCCCTTCCCCTCTTCCGACACCACCCACCCTCCTTATTCTCTCTCTCCCACCATGATCGAGGCAAAACTTTAAACATACCGACACAATACTTACACCAACTGGGAATCCTGAAAAAATACGGAACATTGAGGTTGCTTGAATTCGGGAGGAAATGGAATAGAAAGAATCGAATTATTTTCCGAAGCCGAGCTAACATTATTATTTTATCTTTTTATTCCAATGTTTTCATATAACTATCAAGACATTTGCGTCCTCAATCCTCTGAACTCGAATTCATTCCGTTATGCATGCATAAGAATTAATTTCCACAAATTCAGCTGGATATAAATGATAATATTTCGTGGCATTTAAAGTTTTCTAAATAAAGGGGAATTGCGATTTTAAGGGAAACTACCCATCGGGGTAGAAACGAGTTTTCAGAACTAGGTATGCGCTCCGGAATAAGTGGAAGAGCCGTGGGGAGGGTATAGGTAAATAACACACAGCTGCGTAAAAAACCACTTAGGAACTAGATATATGGTGTATACTCACATATACCACAATTTCCATCTCTGCTACCCATACCCCCGAATACAGTATAAGAATTTAATGCGCAATTACAGTTTTATTTCCCGCCTTTAAAGTCAAATCACGCTTGGAAGAAATTTCTCTTACGCTCGTATATTCTGCACGGTTTGATTAAGTTTAGAGGACTTACGATGATATATTTCCTGCTATACTATTTCAACGACTTAGAAAATATTTGCAATCGATGCTTAGTTATAAAGTAATAGATTTACCAACAAGCGTTAGACTCATAAGAAAACTTGAGTCAATGTGCAATAATACTTTTAACTTTCATTAACGATATAATTCAAAACTTAACATTCACATCCTCAGGTATTTAACAAAATTTATTTGTCATAAATTGAGTATTTTATCGCGCTCTAAATGGTTATATTTTTCTTTCAATTGACAGTTGGAGAGGCTAAGGAATAATTGATAATTTAGTAATAATAATTTCTCACTCTTAGTTCAATTTCGAACAGGTGGGATTTTTTCTAAAGTACATTTCATTTGGGTTTATTTCCTCAAAATAGCAATCAGAATCCTCCTAAATACAAGTTATATTTCTGTCATAAGATCAGTTGGTCATTTTTTTTTGGAATTATAGCATAATTTGGTAATTAAAATCCGCGTAGATCATTTTAGGCAACACAAGCAACACTTGATTGAAAAAAGCAGCCCTTCGTTTTTTTTAATTTCACTGCACGCCAATACATATAAATGGTAAAAACTAGAACTTTAACGGTCATGCGGTACTAATGACATTAATCAAAGAACATTTGATGCATAAATTGGTTCTTAATGAACATGGCCTGTAATTCCGTGTCGCAATATAGGCGTAATATAGCGGATAATTCGCGCTACTCCCTCCTTTTTATTCGCGCAACGAGGTCTTACAACTGCTCCAAGAGAGAGTGAGGGAAACGTGGCTCACCAATATGATGCAAAAAGGGCGTTAAGGGGGCGTTCACGAATAAGAGCAAAAGAGACGGGACGAAGGGAGGCTGTCAAACCGTTTGAAGGATATGAGAGGCGGATGGGGGCGGAGCGAGAATCGGGATGGGGTCCGGGGGCAAGAGACCGAAGCGGGGGACTCGGGAGGGGGCTGAGATCGAGGTGGCGGCGGGGCGGTTTTGTTGAGGCGTAGTAGAGGTTAGGATTCAGAAATCGCCCCATTGAGCTCCTCGGCTGCATTTCTCGACGTCTGAGGGATACCATGATTGACGCCCCAACGACTTCCATCGCCTGAGACCTCATTAAGCGTCGGCCACCATCCTTACGGTGGAGTGAGTGAAACCCCTGCGAGACGCTAATGGCCTCTGTGAACCAAGTCAAGACTTGGAAACGTCCATACAACAGGCAGCGCGCCTCTCACGAGTTGCGATCTCAAAGAGGCAGAGATGAGGTGGGATTCGGAAGGAGGAGAGGGTAAGGGGAGAGAGGAGAGGGTGAGGGGAGAGGGTAAGGGGAGAGAGGAGAGGGTGAGAGGGAGGAAGGAGAGGTAGCAAAGGCGGGAGAAAAGGAAGAAGGTGAATAGAGAGGAAAGAATTGAGAGAACTGAGGAGGTAAAAGGAAACTATGGAAGCTCGGAGGAGAAAGAAAAAGGAGGATGGAGGGAGGAGAGAAAGACGATAGAAAGAGAAGAGAAAGAGAGAAGAGGGAAAGGGGAGCAAAGGAAAAGGATGGATAGAGAGGAAGGAGGAACCGAGGGAATCTGGAAAGGAAGGATGGAGGAAGTAGAGAAATATAGGAGAGAAAAAGGGATAAGAGAGAAGGGTAAGAAGAAGAGAGAATATAGGTAAGAATAGGTAGGAGAGGAGAAAGGAGGGGAGAGAGTAGGAAGAAGAGGGAAGCTAGTAGTGAAAAGGTATGAGAGGATAGAGAGGAAGGAGGAAACGAGGGAATCTGGGAGGAGAAAGGAAAATGAAGATGGAGGGAGGAGAAAGGAAAATTAAAATAGAGGGAGGAGAGAAGGACGATAGAGGAGAAAAATGAGAGTAGGGGGAAGGAGAGCCAAGGAAAAAGACGGATAGAGAGGAGAGAAGAAACGAGGGAATCTGGAAATGAAGGATGGAGAAAGTAGAGAAATACAGGAGAAAAAAAGGGATAAGGGAGAAGGGTAAGAAGAAGAGAGAAGATAGATATGAATAGGTAGGAGAGGATATAGGAGGGGAGATAGGAGTAGGAAAAAGAGGGAGGATAAAAGGGAAGATAGTAGTGAAGAGGGATGAGTAGGGGATGTTGGATGTGGTACCAAAAGAGGGATGTGATGAGAGGGGGAGCTTGAGAGATGAAAGGAAGGAGGGAAAGGGGGAGAGGGAGAGAAAATGGAGGGAACGAGGAGGGTCAAAGATGGAGGGGAGATAGGGGAGATGGAGAAATGATCAAAGGAAGAAGAGAAAGGAAGCAAGATGAAAGGAAAAGAGCGGGGAAGATATGGAAGACGAAAATGGAAGAGGAGATGTAGAGAATTAGGGGGAGATAAGGGTTAGAGAGGAGGAGGGGAGGAAAGGGATAGGCAGGGGAAGACAAGAGAGATGGAGCGAGAAGATTAAGACAAAGGAGGAAAGGTAGGATAAAGGTGGAATTGAAAGAGGGAGAAGAAAAAATAAGAGAAATCGCTTTTATTGGGGAAGGATTTTGGTTGCTAGGCCTCTTTTCCTACCGATCGTCAGGGATGAGAGAGGGAGAGAGTAAGACAAATAGTGGTTAAGGGAAGAAGTTGGAGGAGGTCGATGTGGGCGTAAAAGGACGAAGTAAAGGCATAGACGAAGAATAAAGACAGAGAAAAAGGGGAGAGTGAGAGGAAGATAATTAGGCATTGGCTAATGACGAACGAGGCGAGAGAGGAAGGAGGAAGGAAGAGGAGAGAGAGTGAGTGGAGGGAATTCGGTGTAAGTTAGAAAGGTGTCAGATGAATAAAGAAGGCAGGGTGCGTTGGAAGAGGAGGGATGGGTAGAGGGGACTTTGAATGAGGAATGGAAAAAAGGAGAGTGCAAAGGAGTAAGATACGACGGAGTAGATTGGGGATGTGCGAGCGTTACAAGGTTAGATGACTTTATATAGCGTGGTTGAAGCTTTTATTCGAAATTTCTCGTATTTAAATTATTTATAAATTCCGTAATGCGTGACTTCTATCGTAATCCGTGTGTATAGTACGGGGTTTTTGCACTAAGTGAGGCACAGTAGACATGGAAATTACGTTTTCCGTGGTTGAATTTTGAAAATGCGAGTTTTTGATATTCTGAGCGAATTATTGCTATACATCGGATTTAGATTTATTAGAAAATAAAGAAAACTTCATTATTTTGGCCACACAAGCGCACGCACACACTCATCCTCATGCCCCCGTAGATATTAAAAGCTGTTTATAAAATTAAATTCAGAAACCCCAAGTACGGTAAACCGCCCACAGTCGCGACTTCATCATTCGCGAAATTCTCAAATTCGCGATGTACCCAATGTATGCGTACTCAACATTCGCAACCCCTTGGCTTCGCAAATTCGCGAGTTGATAGCAAGATGATAGCCTGGTGCACTGGTATGCAGGCGCGCTCTGCTCCTCTCTATTTCAGTCTCGGATCCAGTGTTTCCAGATATAGCGCGAACACGCTCAGAGTAGCGTATTGAATTTCTTATCAAGTACATATCACATTTTGTGGCCTTATTTTTTTACGTCATATTTTGTGTGTTATTACGTGTTCTTAATTCCAATGTTAAATGTTTCCTACCATTATGCTTTCAAAACGGCTTGAAATGTGACCGACAGACCCACTTTTATTGTTATTTCGTAAGTTTACCGCTAGTTATAGCATACGTATACAAATTGCACCAATGTGGTCATGAGAAGAACTGCACCGACACGGAGTAGGTATATCTTTGAAGTGAGCAAGCACCTGATATTGTTGGCCGCGTAGCGCGATCTGGTGACCGGGGAAGCGCTAAACTCTCACTTCATTTTGCAACACTACTCAGATCTCAGTGTCACAGTATCCCTCGTAATGTAAAAACCTCATTGCACATTTGGTCCCAAATTTGTCATTTATTTGGTGTATTTGCCCTTAATCATGCCTAAGCTAAAGCATGTTGCTACAAGTGCTTATACTCCAAAAGGGCTGAAGAAAGTGATTCACTTAAGTGAGAAATTGACAGTGTTATACAGACTGGATACAGGTGAGAGTGCGTCCGCAGTTGGCCAACATTTTGGAATAAACGAGTCCACAGTAAGGCCAATGAAAAAAAATTAAAAGACGATCAGGGATAGTGTTGCATATAATGCCCCGATAAGTGCAAAAAATGGTGTCGCAAGTGCGAGATAAAAAAATAGAACAAATGGAAAAAATACTTAATCTGTGGATTGAAGACCAAACCCAGAAGAATATTCCTCTGAATGGCTCTATCATTCGTACTGAGGGAAAGTGGCTATTTGATCATTTTAAGGGGCAGAGGAGTGAGGACTCATGGCCATCCAGTGATTTTCAATCCAGTAAGAGATGGTTCGACAAATTTAAGAACAGGCACAGCTTGCACACCGTGAAGCTAGAAGCTAATTGATGAGTCAGCGTCAGCAGACCACGAGGCAGAGCAGAGGTATCCTGAGGAACTACGTAAGCTTATTGAGGAGAAGGGGTATGTGCTACAACGGGTCTTTAATGCTGATGAGATAGGATTATTTTGGAAAACAAAATTCCCAAAAGAACGTTTCTTTCAAAATGGGAACGGGCTGTCCTTGGGTTTAAGGCAGCAAAGTATCGTTTATAACTTCTCATGTGTGTCAATGCTGTTATACCGCTGCTTGAACCCCCATGCGTTGAAGGGCAAGAATAAGAATCGAGTGGTATCACGACTGTTTCGTCCATGAGGTAGAAAAATGCTTGGCATCTAAAGAATCTTGCATTCAAAGTCCTACTTCTCATCGATCATGCTCCAGAGCATCCACTTCACATTAAGTTTGCATATCCCAACGTGAAATTGGTTTTCCTTCCTCCTAATACAACCTCTCTCATCCAACCCTTAGATCAAGGTGTTATTGCGGCATTCAAAGCCAACTACACAAAACTCACCTTCAAGCCCATTTTGGATGCAATCGAGGAAGACCCAACACTGGATGTTACAACCTGCTGGAAGATGTTCAACATCGCGGACTGCATCACTGACATCCAAGAGTCGTTAAACGAGATAAAGCCGTTTACCATCAATGCCTGCTGGATGAAACTGTGGCCAGAGGTCGTCAATGAATTCACTGGGTCCCCTTCCATTAGCGATGATCTTCAAGACATCGATCAGCTAGTGCATCAGGTTAGAGGAGAAAGCTTTGAAGATATGCAATCACAAGAGGTGGAGGAGCTGATCGAGTCCCACACCGAAGAGTTACTGAAGAGGACCTAGACAAGCTCATCAATAAGGGCAACAGTGAGGAATAGGAGGAGGAGGATGCTACAAGGTCTATCCTCAACCTCAAAGCTCTTGCTGAAATAATGAAACTGCAGCGGTCGTTGATAGACAAAGTGATGGAATGCGATCCTGTAATGGAGAGGAGCCTCAAATTTAAGATGAAGATTGAGGCTACATCCAGCCCATACCTCGAAATTCAGAAGGAACTGCAGAAAACAGCAAAACAAATGACCATCACCAGTTTTTTTCAGCCCAAACTTTCTACCTCGACCGGCCCCAACCCGCCTCAATCACCCTCTTTGGAGGATTCGGAATGACTTCATCGTCATATTGTTATTATTATTATATCATTGTTATTAATATATAATAAACTTTATACTATTATTTAGTGATTTAGGTCTATGTTCGTATATATTTACCTTTTCACTCGCTATTTTTTGCCGTGCCGTGAACCTAACCCCATTTTTCCCATTGAGTTATGGTCTCAACATCCGCGAATTCCACATTCGCGAAAGTTTACGGGAACGTAACTCTCGCGAATGTGGAGATTTTACTGAATATGAAACAAGTAGAGTGTTGTCCATGAACATGTATAAAATTATCGCGTTTTTATTTTTATGTGGTTATACCGCCACGTTTTCGGTCACTAGAGTGTCGATTGTAAGTGACATCAATGTGGAAACGTTTGCTCAAAATTTCAGCTTTCTGCCTTTTATATATAGAAACAAATAATGGGCAATCCGACCCTGTATGTTTGTCAAAACTCAAATCTAATAGAAAACAAATGGCAGCAGTGGATAAAGCTACGCTCCAAGTTTCAGATTTCTATCCTTTACGGTTTCGTCATAATTTCCATTTGAGCAAGTGCACAGGTGGACGGACAGACAGGCTCCAATGTCAAACTATGAGCAAATTTTTTTAAACGCGCTCAAAACCGAAATTTAGAAATAACGTACTAAAAGCAGCTTTAAAAAAATCTTCCTTTACCGAAAATCTAATCGCTAGCAACTCAACCTCCGTCGACGAAAAGTAAATTATCATCGCATAGCCTTTGCTTTTATGCCTTACTTTAAGTCGGAGACGAATAATAAGGTTTGCTAAGGAAAAATTCGACATTATCGCACATTTTATTTTGTTTTCCTTACTCCATAAGAACTTCATTTGATTACCCAATGCTAGGCTATATTCGTATACAAATTTTCCAGAAACGAGAAAAATCCAAAAACCTGCAACCTCTTAGTCACAGTGTAACCGATTTTTGGACTTTGTTCTACATAAAGTTCCCATTTTGTATTTCAGTTCTGATTTTAAAATAAAGCTTAAAATGTCCTACTTTGATCGCTTTAAAGTTTCCGATGGCTCGTACGCAATTTAGAGTGAAAATCCTGTAGAAAGCTAATTCAAATTTCAATACCAACCGCATTTTGAAAACAAGCGATGTTATTAGTAATTGCCAGTTTATGCACCTTTAAATTTCGTGCTAAAAGTCGGTGGCATATAAACGTACGAGAAGTAGTTCAATTTCGTTCGATTTGACGTAAGAAATCTTATTTGGCAATACTCAACGCTGACAACGCTTGAATCGTTATAGCCCATTAACAAATTAATCCTCGCTATTGCATAAAAACAAACTTTTCAAGTAGCCAATATATAATATAATATAATATAATATGTGACATTTAAGAAAAAATTACAAAAAAATAATGTTTTTCGCCATTTAATTGAAAGCGGTATGCTCCATCATCTTTTTAAGCACTTTTCCTTCAGATATTTCAGTATTTCTTTAACAAACAATGCATAACTTTTGTAGCAAAATCGACAAAATAAAATGAATGTATTTTCCCCATGCAATTTATATACAAAATGTTATTCCAGGGAGGTCATTTTTCTATCTAATTTCAATGAAATGCAAAGTTTTAACGCCACACTAAATGCACTTGGTAATCTGTGCCGTGCAAACAAAATATCGTACTGGTGGTAACATAAAGTTAAACGGCATTAAGTTAGCTACAGTATTTGTTAATCGAAATAGTATATATTATAAAAAATATTCAATCGTACATAATAACTAACAAATATTTCTTTGAATGCCAGGAATCATACTTCCAGGAAGTTCACATGGATATACTTATTTTATTTCAGGGCCTTAAATATAAATTATAGATGAACTTCCTCTAGATATCTGTAAAAATTCAGGTTAAGGAGGAATTGGAATAGAAATACGAATTTGGAATTATGTTTGCTCGCTGCCAAGAGAAAGGAATTTGCACTAATAACTGGAGTAAATTGTAATACGCGTTGCATAATCTCAAAAGTTAGATTAGAGAAAGGCAGGTTTTTTAGATTAATGCTATACATTCGAGCGATGATAGGCTAATGATATCATCATTTTTCCTTCAGGACAGAATGGCATGGAAAGAGTCAAAATATTCTTCCCTCGGCTTTTAGAACTTCGGTCTTCAATAACTTGAAATTCTTATTTTTCTTCCCGAACTCACTGTCCCGAGTTTCTTCCTATCAAATTAATATACAAGCGGCATTTTATTGAAACAAATATTCTTTCATTCACTTGTTGACCATTGTTCTTAAAATGGACACCCAAAAAATCAACTTTTTATGTTAATTTTCGTTCACTGCCGACGACTGAATGCTCGATTATCGACTCGAAGCCTGATGCAGAGGGATTTTATGCTTTGATTCCTTCTAAGTTATTCAGTTACAAATGATAAATAGCCTCATGAAATTCTTCTACTGTGATTACAAGGCAACGAGCCCTGTGACGAAACAAGAATGACGCGAGCGAGGGGAAATAGAGAAAATTATAAGGTAAGGGGGAGAGCGTTGAGATATTGAACAAGGATGGATCTCAAAAGGTTGGTTGCCTTGGGTTGGGTGAAGAAAAGTGAAGCGGAACTGCCAAGAAAAATTAGAGATGAGAGAGCGCGGAAGCGAGAAGACGACTGAGGCGAAAGGTGGGATATGAAGGGAAGGGGTGGATGACGAAGGAGTCTGCGAAGGAAGGAGAAGTGGCGTAAAGGAGGAAAGGGATTAACGTGGGAGGAAAGGAGAAGAACGCGAGAGGAAGGAAAGTTAAGACGTCGCCAGGATCGCGATAAGAGTCGCGAAATAGCGACAGTATTGTTTGCTCCGCCTATTGTGACCTGGGACATAGGGAAGCATTTCCCCGATGAATGCGATAAACTTGATTGATATACTTTCGTATTAGGCTCCTGCGCCGACTAGAATTGAACCGTATTCGGTTCAAGAGTTGCCACAAAAATTGTTCACATTCGGCGATCTCTTTGTATAGCTCTAGATAACTTTCACCTTATTTTTCTACATTGTCTCTTCCGATGAAAGAAATTTTGGTTGTCTCGTATAATATTACACTCGGCTGCTCTTTCTCTTTTGGGAGAAATCTCGAATTTACTTTATCTCGCAATATTCGTTTCTGTTTGTTACGAGGCTTGATCCCAGAAATGTCAGCAAATATATTATTTTCCATCATATATGTAATACTTTTAGATCCTTTACTACACCTATCAGGCGGTTTTATTTGAAAAGTTTGCTGGGAATGAGAAAAATGGTTGAAACAACTGGCCAAAAACTATATTTTTAGAGAAAACATTAGAGAGTTCTACTAATCAATTTTTTGTTCGCTTGCCATTGCGATAATGATGCCTCTGTCCTCGGAAATTATTGTTCGACTGAAACGTGGATAAGTACGTTCCCCAAACCCATTGTGTCAATTTGAATTTTATCGCTACTAACAAACCTGTTGAATTAATCTCGTTCTGTTTCAGTTTCTCCTCGAGTTAGGCAGTTTTTACATCCATAGAACAGTTCTTGAACTCTACATTGATGAATAGCGAGGCATGTTGCCAAACGAAGTTATGTACTGCGGTATGAAGGAAACTAAAATATCCTCTTTTATCTTTATCCTTAATAAATATTCTTGTGATTTCATCCTCATTAAAATGAAAGATTTCTGCATGAATCTCTATAACCTAATATTTTAATTTTCGTAGCATTCTGGCTGTAATCAATTTCAATTTTGCTGTAGATGTTTATTATGGGTTTCATACCACCTCCTTTAGTGCACAAATTATTAATCGCGCGTTGTCCTAGCCTTTTTGTTACACTATGACTTCAAGACAAAAGTCTATTGGCTGCAGCATAGCACAAGGACTTCCTCTAGTTATTATGTTTCTGAAGCCCTTTCATTACTAAATTAACTTCGTGACAAAGCTAATTTGTGTCAAAACGGTTACTCTATATGGTTCACTATTAATTTCACTTGCTGATGATTATGCAAAATTTTCTATCATTATTTTTACCTGTTTCGAGTCGTGAAATTCTCCAACACAAAATTAAACGTTATTAAATTTAGACCATCATGAATATTTCGTAAAATTCATTTCAGAATAGACAATATATGCAATATTTTTCTTTCATTTCACTTCCAACGTCCATTTAAGACTTTCGTTAGTGATGGAGGCTCCAAAGTTTCATAAAATCACCAGGAAATAGGAATTATCTGCAAATTTGGAATTATTTTAATTAATACTACATCATCTTATAAATATTTTCCAATAAAATGCCTTTCTATATTAAAGGCAACTTGATGAAAAATATTTAAAGTTACAGCTAAGCGTTATGCGGTATTACATTGCTTGCCTTAATTTGCTGCATATGTTTTCAAGTACCTATCATAGAAATTCTTAAGTTTATCTGAGTTATGAAAACGTATTTAAGTCGAATGGGTTAATCAAAATGCCCCATAATATAAAGAATTTATTAGTATGGAAAGTCTTCCTTCTCTAATTATAAATTTCTTTAACGGATAACTTTGGATCTAATATATCAACAAAATGTGTTTCAATTGACATTTGGTCTCAGAGTATAGAAAAGGTACTTTTATGAACATGTCTATAATTTTACAACGTATTAAGCCCAATTTAACTAATATACTTGGCTGAAAAGCAACACAGTAACTTAAAAGTGTAACACACAATCGAATCCATAATCGTTCTTATATCATGTATTTACCATATATATCAGGTATATCAGGACTGCAATCTTGAAATTTAACGAACCAGTCCCGTAAATAAATATCCCATGCATAAATTGTTCATTTTTTGCGTAGAAATTGCCATTTTTATCATCCGAAAGTGGTTTAAACATAAAACAATTTTCGGTCAGCATACATTATTAACGTTTTAGTAACATATGGGCATAGGCTCAAACATGGGACTAAATCACCGATGATACTTAGGATAAAAGTGTCTCGAAACCCCTCATACGTTAACCATTACGTAGATCTAAATCATTTGTGAACATTTACTACCTAATTAACAGAGCTCGACGTATAGCGTTCGCAACGACCAACTTCTAAAGCCCCGCGCTAAAACATTACGAAGGAATTATATTCCCTGGAAAAAAAGAGGCGCGTGATTTTTTACGAGTGCTTCTGCAATGCATCGCCTCCTCGGCGGACGTTGCTCGAGCACCCAAAATAGAAGACTCGAGCGCACTCGCTAGAGCTAATCTGGCGAGCGAAGTGGGGAGCAGTAAAGGAACTACGGGTAAGCCACACCTTATGAAGGAGAGGAGCTTGAGAGAGAGAGAGGAGAGAAGTGCGAGAGAGAGGATGTGAAAGAGAAAGAGAGAAAGAGTATTAAACCAACCTCCGGCGACATGCACTTAACTCTCTTCAGGAATCAAACCCCACATCTCTACCCTGGGGAAACAGCTAAAATTCCCGTATGGCCCGATATTTTCGGAAACTCGTTCATGCACGCACGAACACATGCACGCAGACACACCAGCGTCGTCTGAATTTTATTTAAAACCGCATTAAATTTTACGGCGCCTGTCCTTTCTACTCTTCCCCATCCCACTTCCCCTCGCGCCTCTCTCCCCTTCCCTCCCATCCATCCCGACATCCCTCCTCCCTTTTCCCACTCCCTCCCTCTCATCGCATACACACGAATCCACCGCCACTCCTCCCCCTCCCAACCCTCCCCCCATCTCGCCCCCTCCCCTTTTCACCCGAGAGACTCGAGCAGACCTCCGCGGGTGACCGTGTTTACTGCGGGTAAGATGAGCGCGGAAAACTCAGTCGTCGAGACGGAGCGGCGTCAGAAAACCACCACGCCCCGGCTCGCCTCCCGCCACCCCACTCTCCCGCCTCCCCCTTCCCTTCCTCCCGACACGCCACCCGTCCCGCACACCCCACACCCTTCGGAGCGATGTTTCACGGCAAAGAGTTTTTCTTCCTCCTTTTTTATTTCTTAAATGAAAAGAATCTCCGAAACAAATGCCAAGCGTGGAGAGAGGATGCCATCCAAGTTGACGACATGCACGTGGAGGGGAAAGAGAGTGAGATGGGGAGGGAGGGAGGAGGGAGAGAGGAGGGAGGGGAAAGGATGGATGTTAGAGAGAAGGCAAGCGGGAAGAGACAGTATGGAGGGAGAGACAGGGAGAGAGTGCGTGAGGAGTGAGAGGGAGAGGATACGGAGAGGATGAGGGAGAGTAGGAGGGAAGTAGCGGGAGTCGAGGGACAGAAGAGGAAGTTGAATGTTACGAAGGGGTGAGAGGCGGTATAATAAGAGGAGGTAGTGTGAGGATTCTGAAAAATGTGACGCACGAGGGAAGGAGACGAGAGACGGAGGAAAGGAAACGAGTATGAGACAATGAAGGACTTCCTAATTTTTTGATTCATTGTTCACCTTCATTGTAATATACCTCAAGATTTCCATCCTCGGAAATTTTAAATCACGCTTAGAAATGAACGACGCCAAGATCCTTGGGCGTGTAACGTCTGGTAGCGCCATACGGCTGTAAAATGACAAGCATTGTTTAATTCGTTTGATATCGGTTAATGTTTGCGTAAGATGTGTAAGTATGGAGGCTGTGGGGAAGTGGAGCCGTCGTAATTATCGTTTTACTCGTAATGAACATCATTCTGTAGCCAAGGCTTTGAGAAATGATGAGGAGAAAACAGAGAAAGGCAAAAAACTGGTTCTGTTTCGTCCAAGAACGGCACAAACGCATCAGAATTAACAAAAACATGAAAAATCTTGACCAAGTGTCCGCGTAAAACTGCCTCGTTGCAGATTTGCGAGAAAGCCAATTCAATTTTGCAGAGAATCTGACCCTCTTGGAACCGTGCAAAAAACTGCACAAGTAAATAAAACCGTTATCGTGTGCAATATAATTACGCAAAACTTCGTCTCTCTATTTTGCGTGACTTAAAATGGCATTTTCTTCCTCGGAATTGTATTTTTACGTTTGACCTTGTATTTGTCAAGTGTTCGGCCTAACCATACGAAAAAACTCGGAACCCGCTTTCAAAATATATTTATACATATTTCCTCTGTCACCTGTTCATATCGACTTCCGCTTCCCGCGTCCCGTAACACGCTGTTCATCGCCGATACTTGGTTGGGTAGGCGAACACTCTCCGTCGCATATGAGGGGATTCTGCCTTTTGAAAACACACACCACCCGAAACCAAATGACATATCTTTCTTTGCCGCTCTACTGGGCGCTCGTGCCCTTCGACAACATGTATGCAAAGAGCAGTGTATCACCCATCCGAGTTGATTTTTGTCGCAGTTAGCGTTTTTGTGAGTTCTTCGAAAGAAAATAAACGCGTTGAGCTTGGAGTGGCCTGAGAAACTGTTTTTATTTGAAACACGTGTTTTGGAGGAGTCGTACCATTTTTCAAGTAGGCCAAAAAAAAAACCTTCGTAAATTCCCACGAGTTTTTAATGAAAATATTTATTTCCCTTTCCATTTCCCTTTTACAAGTTCTTGCTTACTTTAAAGATAAAAACACTCATCTCATAGCGACCATTTCGGGGTTTCAGAAAAATCTCGAGAGTTTATTTTAACTGTGGACACAGCGCTGAATCAATAGCCATTCTCGTGATATTAGTTTAAACGGAATCCTGTATTTTGCAACTAGACAAATGTGAAGTGCTTTTTTGAATTACTTATCTTGCCTAAACAATGTTTTTATTCGTAAAATTTCCGCTTTTCACTTCAAAGGACAATTGTGCTATCTTGAATATACAATTTTACTTTTACTAGTCAATTAATTCGCATTCAGAAAAACAAAAAAATCTCCATTAGTTGTATTTACCACTGTAATTTTTATGCAGATATTCTATGACACGTGTCACGTATCTTCTTACTCACTCCAGAATTTTGATCACTAATCAAAAGAGTGAACATTGTAAGGGCGGATTACCTCTGCTATAGAAATATGAAGGAAGGATATATATTTATTGTTGCAAAATATATTTGTTTTATCGGCCGTAAATATGCTGTTAGATATTTCAGAATATTTTTAACGGATGAATGACTGCTGAGCCAAAAATCAATATAAAATATTTAGCAATTTCCTAAAGACAAAGAGTAAAAACGTTTGTAATTTTTTTATTGAAAGTTACGTCGCGGATATTTTATTTTCAACATGATTAATCAAATATTTTATCCCGGATGAGTTTCTGACGTAAATTGAAGGAAAAAACGTTTTATTAAATAAATATAAGACGTATTTTCTCTTTTCATTGAGATTTTTTCAAAAAGAACTTGATTATATGATGAAACGTACGATCAAGCGTTTGGTTTGTGACCACTATAAATGTATAAAAATTGTTTTTTGGTAATTTTCTTTTATTAAAAACATACAGATGGAAAAAGGTCTATACGTATATTTTTTATATCCAAAAATCAGACCCAAAACATAGAAAATGTTTGTGAATGTCAGTCTGTAGTTACGATACGAGAGACAAGCGAGTTTTGTCTATCTTACACATACAAAAATAGTGGTTTTATAATGAAAAACAGCTTATCATAAAATAAAATAATATAAAAACACGTCAAAATAAAATTTTTAGTCACAACAAAAAAACTGGTGCCCGGAATTTGTCTATACCGGGATATCGAATTTTCAGGACAGAAGTTATCTAGCCCTTTTACTAACGCATATTGCATCACCGAGGATGGATGATTCGTCGCTTTGCAAATACATTTCTCGACTGGAAATAACATCCAGGGAATCGATAAAAAAATGTCACAGTTCCGCGAAAGTCACCCTTTGCAAGCAAAGAACAAGCATCATATGATTTTTCTTTGACAACTTGTAATACTATGGAAAAAAACGTCCTACTCCAATATTTACTACGCCGATGAAACCTTGTTTTGCGAACGGTCTCAGACATCAACCTTGGAGACGCCTCCCTTCTTTCCTCCCATTCTCAATTTCCATATGTCATACATTTTATTTGTACCAAGTGACACGAACCCACTTATTCTCCTACGACAATCTACATACAAAGACGTTTCCGGAGCTGTCATCTTCTCAAAGGGCGGAAAAATTTAGAAACGCGCGTGTTTTTAAAGTCCGAAATTTCTGACTTGTAGGAGTGTATAAGGAGATATTGCAGCAATATGAAACGACAGGAATATTTTTTTAACAATTCTGCTTCTTCTGCGAGGAATTCAAACATAATTTTCCTAGTTTCGGTTCAATGACAGAAAAACAATGCGACAGGAAAGTAGAAGGAAAAATTAGCTTCTTTCGACCTGGATAAATATCGATCCGAGATACTGGACAACGATTTTCTTCTGGCTGAAAGTAAAGATGTCGAATAACCTCAATTGAAGAATTCATTCTGTCATGAGTACTATGTATGGAAATAATATATGGCTTCGTCTTAAGTCAAAAGGAGGTTTTGTTTTGGATCGTAGGTTCATCTTTGTCAGCTTCATAGATCAATCTGGATAACTCAACCTACATATCCCAAAACTGCGTGAAATAGTTTCCTCTCCGAATACGAAAGGAAGTACATATAGCAATCTTCGCTTCAAGCGATAAATTTTCTCAGAAATGGCCTTTATACATCTAAGTTGAGAGTTCAGCGAAAAGACATTTCGCTCCGCGAGGGAGGCAAAGCAAAGGAAGAGATTGCCGGTACGCTTTTATATAGATTCGATTCGGAAAACTAATTGCTACTAAGAAAGATAATCAACATCAATATTTGCTATACTATTGAGCGACATTGTCAGAGAAATACTTGGAAAGATATATAAAATTAATAAATTATTATTTTTACCTAAACAGCGAGATCGTTCTTCTCCGTGTAAACCATGCCCGAACAGTCTTTTTGTGTCCTTGTATCTAAAATAAACCGAATTCTAAAATTTACTTCACTAAAAACTCCAAAGACTTCCAATTAGACGGCAAAACCAAAACTTAAACGAAAAGAATGGCCAAAAGGCGAAGTTCTGCGGAACGAAAAATAAGGAAGTCGTTAAATCTTCTCACAGGCTGACTCCTTTTAAATGCTTAAAGGTCATCAAAGGTCAAACCGTGATGACCTCCAAGTGTCCAACTTTCGAGAACGATCGTGCCTCAAACTTTTCGCGCGTACCAAGTGTCACGTTTTAACGCCAAGTCCCATATTTTGCGCTCATTCCCGCGCTAGTCGGACAAACAGCACGATACTCAAACTTTCCGCTTAAAATCTTGATGAATGGCTACACAAACAGGAGATGAAGCCGAAACATTAATCGCCTTTAGCTCACTTTTACACGCACCTAGCGTAGCAAGTTAGTTTAAGTGCATATATTCTTAGTTACGACAATCCTCAGCAGACATACTTTCCGTTAATATTTCACAAACAATTGCCTCTCGTCCTAGTCTGGGAAAAATCAGTCACGAGGGTAATTTCTAATTTAATTTGTCTTCAAAATATCCCTTGCGCGCTATTGAAAGGGTATGGCCAGTTAAAATTTTTGAAACATGTTTATTTAGGCTGGTGCCGGCGGGACAGTACTTAATAGTTATTAGAGAAACGCAAGTGATTTACTCCCATATATCAGATTTAAGTTATCTCCCCAACGGCGCAGAAAAAAATTAAGATATATTAGTGGGCCGAAAATTGAATCCTGCAATATTACGTTAATGACTAAGGATATGCTGTGCTTAAAATTTAGCTTTTCGGGTGAAAAAAGTTTCCTGTGACATTTAAGCCCAATTATATTATTTCCAATGAGCTGACAACATTTTATTTTATAAAAATGTATGATTGAAAGAAAGAATTATCTAACTCGTGTTATTGCTGGGATCCTATTGGTAGTTATGGTCTCAATTTGGAGAAACTGACTCATGCATAAAACAGCTGGCAAAATTAAAACTGTTCAACAAAATTATGGCTGTGATATAACTATATGCATTTTGCGAAACTTTAAATTTTTTTATATTTTTCTCGGTGATTTGAAAAAATTTCAGTCCTGCTAGCGTGCCAAAATGTCCATTGAGGGCCACATTGAGTGCCTCGCTGCCGACTCATGCTTTGAAAACTCTTGGTCTATAAAATAAAGCTTTCCGAAAATTAAATTATAAATTAGGGAAATAAGAAGGCGGCCTCGGAGGAATTTCTAAGAGTGCTGTCATTCTCATTAGTGATTCCGTGTTGCTAGCGCTGGAGAATTTTTCAGGCTGATGCTACCGCCTCCAGAACGTTGTTAGGAAGTTACGCAAGCGCAACACTCCGTTTTTTAGGATCCGAGTAAATTATTGCGTATCTCGGATAGAGGCTTATCTCTGCGTTGGACTTTGTGGCTAGGACTTGGTAATTTGTGTCACCACTCGCATACTTAAAAACGCCGAAATGACGTATATGTATTTTTTTAAAGTTCAACAGGAAGCGCGAGCGTATAGGATAACGAACGACAAAATTGAGGCGTTTACATTCGCTATAAACTGTTTCTTAAATTAAGTAGCGCAATTTCTTTTTGACTTCCACGTATGTATACCGAAAAATCGAATTTTCCTGCAGTGAAAAAATAAATATCGATATGCGACGATAAACGTTCCATTCGAAGAATTTTTTAGACTTTCTGAACAACAATTACTTAATCTTAGCGATATTATAAGATTGTTATTTCTCTTCCTCTCTCCGATATCACGCTCCGAAGGCGCAAAATTATAATTACCAGATCTCGAAAAATTTGCTCCTGATCTAGCAGCCATTCTCAAAAGTTAACACCGTTACCAAAAAGTTGAATAATATTAATCAGTAATTTCGTTAAGACACAACAGTCGTACGGGTTTGTAAACATTTCACACAAAGCAACGATGAACATATACTACTATAATGAAAAAGAGTATGGAATAAAATAAGAGAAAATACTAGGCCCCAGGATGAAATTTCTAGACACTATAGGCGGTTCTACACTCTTGGTTTTATCAACAGTTTTACCCGAACGGATAAGTTGAGGCGTTTTTACCCGTACACCGAGGCCGCCACCATACTTTGGTTTTCTTTGCAATTTTACCCGTGCGGGTAAGTCAATACGTGTTTACCCGTACTAATCATGGAATCATCATAAATTATTCCTACCACAATAATAAAGACCAAATATAAACGCAAACTGAAGCAATTTAATTTTAAACAAACGTAGTAAAAGTTAGAATACATACCTTGACAATATAGAATAAAATCGGCACAAAAAGAATACAAGAATAGAATATTAAAATTGAGACATTCGGTTGCTCTAGATTCTAGATGATAACGCAACGCACCACGAGTTCAGAAAACTGTAGTTTTGGAACGAACACGAATTTAGCTACACACTGGCAGACTTGCCCGTACACCGTGACTGAACTGAGCAAAAATCAAGCTGCGGTTGATTTTGCTCGTTCCAGTCCGTTCCTGCTGACTTCTCCTACACACTCTCCGTTTTACCCGTACAAACTTAACCGTTCGGGTATATCTGTTGATAAAACCGAGAGTGTAGGGCCGCCTTATGGTGACCTGTCTTCCGGTATTTTCCTAGCCCAGATAATATTTATTAACAAAATAACCCCCAGTCTGTTGGCGACATCACCTTTAGAAGATAAAAGTCCGAGAGTCCAATGCGGAAACCATAGATCGACACCAAGATTAATGTCGCCCCGACCAGCTTTTTGCCTATTCCACTTAATTGAGTCCCACACCGTATCCTTTGTCGGGATATCCCGAAAAAATAAGCCAACCGAAAGAGCAGCACTCACGCACGACGAGGACGTCTTCTTCAGACAAACGAAGCATTTTTGGCTTCATTACTGAAGAACGGGAGAGGTTCAGTTGGAGTATAATAGTTGGGAAAAGTAGCAAGCGCGACTTTTTACCCTTATGACTTTCCTCCCCGTACGAATAGAGAGATGGAGTTGGATAGGAGTGGTCGGGGGAGAGAGAGAGGGAGGAGGAGGAGAGAGAAGGGGGAGTGACCCGAGAGAGATCGTGGCGGAGATGTTGCACGTGGAATACGAGGAGGAGACGTGGGAATGTGGGACGTCGGGGGTGGAATGTGAGGGAGGAGGCGGGGAGGAAAAGGAACTGTCTTCAAAGTTTGAAGACGGGCGATAGAACTTTTCCTCCGCTAGTGTTGCCTCGATCCTTATCTTTTCCAGGCCGAAGAGCACCTAGGCATAGTCCCCGGGTCTGGTTTTCGGTTGAATGGCATATGTTCGGTGGAAGAGAGAATGAGTTACTTTTTTCCAGTAGCTATACGGCGAAATCTCGTTATAGCGTTTGTCCGCGGGTCATTCATTGATCCAATTTATATTGAATTACGTTACGATGAAAATCCTCATTGGATACGGACGGGTTGGAAAAAAACACAACTAATCCCGCTCGATCGCCACTGACTTCTTCTACCGAAAAGCTCGGATGTTGTCTATTTTGCGTTTTAAATAAAATGATACTCAATACATTGCTCCGCATCGTCAACTGCCTTTTTGTTTTTCTCACGATTGCTGCCTACAATTTGAAACTAATTCCATTAAGCTTGACGAACGCTGTTTCCTTTTATTCTCGATTTTACATGAACCACTTATAGGAGTTAAGACGAATTGACAAGTTTAGTTTCTCCAACAGTCATAAAAATGCATGGAAATCAGGTGAACATTTTGGCCAAAAAGTAGCCTCCATCAGTGCTGATTCACCGATAACCGATCAGTTTGTCGAAAACCAATTCTTCGAAAAGCAATTCATCGAAAACAAATTTTTCAAACGATTTTTTAGGAAAAACAAATATTTCAAATTCTAATAAATACTGAAATGTTTTTAGTTATTTTATGTCGATTTTATTTATTATTAATTCATAGTAAACACTGATTTTTTTAAAGATTGAGTGATCCTGATATTAAAATGTCACAATCAACCTGCGGAATCATAGTAAAAAGCTACCTAAGCGATTGAAATTTAAAAAGGCTTAAACGTTGAATCAAGTAATTATTTTTGGCAATAGATATTTGCATTGTCGTGAAATTTTAATTTTTTTTAAACCTTCAACTTTAAAAATTATAAAATATTTCTATTTCTTTTCGCTCAAGTATAGCAAAAATAAAAGGAATTTCGTTGGTGTTTTTAAAGTTAATAACACAGCTAGCGCAAGTGTACACGACTGTAATGTTTATTTTAAAATTTAAATAAAACATTTAAAAAAATATTTTTTAAAATTACATTCTTCATACAATAAATTGATATTCTAAAAGACCAGTCAATCGCAACCACACGTTCTTTCGAGCGTAAACTTGACAATATTTCCAAAATAAGTATTTAGTAGTGTTAAAAGTACATTTATTTTTCTAAAAACCTTTGTGAATGAACAATTAATACAATTAACATAAAATAAATAGAAATAACTCAGCATTTATTAAAATTTTAAATATATACAATTTTTCCTTAATATTTCCAGCAATGTTAAGATTATATTTCAAGCATTTTGTTTCTCTAAAGATTCTTATAGATGAATAAGTTCAAACATCTATAATTTTCATTGAAATTTCTCATTCGAAACAGATAAATTAATTTTCGAAGAACTCTTTATTTTCGAAAGATCTGTCTTTCAATGAATTGATCGTTCGAAATATTTGTTTTCAATGAACTGCTTTTCAAAGAATTAGTTTTCGATAAATTGGTTTTCGAAGAACTCGTTTTCGAAGAATTTAACTAGGGCCGATTTGCCCATAGTAGATAACAATATTTTAGAATTTTTATAGCTATTGAAGAGACATTCGATCTGATTTTAATCTTAGGATGAACTCAATAATATTTGTTTGAATGAACTAGAACGAGTTTGAGTTATAAAATAAAAATGTAATTTAAAGCAAAATGTCTACCCTTGCATAAACATATAGCCATTTTACTCTCCATCAAGAAAAAAAATGATTTGTCGATGACATGCGTCTATAGAGATCCAGCATCTTACTGACAAGCTGGGGAAAGCGGAACGAAACGTCGACCCAGAACGGTTTCTCAAAAAGTGGAGAAGGATTTCAAGGAATAAGAGATTAAAGGAAAAGGAAGAGATAAAACGCTATAAACCCCGTCGTAGGATTTTTAATTTCTCTCATGTAGGCCTTTTGGCTCTAGGGATCTCAGCGACAATAAGCCATGCCAATGCTGATGACATTTTGATTAAAAATGCGTTACGTGAAAAACTATGGCTTCGGGCCACTTAACCTTTAATAAGTGGCGTGCGGTCGATATGACGCCAAGTATTGTTTTATAGTCAATTGCAAAAGAACTGAATTTCCGACCTCCACCAGTCTTATTGCATCATCACTTTGTTGAAAATGTTTCCGTTTTTCATTTTTTTATAGAACTTCGATTTTTATACTTTTACTTTTTCATGTGCAAATTACGTAGAATAGGTATTATGATTGAAAAAGAATTTGACTTCGAGATTTTGATCCTAAAATATTCTCAGAAATAGAACATGTCTAGAGCGCTGACAGGAAGTACCAGTTTTTTAGCGTCCATTTGCAAGGAACATATTATAAACAAATGTTCAACAAGGAAGCGAAAGTACTCAACAATTTATAACAGATATTATGATCAGGAGATAAAATGCTATTTTACAAAAATGTCATGTTAAGTATTGATAGAAATAATTTAATTATGATATTAATACATTCATGTTTCCTTGATAAAATAAAAAAATCATATTAGAATCATGATAACCCAACACCAATAATTAAGAAATTTTATTTGCGCGATTAATTTACGGTTAAGATTATACGTACCATTAAAAAGTAAATTGTGTTGCAATACGTATCACTCAGACATTTTTACTGATATATGTATGATATCCGAAGGGGATTTATAAAAATTACGTTAATCTGAGAAGTATATCACAAAACGCAAAAATGTGGTTCTACTGTATTGGAGTTAATTATAACATAACCTCATTATCTTAGGAAAAGCAATGCCACGAAGAAGAAGTCATCGTGAAAATCGGAAAACATGTCGGGAAATACAAAGAGTGAGATGAATATTGACCTCTTAAACTTCCAGAAGGATTTACCCGAACGTGAGAGAAATATCTTCTTTAAGCTCGACGCTTTAGGAAAGAGAATTTAGCTTTCGAGAAGATAAGGTTGCTCTTCCTATGAATATGGTTTTTCATCTCAAAAGACGATAAATTTTTCGTTAGCGTAGAAATTTTGTCATCGGAAGCGTACATCATATTTTGCGGTTTCGTGGATCCGTGTCATATATAATGCATTGATGGAATGCAGTGATATTATAACGATGTCTTCAACATCATCACTTTTTATTGAACCGTAAAATTGATAAGATTTTTCTGTCGGAATAAAATTAAAACACCTTTTTAAAAATATAATAACATAGTCTAATAAATGCCAGACGTCTTGCGCAACAACAGTAAACGTGGCCGGCACCGTTTCAGAACCGTTCCAACGTAATTCCACTCATATGATGAGAAAAATTAGAATACCTGCAATACCTAAATCATCATCGTTATCTTACATTTCCAGTGTATTTGCTTGTAAGTACAATTAGCGAAGAAAATCATTTAAGGTGTTGATATCTCTACTTATAATAGCATTAAGGTAGATAAAAGGTAAAAACGTTAATACGAGCAAAACAAATATTGCATATCGTCATGAAAACGCCAAAAATTTATTATAACAAATATAACTACGATTAAATCATAAGATATTATTATGTGCTATTTCAGTGCTGTGACTTCTCCAAGGTATATAGTTAGGAAAAGATTATTTCAAAAATAATTCTCCGCTTAAACGCTTCATAACTCTAAATATTTAGGCGTGCCTTTGAAGATGGTGATAAAACCAACTAAAAATCTACAGAACGGACCAAAGATGTTCAGCATATGCTCATTGAGCTTTTTAAACTGAAAATTTTCTCAAGCTCACTCGAAATGTTTACTGCTGTTGTGTTAATCCTAATAAAAACTAGAATTACAAAAATAAACTGTACACCGACCCCAGCAAATTGAAGCAAGTCGATTTACTATACTCCTACACACCTCATTAGAACAAAGAAAAACAAAATCAAATGCAACAATGATATCTACTTAACGACAATGGATATAACACCGCTATCTACTTTACAGAACGTGCGTCAGAGTGAAGGAGAAAAAGAGGGAGAAATCCATGGAGGGTGAGGAGGAGAAGAAGAGAGGGACGAAAAGAGATAGAGAGAGAGAGAGGGGGGGATAAGGGGAAGATTAGGAGGGGAGGAAGGAAGGGCGGTTTTATGGCAGGGTATTGTTGAAAGCGCCACTGTGACTGCCGCCGAAGAGATGAAGGCTGGGTCGGACTCGTAAGGGAAGGAGGGAAGAGAGCTGGGAGAATGAGAGTGGAGATGGGAGCCGTATGGCAGTGAGGGTGCTCCGCGGAGGAAGAGGGGGAGAGGGTGAAGGCAGGAACGGGGAGTACAAAGCGAAAAAGGATTCCGGTTTTCGAGTTTCCAAGGAATCCATTATGGGAATGGATGTTGCTGCTTCCAGAAAATTAATACGTGAAATTGAAATATGTTTCCCATGTGCAACGTAGAAATTATATCAATATATTTTTAAAAAAAGCAAGTTTTACGTTGCAGCCTGTTTAGAGTTTTAGAGTTTTAATTAATAAAATATGCGCGTTTGGCTAAATGAAGGTATGTCGAACAAAACGAGTACCGTAAGTTACCATTAACGTGATAAGTGTCACAAGTTATGTATTAGAAATATTTGGAGGTATTAATAAAACGTTTGACTGACTCCACCTTTGAAAACATTTGTTAATACCGGTAATTTGTCAAACTCTTAGGTGTTTTCATCTAAAAGGTATTACGCGGGATTTCTTCGCATAAACTTCATCACTCGAGAGGGAAACGAAGCATACGCTAATAGGGGAAGACTTCGGCGAAATAAATTTATGCATCCCTTTGACAGCGAAGGTCCTCTTGTTTTCTTTACGCCTCTACACAAACAAAACCAGAGTAGTAAGCGAGCGGGAAAAATCCTCGGCATTCGGCGTTAGAAAAAATATATATACATAACATCACTCGCTGCTCTGACGATCAATTTCTTAAATTTCAAAAAGCCAGTCGCCGAATTTGACACTTGTCAGACTCGGACCCCTTTTCCTAGCAGCGTGACGGACCAAACATCTCGTGGGCATAACGACGGCTCTTTGGGAAGGGAATGGGAGGAGGGAATGGGGAAAAAAGGTGGAACTGGGAGGAGGGAAGGAAGTGGCTGGGAAAAGGAAGTGGCGTTGGCACAAAGCCACCGCGGCTGGACCACCTAGCTTGCAAAGTCCCAAACCTCTAACGTCCTCTATCCTACCCTAACCCCCTCCCACCACTCTCCTTTCGACCACATATCCGAAACACTGGATTCGCGGGAGAGAGACGGAGAAAGAGAGGAAAACACGTGGAGAGAGAGAGAGATAGGGAGAGATAGAGAAAGAAAACTCGTAGGGGTGGGAGGTAATGATTTACACCGACTCTGAGTACGGCTACTTAAAATGTCGCTAGGGATGAGGCGGGTCGTGATTCATATCTCTGTTTCTCGCATGGAAAAAAGAGTCTGGTGTGCGTCTAGATGGGACTAAAATGAGAAAGAGTGGGATTAAATTCGCGGCTTACCACATGCCACGGATTCCCACGCCGTACGATGCAAATAAAAAAAATTACACGAGTTCGAGTTTATTCGACAATTGACTGTTATTCAACTGTTTTCGTTCTTTAAGGCATGGATCTAATCCCTTAGATGGGCGATGGCTAAAGCGAAGGAGTCTGAACGGATAGGGGGAGGAGAGCGGTATAAATAAAACTAGAGGAAGAGGGAGAGAGAGAGAGAGGGAGTGTGAAATACGAGAAGTACGACGAGAGACAAGAAGGGGGAGTGTGTGAGGGAAAGAAGAAGAAAGGAAGTGAAGGAGGTGTTGGAGTGGATGTGAAAAGGATGGGTAAGATTAGGGGGAGAAGAGAGGGATTAAAAAAGAACAGAGAACGGAATGGGGCTCGTGGAAGAGTGAGAGGAAGAAACGGAGGAAGAGAAAGGAAGAGAGGAAGGGTGAAAGACGTAGAGGGTGTTTAGAAAGGAAAGCGAAAGAGACGCGATGAGGCTTTTAGGTATGTTCGAATAGGTGTCGCGGGAGGGAAGGCGGAATATGGGAGAAAGTGAGGAAGAATGAGCAATAAAGTCAAGAATAATAGGACAAGGAGATGGAGATTGTGTAGGATAGAGACGGGAAAACATAGAAAACGAAACACAGAAGGAAAAACTAGAATGGAAGAGAATTCGATGGATGCTGAATAGAAAGTCATTGTAACATAAAAAGGAGAAGGCAAGAGGGAATATAAGAAAAGGAGGTGATAACTTTCTTATAGAATCTAATGCAGCCGAAATGTGCATATGGTTTTCTCAAGCTTTTCATGGCTATTGGAGAGAGGGCCCTTCAATTTCATTTCAGTCCTTTGGTGCGCTCGATAATTATTTCTTGAATTAAGGAGACAGATAAGCATATTGCTACGAAATTGAGACTATCTTTAGAGTAGTGGTTCCCAACATTTTTTCGACGCGGCACCCTCTCAAGGATAAACACAATTTCGCGGCAACCCTACTTAAAAAAAGGATGTATATTTTACATACGGGTATCGCAACGTTTGGACGAATCCATTTGTTGGCACTAGATCATAGCCAAATTATTGGAGAAAAGATTATAGCCCTAATCGCCAATCAAAATTTACAAATCGTTGATTTATGTATTCAAAAAAGGTTTTCACGGCTCCCGTAACAATCAGTTGCTGCATCCCAGCGTGCCGCGGCACTCAGTATAGGTGCTGTCTCCACCTAGCAAAACTCCGTCTATCCATTTCCCAGAGATTTATTTTACACCGTGTACCACAAAACTAAAACACGTTATCTGTCCGGGATCCTCGACATTATCTCATTCTCCACAAGTTTCGGCGCCGCAATCATCAGATCCCAACTCTCTCTTCCTCATTTCCCCTTACCTGACTTTATACTGTCTTTGTTAATGACTACTTGTTTCCCTCCGCCTAGGTTCTATTTGTTATGTTTGGATATCTTATTGTTATACTTAAATTGTTCATTATATCTTTATTTGTTTCTGTAAATAATCCAATTTAACAGGTCAGCCAATCGCTGTTTTTGGATTACTTCGAATAAATAAAAATAGAATGGAGAAGAAAAGGTTGTTGAGAAGGAAAGAGTGAAAGGTGAGAGCAGGAGTTGTAAGGAGAGGAAGTGTAGGAATTAGAAGAAGAGGGAAGACGAAGAAGAAAGCAACGAGAGAAATAGGCTGGGTGAGTTTCTAGAGAGGGTGATGGGAGGTCGGCTCAAACGCAAAAGATTGGTTTGAGCGGGATTGGGCGAGAGAGGAAGAGATATAAACGGAATGAGACGTGCCGAGGGCACGGCGGAAGGAATGCAAAGGCGTGAGTTATGGCAGACGCGACAGGAATAAAAGAAAAAAACCTCCGTATAAAAAAACAGGAAGAGTGTGGCCACGGTCGCGACTCAAATTTCAATGTTAGTAAGATTTAATACGCGCCATAAACATTTACAGAATATTTCTCAAGCATCATTAACGCCACGGTGAACACATTTCTATCTCTCTCTCTCTCTCTTTCTCTCTTTCACTCACTCTCTCCCTTCCGAGAGTTTTTACAACTATGCGTCATCTCATCCTTCTCCACTTTCTAATTTTTTCATTTCGCCTCTCCAATCATTCCTCCTGTTTGTGTTTGCGCAGTTGTACAAATGATGAAGAAACTTTTTTCCCAAGCGATACGAAAATTCGCCGATATTTAACCAAAAAGGGGTCCTCGGATGAATCGAGCACTACTTTCTCACAATACCCTTGTGCCACCGATCCCTACTTCTCTTCATTACTTCCTTCTGCTCATTCAATTTATCGACACATTTATTCGATTAATCGACACATTCAGTCGATTAATCTATGCCTTTATTCGATTCATCGATACATTTATTTCGATTCCACATTTTATATTTCTCACCTTATCTTCCAAACCCCTCCGTTACCGATTCCTTTGTTCGATTTTCAATCTTTTCCTTCTGCGTCGCCTTCCTCTTCTTGTCTTCGCTTTTCCTTTCTCCCTTTTATTTCTCTCTATTTCCTATCTCATCTCATATTTTTGCTCTTTCTCCTCATCCAAATTTCCTCATAGTGGGAATTACGCCTCATTCCAAAGGCCTCGCGAATTTTCTTGTTATTATCTTTCTCCCCCTCCCTTCGCATTATCCACCCTCCCACCCATTCTTCCAACCCACTCCTCGTTACTTTTTTATTTTCGGCGTTTCCTATCGCTCCTCGTTCCTCATTTTTCATTTTTTATCATTCTTCCTCACTCGCTTTGTTCCAGGTATTCCTCGGCGCATTTCCTGGACCTCCAAAGGCTCTCCCTTTCCTCACTCTCCCTGACGTTCCATTCGCACATTCATTCAACCTCTCCCTCTTCTATCTCTCTACCTCTACTCCTAACACCCTCTCTCCCTCTGCCTTTCTCTCCACCCTCATCTCGCCTTTCGCTTGTCACCTCTCGACTCTTTCATCTCTGCCTCACTCACTTTAAGGCTTTGCAATCGCACACTTTACCCTTTTCGAATTCTCCCCTCCTGCCCACGCTACTTTTCAATTTGCCACCTCTCCATCGCTTTTCTTTCATCTCCTCTCCTCTCTCTCTCCCTCTTACGCTTCCCTCTTCTATCTTCCAATTCCCTTTACGCTTTCCTTCCTCTCGCTCCACTCTTACAATCTACAATTTCCCTCATCAATCATCCTCATCTCCTCTCAACCTTATCCTTCTAACTGCTTTCCCAACCCCGCTACATTTTCAAACTATTCGCTCTCTCACCTTTATCTCTTTCCTTCTCTGCTCCCATTCTTCCCTCTCCACCCCATTTCCTCCTCTATTCTCCCTTCTCCTCCCTCCTTTACTTTCTTCTCTCCCTCTCTCCTTTCCTTTCTCCTCTCACTCCTCTATTCTTACTCTCACCCCTTTCCTCCTTTCTCCGTTTCTTCTTCGCTTTCCTTTCTCCTTTCCCGCTTCTATTCTTCCTCCATTCCTATGCGTAGCTCCTACTTATATCTTCCTCCCACATAACCCCTCACGACTTTCTTTCTCTTTTTCCCTTTTTTCACCAGTGAAAGTTTTGTCGTTAAGAAAGTATATGTAATTCCCAGAGGACCCCAATCCAAAACCATCCACATTATACAAAAAACGTTTATCGATTTTCCACCAATTGCGTATCGATGAGAAACTCTAGAATCAGTGACATCTCGCCAGAAACGGTAAGCCTCCGAAGACGAAAGCAAATAAATTCTTTTGCCATTAGAAGAAACCGTTCTTCAATGGCGTACATTCTTTCGATTTTTGTATACTGCATCCCTACTCTGAAAGTTAACTCCTTTTTTTGCAACCCTCTATCGAGGCCATCGCACCCTTATTCACTCTCCCTCCTTCGTTCCCTGGTCCATCATCGCTTACGCACGACTCGCTCAACCTTGCACTACGCATCTTCTCCCCTTTATACATTCCCTTTTCTTCAAACCACTCCACTTCCTCGCTGCACTCCTCCTTTTCCACTCTCGAGTTATTTGCCCCTGGCTCGTTCCCCTCTTACCTTTCCTCTTTTCTTTCCCCATGCCATTTTTAACTGGCATAAATCTCTCTCTCTTCCTCAACTTCTCCTTCCATCCCTCCCACTACCTCTCTATCCCTCACGGTAACTCTCCCTCACTATTCATCTCTCTGCCCTCCTCTCCCTCTCTCCTCCCCTCCTCTCTCTTTTTACCTCCCCCTCTCTCTCATTCTCCCTCACTCTACCTCCCTCCCTCCCTCTCTCTCCCTCACTCTCTTCTCATTTCTTTTCACTCGTGCACGCTTTGCAGATTTTCTCTTTCCGCCCTCTCTTTCTCCCCATCTCCCTTGTCAACTCTTTTGCCAATTCCCCCTTTTCTCTCAACCTCTTCAATTTTTTCCCTTCTTCGCGCACTTTTTATTTCGCTTCCTCTCTTGCTCTTTCAGCAAACTCCGCCGTTTCCTCTTCGTATAGCCCTTTTCTCCGTTTCTCGTGCTGCTGTCCCCCATTCTTCTGTTTTATTTTCTTCCTCCCTTAATCCATTTACTTCATTATCCATCGTTCAGTTACCTATCTTACCCCTTCCCTATTCTCTTTTTACCCTTGTTCTCTATCGCGTAATTTTCGATCCTTCAACACTTTCCCTTAGACTCCCTATTAATGTCTATATTCTCTAATCTTAAATTTATAATCGTTCATTTCATGGCGTTACTATTCCTTTCAATTCTAGTTTCTGGCTTTTCCGTTTCCTAGCACTCTCATTAATTAACATATACATTTATTAGCGCCTTTGCTCTTTCTTTCCCTTCAATCTACTTTCTCTTTGAACCACTTGTTCCCTTAGCTACCTTTATTACCTGCCTTTCATATTTCGTTCTTCGCGTACCTTATCTTTCTTTTTCCTATCCTATCTCTATCTTCTTTTTCTCTCTCTTCCTTTTCTCCTCTTTTCCTTATATACCAAGAACGGTCTAGTGGTCACTTCAAGTGGACTTGCTGACAGAGGGGTTTTATTATCATTTCACGAAGAGGCAAAAGCTCCAGTTCCACTTGATGTTGAGCGCATGCTTACCAAGAATCCCTTCGAGCAATGCTATATGCCTCCCTGGCACTCACGCTCAAGTTTGTATATGTGTGTGAGTGAGCGAGTGCGTGCGTGTGCGTGTTTGGGTGCACTTCATTTGTTATAAAGGAACTCCAGGGGTCTGACAAGATGGATAAAGTAATGGATGTACGGGGTGAAACATCAGAAGCAATGCACGGATAGGTAGAGAGAGAGAGAATAAAGTAAAAACGAAAATAAAATATTCTCGGAAATTCCCGTCGTGAGAGATGCGTACTTCTGAAAATTACTCTACAAATTAAGTTTAGGAAACTTACCCAAGTAAGAGGATTTTCTCCACGGTGGGTTGAATTTCTCCACTTCTGAAACAGAAGGAACGTAAGCATAGAGCGTTTGACATGAAATCGAGCTGATAATAACCGCCGACGGGAATTTTATATGCCAAGATATATTTTAACAAAAACTTAAAGCGGATGAGTGTTATCAACTCATCTTTTCCTCTAAAGAAATTGCAGCCAGAAATTGATGAACACGAGAATGCTGCGGCAATATAAATAGATCGATTACATTTTCAAATAATCATATAACCATAAAAAATTATAGTAGCATCTGACTGATCAAACGAGACACCGATATATGTTTCAGAAGACAATGAAATATTTCGCCCGTTTCTTTGTGAAAGAAATGTATGCAGGTTAACTAACGTCTTAAGGCAGTTAAATCAACTCTCTTCTCTCTTATAAATAAATATTTAAACTAGTTGTTACTTATGTCACCATATAAAGGCGCGAAATAAAAGAACAATGCCAAATCATTTCTCCTACAAACGTTGCGAAATGTCGCGAATATTGGGATATTTTCAAGAGAAGTAAACAAAAGCAAAATGCGACAAATATCGTAGAAGGCTATTAATTTCATTATTTATATAACTATTTAAAATGGATATTTGTCATGAACTTATCTTTTCCACTAGATGAATTTGCAGTCAGAAATTAAAGGATACGATAATAGTACAGTAATCTAAATATATCGATTACACTTCCTCAAGAGGAATTGGTTTCCAGAAATTAAAGGATACGAGAATCATACAGCGATATAAATAGATCGATTATATTTCCAAATACCCATTGAGTTTACGGAGCAAAGGTAAACACACGAATTTCGCGAAATGGCAGCAATGAATCCATCAAAACCAGAATTGACCTATCCATCCATATTGGGATTCAAATGGGAGAAATTAATTTTCGTGATAGGCAAATTGAAATAGCCAACCCAATACTAGGAAGAAAATTTAGTCTTCAAAATGAAGCCATAGAATTTTGATACTTCCTGTTTCATTATGACGGTAAATTAAATTTTGTATAATTGACTCTAAATTGGAGCAAAGTTTTTTTATGCTATATAAAAAATTCATCAACAAGTAGGCATTTTCTTCATTTTCTGCGTTCATATTTTTTCTTTGTGAATATTTGATCACAGTCGAATATCGTAACAAAATGACGATGCAAGTACATTTTCCTGGATATTACGATCTTCATTAAATGACTCAAAGTGTGCACTCTAATTTTTTTTTGTTTCAGAGTTTCATTATCTTGCAATATATGCATTTTACCCTTTTGTTTCGTGCGCCTCGATTGAAACTGTTTCACGAAAGATGACCTGAATATTCGAATTTTGCGGGCTCTTCAATATATGACAACTACGAAACAGCAGGATATTTCCCATAAATATGAAGAAAATCACAATAATATAAAAAGTGATCGACAGATAAACTGATATATTTGTTCCGGAAAACAACAAAATATTTAGCCTGTTTTTATGCAGGTTAACAAAGGTCTTAAGGCAGTTAACTCAAGTCTCTCCCTTCTTATAAATAAATATTTAAACTATTTGCTATAAAAGGGCAAGAAGTAAAAGAACAATGCCAAAAAATTTCTCCTATACGTATCGCAAATATTGAGAGTTTTTTCAAGAGACGTAAAAAATATTAAAATGCCGCAGAAACCGTGGAACGCTATTCATTTCATATCACGTAGTTAAAATGGCGGAGACATAATTTAGGCTAATCAGCCGTTATTATTACGATAGTATACGTAAACAGAATATGTCTTTTCTATAGCAATAGAAATTTTAAAAACCGATCCAATGCAGGGGAATTATGGAAAATTCGCTATTTCAGTTAAGTTCGAAAAGAGACTATTACACCAGGTGGATTTGTGAGTGAAAGAAGTAAAATGTGAAAGAGAAAAATGAGAATTTCAAAAGATTTTATTGAATAAATTATCGAAAGAACACAATGCCAAGAAAAGATAGAAATTTGAGAAAAGCATAAAACCAACGGAACACAATATGTGAGAGCAAAACTGTTTGAATATAGATATAAATTGGTATAGAGGATGCGAAATTCATAAAGCACGTATCAAACTGTATAAAAGAGTTTTCGAGGAGAAAACGCAGATGTTATCATAAGGCTTTTCAGGATAGAAAAAACGAGGCAAAGGGAGATCATTAATGAAGATCAGAAGATGGTCATAGGAGCAACAAAACTTAAATAAGTGTCCGAGAAATTATTAAAGTACGTATCGGAAAAGCTGATAAGAAGTTTTAATATTTGCCAGGTCCTGAAATGAGAACGGCCAATAGGAAGATCGGAAGGTTGCATCAATATTACAATTACAAAAGAAAGATAAATGGATTAGGTCGTGGAAAAATGAGAGAAATTTAGTACTTTCTCAAATCATCGTAGCTAAAAATAGCTAACAATGGCTAAAATTCCCGCTACCAGTGACAAAAGACTTGGATATAAGCTAAAATTAAGTTTTGGTACAATAAAGACAATGAAAAAAGGTTTAAACGTTTGTAAATATTCCCTCATCATCTCATCCCACCAATCCACCGAATCAAATGAATGGGAGACGCACCGTAAAACAAAGCAAATTTTTCAAATAATGAAGAGAAGCTGAATCTCTGATTGAACACACAGCGGAAATTAAATCATTCTCCGTAATAATACGTCATCTTTCGCTTTTAAACGATACGCCCACCGTCAATATTATTCCAAATGCCACGTGGAAGTGAAAGATTTTTAATATTCGTAAATTCCTTGATAAAAAGACGTTGAAAATCCATTAAAAGAACCCAAATGTTTATAATTACTCCTATGAGCCTAACCTTCACCGCATTAAGGATTAAGAATAAACCTTGAGGGCATATCCCCTATTTGCGTAATTGCGGGAGAGTTTAAAGTACATAGGAGTTATTTATTAAGCGGGAATGAAATTGAATTAAATTCCATTTTATTCTTTCGCTTACTGGAAGCCTCAGTAAAAGAATGAACATCAAAAGTAATTACGAAGGATTATAGAAATTAATGAAATGTGTTATTAGCAAAATAACTATTAAATTAATCCAATATTATTACTGCGCATCGAAATTATTAACTTAAGGAAATGAAAAGGTAGTGATGAGGGTGGCAACAAGGTGTTGAAGGAATCTAATTTGAAGGTAGTGACGCCCATCGAAGGAGAAGTTGTTCATTTTGAGCACCATTGCTGCCAAGTCTAATAAGAAATGGGAGGACGGTCTTGCGTCGGGTGGTCTTGAGTCCAGGAGTTTACTAAGGGCAGAGAGTCCATCATCGTGGGGGAATCTAATTTGAAGGTAGTGAGGCCCATCGAAGGAGAAGTTATCTAATTATATATATAATTACATATATATAACCTAAGGCGCTTCTAAATACGCCGTGGACCTGAAATTTGGCAGAATGATAGGTTATTAGGTATAAACAACCAGAAAAATCGAAAATTCCAAATGTTTTTGTTTTTGGTGGGTTATTTTTTACCCCAATGTTCCATTTCGATACTCCATAAGGAAAACATGGAAAATCTGTGCAGAGTTTCATAAATTTGAATTTCTAAATTAGTTATAATTCAGATAGAAACTCGGGACGAGAACATTTCTATAACTACAAAAATGAGGTTTCTTATTTTTGAAAATTAAATTCAAATCGGTGCCGAATTGACGAAGAAATATATTTTTAATAGGAAAAAAGCAGATGCTCAACAATAAAGAACTTCAACTACCATAGCAACCAGGACAATGCTTTTCAATGGTAATTGGCAATCCGTATTATAATAGCATCGCTTTAATGCTTTTTAACAAGGAAATTATTATTGTCCCATTGATTTCAACCAAAGACGTATACATATGATGACGTCATAATTTTAAAACGCGATATATGTTATTAAATAAAAGAAGATTACCCCTTTCAATTATGGGGCTGATGAACTGTATATAATAATAGCTTAAATTTAGTGCTTCTAAAGAGAATCAGTGGATTGTATTATAATGCAATTGATTTAAAACTACAGCGTAAACTTATAACGACGTCAAAATAAAAAAAACAGGAAATATTAGTGACGTTATGGACTTCCTGATGCACTGCATCCCCTATAAATCCTAAGGTGTTACTTTAGATATGGACTGAAATGCTTGCTGAATGCAAGCACCAACTACTTGTATCATTATATATAGACGTTCCTTACAAAGGAGGAGGAGGAGGAGGACATAACATATAGGAGGATACTAATGTTTAGGCACTTCCAGATGAGCTGGAGAATCGAAATATTTTTCTTAGGTAGGATTTTGTGCAAAACTAACTAGAAAAAACGATAACTTTGAAAAAGTTCAACAATGCGGCCGCTAAAAATTCGCAATTGCTTAAACAAATTTTCAAGGTTTATGTATTTTCAAATGTGCTACGGAGATGAAATTTTTTTAGAGGTAGTATTTGTAAAAAAAAACGAAATAGGGATTATAGAAATTTTGATATTTTAATTTGTGTTGCCGTTAAAAATTCTTCTAGTTTAAACAAATATATAACTGTTTAGGTACTATGGGATGAGCTAGGAAGCTGAAAATTTCAAATTATTTACAGAGTAGTGTATTTACACAAATAAACATTTGAATCTCTCCATAAATATATTGCGGCGGCCGTTAAAAATGTTTAATATTTATACAATTAGAAAAATATTATTTCACTTCTAGAAGTGCTAAAACTTTAAAATTTGACAGAAATGTGTTGAATTAGCACCCCATAATGGAGAAAGTATAAAATTCTTAAAATTGCAAAGTTTGGGGATTGTTTTAATCTATTATTTTTACATAAGGAGAAAATGAAAATCGCTGCGGAGGTGAAATGTTTAGAATTAAAAAAATATTTGTAATAATGAAATATCTGTCATAAAAATGAATGCTTTTTCAAGGTGAGATGATATGCTTGCAGAATGCAAGTACCTTCTACTAGTCATTACATATATACGCTCCCTAGAGAGGAGGAGGATATAACATAATATATAGGAGTATATTAATGTTTAGGCACTTCCGGAAAAGCGGCAGACACGAAATTTTTTTTGATGATAGGATTATGTGCAAAAACGACTAGAAAAAACGAAAACTTTGAAAAAGTTCAACAATGCGGCCGCTAAAAATTCTAAATTGTTTAAACAAATTTTCAAGGTTTATGTATTTCCGCATGTGCTACGGAGCTGAAATATTTTTTATAGGTAGAATTAAAAAATCAAAATAGGGATTATACAAAGTTTGATATTTTAATTTGTTTGGCAGTTAAAAATTCTTAAAGTTTAAACAAATAAGTAAATGTTTAGATACTACGGGGCAAGATAGGGAGCTGAAATTTTTAAGTTATTTAGAGATTAGTCTATACAAACGAATAAACATTTCAGTGTATCCATGAAATTGTTATTGCAGCCGTTAAAAATTATTTAATTTTAAACCATTAGATAAATGTTATTTCACTTCTAAATGTGATAAAAATTTAAAATTTGACGGAAATGTGTGGGATTATTAACCCAATGTGGAAAATTTATAATATTCCTAAAATCGCAAAAATTAGTGACTGTTTTACTCTATTATTTTTCCATAAGGAAAAAACTAAAATCGGTCCAGAGGAGAAATCTTTTGCTTAAAAGAAACATTTCCCATGATGAAATATCTCTCTGAAAAATGAATGTTTTTTCAAGGTGAGATGAAATGCTTGCAGAATGATATATAACAGCTTACGGAAAAGGAAAGGTAAAATGAATATATGGATGTCAACAAGGTGTTGGGATGAGGAAACCCAATGAACACTCACCAATCAGACGACTTCAGGTTGGCGAGGCCCCGGGGATGTCGAAGCGACACACGTAAAAGAACAATAAAACACAGAAACATCACAAACGTAGGAGCTTTCGGAATTATTCCTTCATCAGCTACAGGTTGAGAACTCAAGCTCCTACGTTTGTGATGTTTCTGTGTTTTAGTGTTCTTTTACGTGTGTTGCTTCGACATCCCCGGGGCCTCGCCAACCTGAAGTCGTCTGATTGGTGAGTGTTCACTGGGTTTCCTCATCCCAACACCTTGTTGACATCCATATATATATATATATATATATATATATATATATATATATATATATATATATATATATATAGCATTCCCCGCTAAGTGTGTCACTCTCATTTACTCTATCGCTGAAGAAGGGCATAGGCCCGATAAGCTTGCGTGTATTTTGTTTTTGTGTTCGTGTGTTCAACGTGTCTCTTCGACGCCCCCAGCAGCCTGCCAACTTGGTCTCCGACTTGGTAAGTGTCCGCTGGGCTTCCTTCAACACCTTGTTGCCACCCTCATCACTACCTTTTCATAAGTCTATATATATATATATATATATATATATATATATATATATATATATATATATATATATATACACACACACGCACAGGGCCGGGCCGATAGGTGAGACGGTGAGGCGGCGAGGCGACCGCCTCAGGCTCCTCTCCCAAGGGGCGCCATAAATTGACCACAATGAAAATCACGATTTGGAATAAATAATACTACCCAATAATCGAAAACTCAACGCAATGTATAGCTGAGACATCTTCAAAACTAGAAACAAGACCAACAGTGATCTCGGTCAAATTCCATGGTCTCCGTTATATTTCTTAGCAAAACCTATGATACATGATTTTTTTTCTTAAAAATTTATTCGGGTTTAACCAAGGCTACAAACCCTCTTCCCTCTCGTTAAACCTTCCATTCCCTAAGGTTTAAATACCTTCCCTTTTAAATTCGTACACACTCGACTTCTTTTATTTTCACAGTTCGGTTTCTTTTTGTCTCCCCAAGTGATAACATCTTCCTGTGGATCGTCTATTCGAGTTTGCTAGAGCAGTGTTGCTCAACCTGTGTACCCCCACCCCCGCCTCCCGCGGGGCAAAAATTATTTTGTAAGTAAGGTGAAATGCTAAAAAAAATAAAATTTTTACGTTCAATAAAATTTTATCAGAGAATTTTCGGAAATACGATGTTATAAAAATTATTAATACTTGTATTTAATGAAGAAATTTGTATTGTACTTTCTTATTTTTAACTTTTTCATTTTATTTTCATATCATTTCATGATATTCAAGGGGGCCGCGACAATTGAAACTTTAAGAACAACTGTGCAGGAGGGCCTTGAATCAGTTAGTATTTATTTCAGGGCATCGAGTCGAAGCTGTACTGTAAAAATGATTTTCATAGCAATCAATATAAACAAAATTCGTTCCGTTATTTAGTAGAAGGAATACATTTAAATGTAGAACGTTAATCATTCGCATATTAAAATTACCTAGAATCACTGTAGGAGTTCGAAACTTGAAACAACGAATGCCTAAAAGAACGAAAGTATGTTTTCCTGCCATCGGTTTTTTAATACGCGTCAACTTGATCAACAGATCAGTTTTTAACGCGAGAATTTAACGCATTCTTAGTGATATGCATTGTTGCCGGTTTCATGTAATTTGGTACCACTGACTAGGATAATATCTTCGTATCGCATGTGTTGAAGAAATTTCATTAAAAACTTTCCCATTATATTTGAACGTGGGTCTCTCTAGTAATACATAGATTTTTACCCCCAGCTATCACCCAGCTCTCCCCAGTTCTCTCAACAATCTTCGTCAAGCAATAATGCTTCAGTGCCTATGTGGCTTCATCATCATCATCATAGGGATTCTGTCCGTAGACAGGTCCGTGATTATTCATGGTTAAATCTGGTTCTCCATATACTCCTATTTTCCGTTGTCCACTTCATATCTTGATAGCTCTCTTTCCCTTTCAAATCATCTATCAGCTGACACCTTTTCCTACCTCTTTCCTTTTTCCATCTAGTTTTCCTTTTAACACATCTTTAATCGTACTCTCTCCTCAGGTAATGTCTAACCCACTTTGCCTTCCTCTTTCTAATAGTGTCTATAATAATTCGCTTCTCTCCTACTCTTCGTAACACTTCATCGTTTTTCATCCTATCTGTCCATTTTATCTTCAACATTCTCCTCCATGTCCACATTTCAAAGCTTTCCAAGTATTTAATGTCATTTTTCCTTAGCGTCCATGTTTCTGCCCCGTACAAAGCTATACTCCATACATAGCTTCATTAATCGATAAATACCTGATATTTACGTATCGTATAACTATTTATCAAGTTTGATTTTCACACAATTCACACAATCAAAATATTAATACCATTTACGTGAAGGACACATTTTCAGCTGTTTTTGTAGCAGTAAGAGTTCTTTACAGTCATAATTGTGTGTAGTAAGGCCAGATGCATAATATGCATAGTATACGAGTATGACAAAGCTTGTGCAATGCATATTTCACCAATTTTTTCTATTGTATAGACTAATCAAGTTATATTAATCCTTGACGTTCATAACTAAACAAGTAGGGATATATATATATATATATATATATATATGGGTTTACCTTGATACAGAAGTGCTTTTCGTCTAATTAGCCATAGTATAATCGTGCACTAATGTATTTGCTATGAAATCAGAAAATTATATTTCCTTATATGATGGTAGTCCTCCTTATTAGATCCGTTCTAAACACGTTAATTTCGTTTTGTCATTCTATACTCGCCCCACACACGAAATTACTTTTTGAAATTGGTTCAGCCAATACCTTCCAAATTCGTAGTTACAGAAAAATTCTAATCTCGATATTGTGGTAACCCTGTTTAGTCGATCCAGTTGAAATATAATATTTTGGTTATTTATTTATATGAAGATTAAATATACCATACTTGGTTAAATTCCATTAGGTCAGTTCTCTAGAAATACGTGTAGAAGAAATATAATTTTACCTTTTATTGTGGTAGTCCTGTTCTTTAGTTCCGCTTTAAACATCTTGATTTCATTATGATTATGTTGTAAAATTTAATTGAAATCCGTTCAACCAATTTCTTCCAAGTCCTTAATTACTGAAAGAAATTAATTTGTAATTGTGGCACCCCTGTTTGGCTGATTCGGTTTAAATATGCTAATATGGTTTTGTATATGTGTTTACATTATAAACTTTAAATTTGGTTAAAATTGATGCCGACAGTATAACACAAATATGTGTAAAAAGAAATGCTTTATTACCTGTATTGTGGCAGCCCTGATTTCGTTGAAATCTGTTCAACCAATTCCTTCCAAATTCATAATTACCGAACAGATTAAATTTGCAATTGTGGCACCCTTGCTTAGTCGATCCGGTCGAAATATATCATTTTCGTCATGAATTTATGTTGAGATTCTATGTACCAAATTTGGTTAAAATCGGTTAAGCCAATTCTTCCCTGATATATGCGTACGGACGGACGGACGGACGGATATCACGATGATAACAGTACTTTTCAGCAATGACGAAAAGCACTAAAAAGGGGTATATGTACTTCGCAATTTTGCCTTTTGTTTTTGTCAAATTTTTGTTAGATGTAAGATAAAATTAAATGTATTCTAATTAAAAGTTTATGTAAACATGGTAGGGAGGAATGACAGAACAAATAACATGAGGCGCTCTTTTCACCAACTACATACTGTCTTTCTAGCGGAATAAAAATTTATCCTGAAAATTTGGTTTCTCTAATTGTAAGTTGCAGGATTCCAGAGATATGGCTCGTAGAGACGACCGGACGGACAGACAAACCGAATACATGAGAGATTTTTTTTTAAATGCACCACATTTTGTTTTTTATTATATTAATTATATGATATGAATAAATTCATTTTTGCGACGTATTTTCTACTTTTTCAGCTGACGTATAATTAAAAGAGCTCAGTAAAAAAATTGAAGGGGCGCCATATTATATCTTGCCTCAGGCGGCAAACTGTCTGGGCCCGGTCCTGTATACATACTTATAATATATACATATATATAATCTTTCTCTGAAAAGGAGATTGCACGACCAATGTGTTCTGCCTGTTTTGACCTATGGATGCGAAACATGGACCATGAACACCAGAATAGCCCAGCATCTGCAAACAACACAGAGGAGCATGGAGAGATGTATGCTTAGGATCGCCCGAAGAGACCGCAAAAGGAACGACTGGGTAAGAAAGAAAACGAGAGTCTTTGACGTAATTGTAAGAGTAAAGTCGCTTAAGTGGCAATGGGTGGGTCATATTGCTAGAAGAAAAGAGGACCGAAAGACAGATGGGATAGAGAAATAGTGAAGTTCTTCGAGGAGGGAGGCAGTTGATAGGGAAAACTGGAAGTCTAAGGGAGGTCTTCATCCGTCAATGGATTGAAAAGGGCTGATGATGATGATGTTATATAATTTTCGAACTGTCTCAGTTGACTGTCTTAAAATCGGCGGAATGGTGGATATGGAGGCTAAAGGGCGAAGCACAGTGTTGTCCTCGGACACCGGTAGGTTCAACCATGCCGTGAGGTATTTCTGCAATATCTTCAGCCAAACTGAAAGGGGAACTCACCAACTCGCTCTGGACCGGCGTAGTATTTTGTCCTAATATCCTTACGACGAATCTATAATATGTATAAACCATATAAAACGGCCCTCATTTTCCGGAGGCTGAATTTCCCGTGATCGTGGCAGTGGTCAGGATCAAGCCATGAAGGCAGGGGGTACTAACCACAGTTTAAACATCCGCTGCCACTCTTTCTCATCCTTACCCAATTCATTTAACCTCAACATAACAACCTTCAATTGCTGGACTTTGTCAGTATACTGGAAGATAAAGAAGTTGAATCTAGAATAATGGAGATAATCAAGCAAACCGCTCACAAAATAGGTGAAACAGTTCAAATTAAGCCGGATAACAAGTTATCAGAAAAAAAACTAGACTGCTGATGAAGAAAAGAAGGGATATGACAATGACCCTAAGGAAATGATCCACTTCGTAGAAATACAAAAAACTATAAGAAGGTGTGAAGAAAAATAAATGAGAGCTAATCCAGAAAACAATATAAGTTATAAGAAAATAAAGCAATATCTCTCGATTGGTAAGAGACAGCTGATAGCATTGATGCTAGAATACGGCTCGATAGCCCAAAACAGGAAATTAATTTTAGAACGGGTAGAACAATCAAAACCAAGTTTTATGAAGATCCGCTAGTCAATTATTAAGTAGATGAAGAAAGAAATACGTCCACTGAAGAGGTTCCAGATATTCTTCCAGAAGACGTGAGACACGCAATCGGAAGTATGAAGAATACAAAAGTGTCTGGAGTTGATGGTACCACAGCAGAAGTATTGGAGGCAACGGGTAACTGTATAGACAAGATCCTCGCCAAGATTTTTACATAGTGCCTGAGGAAGAAGAAGATAACAGAAACATGGAACCACGAAAGCATAATCCTTTTACACAAGAAATGTTCCAAAGAAGATCTGAGTAACTGCAGATCGATCAGCCTACTCCCAAAGTCTACAAAATATTCAGAAAATAATCTTCATTCCGCTCAATCCAGAGAAAAAGCCGGGTTTCGCATTCAGTATAATAGGATGGACCACATTCAAGCCGTCACAGATATAATACGTCCGACTAACGGGAACAGATTGTCTCTATATATGTGCTTCATCGACTGCAAAAAAGCATTTGACTCAATCCGAACTTCGTCGGTGTTAAGTGCACTAAAGAAACAAGGAGTAGAAGAAACTTACATAAACTTAATCAAGAATATCTACGAAAATACATCTTCCGTCCACCTGCATGAAGAAACAATGGCTTTTAAGACTGAAAAGGGAGTAAGGAAAGGGCGCGGAATTAATCACACCAACACTTGAGGATGTGTTCAACATACTAGACTGGGCAGAAAAAGATATACAGGTAAATGGAAGAATCAGAGTCATCTGCGCTTTGCTAAAGACATTATTTGTAGGCATCCCAGACGAGCTCCGTAGAAGAACTCAGGAATTGGAACGGGCATGCCCAAAATCTGGACTTATAATTAATCTTAATAAAAAATAGGGTACATCTCAGTCTTTCCAAAAATAAGATTATATGACCAAAGTGTTCTGCATGTTCTAAAGTACGAATATGAAACATGGACCATGAATGCAAGAACAATCCAGCGCTTACAAACAACGCAGAGTGAGGAAATATGTATATATTAGTATGTATTAGAAACCACCATAAGAGTGAGCAAAAGTAACAACTGGGTAAGATAGAAGACGGGATTATGTGGCATAATTAGGAAAGTAAAAGCGCTAAAGTGGGAGTGACCGCGTTAAAATGCTAGAAGAAATAACGTTGGACGTCTAGTGTCATCGAATGGATCCCAAAAAACAACAAGAGACCGAAAATAAGACCGAAAAACAGATGGGACAGAAAGTTTGTGAAGTTTTTAGGGCCAACTTGAAAGAGGGAGGCAGTTAATAGAGAAAACTGGATGATTCTGTGGGAGGCCTTCAACCATCAATGGATTGAAAAGTGCTGATGATGATTATGCTATAGATAAACAAATAAATAAAATAAATAAACAAATTAATAAAAAAACACACACACACACACACACACACACACACACACATATATATATATATATATATATATATATATATATATATATATATATATATAAAATCATGCAGCGCAAAAAAAATTGCGAGAATCTCTTTAAAAATCTAGCCAAACCATTAAGAGCAATCTTAATGATATAAAATAAAGATCTCAAATTCATCAAATAATTCTACTCGATTCTATTCTATATAAACCTGTGCGTGACTTGCGATAAAAAAATGTACCATCCATCCATTATGAAACGTCGGTCATATCCGGATATGAGAAAGACCAATAACACCAGCGAAAAAAAAGTCACTCCGAAGTTTCGCTGATGCCTACGGAGGCTTCATCAGTTCTCAAAACGGGTATTGATGTACAAAATCCTTCCAAAACAGAATCGACTGCCGAAGCTCCCTCACTGCGAACCATAAAAGGTTCTACTCACTCATGCAAGGATTACCCAAAAAGGGGGAGAGAGAAAGAGAGATAAAAGAGAGAGAGAGAGAGATACGGAGAAATGGCGCCATATTCACAGGCCCACGCCCCTATACCCCTCCCCTCATACAACTCTGCTACCATCGGGCCAACATTTAACTCCACATATTCCCCTCCCGTCTCTTTTTTCCTTCGTTCCGCCCGCTTCATATGAGCGAAACGGCACCCTTCGCCTCCTCCCCCACACACCTCCCCATGCACATCCCAAACCCCTTTCCCCACGGTCAAATGCCAACTCCTCGCTTCCATCTCTTTCTTCCGACCCCCTCCCCACTCCCTTGCAAACATCAGGTGAAAAGAGAAAATATCGTTTCACTCTACTGACTCCCTCGCTTCGTGTCCATATCCATACTCTTCCTACTTAAAATCGCCCGCAGACCGTTCGGACCTTTAAAATAAAGGCGCAACTAGAGTGTGTGTGTGTGTGCGGTACTCGACGCTTCCGCAGCTGCGGTTTTTTTTGTCTCCACCTCTTTCCCTCCTCAATCGGAGCGGGAGATAGCGTTGAGGTTCCCCGATATTCGAAAAAGCGTCATCTTTGGGAAGTTCGGACGGGGAAAAAGAAGGGGGAATGGAAAGAAATGGCGGAAATGCCAGGGGGGAGGGAAACCGTCAATGTTTCGCGTAGATTGTTGCTCGTCCCTCATCTTCCTCGATAAAACGCACTCGGGTAATTGAAACGCCGGGGTAAAAAAAGAGAAGACTGTAGCGGAGCGGTAAATAATCAATCGTCGGATCGATGGTCGTAAAAAAGGATTAAAAAGGGGGACCGACTCCTTCTCTGGATGGGATGAGTTTTAAAATTGAGCGATGGAGTCATTTCTGGGGACACGTAGGATGGCGAGGGGTGATCGACCTGGGGTGGGCCCTCTCTCGCTCTCTCCCCTGCCCCTTTCTCCCCTTCATAAAAACCCACTTATACCCCTCCCTCCTCCCCTTTCCCTTCCCACTTTCCATTTCTCTCGCTTTCCACTCTCGTCTCGTTTCCCCCTTTTCCTTCCTCCGGTCATTCTCTTCCGCTACGCACTTTCTCGCTTCCTTTTTTGCTCGCCTTCCCATTTTCCCCTTTATGGTCGTGGTTTCCCCGTCCTTCCCTTTCTCCCCCTATTCGCTTTATTCTCGCTACAGTTTAGCTCTTCCTTTTTTAACGTTACCTACAGTCCTACTTTTCCCCTTTCGCTATTCTCTTCTTCTCCTATACCAATTCATTCTTACCTCACCTCCATCTCTCAATTTTCCATTCTCTCACTTTATTTTACCCCATTCTCTCATCCTTTTACGTTTCTAAACATCCTCCTCACTTTTAGCCTTCTATGGTGATTTTACCCATCCTTCCCTCTCTCCCTCTATTCGCTTTATCCCCGCTGCGGTATGACTAATCTTTTTTAAAACTTTTTCTCCAGTCCTGATCTTCTCCTTCCGCTTTCTCTAATTTTTCTTTCCAATTCATACTTTTCTCACCATTCTCTCCAATTTCCTCGTCCAATTTTCCCTTCTCTCGAGCTTTGTTACTCCCATTCTCTCGTTGTTTTACGTTTCCACGCATCCTTTTCACTTTTAGTCATATATGGTCGCGGTTTCCCCATCCTTCCCTTTCTCCCCAATACGCTTTATTCCTGATTCGGTTTAGCTCTTCCTTTTTTATCTTTCCCTCCATCCCTCTTTTCCCTCTTCCACTATTCTCCATTTATCCTTTCCAATTCATCCTTTCGTCCCCGTTTTCTCATCCCTCGCGCTCTTGACTCCCATTTTCTCATTGTTTTCCCTTTCCACACATCCTTCTCACTTTTAGCCTTTTATAACTTCCCAATTCATATTTTACCCATTCTCTCCCCCTCCTCCTCGTCAATCCCTTCCTTTTTCCACTTCCTCCTCTCTCTCTCTCTCTCTCCTTCCCTACTCTGACGTCCTATCCTCCACTCCCCTACCAGCCGCCCTGCATAGGGGCCTCCTCGATTACTCACAAAGGACCCATTAAATTTTATTCCGCTCACCAACCCGGCTCCAACGTCCCTAGGATTTAAAATCTTTATTTTTTTAAACCGATACCCTTTTCTACCTTCGTGGCGAGGGATTTGAGATCGAGGTACGTGAATTGAGTCCGTGGAACACCACAATCGGCGTAAAAACGTCGAACGAATCTTGCATATCATTGACAAAAACAATTGAAGTGTATATCTTCCGCCGTGAGTCGACCCATTTTTGTTTCATCCCATATTCTCGGCAATAAGCGGGACGACATCATCCTCTTTCGGTTTTTTTTTCACGATCGTATAAGGTTATGACCCCCGAAAAATCCCACTCGCGCAGCGGGTAGGGCATTTGGTATTCAAGGAAAAGTTTTTCGGAATTCGACAGAAAATTACCACCTTTTCCGGTTTGCGAGAAGTTCTTTTTATCCTCGAATGGAAAAGTACGTGTACATGTCGCCAGGACTGTTTTCCTGAGTCTGGCTTTACTGAAATTGCGATCCGAGAGTAGGATCGATTATTGGTTGTTTTTTCCGTATTAATAGTCATTTTAGGGTCATCTCGATCGATACGGAACCGATCTTATTCCTTTAGTATCATCCCAAAAAGAAAAGTCGAAGGGAAACTGAGATCTAGCCGTGGATTCCTACTCATCAATTATTTTTTACTGTTGTCCTATGAAATATTTAGCCGCTGTTGTCGCGTTTTGTGAGCAATAAAATTTCAATTAGAATAGTTTCCTTAATTTTCCTTATGAAATGCAATGCCATTACCAAGAAGGTTATTCTTCAAGTTACTTTTTTGATTAGATTATTTCATACTTATGAAATTCCTTCGTTTTATTTCGCAAACAATTAATATCGATAGAGCTATATTAAAAACAATAAAACAATATTTAAATGAGAGACTACCGCTGCTAATAATATTCATGGAATCCTTTTCGATACAAAAATAAGTAAATGAACTGTAGGGAAAATGACTAATTACGATAACATTTTTATTTAAAAAAAACAAAATACATCAAAATAAAGCGATAATTGCATTAGGTACTCCTCCAATAGAATAATTAATATAATATTTTATAAATTATGTAGCAAACATAAGGGAAGGGAAGGATTTTCACCGTTTTACTCGTCCAATATCCTTACGCTTGTCCTCGTAAAAATTACTTGCCTAAAACGCAAATTAAATTATTTTATGTTTGAAACACATGCTCAAATAACTCCTAAAACGGGACTGAGAATTTTTATTACGATTCTAAATTACTAGTTTCCATTATTCCGACATCTACCTTAGCCGTGGTATCATAGCTTCTAAGACGCACACGTATTAATCTTGGCGCAATAATGCTTTACAACATTTTAAGTGAGAGAATAGAAGAACAAACCCAAAGCCTGCAAATTGATATTAAAAATTTATTCACCACCAACAGCCTCGGCAATGATATAAATTGGAAAAACGTACTTACACAAAATGGATGACGTGTGAAAAACGCTCATCCGTTTTCACCATCAAATTGACTATATTCAAATGACAGGTTCGAGTTTTTCCCGCAAAAAAAGCAAAAGGAAGAGGTAATGGCTCGTTAAACTCGAGTTCTCTTCATTTAAACGACGACGGACAGCATCACCGGGTTGATATTTATCCCAGACAAAACACAGAATGATGAATTCATGGAATTGCTAATTGGAAAAATTGCCAGGAATCGTAAGTGCTTTAGAGTTTGAAAAATCGAGTGATCCAGATCTACGTACAAAGAAAGATCTTATCAAATGAAGTAACAAAGGATTTCAACATAATGGCATTACTCACAAAGAAATATGAGGATTACTTCATGTAAACGTAAAATTCCTTTTGATATAATAATGAATTCTTTATACTATTCGCGGTGTATATTTCTATGTGATGAAAAATACAATACCATGTCCTCTGGAAAGAGTAAAGATAAATAGATTGTCAAAATTATGGAAAGATGTATAACAAAGGTAAAGGACAATTAAATTAAGAAGATAAGACGTAGGCTTTTAATACGAAAAGACTCTTAGTGAATAGGCTTGGAAGAATTATTTTAATAAGCTTACAATCGAAATCAAAGTTCGGGGACCTAGAATTGTTTTTCCATTGTAAATTACTGATAATATGACTTACATTTCTTCTCGTTATATTGAATAAAAATATTGCAAAATAACTTGAATAGGACATTTTTTTGGTCTAAACCAGAAATGGATGACAAAATTTCAAACGCACATAACATTGTAAGGAAATATATCCAATTAAGCATCTCAACGTAACAGTTTTCAAAACTAATAATAAAGATTGTAAATCGATATTGGTTGAACGACTGAAATAAATGTATTTAATTGCGTGGTTTTTTAAAACCACACTGTGAAGGAGTGCTAGTTCATTACGGAACAATTTGAAAAGAAATCACTTTGTAATAATTTAAACATCACGATATTGCAGTGATAACATAGGTTATCATTGTGTCCGTTTTCTGCTCTCTACTTATCAGCGCTTGTAACTTGTCCTTTTTTCTGCTCTGAATTTTGAAGCGAGCTTCCAGATATATTCCAGGTTTCAATTTGAACGCCATTTTCTATTTAAAGTAGAATTATCATAATCTATCTTATATTATCATGATCTATTATGTATCGTAACATCACGGTATCTTCGCTTCAATATTCTTATCACCATAGTTTTTAAATTAAAGCTTACTCTTTGGCTTCCCTTTAACTCTGACTCTTCCTACCGACCATTCCGCGCTAATGTACAAAACCTGTCCCTACATGGCCATTTAATTAGATCAGACGCTACGCTTATCAGTTAAAATACCTTCCCTAGCATATTTTCTTCCTGTTGTTCATCACTGTACTTCAGAATATAAGTTCTCCATTTCCGTGCATATCCATTTTCCAATAAATAGTAATCAGAGCCTATTACCTACACCCGCCCCCACTTATTTCGCCTTCTTGTACACCATTAACCTCTGATCAAATTCATATCTATTTTAAAAACTCATTTTCTACACTTCTTATAAGTTAAATCTCTCATTGCGTGAATAAACAAAATGAACGCTTCAGTTGCAGTTCAGTTCAGTTCAGTAGAGATTCTTACAACGTTTATTCTTTCCAAAAACTGAAATGCGCATCTGGTTTACTCAACCGCTTTATGGAAGCACACGTTACCTATTTGGATTTCAACCTCAACGTGAGTATAATAATTTATTTTTGAATTACATATTACCGAAGTCCTCTATTATAACCATCAAGCCAGAATTAGGGGATTGCGTGCGATCTCAAGACGGAGCCACTTTCGGGGCGTGTCTCGCGTAATCCCATCATCTCCCCAATTCCAGAAACACCTCTTTCATAACTTCACATACCATTTGCGCAAACTAAATCCCCTCACATCTTCAATTTCTTTAAACAACCCCGACAAGCCAACCAACTCATTCCCACCTTCCCCATCTACCGAGCCTGGAAAACCGCTCTTCTCCAACACCGCACCTCGCGTACCAGCGTCTTTTCCGGTGCCAACTCAGTAGCCCTCACCTCCACTTTCACTCGATCCCGCAACGAAAGCCTCCTCTCCACACCTCTTCTTCTCCCGCGTTAAGCTCTTTCTCTCCCCTCTCCTCTCGTTATTATTACAGTACTACCGCCTTGAAAGCCCCTTTCTTAACGCCCTTTCTTTGCTTCAACGTCTCGGGACCCCCCCTCTTCCCCATTGCTAGCATCCCGAATATCCAACCTTGAAAAAAGCGCGCATTCTCCAGCATTCACCTATCGCGCCGCCTATTTTCGCAAATTATCACTGTTCCAGCCACGAAATTCCTTCACCTCTCAACCCCAATTCCACTGTCCCACTTTAGCGGGCTCTTTTTTTTCCCAGCCCAGTACTCTAATCTCTCATTCTCCCTCCTATCCTACCTCGAGGAATCCCATCTTACTCGTCCTACCTCACTTCCTACCCCTTACGCCTCGAAGAACCTCACTAACGCTCTGAAACCTCTGCCCCACCGCCCCGTATCCTTCTCCTATACCCTTTATCAGGTAACTCCCTTCTTTCTCGCTTCCTCTCTCCCTCTCTCTCCCCAACCGCTCTAACCCTCCCTACTCCACCCTGCTCGCCGTTCTGCCGCAAATCCCTACTCTTCCGACGGAGCAACCTCTCTCTCCCTCTCTTCTTCTCTTCCCATCGCCTCATCATCTTTCTTCCATTTCTCAACCTCTTCGCCTCCGAACGCAACCCTCTATCCCGCTCTTTCTACGATTAGAAGTTGATTCCGCTCTTCGGTAGGTTACCGCTGGAAACGTAGATCGGTAATTGAAAATCCGCGGGAAGGAGGCGGAGAGAGAGGTAAAATGGGAAGGAGGCATTTAAGAGGCGAGCGTGTAGGGGTGGAGGAAATCGGACGGAAGGGCGTGGGTGGGAAGTAGAGAGAGTGGGGGCATGCCGTGTGGAGGCGGTATACTGGGACGAAAGGGGATGAAACGAGAATTTTGGCCCGCTAAGACCCGAAGGTGAAATGAGTTTTTTTGGCGGTGGGATGGTACGGCGGTGTAATGAAAGAATGGCGAATTGGGCGGAGGAAGTTGGAAGGGATGGAGGAGAGGAGGTGGCGCGCGAGGGTGGAGGATGGGATAAACGGTAAAAGGTAGGTAGCGAGAGGAGAGAGAGAGGAATTGCAAGGTAATCCCGTGAATTACGGCAAAGAAACGAAAGTAGCGCTATCACTGGGTATGGCCCGTAAAACAAGCGGTGTAAAAGAATTTTTGGGCCGCTTTTACTTTCTGGGGTATAAAACTGAAAACAAAATGATAATCGTTATTTATGCCTATTTTTGTATACGTGAGCGAAGATGTACATTAGTAAATATATAAAGTACATGTACCTGAAATATGTAGAAAATTTGTACCTACTTATATCATGAAATTATTTGATCCTATATAAATTAAACTATTTAAAGAGGATATGCCAAACCCTGGAGCGACACAGCTTGAATCGTCAGACTGCTGTTTACTTCATTAGGGCCATGTAATGTTTCCACTCGAGAGTTCCTTCTGCCTTAAGCACGTTAAATCAAGGGACAGAGAACCGTATTGAGCATGTCAAATTAAAAATATTTTAATAGATACCTACTAAACGATAGCAAACCAGGTGGCATCGACGCGACATGGATTTTATAGTATTTTGATGAATTATAATCGAAAGTTTCTCTTGATATAAAATATTTGAGTCAAACCAGTATATAATTTTTAATAAAAGGCATTCAACTCTAGGTTGCATGGTTCTCTCTATGCTGACATTCACATATGTGGGGTAAAAAAGACCCACTAGTAACATCCTATGGTTTCTCTCATAAAATAACTCATTTCTATGTTTTAACTTTGTAAAGCAAAAAAACCTTTATTTATTTAAATTTATTAAATATACAGTAAACCTTCAATATTCCAGGGAGTTACATTACCGGATATAACCGCGAATGTCAAATCCGTGAATGTTAAAACCAAGAGCTTAAGCGGAAAGGGGAAGGGGGTAGGTGCAATAATCTTACGGAGACTCAGGTGTTGGTCCATGGTTGATAAGAACAAATCTACAAAAATTGCAACTCATTGATCGTTATGAATGATAAAAATATAACAGGACAGTTAATGGGAGTTATTATAAGGAATGGTAGTAGTACGATAAAAGAACTTGAGTAAAACTCCTTTGGTGCACTTCCGAGATACGACAAACTTTGGCAATGCAAAACTCACACATCCAATACGTTGATATATGTGATAGCTCCTAAGCCATAAGTACATACCGCTGAGAAAATCCCTCTTCATGAAAATTCTTTATATGAAATAACATTTCCAAAACTTTTACCTGAACACGAAAATAGAAAAACCGTAAGCGGAGGGAAAATATAAATATAAATTCCGCCCAGAAATACAATCGTATTTACGTAAAAAAACATACGAAGAGCTAAAAATGTATATACACATACTTGAATATAGTGAGAAAATAAAACATCCACTGGTTGCGTATTGAAAGCAACAACTTAAGCATGACGCCGCGGGTTAAATTCGCAAAAAGCCAAGATTATGTGTCGCTAATGTTAAATCGGTGAACGTTGGATCTGTTCACAATATTGTCCACAAAGAGCTTGGATTCAATAAAGTTTGTTCGAGGTGGGTGCCCCGGTAACTCACTAAAGACCTGAAGTAACAACGTGTTGGTGCTTGCTCTGTGCTACTCTCTCGGCATGAAGCTGAAGGGGAAGATTTCTTGAACCACATAGTGACTGCCCGCATCTACTTCTCTTATCCAAAAATCTTAATCCCATATGTCGTTGACTTTCTGGGAACGTGTTGGATAAAGGAACATGAATCATCTTCGTACAACATCTATTGATAAAATCCTCTCATATACTATACATCTGATCGAAGCAATTTTATCAGTTGCCACGCTTTCTTGCCGAATTCTCTAGTCGATGAATCTCAAAAATCCTCTTTTATATTCATATCGATTGAGGAGCATACAATCTCTGTATATAGGGTTAGATCATGTATTCACGACATCTCTGATGGATTTTTCTCATGATTGATTTATTCCTGCCATAAAAAGAAAGCCAGAGAAAGCGTCCCGTGCAACTGAGGACATATGCTGCCATATCTCCTTTTGCTGATGCAAACGATTCAGGATTGTTGTTTGATACACAGTCTGATATCTTCTGTTGTCTCATCTGTGACGAATTGTCTCCAGATGTTAATTGGTGTAGATTGGTAAATTTTTGTTCTTCAGTACACGAACAAATCAAATGATTCTATGAGGTGCAGTCCGTAACTGCGTGCGGTCATAGTCTGGGAAGATCTTTGGATATTTGCATCACCAAATTCAAATCATACTGCTGTTAAAATAAGACATCTTGCGGTATAGCAAGGGTCGGCAACCTTTTCTGCATGGCGGGCTAAATTTGCAGTGGTGAATGCTTCGGAGAGCCGCATTTTAATTCGCCAGAGCATCGACGGGCCGGATGAGCGTTTACATAAGATGTTACCTCAGGATTCTGTGATCTCATACAAGTGAAAATCATGTCTAAATATATTACTAGCGTTAAAACTTCACCAGAAAAGTTTTGAGACCATAATTTTACTGAAAAATATTAAATCGTCTATATTAAATTTTACCGATCACTTTTTCACCATAGCTTCGCGGGCCGCGTGAAGCGCTCTTGGGGGCCGCATGTGGCCCGCGGGCCGTAGGTTACCAACCCCTGCTAGTAGTATCAAAGTCAATCATGAAATCGTTCCATCTTCCAGATTTTTTTCGCCACTTGACTCTCTACAGGCCTAATATTCGTCGTCGATCCATTCAGCAACTCGTTCTTCAGCCTTCACCGACCGCCTGAATTCTACGGTTTGTCTGTTGAATTCATATGTATATGGACTTACAAACTTTTCAGAATAACTTCCTGAATTTTCAAAAGTTACTGATAAACTTTGCTAAAATTACACCCTTTTATATTATTATTTGACCAATCTTCATCCTTGGTCAATATAACATCAGCCTTAAACAACTAATTACTTGCTGATAAACATAAACGGTATAGTACAAAAAGACGACGTGTGCAAAATTGTACACCTACGTAAATATGTAGTGTTTTTCGTTCCTGTGTAAGTTCACAAAAATAAATACTGACTATTTCTACAAAAGGCTGATTTAAAATCACGAAGGAGACTCCCGAGGCAAATCTAGGAACACGATTCGATACCTTTAAAAACATGGAAGAAAGACCAATCTTTGTACGTGGCTGAGTCGAAAATATACCATGTATTCATCTTAAGGGTAATATAATCATATACCACAGATGGTATACATATACGCATCAATCACAGTAAAACAATAAACAACGTTCCCTATAATGGGCATGAATGAAAAAAACGTGAAGGTGATGAGCACTACTTTTAACTCATTCATGATTTTCCGACCAAAGAAATAACGCTGGTTGGTATACTATCAGTTCCACAGCGATTTAAACTCGAGAGATTAAATGAGCGTATATGAATGAATTTTGCTAGAATAGAAAATAGTATTGCAAATTACCCTCGCCGCGAATTTTAGCATCGCAAAGAAAAACATAAACATATTTGACATAAAATTTGTCAATTAATCCATAGTGACTAAAATTCATCTGCAATTTTTATTTAAATATGTATTACTAGTTTTTCAACTGTGTATAGTTTCAATTTTGTAAAATTTCATGAATTATTGTCAATTCAATATCAACTTAATTACATATGGTTTTAACGATAAATATAAATACATGAAATATATAAATTTCAGCTATGATGAGTAGCAGAAACAATACACTACAATAAACGCATCATTTAAAACAAACTGAGGCATTTTAAGCGAACAGATCATCAAATTAAGAACGCACGCTTATTCACGTACGCATATGGTAAACAACAACTAAGATTAAAACCATCATCAAATAAATGAAAACGCTGCTTTAATAATTATTAATTATTTAAAAACCTAAACCAATACAATATGCTTACCTAGGTATTATATTCATATATTAATCAACTAATATAACCTCACTTTTAAGGTTTCGACTATTAATTGTGGATATTTACAATGGAAACACACTCGTTTTATTGTTCAAAATGAGAAGAATAAATGAAGATGAGTAGTAATCCTCCAAACGATATAGCTTCAAATGAATCTCAATTACTGTTATATTGGATTTATGACATAGGATTTCCAAATTTATGCTGATATAGCTTTGGAACAAACTTTTAACATAAATGGATATTTTTACCAGAATCTATGTCGTTTGTGTTGTTCCTACAGATTATACGCTCACGGATCAAATATTACAGGTAAAATCACATAAAAACAGGGAACATGAATAAATATATTCCTAAATTTCGAAAGCGAGCATTGCGAAGAAGAATTTTTCGGATTTATTACATTTTTTATACATGCATATATTTAGTGCCAATATTAATGTTTTCTAACGAACGACAGGAAATATCTTTACTCACGTATAAATTTGCCTATAAATATGTATTTTCATTCTTACATAAAGCAGGAGAGGCCATATATCAATGGAGATAGAGTTTTGAAAAACGTTATGAGAGTTAAGAGAGTACTTTTAAAACTTTTATTGTTCTATCGCATTGAAATTTACTAATTCTTTCATTCGGATTTGACTATTAATAGCTAGCTATATGGCGGCTGAGCAGAACAGTTTTAACCGAACGAAATATTCCGCGCCTTTGACACACGGTTGCTTGCTCTTTTGTTGTTCGAACCCACGGGAGATATACGTATGCATGGCGCTTCACAAGGGAAAGATTCCATCGGCAGACTCCATGTAGTTTTGAAGTGAATAGGGAGGGAACTAAACGGGGCATCTCTAACAAGAAGAGACTACATGTACCCCTCCTGATAAGGAGTGGCTACATCAATTCAATGAATGTTAAATATTTTTCACGAATAGTATCGCAGCCCGTAAAACAGACGTAAGTTCTTAACTGTTCCATCTTTCTTCTATATTTTTGACGAGCACTTTATGAATCCTAAGATGCTACCGGACTTAGTTGAACAGAAAATGCCAATATCTAGAATTTTTTTTAGAACCTCCGATTATTTGAGAGGCGGGTAAATAGCTTTCCATCTGTCCTTTCCCCTTTCTCCACCCTTTTGCTTCTTCAGCTGGGAATGGTGTGGGGGAGGAAAGGCCGCATAAAGAGATGGAGCGAGATGGCGTGGGAGGATGGAGCGAGAGAGAATTTTGGGATGGTGGGTAAACGAAGTTCTACATGGTCGTGCTCATCCGCCCGAAGGAAGGCAGCCTTTTCATGGGGATTTCCGGGCTTCAGCGTTGCCATTCTCCGCCAGACCTGCCAACCACTACCAAATTTTTTTTTCCTAGCCTTCCAGTTTGTGTAAGGGTTCCACCACCTGAATGGCGTGTCAAAAATTGATCACTCTAATTGATTCGGGGGAGGGGAGGAAAATTTCTATCCCTCGCCGATCATTTTTTTGGTTCAGATTTAATGAATTGATTCTCTTTTGCCCTCTCTCTACCTCTCTCTCTCTCTCTCTCTCCCATTCTCTCTCTTCCCCATTCCTCGCAAATCGATCTCCAGCTTTAGCAAGCCGAAATTCCCTGATATATTTTTTTTCCGCGGAGAACTAAAAAGTAAAAATATCGCGAACCAATCTTTCCGCTCCGTTTTCACGGGTCGATTCTTTTTTCACTTACTGCGGTCATCAATCTTTTATATTTTAGCAGGAAGAGAGTTTCGCTCGTCTTTTTTTAATCGTTTCCTATCCCCAAAGATAAACAACGTCACGGAGGGACAGCTTCCGAGCATTAACCTATCAATTAGGACACGCGAAACTCGCAAACGCGAGCGAATGATTAAAATATGAAAAATAAATCCTCGATGCAAATTAAACATTAGCGCGCACCGTTAATATGATCCTAAAATGGTAATAATGGATTTGGCGGAGTAGACTATTGCAAACAGCGTGTGGACGCTTCTTCAATTCGGAGATGATTCGCGGGAGTTTTCGAGTAATTTCCTTCGGCGCGAAAGGGATCAAAAGGAAAATTGAGGGTAACAAAAGGGGGAGAACAGCCTGTAAAAGTAAACAATTTGGTAATTACGTTTACACTAGTTAAAGGAAGGCATACATGAACTATTCTCTCCTAAATAGACGGCCAACGCTACTCAAAAGACATTTTCACAAAAACGAGTCCCTGGGATACTAAACTTCCTACACATGCCCATATATGTATGTATGTATGCGAGTGTACATGTAATTAGACACATGTGTACCTAAGTAAATTGCAATTCGTTGCGTACATGGATGAACAATCATTGAATTTGGTTCTTTATTACTCAATAATTCAATTTAAAAAGAAAAAAATTGAAAAACAGTGGAGGGACACTGCGCATTTCTCAAAATCAAAAGTTCGGCATCACAATTTATGGGTTGAATGGTTATAGTTTGATTATATCTGAACTTAGAATGTTATTATTCAAATAAATGTACAGTAAGGATAAACCAATCAATACAAGCATTTCATGTTTTTGCCAAAAATGTGCGCAAACGGCGATAATATAGAGCAAGCACCCTAAAAATGCGCCTTCACACGTCCGGCTAATATAGCCAATTAGTGCTTAGCGTCCGATAAATTGAATAAGGGAAATCCCGCATAATTATAATGATATTCTCTTTCCCCTGAAGAGTTTTATTGTAATTCCATTGATGCGGCTTTAACTAGGTTTAATTAGCGCGAAGAGATTTTACACATAAAATTACCAAAAGTTAGAGAAAAAGGGAAAAATTAAAATCAGATAATTTGATATGCTAATTGGTCAATAGTGACAGGCATCCAACGAACATTGACCCAAAGATAAAGAATTTACAGAAAAGAAATTTCATCGTTTATAGTTCAATATTATCAGGAGACCCTCCATTCCACTCTCCATTGACCAACATGAGTTGAAGCGATTATATTTTTAGGGTCCACAGGGTGGCGTATCGGTTCGCAAAAGTGTGTCCAGGAAACGAGGGATCAATGGACCGCATCTTATCTGAGTAGGTTTAGGGTTGTTTTATTCGCAGACGCAAACGCGAGATTAATCAAATACGAATATAATGCTGAACGTGTGAACAAAGAAAGGTTTTTGAGGATGAAATTTCTCTGATGAAACATTACTCCAAATCTATAACTCACGTACGTAATTATGTAAAGTTTTGTATGATGATTGTTTGATTCCGTATATTGCGAGAAGAATTTATTTGACTTTTATTTCCAATAAAAACATTTTAAGACCTTGCATGAGGTAATTTTATCTAAATAATCGTTCGTTGCGATATTTAATTAAATGTCATGTTAAGTTGCATGATAATAGACCTCAACTAATATCATCTTATCATTCCGTTTATTCTTTTCCCCTTAATATTAAACACCATTCTGTGTAGCGTCTGCCGCATTCTTTCCTCTTCCGCGAAGCATGAAAGCAAATAAAAAATGGTATTAAGTATGCTTGGTAAAGCTCACTCGGAGTACAAAATAGCTGAAAATTCCTGTTGCATAACATCAAATACGTTCGGTCGAAGTTGTTCCAAGTCCGCCGTAGCATACACCCCCGCCTTATAAAATTATTCGTTGGTACAATGAGTAGGCAAACGTCATTAAATCCACTATGGTGGAAAGAGGTAGAAAAAAGAGCGATTCAAAACGTACGACTGCGAATATCGGAAGCCACAGTCAAGTTGGGAACTTGAACGAATAACCATGAATTTACCCCAAAAGGGAATTACATCAATTACCTCTCTTAACGAAGGAAGAATTTATTCAAACTTACCCAGGTAAGGGAAAAACAAGAAGGTTATATGGAGATCACGTTGAGGTGTTACTGCTTCTCAAAGAAGGATATCTCTCGCGCTCTTTTTTCCTCTTCTTTATTTTCGGACTGATTAATCGCGTCGTATGTGACTGAGAAGGGATAGAAAAATGGCGCGTATTAAAATGTAAGACTGAGTTGGCGCCAAATCGTTCCCCAGGCATACTCATTAAGACCCGCATCATCGGCGCACAAATCGGAAATCAATGGATCAATCGTTTCCCTCGATGAACGATTTTAAATTCGAATATATTTCTCGGTAGCAATAATCTAGGTTCGGAGTGCGTCTGAATGAGCATTATCGTGTAAAATGACCTATTTATTGACGATATTTTTTTTAATATTACAAAAATCGATAGGTTTGGTACCGATAACGGAACACGTTATATTTTTCAGCTTTGAACGCGGTGATCCATCGCTGTTCGAATGTGGTTTCGGATACTACCGCGACCTGCAAAACGAACGACAAGTTATAAAAGTAATAGGAAAACGACCCAGTGTTCACGAGACCGAACTGTAATTTTTACAAAAACGTTTCATATTTTAATGTAATATTTGTACATACGGAATAATGTTATTGGAATGGCACGAAATTAAATAAAATGCTAAAATAAAAAATATATGCTTTAATGACGAAAGCAGAATTATTAGAGGAAAAACTTCGTTCGGGGGGAGGCTCGCGCTAACACAAGTACTTCTATAGTCATTAAAAATTCAACACTAAGTGAATTAGCATATTTAGTCCTATATCTGTTCGGTAAAATCTATAGCTGCAAGCATATTAGACGCTGTGCTCTTAGTTAATCAATCTACGACTGGGTAACTTTGGAAGTTAATGTTGTTGTAACTCAATCGTAGCGAATCGTGAATTTGTTAATTTTCAAACTTTGTGCTATCAATATTTGCTACAATAACGAAGAAATTAGACAAAATGTGTAACCGCGATTTAGTAGAAAACCGCTAACAGCGAGGCCTTACTATTATTATATTATGGTTAGATTAATCAATACATTAGATTGGATATTACGCTGGTGTCTCTAAATTGGTGTAGGAAAAAAATCTGAACATTCTTAACTTTTATCGGGCCGTATATTCAGAAAGCTTTTTTACAGTCAATCATTAGTACGAACCCTCGACGAAAAAATATTCCACCACATTTGTCCGCATTCGATTCTTCTGCGAAAGGGATGATTAATTCAAAATCCTCTCTAATACCACCAATATCCGGCATTTAGGAATCGCAGTAAACTAAATTATATCGAGTAATATCCAACTTTTTAAGCCATTCAATGACACACAGCGGACCCGACAATCAATTTCGTGGAAAAGGCAAAATGAAAAATTTGATTCAGTGATTGATTGCTATGCTGAACGTTAATAAATAAAGAGCTCGTAAATAACGAAAAGAAAATAATACCGTCCCCAGAATATATATCTCAACTCACTGAAAAACCATGTAAAAGACATAAACACGAAAAACAAAAGTCGAAAGAAATAGGAAACAGCGATAAATTACTCTCTCCCCCCCCGCTCAAAAAAAATCTTTATCAAACGGCCGAGGGAAGAAGACAATGACGTCTTTTTCTCAGACATTTTTGTCCATAGCTTGAGAAATGCTCCACCGTATCATGACACACGACATTAATTTCGTCTTTTCCTCGGAGACGTTAGAAAGGAAGAAGCCTTGTTATATGAAGTGGCGAACAGACTCCTCACAGACCCACCAAAAGTGAGGGGGCGGAAAGGGGTGGTTTGGGAGTGGCAAGTTGTTCTCGCTTTTACAAATGAAATCAACGCATCTCCGCAGAGGTTTCTTCACGGCCACCCGCAACAAGATTGACTCAATTTAAGTTGAAAGATAATTTCCTCCACCTCTCTTTCTTTCCCTTTCCCCTCTCCCTCTCTTTTCTCTCTCCTCTCCCACTCCTACGACAACCTTCTCCCCCGCCTCTGTTGACCGGTTTCAGTAAGCAACATTTATTCGCAACCAAATTACCTAAGTTCCACACAAGGGCGAGTAACCCAAGGGGACTGGATGGGGGGTAGTTCTTCCTTCGTCTTGTGGCTTCGCGGAAGGAGGATGAAAAAGAGACTGTGTGCATTGTGTGTGTGTGCGTGTGGGTGGTAGTGGGTGGTTCGAGGGGGAAAAGAAGAGACGAAACGGGGTGAGTCACGAAAAGGGGAGTAACAATGGGAGAGAGGGAGAAAGGGAGGAATTACTGGATCTGGAGAGTAGATCGGAACCGCTCTGCCGGAGAGACCTGTTAAAACTCGGCGCCGGCCACACCCAACCAACGCTTCAGCGTCAACGAACGCGGACTTCTCGAGAGCGCATGCCCAGTCAGATCATCATTCGTAAACATTAGACCTCGGCAGTCGCTGACACCGTGCTGCTACAATGAATTCGACTGCAGGAGATGGAACTCTCGCCCGCACTCACCGGAGAGCGGAGGATTCGGGAGAACGTTTTCCGTCGCCTCCCTCTCTCTCTTTTATTAAACAAAACTCTGCTCCGCCGCCCGTGTGTCGTTTTAATTCCCGGGAATTATTAGACAGAAAAATCTCGGTAAGGTTTTATTTTAAGGAGGATGCTTTTATTTACCCGGAAAAACGTGGAGTATATTATTTTATTTTCTCCGAACGTTTCGCTTCGTTAAGGTAGCTAGATATTTCCATCGGCAAGTTCAATCCTCGAGAAACAAAAAGCGAGGCAAAAAAATTGAGTATTTTCTCCGGAAATACACGTGGAATGGAAGAGTACACAGTTTTCTTACAGCGAACGAAGAATTTCGGTCGGATAACTCCCAAAGCAGGAACAAGGGGGTAGAAACTACCCAAGCGAAAAATTCTAAACGGGGGGAAAGTTTGGGTCTCTAGCTAAGGCCACGGTTTTCTTCTTTCGTTCAGCTTTCAGAATTGCAATAGCACCAATCCCTCCGGATCGAAGATGAGTCTCCACTCGGAATAGAACCCCAAAGGAGGGAAAGAAAAGGATTTGGAGTCCGCAACTTCTTCGTAGGGATGTTCTTTACACTCGGCTACTCAACGGAAGTGTAGGAGAGAGAGAGAGGGATCGATGGGTAGTGGACGAAGTGGAGGAGGGAGGGTGACGGGGAGGAGGTATCGGGGAATATATGCGATTGACCATATTTTTCCCCTCCCGATCGCCAGTCCCGCCGTGAAAGGCTTCCATCACATACAACCGAGTAATCGACGGCGATTCGCCCAAAGACGGCGCTGTTGCCAAGGCAGCGGCGTAAGGCAATAAACAAGGAGACCCCCCCTCCTCTTTCACTCCCCCCTTTTCCTTCCCCCGCCGTCCTCACCCTTCCTTTCCCCTCTCCGGCAAACCCCCTCCGCCTCCCCGTCCCCTAATCCACACTACGCTCTGATGGGAAGAGGCGACGCTGGCCGTGCGCAAGAGTGTTTATCGGTCACTTGGCCCTCCAGGGGTCACCCAATGTGCGCCCCCCAATCATCCTCCGAAATCTCCCTCCCCTCCCGTTCCCCTCCCTCCCGCCCTACACCCCTCCACCCTAGCTCCCACCCCGGCCCAGTCACACTCACTGCAGCATCCATCCCCTCTATGGTGGTGGATCAATACCCATGGTTCTGGCTATTGTTACCCGGGGAGCCAAGTAGAGACTCCGCTTTCCATGTTCCCAGGCACCACCATACTACTCGGAGAAGCGCCATTTCCCACCACTGCCTCCCACACTCCCTCCCCTCCACTCGTATCTCCCTCCCCCCCACCCCAACCTACTCCTACACCCCACACTCCTCCACGCGTATCCTCTAAAATCCCTCGGCTGCCATTACATCCACTTCGGGCCATGCAGCATGGATGGCCCCTCTGCCACATTCTGTCCATGCCAAACCAAACCCTACCACACGACCACCCACACCTGCCCTTCCCCATCCTTCCATTCCACTTTCCTCCGCGGCCCTCTGTCGCTCCCCCTCCTCCCCTCCCCCACAACACTGTCCATTCAACCTACCCGCAAATTACCTCATTCACCAGCCGCACTTCTCCGTATCCTCGTACCAACTTAGTTTAGACTGTCTTTGGAGATAGCGGACCCGAAAGACGTGTTTCGAGTTGATATTGGCATGCCCGAGATAAGTTGAGAATGAAATCCACTTCCTTATCCGTCCCAGAACGTCTCTATGGGAACTGTATCATCCAATAAAGATATTGCCGTATTTACGCTCTTGATTTCCTTACTCTATTCCCCGATATTTTAACACTAAAACTGGGAAATTGTCCGAAAAATTTTCTATCAGAAAATGGTGGTGCGAGTACAGAGGATAGTTTATACACGCGGAAAAGAAGAACGCGTTAATTTTTTCATTTACAAGTTGAACCTATGAGTTGGAAAAGGTAAGATCCGAGGCAGGCAGTTTTTGGAGGACCGAAGACGATTGTTATATTTCTTGTTAAAATCGGGGTAATTATGTGGATGTAAAAATCGCTTAAAATTCAATCCGTTGCCAGGCGAATGTCCGAGTAATTCCGCCGGCACAGACGTCTGTGCTAGAAGTTACTACGGCATATAAACTCTTAATATAAGACCGCAAAGCGCTGTGTAAAAAATAACAACGAAATAAATATAAAACCGTGATAATTCTCCACGAGAGAATTTTATTCAAGGCTAATCAATATTCGAGTTCAACAATGGATTTTTAACCTTGATGTCCGACTGCACTTTCAACTAGCTTCAAGTTTCGAAACCCTGTATCTTTTTTTGTCAAGCTAATACGGATTTTCCAAACGATAATTAGAAATTCGATCGCTTGAAACTTTAAACGATGCTTCGAATTCATTGAGACCCGCGATGAATCTATAAACCGCCTGCAATTGAAATGGAATAAAATATTTTCGAGAGAGAGAGAGAGGGAAGAGAATGTTTAGGAAAATTGATCTTTCCTTCCGGTATCCTAATTTATTTCGGTCTGGTCAAAAGAAATTCTTTGACCAAGAAACTGGATACCACAACGGATTTTTCCCCTCAGGTGAAACTGAATACGTTTTAAGAACGGCGGTTCCCCTTTTCGGCCGCTGGACATAGCCGTTGTATCCGATTACACACCGAAAGCACTCCCCTGGAGAAAGAAGTCCAAGTTAAGCTCGTTTGTTTATATGATGAATGAGATGTTTTTAACTTACGAAAATATACGCGTCATCTCCGAAGTTGTTACATCAAAAATCCTTAAAACTAAATTTTTGTATCTTAAAGTTTCCTTCCGCATTCAAAGACAATTTTCTCTCAGTTTGCATACATTTTTCCACCTCCCGTGTTAACATTACTATCGCGGTTAAACGTCTGCGTATTTGAGGAAATTGCACTAGGTGTATAAGAGGTGCAGAATGTTGTTCGTAATATTACAGGAGTTTGATGTTTCAGTAGGCATGTTTGGTAGATGTTTTTTCGACCTTGTAAACCGCATCCATGTACCGTACTCCTTTAAAGAAAAAGTTTATAATTGGAGCGTATCAAACATACGAGGAACACTCGCTGGAGAATCTACTACTTGCGTCGCCTATTGGTGCGTATGTTGACGTCAGGATGAGGAATATATGAAAACATTTATGAGCGCTTTAGAGCGAGCAAATCGCTACGCTATTTTTATCGATCTTAACCTTGGCCACGCGTTAAAGGGTGATATTTTTTTCGAAGAAATTAACTAGCGTTATATACTAATAATCGGATGAATATTGTAATATATTATTTTTCGAGGGAGTAGCAAACCGAGGAATTTTACGAATAAAACGACTAGCGGTGTTTTACACATTTACATAGAAATCCTCTTTGCTGGAAAATTAATAACAGGCCGAAGGAAATTTTGTGTAGATAACTTAATTTTAAAAGTTTTATTTGCGCTTTTTAGCGTTTCATAGGACAAGTTAAAATACAGATAATTGGAAAATAGATGAATATCAGCAAAATCGTCCAAAGTGTAGCGATTGGTTTTAATTTATCCGTATTCGTTTAAGTTTTAAGACTAATAAGCAACACCATTTATGCTTTGCATTTAAAGTCTTAAAATGGATTTATAATTAAATTTTTTACCTCTTTTTATAAAATTTGCCTCGCAAGTTTATCATGGGCATATAATAATAAAAATAATTTATGCATTTGCGGACAATGAATTAAGTTTCGGATTTAAAAAAATGTCACGTTAAATTGAAATTTATAAACTTAAATGTAAGCTGTCTGGATAAATGTTATTGCAATTTAATTGCTGTTTCTATAAAACATACGAGTTTATAGATTTTTTAGTTCTACTTTGGATAGAACGAAAAGATAATTTTATAGATTGATTTACCCTTTATCCATTGCCTTTATTCCCGAAGAAAACCTTCATCGACATCGACATCTTAAAACATTCAGAAGTGTTTGGGAGTCGATCTTCCGCAATCCGTTCATGGATGTTCTTCCTCTTAGTAGTATAACTTAGCTACTGTGCTTTAACCTGTCTTATGTAAGTGGTGATATTGGCATCGGAGTTCCGTTGCTTGATACCTAGATTATAGGAAAAAAATTAATTTAAAATTACATAAAATATTTTATTCTCTAAAATTAAAAACATACTTAATCGAATAGAGCCAAAAATGAAAAATACGCAGTTTAATCAAACCAAATAATATTAAGAAAAGTCCTCCGGTCCATCATTTCAACACCAAATAATTATCAGTCGCTAATAATAGAGCACAAAGCGTTTTAGCAATAATTTCCCTTTTTCTTTACTTAAAGGTGCACCAAAAAAAAGAAAAAATACAACGTGTCTAAATATTATAATCTTCCAGTGCTTCCAGCATATTATGAATGACTGTGATTGGAAAAAAACATTACCAATACATTCGCTCTAAATAGAAAGCTCACTCTTTAAATAGATCAGAATTTTCCTTATTCGAATTAGTCTCACCAATATCTTTCTCAAAACTCTGCGTACCTTCTATTCAAAACCACACTATCTTTCAACGACCATAAATTGTAGTTTGTAAGAATATTTATATTAAAGTTTTACACTGAAAACAACAAGTGAAAATAAATCAAACAAAAAATAAGGAAGCTACGAAAAATAAATTCAGGACATGGGATGTATACATGGGCCCTGAGGACACGAAATAAGTTGCGCCATTATGCTTAACAAAGTGGATCAAAATACTAATGAGGTTAATATTATCTTATACGCGTGATCCTCATGTACATGGATCAACTTACACTGAGCGTTGCCTTAGCGAATTAATTAACGAAAATACAAACTTCTCTCTAATTTATCTGGCGTTGAATAACGGTCCAAAATATAAAGAAAATAATTCCATTATTTATTGATATTTTATGTTATACGTTCACAGATATAAATATATTTGCATAACATAATCTCAGTTTGGTGCATTTTTGTGATATTACAAAATTCTTTAACCTATTCTCGAATGTTAATTGGTAAATAATAAAATAGAAATATCTCACCTAAAAATATCTGTCTTAGTATGTGAGTAAATTATAAATACATCCGCTAACAATTTGGCGTACTTCTATTCAATTTAAATCTACCCTAATAGTATAAAAGACGCCGAATAGAGATATTAAACCACTGCTTCTATCACTTCTTACCGTTCGATCTACTTAAAATCTATTTTTTTTTGCTGAAAACTTCACTTGAATTCGTTTCCAAAGAGCGAACAAAATCATTTAATAAAGTTATTTTTTTATAAATCAATACATTATATCAAAAGATCCGTAAGATTATAAAAAAGTAAAATATTTATATATATTTCCTACTATTTTACAAATAATGGATATGTTACCCATATTTCCGACTTCAAAATCTAATGCGATGGCCTAAAATGTTTAACTAGCGCAGCTCTCTTGTCCCTTGATTCGCGCTAAGTACGAGTCCTAGGTCAACCTCGCGATAACCGCAGTGTTTTATGGGAAAATAGGAATGAGCTCGCGATACCACAAAAGACCATGTTTCTCATCTCTACGCCTATCTGAACACTATTGCTAGCCCGCCTCACCAATTCTCATTTCATGCAAAAGTCTGCTTGATTAAGGGTACAACAGTTGAAACCTCTCCGGCTAAACGAAAAGGACCAAAGCTCCCCTAATTCCCTCAGGATTATAAGCCATTAATTCGCATTGAAATAGTTTGTAATACGTTAAATTTCCGATCAACTTGATATCGAATAACCTGTACTCAGATTGACCGGAATTTTTAAACAGTTTTTATAGTGCTAGACATGCGTTTATATCCGCGTTATTTGCTTGTCCTATACCCAAGGAAGATGTTAAAACACATTGCACTGTTACTGAAGTTATATAACCTTTAAATTACCTTTCTTCAATTTTTTCTTTAATATCTTAGTATTTACACGTTTTTTCGTTTGTGTACTATGGTACGTGCGAAGAGACATCGATCGACCGGAATAGGCTTAATTCCGAGACATCCGGCAAATCGCGAGTTTATATCTATACATTTCTTTTTCCTTACATATCTGTTAACTTTACAAATGTAGATACTGAAATAATGTTTCAATATTACCTGTCAGTTCATATCCTTATCGGGAAAGAGTTAGTAACAGCGCCACAGAGGCTACTTTCCTTTATCTATAAAGAAAAACGGTATTCTCTCCGGGGGCCTCGATACAATGACACAATGGCTCTCAAACCTCATTTGCCTGCATAACCCCATTTTCAGCTCTGCTTCACACCGTTTTCGTTTCCATTTTATTCGAGTCACCTTTTAGGACAAATTGGGCTTTCCATACCTCATACAGATAAAAACTTAACTATTATTCACCTGGTTTGATTTATTTTTATAAACCAATATAAGATATACTGCAAATTTATCAAATATTCACGTGACCCCTTAATAACTTTATGGCCACCCTGGGGTATCACGTCAACCTGGTTGATAGCCACTGCTCTGACATAAAATGACATTCAGGCGCGAGCAGTAGCAACACGCCTCACGCGCATACGTATGCAAGCGGGCGACACAACTATTGCATTTCTATAAATTTCGCTAATAAAACGATATAGCGTGGGAGTGAATTCACTCTGACCGAAGATGTGCAAATCCAGCGTACACTTTTTACAAATTTACGACAAAGTTGACCCAAGTCGATGGGCACCTATTGCCTCCTCTCCTTACTTGCACGTTTTTTCACGCTTTTTGGAAGGAGATTGTTGAGTATTGCGAGAGGCTTTTCGACGCGCTCAATATAAGTAGACTATGGAATGACATAAACTCTCGTTTCTTGTCAATTCAATCCGTTTGATTAATAATACATTATCGATTGAACGATAAAGACAATTTATATCTGTGTGATAATTGAAATATATTGAAAGGTATGCCCAAGATCAGGTTATGATCATTCACGATATATAGTCTGGCTATAATAATCCAGGAGGTTGATTAGCCAGAAATACATACAAACGATATTTAGTCTGCTATTAGGTATGTCACGATCCTCAGAGTTCTCACTAAGTCATATTGTATCCGTTTTATATGTTTTCATTTTTAACTGAGTATATAAATATGAGGAATATTTCGAAATTGTATGATGTTTATTTCTGACTTTTGTACCCTCAGTAGAAATCGTACACGTTACGTTGGATGCTTACCCGTACATACTACAGCTATGAAATATATAATTCGCCAAAAAACCGATGGTTGTGTCATTGTTTTAATTTTCCATTTAATATTACTTAATTAGCAACTATCATTTGTGCTTTGCATCGAATTGTTTTGTTTTTCATAAGGGAAAATGTTTCAAAAGTGTGATTATATAAATTGAAAAGAAAATGTAAATATTATAAAAGATATTAGGCAGTTAGATCCTACTATTGCATAATTGTACGTAAAAAAAATATATTATATTATATTGTATTGTATTGTATTGTATTGTATTGTATTGTATTGTATTGTGTTGTGTTGTGTTGTGTTACGTTGAGTTTTGTTGTGTTGTGTTGTGTTGTGTTATGTTATGTTATGTTATGTTATGCTGTTATATTATATTTTATTTTATTTACTAAAACTTATCTAAATCGATTTTTCTTTAAACTCGCTTACTAATTATAAATTTAGCATAGAAAATTATTAGTATTACAATGCTTTAAATATGAAAATCGAATATAAATTCATGATTACATCATTTTAAGGGAAATAAATGTTAGAATACAAGAAGAAAACATCTTCTATTCATTATCCATAGAGCCATTAGCAAGCAATAGAGGTATTACTATATGATGATATAAAATTAAAAAGATCATAATTCATAGTTACCTATCGTATTTAATAGTCAAGATAAGAAAATAAAGTAGTCTCTCGCCATTCGCGAGACTTACTTTGCTGACACGACGAGTTGGTAAAACCGCGGTTGGCTTACGGGCAATTGGGGGTTAGGGCAGGGGTCGGCAAACTTTTTCACAAGAACAGCCACGTTTTTAAATTGTTTAACACGCTACATATAAACAGCCTAACCGTTGTTTTACTTTTTGCAATTATCTCTGTAAAAACAAACGTTTCTTCTATTAATACATCCATAATTTTTATTTGTCTGCAATTTCTATTACAATTTACGAACCCAATTCCGTTCGATAAGGTTTTAGGTATTTTACCAGGGAGAGTTGCCGTCGGAAGCCGAAAGCAAGTCCTTAAAGGAGTCTAGGAAAATTCATCGAAACACAATTCATCGACCACAATTCACCGAATCACAATTCATCGAAAAAGCAATTCATCGAAACACAATTCATCGAAATGTAAATTCACCGAACCACAATAGATCGAATCTATTATTCATCGAAATTTCTAATTCACCTTATGAAGATGGGGAAAGAGGGAGAGCGGAAGTAATATAAACCGAATGTTGGCAACATGGACGACTTTCGACTGATTATAATAATTGAAAAAATAACAAATAAGAAAAAAACCATTACCTTTTAAGGAGGCGTGGGTACGGGGAGGAAAGAAGGAAGATTAAATATAACAAAACGAAATACTGGCATCATGGATGTCTTTCTACTGCAAATAACTCATACATGAATAATATACAATATATAAACAAATTAAGCTCACGGGGGTGGGGCTAGGGGGAGAAAAGGGGGAAGGTTAAACATTTCAAAAGAAATACTGGTATAATGGGTGTCTTTTGACTACCAATAAATCGTAGATAGATATCAAACAATGAATAAACAATTTAATCTCACGGAGGTGTGGGCAGGGGGAGGAAAATGGAAAGGTTAAACATTTGAAAACGAAATACTGGCATCATGGATGTCTTTCGAATTCAAAACACTCGTAAATGAATAATAAACAATAAATAAACAAATTAAGCTCACGGGGGTGGGGAAGGGGAAAAGTTTAACATTTCAAAAGAAATACTAGCGTCATGGATGTCTTTCGAATGCAAATAACTCGTAGATGAATAATAAACAATAAATAAACAAATTAACCACTAAAGGGTTAGGGTAGGGGAGGAGGGGGTAAAGGTTTACAACATTCAAAACGAAATATTGGCATCGTGGATGCTTATTGCTTTTCATAACATTTAATAATTATTATATTTATGCTTATTATTGTTTTGACCATCATTTTAATAATTAAATTTTTACAGATATTAAAATATAACTTGAATTAATTACAGAGCTAACAGTTATTTTCCTTTAATTTTACAATTTTAATTTAATTAATTTAACAATTTACTTTTTATATTTTTATAAGGTGAATTAGAAATTTCGATGAATAATGCATTCGATGAATTGTGGTTCGGTGATTTTACATTTCGATGAATTATGATTCGATGAATTGTGTTTCGATGAATTGCGTTTTCGATGAATTGTGATTCGGTGAATTGTGGTCGATGAATTGTGGTCGATGAATTTTCCGTAAGCCTCCTTAAAGAACCGCCGGTTGCCGACCTCTGGGTTAGGGAGAGTGGTCCCTGAGAGACAGACCAAGTCCTATAATGTGCGCTTCAATGTTTAAAATAAAATTCAAAAATATGTTTATTATGTAAAAATGCGAAAGAAAATAAATCTTAAGTAAAGAGTAGTGTTGAACATTAACGATATATTATCAGAGAAGACCCTGCTGTTGCCGGCCACTTGGCCTTTCGCTTTAAAGAACACTAGTAAAACCAACGCTTCCATGAAATTTCTCAAACTTCCACCTCCAAACTAGCTCATAGTCTTATAGGGAGCTAAAATCCTCTTTCCTATGTCTCTCATTCTGGTAAAGGCTAGTAATTACATACCTTCTTTGATAGTATACATTTAAATATGTATTAGGAAATTTAGCTAGGCTACTGCATTGTGTATAATATGAGAGAGTTGAAATCACAGTACAAATTCAAAATGTTTCTCAATGTTACCTCCACGCATGTATTATGGTCCATTGTGTTCGTCATAAATGGGGAAATAAAAAGTTCTACTTATTATAAAATTCCACCAAACAAATCTCATTCTAAAGTGTTTTCAAATTCTCAAATTTAGTTTCTCTTGTCATTATGCAAAACTCAACATTAGAATCATATCAATGCATCGCCGCCATTGGCGTAAATTTTTACCTTTTTATACAAAACATAAACAGCGCAGATTTTAACATCTCAAGTAAAATGTGGCATAATTGAACCTTAAGTAGTCAATAGAAAAATAAACGGCACATGTTTACCTTATGATCAGAACTTTTATTATTTCCCGTTTAAGTCCTAATACCTATAGAAAATATTTTATATTATGCTATTAGATGTTTAAATTGCTTTTAATTTAGTATAATTGTTTTCTAAAGGAGAAATTATGTAAGAAAAGATCTAATTCCTTTTGTCCGCATTAAAATTCAGTTGCCTTTTTTCTCAATAATAAGCTTTTAGTCTACCCTTTAATTTGTCTGCGTTTTCCTCGAGCAAAATGATTTTCTTTTTACGATTTCTGAGCTATCATTCTAGATGAATTTAATGTATTTTAGCTGTGTTTTGGTTTAATACAACGGTTCCTCGTTGTAAGTGGTATGCCGAATAAAGAAACGAAAATTAAATTAAATACAGTTCAAATCCTTTTAAAAACTCCTAGTATTTATAACTTCCGATAAAATACATATGAAAATATCAAAAAATTAAATGTTAAAACCCTACAAAATATATTACAAATAAATCAGAATGTTTAGTCACAGATAACCAAATATGTGTCATACAAAACCTTTCTCATGAAGTTCTAATTCCCAATTCATTCTTTTAATTTTAAAAATGGCACAGTAATGAATACTTAATACGTCACTAATCTGTCACTGCCTATAGTACGAGTATGCGAAATCGTTTACTACAGAGATATTTATATCTACAATCCAGCTATCGATGGAAATTTAAAATGAGAAATAACAAAGTTTAAACTGCGGTTTAGGAGACATTCATTGTGTTTCTTAATTATTGCGTCTTAATAACGAAAAAAATAACTTCCGATTTTCGTAATGTCTTAGCAATATAGGGAACAGACATTTATAACAGTACTTTTTCACTTGTGTTTTATTTTAAAAAGTGTTTCTTCATATGTTAACTTAATGACGTCAGTATTAGTTTGCTATTAAGAAGGTTATAATACTTAACCGAGAATCCAGTGCTGTTATTTATCGCTGTTACTATTTTAGGTCCAAAATTAAGGCAAATGAGCTATTTATTTTGATTTAAACATGGCTATTTAAGTATTCCAAAGTTCACCAATCATATTCCCTACAACATTAATGCTATAGCCCCTTCAAAACCAGTTAACATATCAAAATCAAAAATGTTATATCCGTTGTCAACTTTTAACTAGTAATTCTAATTAAATAATTCCCTCGAACAGTTAGATAACAACACACTCCAACAGGTTAAACTCAGCATCAGTTGCATTTTTCCCCCTTCTATTAATTTTACACAGGCCCTGGGATAAACCAATCTGGAGCAAACCAATACCATCCACTAAGTCCCACCGCTCGCTATTCTGCCTAAATCCTCTCTCTCTCTCTCTCCTTGACTCGAAATTAAACTCGCCCTCCCACCTAAATCCGGCTATGCCCCGGAGAGCCAAACACCCATCTACTATTCAAACCTGTCTGCCCACGCCTTAATGACAATACATTACCCTATCACCTTCTCTAGCCCCGGACAAATCAGAGCTCTTGCCTTCCTCCTCCATCCACAACCCTCTCTCTCCCTCTCTTTCTCCACCGACCCCACCTGCGTCCACTCTCTTTTCGTTACCTGTTCTCCTTCTTCTTTCCTCCCCCATGTCCTACTGCTCTCCTATTCTATGGACCTTATCCTTCCTCAGCCACTCAATCCTACTCCTAGACCTTTACTCTTTCGTTCTCCCTCTTTCTCTCCTCCCCTATCCTCGGCGGCTTGCCCTCTTAATTTCCCTGACTCCCCTGCACCCTATCCTGCACCCATCCCCTCTTGCAACCGTCTCTCTTCGCCTCCAGCACGACCATCTCACTCCTCCTCTTGCGCCCATCCTCTTCTTTCTGCCCTCTTGCCGCCTCTTTCTCTCCCTCCTCTTTTACTCTCTCGTCCTATTCCCTCCCTTGCCTTCCTCCCACGGCGTACTCCCTCTCTTATATCTCTTCCCGTGTCTATTTTGCATATACTGCCCCGGATAGGTTTTCCTAATCTCCATTGCGTAATTATCGCTAGAAATTTAATTACGAAAGAAAACAACTAATCGGACAGCGTGATTCAGTAATAAAAGGCCATGGTTAAATTATATTTTTTCGGGAAATATTCGCCCACGCCGGAGAATAAATACCAGTTTTCAGATATTGGAGGTGAAGAGATTTTGAAAGATGAAGCGATTCAAAAATTTGAAAAGATCAGCTGAGAAAGTTATCTTAAATCTTACTCCTAACTATATTTAAGACCCAATTATACTTCCGTTTTGGACGTACTTTCTATACAGTTTGATATGATCCAGCAAAAAAAACAGGAGTTAATGGATGTGTCGAGCGATTCTATAAGAAAACTATTTTAATGATGCAGTTTATCTCCTAATTCAAACTTTTTTATGAACAACCATTGAGTTTAGCTCTTTTATGAATAAATGCAGTTAAAAAATATAGAATTTTGACAGTCTAAAGTTCGTTAACTCGTTTAATTTCTTTGCTTTTCGCGTTTTATCCCCATATTTCCGCTCCGAGATGTTTTATCTTTGATACAATACCTTACAATTTCGTCTTATTTTGATTCGCACATAAAGATTTCCAAATAAAACAGAGCTCATAATTCAAAGTATCAAAATAATTATATAATCTAAAGCCACTGCAAAATTTACGGTTTTCAAAAATTTCATGTATGAATCTACCGCTCGAAGAGAGAAACAAAAGTTCACCGTAATAGAAGATGAATAAAGAGTATATTTACTCATGCGTAAAACTAAATTATAAGTAATACGGATTATAATATGATAGTAAAAGTTTATTTCCAGTAAAACAACGTCCTCGTGGAAATTTTGATGCCAAAATATTTGCGTATATTATAAGCTTGTATTAAAATAGATAAAAATAAGGAAAAAACACTTTTTGAAAATACGTATCAGTTTCAGCGGTCTTACTCATGTATAAATTTTATTTTTTGCATTATTAAACTTGTTAATGGAATATTAGGTTTGCATTTCATTTCATTATTTCATTGCAGACAAACAACAATCTCGTATTATGCATTATATATGACATGGAACTTTAATATCTAGTTTTCATATGCATATCCGTTCTAATTAAAATGATTCTACTTCTTGTAAAAGTTATTAAAACCAATGAACGGAAATGAAAAACAATCTTAATAGAAGGACTTGATGATTTTTTATCAAAAAACTTATCCATAATGATAAACAACTCTCGCAAATTCTAATAAACAAAAACTTTAAATAAATACCTTCAGAATTGCTAGTGCATTTTTATCTGTTTAGCATTATATTTTCTCTCTCCCATTGTATCCTGAACGTAATTCTATGAATAAATTAATCATATTAAAGCGATTTTAACCGTCACATATTAAAATTTTTAAAACACATACATTATCCCTAATTCTGTAAAAAATGTATTTTTTATAAACATTGAACTGTATGCCAAACTTTAAATTTCTCTCGTATTGCGACGCATTATTAATTATTACGCGTTAATTCTTGCAAAATGCATAACGAAATTATTTATTTCTTTCCCTTTATCCTTTCTAGCTTCAGATTTAAAAAACGTCATGGAAGTGAAACGGTACAGAGTTATTAGGTACAAACTCAGATTTTGAATATTTCTAGTAGCAAGTAGTAGTAGTAAGTTAAAAATCAAGGCCACGAGATCTGAGAAAGTATTGAGTTCTCAAATAAAATTTAAAATGTTCATATTTATTTTATGAGAGTAAAATGAGCTCCATTAGGTGTGTTATATAGTTTTTTTATGCTAAAATACTTAATAAACATAAAAAAGAAGCACAAACGAATGTATGCGGAAAATTATCTCTTAAAAGATGTGCCCAATTAAAGAAATAAAACTATATTTCCAATAATTTTAATACATTTATGATCATTCATGAATCTTAATATTGCTCTCATTACTTAAGTCGATTTCATCTGCTTCTGACAATAAGTTTGCTTATTAGTTGAAATTGCATTTTACAATAGTTATTATTTAAGTATTATTTCTAGCAGTTATGATAATTAAACTAACATCTCATAGATTTCAAAACTAACTGCTCACTTTCAAGCCATTAAGTGCTGCTCTTATTTGAAAGAAATTTAGTAGTACCCTATTGTACCTATACTTAACCTTAAAGTACCCGTTAGAACGGAATGGAAGAGATTAGACTCTAAAACGAATAAAAGGCATTTTTAAAACAGGGAGTAGAATTATTAATGAACATCACACAAAAAAAGAACGGTTAAATAGCCCATGCACTTAACCTTAATGAAATTTCTTAGTACAGCGATGCGAAACGAAATTTTTTTAACGTAAGTACAAAAAGCATTTCGTTACTTCAATTCAACGCCCAGTAATCTTTATCTCGGCGAAAGCTAGATTATGCGTAATCTTGCACTAGTTTTAATTTGTCCCGTTTGTATGTGAAAGCTTTGAAACAATGAATAAACTACTCCGAGGAAAAAACTATTTGATACCGTTAACAATGAACCAATCACAACTTTAGGACCGATCTTGGAAGAAGTTTTTATTCATGAAAGAATATCACCCAAGCTCTGCCAACCCTGCGTTCGGAGACACAAAACATCCAATCATTTCGAGTGCTAGCAAGAAATACAGGCTACATCCTGCAAACAATTATCACCTTTTGTGCCAGAATATTCTTAAAAGTCCCCGAAATTTCGCAACAAAACATACATCGCCGCGAGCAAACTAAGCAATTTGCACACATCCCGTTCCCTTAAAGATGGATCAGAATTTCATTCCTCAACTTCGACCTCATATATTCACATCCTCTTGCAACATCAGCCTACAACGCGGCCTCTTGTCCCTGCATAAATCCTCCTACTACCACACCTACTCTCCTCACCCTCCAATCGGCAACGGTCTCTGTTTACCCCGATCTCTCTCTCCTACCTCCCGCTCCATCCCCTCCCTCATCTTCTCCCCCCCTCCATTCCCTCATTAATCCACCCATTATCCTTCGCCCCTTCAGTTCTCTGCATTCAAGTTTCATAGTCATCCTCTTCTGCATCTACCACTCCTGCCACTCCGAGAGTCTACGCTTTTCTCTCATCAAGTTCTTTCGGCAAATCTCCCACCTCCATTTCCCTCCCCCGCCTCTTCCTTCCCTCCACCATTCCCTTTGCTCACCCACCCCCTTCCTCGTAACCAACCCGATATTTCCTCCTATCTCCCTCTATTCCCTCCCCTTCTCACGAACGCACCCTCGTCTTCCCACCTTTCTTTTTACAAGCCCCTATCCTTACAGAGCTCACCCACTCTCCTCACCCTCCTGCACCCAGCCTCCTCCCTCCTTCCCCTTCTGCATCCTTTCTCCGTTCTTGCCTGCGCATATCCCCTTCCTCGAAACCCCCTTTCAGCCTCCTACCACTCTGCCCTTTTACACACAGTTCCCATTTCAACCCCTCCAGCCCACTGCAAACACGATCCTTCTTCCTGCACTCTTCTCCCTCTCCCTCCACCCCTATCCTATCCCCCCCTCTCTCTCTCCCTCCCTCCTTTCCACATCCCTACTACACGCTCCCGCACTCCTTTCGTTCCCTCCCCGTTCCCTGAAAACACAATCATTCTTCCTACTCTACGCCTCTTTCTCCCCCCTCTGCCTCAAAAACCCCCTGTTACAACCTGCCCCTTCCTTTCCATCATCCTCCTCTCTCCCATCCTTCACTATGCCCCCGACTCTCTGTCCTCCTTTCACCTGCATCCCCTCGACTTCCGTCCGCCTCCGACTTACATCTCCTCCGCCACCCTCTGGTGGCATCTTATCCCTCTCTTCTCCTCCTTACCTCTCCCCTCTGCTCCCTCCCTCTACCGCACTCTATCTCCTACGGCCCTACCCTACCGTAACGTCAACTACCTCCCTCCCTCCGCCCCACTCTCCCTCCTTCGCCTTCTCTCCCTTTCCTCTCAAAGCGACCTCCCCGGACCGTCCTCTGGCCGTTCTCACTCTCCATCTTACTCCAACTTTTTCCCTTTTTTGATCCCTTATTCAGCCAATCCCGCAACACCCAATCTTTTGGGATTTCAGGCATAGCAAATCTTTATTTTTACGCCAGATAATTTTATCTTAACCCTAGAATGGCAAGGCTATTTTAGGCACTTATTGGCAACGCTGCGTCAGTTTGACTCATTTAAACTTGGAAGAAGAATATATCATTAAAAACTGTTTTAAAATGATTTTTATTAACGTCAAAATGTAGTAAATGTGATAAATGTGGAGATTAAGAATTAGGACACAATTGTTTTTGGTGCTCGCCACTGATAGAATTCTTGCAAAGTGTGCAGAAAGTGGAGGTTTTCCTTCTCTTGGCATAATGGCATAAATGACAGTACTTACTTAATATTTGTCGCTCTGTCGCTTGATGTGTTTCTGGGACCTTTTTTCCTCTCCTTCGCAAATCATAGTTTTCAAATCATTACTTAAATTTGTCAAACTGGGTCTGCTTTTTTGCCATTGAGACGTCAGGCCCTTGTGCAAATCTTGCATAAACTGTAGCCGGTAACAGTGACCGGAGAAAAATAACGTGTTGCTCCTTTGACAGCACATAAACAAGTAACTAGAGCAGGGCTCCCCAAACTACGGCCCGCGCAGTGATTAGATCCGGCACGCCTTACTAGCAAGAGTATTTATTAGATATCATTTATGATATCTAAACGACATTTTCCAAGTACATGGGTGAAATCTACATTTAATATAAGCGAATTACATATTACAGAATTAAAAAATTCTCAAAACCTGCTCTTTGCAATTTTCATACGGCCCGATCAGTCATTTGAAATGCCGTATGTGGCCCGCACAGTGGATCATTAAACCACATGTGGCCCTTTCAGTAAAAAGTTTGGTGACCCCTGAACTAGAGGAAGCACTGCTAAGACAGGGGGGCGTGTTTGAACACGAACAGCGTTAGACACATCTTTCGGAATGTGTGAGTCAGAGTGACGCACGTTACCATTTTAGGATTAAATCTTGGTTGGTAACAATGTTACGTTCGATTGATTAAGAAGAGAAGAAGATTAAGAAGAATTACCTTATAGTAAATCGCAGTATTTGGGCACCTGCCACATTTATTCCGCCGCTGAAGCAACTTCGTCATCACCGCCTAAATTAAAGAAAATATATTTTAGATTTCGGTTTGAATAGGTTTTTGTTATTTTTTTACCTCATATCGATTAAAATTCTCTTCAATTAATCACTCGTATGCAAAATAACTTCCACATCTCATTGATGCAGTTCTTCAAAATATCTCTAAATATAAAATATATTCAGTTCAAACCCAACAATCCTGATGTACTTCTTTGAAATACTTATCTCGATCAGCGGTTACAAATAATTTTTTTAAATGTACAACTCGCAGAATTTTTTATGACTTTCTGTACCACCTACTTAGAAATAAAGTGTAGAAATTAAATAAGTACCTTTTTGCTGTGCTTTAAAAGTCGTGATGGAATGAAAAATGAACAAAACAAATTATAAAATATAACGGGATTTCAGTTTCTTTTATTTTCCTGGTTAAATTATTTAGCTGTAAAAATCACCTTTCGACCACAAGCAATGTTAAACTCATCCGTCAAGCCAAATACACATATGAATAATCTAAAACCACCTGTGCATATGTAAAGATTAAAATTTTTGTATATTATGTCATGAACCTGAATGATTCATGCATAGAGAAAATTAAATCGTGTAATAGTGATGAAAATGTTACAAGAACTTCAACTCTAAGGATTCCAGCCTCCCAGAAGTTAAATCTATTCAAATTAGTTGTAAGACATCCGAGTCGTAAAGGCGTAAATGTCTTTACATTCACGCATAGGTTACTGTTTATTTTGGCTGTAGAAAGTTAAAAGTAGATAGAATAACCTGCAGATAACTGAATCTGCAATAAAAAGGTTCAATTTACTGATTCAGGTCCCTAGTGTTTGAAGTAGTTCACGTTAAGTAAAAGGCGTGGTTTGAAGATCTCAAATGAAGAAATGACGGTAATATTTTGTGATTTAAATAAATAAATAGCAGAGGAACGGCGAAGATAACTAATAACTTGAAATTCTAGCTCCGAACCGATGTACAGCTCTGAGCGAGAAATTCAAATTATCGTGATTTAAAGATAAGACGGTAAAACTAGATATGCTGATAATGTGAGTTAATTACCGCTTGCGTATCCAATATGTACTCCCGCATTATTTATGTTGTTGTTTTATCAAGAATATTTTATTTCCGAACACTATCACATGTATTGACCTTAAAGACCTATCAAATCAAAGATTAATTACCATAAATTATCCTCCATTTGTTTATAAATAATCAACCCCAAATTCGCGCCTTATGTATGTACTAATATTTAGCTTAAAGTTTTTTATGTGCAATTTTCCCGACAGATCTGAAATAAATCGCGTCCAAATGCAAATACTGACCCATTTCGAAGAATACACACAAACTTCAAAATTGGAAGATTTGTGATTAATCGAGAAATTAATGATTGGACATTCTCTATGAAGCGGCTAGAAGGCTGACTAAGGTTTCATCAAACGTACATTCCGATCCAATTGTGTTAAAAGGTTTATTAAAAGTTGTATTAAATAAAATATTAAGTGGAGCTATTCGGAAAATATATCAAACGAAAATATATTTTACCTACTTACTGAAATTGTCTGTATCTTTTTGCCAAACACTTAAATATCATACACACACACACACACACATATATATATATAGACGTTCCTTACAGAGGAGTAACATATAACATATATATAACATAATAGTTGTTGGTGCTTGCATTCTTCAAGCATTTTATCTCACTTTGAAAAATATTAATTTTTCAGAGAGATATTTCATAATTGGAAATATTTATTTAATTCAAAAGATTTCTCCTCAGCACTGATTTTCTTTTTTTCCTAATGGAGTAAAATATCACTAATATTAGCAATTTTAGGAATCTTATACTTTTTCCACATTGGGTTGATATTGCCACACATTTCTGCCAAATTTTAAATTTGTAGCATTTAGAAGTGATATGAAACTTATCTAATTGTTTAAATTTAAATAATTTTTAACGACCGCAATAACTATTTCATGGATACATTGAAATGTTTACTCGTTTATATAGATTAAGCTCTAAATAAGCTAAAGTTTTCGGCTTCCTAACTCACCCCGTAGTATCTAAACAGTTACCTATTTGTTTAAATTTAAATTTAATTAAATGAATTAAATTTAATTTTTAACTGCCAAACAAATTAAAAGATCAAAACTTTTATCATCTCTATTTCGTTATTTTACAGATTCTAACTATAAAAATTTCAGTTCCGTAGCACATTCGATATACATAAACCTTGAAAATTTGTTTAAACAATTTCGAATTTTTAGCGGCCGCATTGTAGAACTTTTTCAAGATTTTGGTTTTATCTAATCGGTTTTGCGCAAAAGCCTACCTAAGAAAAAAAATTCGAATCTCCAGCTCATCTGGAAGTGCCTAAACATTAGTATCCTCCTATATGTTATATGTACGTTATATCCTCCTCTGTAAGGAACGTCTATATATAATGATATATATATATATTCCAAAATCAATACATGAAAACTAACGTAAGATCAAAAGAATAAAATAATTTTTTGTTCAACGCTATGAAATATTTTTTAAAAATTTATTTATTTAAATGAGATACAAATATATGAGTAAACTTTGCACCCTGTATCTTATGCAACCCATTCAACAAATTTCAAGGCAAATTATTAGAACGGGAACTTATTTCAACGGCTTCACCGCTTTCATTGAGGTCGGGAGCTCATAGTCACGTATTTAACCAAGTTGAGGTAAGCATCATTTGCACAAATATAAAATTGAATAATATACAAAAATTGGAAACATTTTATTCATTTTAATACCAATTATAATGTGCAAATAATGATTATGTTTTCTGATAATCAATTAAATTATTAAATTGAACAAGGATATAAACCGGGTAACACAACACAAAAAATTATGACCTGAATAATGTAAAATTTTCCCCATCAGCTAATAAACAGATCGAACGAGACAAAAATCAAAATATCACACAAATTATAGTCGAATTGACCATTCGAATATGAATTTTTTATTACTTTTATATCGCTGCCTATGTATAGGGAGGCTTTTCATATATAAAGCTGTTGTAACTTAAAACATTATTTTCTTTAGATATAAGCAATTGATCTGTCATTCTGAAACTATATCTTAATATTATAATTACATGATAGTTAAAGAAGGAATCAGATTAAGACTGAATCAAGTTATTCGTTCCTAATTTAAATTAAACGGTAATGAGTAAAAATATGCATTAAATCTCTCTATATATAATTATTTACCTTCAACAACATATGTATGCGTAATGGGAAGGTGATTCTAACGATTATCTCTTATAATGAGTGAGTTTTTATAGTTTTCTTATTTCATAAAAGATATTATTTGTTTACAGGAAGAGCTTAAAGGGCTATAAAAGCGTAAATTGGGCATCTCATGGTACTATCATTCAGTTAAAATGTGGTATCGATATAATTAATTTTTGAGATTGCAATTAACTAAATTTAATAGGTCGTATGAAAAAAGATTCTAGCATAGATAAATTTAGGTAAAGTCTTATTACGGTATATATAAATGAATATTAATTATTCTAATTTATATGAAAATAACTAAGAAAAAACTCATTCAAAAAGTGATTAGAAATGAATCCCAAAATTCTAAGGCAAATAATTTTAAATTGTAGCTATATATAAATCATTGAATAAAAATCTTTAAAATTTACCGTATCAACGTGCCAATCACTCTTATTAATATATCGCTGAGGGTTTCTATAACTAAATGATCAATTTCCGGGAAAACAATATAAAAATCTTTCATTAATTATTTAAAATTCAGTGTTATGAAATTTGTGGGATTTCTAATAAAATTTTTCATATCGTGTAGGTTGAAAGATATAAAACGGAATTAATTAGGCGTCGCTTTTGCTAAAATATTGAAACGCTAAATAATTATTGAGTGAAAAACAAGTTCTAACTTCCAAAAAATTTTAAATATACTCAAATTTAGCGTGATATTCATTTTTCCGGGGATTCACTTTGCAAATATATATATATATATATATATATATATATATATATATATATATATATATATATATATATATATATAACAGAAACATCAATACAACCGGTATATTCATCGGTAAAAATGACTTTAAATTCGCTTGAAAAATGGTTACGACATAAAATATTGCATTCCAAAAACAGAAATTGTGATTATACGCTTATATTTCTGAGGCATATCTCACAGGTACGCGCACCATGTACATGTTCCCTCTTCTAAATTTAGCCAGCGATGAACAATCGAACCCATTAATCAACATTCTTTCGTTTAATCGCATTGTCATTGCTGTCGCTCGTTCTAACTTTAAAAATACACTCAAAATCCTGAAGTACCGAACCGAAAACAATTCATCTGAGATAAAGCACGCTTTATCAAAGAGCAGGATTCTACGTGGCGACTTAACGAGCACCTCGCGACCCTGTAAACAACGAGTTGAACTGCCCTTTTAAATCCATTCGAACGGAAAAAAAGAATAGGACAACAGCGCCAGTTTTGAGAATAGTTTATTGCAGAACAAACATTTACTCGATTCTTACGTTCGAGATAAACTTCGTAAACCCTCGACAAGTACAGAATACCTTCATCGTACTGGGAAAGGTATTCCCTACCTCCCTCCTCCTCTCCCCCACCTTCTCTCTAGCGCAAGTGATTTGCATCACTTTGAGAGCCATTCCGAGTGGATTGAGAGGTCCTCGGGGATCGGTGTGGAAGAGGTGGAGGAGTTAGGGTGGGGAAGAGAGAAGCAAGCATTCGTCGGGAGCGATACGTACATGCCCCCCCCCCCTTTCGCTCCTTCTCCCTCAACCTCCTCCCCCTCACCAGCCTTCTCTCTCCCTCCTTCTACCGCCGCTCCTCGCGTCACGCCAACGAGATCCGATTCCCTCTCGCTCTTCTCGCTATCAATCGAATTCACACGAGAGGTAGCGATCGGAAAATCGCTCACAATAAGAAACAGTACCTCGTAAGGTTGGAAGGGATTCTATGGGAGAGTGAGAGGCGAGACATCAGCAATCGCGTAAATAAATACACATAACGCGGCGTGAATAAAACGTGGCAACCGCGGGGGTTGGATCGTTTTACATGTGGCACGGCGGTCGCCGGACAGATACGAGCGAACGAAAAAAAAATCCGGTGGTCGGATACGGTTCTTAAGTGACACGGAGATATTCGAGGACGAGATTCGATACCTTTTCCCACACATTCTTCCGTTAATAAATTGCTCGCGTCATAAAATAAAAGAAAGAACCGTGCATGTAAAGGTCTATGTGAATTGCTTTGTAGCTCCATTCCTTTCCCATGGAGGTGGACGCTACGGCCTTGCGAGGGAGGGGGAAAGGCGGTACGGAGAGGGAAAAAGGAGGGCAACACTGGGGTCATCGGGAGTTACAGAGGGGAATAGACATGAAATGGCGCCTCCTCAGCTAGCTCGGTAATTAAGTTCCATGAGAAAGTTTTACCTCGCTATTTTTTATTATATCCTATAGTGCAGGATTTTGTCTTCGGTAAACCTTAAGAAAACTTCTCCTTTTTAAAACTCCACAACGGAGAAAAATGAATAATTTATGAGTAGGCGAAAGACTCCGGCATCTTCCTCGAGGTCGGAAGGAATGGCTTGAGCGCAAAAGATGATGACAGCGTCAACGAATGCGGCAGGAAAATTAACACTGGTGGAAAGGGGCCTAAACGTTTCGACGGAAACGTCTTTAGGCTTAATTTAACCACAATTTTATAGAAATATCGGGAATGGTAAACAACAAATATTCCATTTCCATTCCTCCCTTTTGAAAGAAGGATTTTTTTGCAATAACAACGCGCCTTGGAATGATTTTTCCCGGGATACAACGTAAACGAGTAAAAGATGAAACGGAGCATAAAATTCGGTTGATGTATTTGATCCGGAAAGGGAGAGATGGCGGCACATAGGAAAGGGATGGAGAAAGGGAAAGGACGGGGAAGGAGAGGAAAAAGATGGAGCGAGAGAGAAAAAGAGGCAGTTTGGGAGGTGTGCGGTGGAAGGACTTGAGTGGGAGTTAACAGTAGAACGGAGGGAAGGAAGGGTGAAATATCAGGGAGAGTGGGATGGACGCGGGATAGAGCGTGAAAGATGGGAATAGGAGAGGTAAATCGACGGAATATGCGAGTAGAGTGGGGAAAAAGTGCCCAAAATATGGAGTGGGAGTAATAAGTGATGAGAGAGGGAAAAGGGTCGGAGCTGTGGGAAAGGGAGCAGGAGGGGCAGAGTGGGCGTGAGGTGGGTGGAGTGAAAAGAGTGCGTGGGTGGAAGGACCGTAAGAGCTGGTAGCGGGAGCAAATGGAGTGGGAAAAGAAGAGAAAGTGAGAATGGGAGGGAGTGAATGGGCGGTGGGGGCAAGACATGAGGAAAAATGTGGGTAATAAAAGAATTGGGAGAGAACAAAAGGGAAGGGAGTGGAGTGAGACGGACTGTTTGAAAAATAGAGAATAAAATTATAAATAAGAGAGCGTGAAGAAGATGACACAGATATATAAACAAACCCCTTTATTTGCATAAAGATGTAGATAGTGATCCACCACTTGCAGAATCTCTTTCAATGAATGTATATGTTTGCGGGTATCGAGGCTCCAGGGAAGCTTGTGTTTTCCCATTTGATCAACACGAAGATATGAATAGCATATTTTTGTTTGCATTTTGGAATCGATTAAAATCAATCTACTAACTCGTTACTTGAAACTAAGAACGGTCAAAAATTTAATTTTATTATATTTCTGCCAAATTTGGAATACATCGTGTTAGATCGGAATTTTGCATTGAACTCCTACATTCCATATTTTATGGAGTGCAAATTTTTCGTTGTTAAGTGTAACCAAATTTTTGCTGAATTAAGGAAATCAGTTGGCATATGGGATATACTTTTGTTTATCTAAAAATATTTCTGGTGGCGTGATGTGTTTTTTTACCTTATAATGCAATTAGGGTATTTGTTATTCATGTTGCTATTTGTAATTAAATTTAGGCTAATATCTATTAGTTTGTTCGAGTTCTGAAGAAACATATAGAGGTTAAGTACGTATATTTCATTATTTTAGGCACACATTTGTTTTTACAGATAACAAGTTGCAATTTCTAATCGTTTTTAAATTAGGTTTACAGTGGACACAATGTACAGCTTCATACCACTAATATGGATGAAAGAAAAAATCAAGAAACGCGGAATATATAACATGGAATGGAAAAGAAAAAAGCTGTAATTACCTTTGAAAGTTGGAGGTAAAGAAGTAGAATATGGAGGAATGAAGCATATAAGGAGTGTGAGAGGAAGAAGAAAAGGAAGAAAATTAGGAAAAACCATATTGAAGTAAGGGAACAACAGAGAGGGCGAAAACAAAGGACTATAAGGGAAAATTGGAGCGAAGACGGAGAAATAAGATAAAGGGTGAGTTGAAAGGGATTGTAAAGGGTTTGACAATTGGAAATAATTGGAGTCGAAGAGGATATTCGAGGGAAAAGGGTTAGTGAAATAGTGGATACAAAGACTGGAGGATAAAATATGAAAGTACGAAAGATTTTATTAAAAAGCGAGAGAGATTGAGATTTTCAGAAGATGAAGGAGGAGACGAGGGAAGAAATATAAAATAATTTTTTAATCTAATTGACGAAATATTGAAGCGATTTTATTTGAATTTTATTTAACGTTCGCTGTTTTTTGTTTGCTCGTTTGTAGTCAAACTCTATAATCCCTACCGATCCTCGCAATTAGAAAGGGGCGCGAATGTAGAGCAGAAGCCCTTGGAGTCCGCTAAACTATAAGTACGTTCTTCAGGTTCTTTCCCCCTGGCCCTTACTGGTCCTCATTCCATGCGTTCCTTCCGAATCTAACAAGGCCCATCAACTCACTCGTATTAAAGCTTCTATTATGGGGATAATAATTACATAATACGAGCGTAAAGCTTCGTTAATGAGCCAAAAACATTCATTTATATTATAGAAATCATGAAATTGTTGCCATGATTACTTTTAACTTGCCTAATAAAACGAAAGACTTTTTTTCTATTTAGTCAATTATTGTTTCATTTAAAAACTTAATCCACTTATAATGAATTTGGAATCTAAAATAACCATTAAAAGTTTGAAAAACCTGAAGCGTATTTCAACTACAAAGAAGCGGTCATTAGTGATTATTCACAGATAGTAGGTTCGAAAAAGAAAAGAAAGTCGTTTTAAGAATCTACGGATTATCAACAAAAAACACTAATTACGGCTGTATTGGAGGTGACTGTGCATCTGGTCCTCTCATTGTTTATATGGCCATTGCAGCTAACTAATCCAGTCCAGTGCCGTAACTAGGGTATGGCGAAGGTGGTATTTGCAATAGGCGTCAAACGTTCCCGCAAAAAATGCCAAATGTTTATTTTCCCATAAATAAGTATTAAAATGAAAAAGAAACTTGTAAATTTCCACTAAAAAGTTTAATAACCGACCGGTTTTGCCTGTTACAGCACCATCAGGTGATCTGATGTTGCTGTAACAGGCGAAACCGGTCGTATATTAAAATTGCTAGTGGAAATTTACAAGTTTCTTTTTCATTTAAATAGAATCTTTCCACAAAGTGGAGCCTTTCTAAGTAAACTTTGTTACTAAGTATTAATTTAATACTCAAATATTTAAGTTATTGTCAATAAAAACGCAAATGTTCTTTATGAAAACGTAGCACAATCATATTCTGCATACACAATACATAAAACGTTGCCATAGACGCCATATCTCCCAGTTACGCCTTTGTTTCAGCCATAAAACAAGCCATGTAATTTTTTTTATCGAACTATTATGATCATAATAATTACACTTCAAATTGATTAGTTTTTAGGTTCTCGTTCTCTTTCGTTTTCATTTTGTCAAGAGAATTGTTATATGTATTACTTTTATTTCTTTTTTCTTGCAGAGGGTTGGTATATAACGTCGCCAAGATAAGGAAATTTTTATGTATACGACATACAGATATGCAGCTGGATAAAGAGCGAAGTAGTTATTAAGTCGAAAGAGGATCTCGCATTAGGGGTAGGAAATACTCGTGGAGTTTAAAAGGAGCGGGAAAGAGGCGAACGGACGATGGAAAGAGTAGGAGATACAATGGAAACGAGCGGAGGAAAAGGGTTCCTGCGTTCCTGGAGATGGAGAATAGGAAAGGGCTTTAATGAGAGAAAGAGGAGTGGATATGAATAGAGTTATCCGGATTAGAAAGCGTAGAGTGGAAAGGGGAAGGCGCATTCGGAAAGTGGGCATCAGAAGTGAGTGCGTAGGGATTAAGAAGAAAGAGGGAGAGATAGAGAGGGGACTTAGCGAGGAAAGTGATTACAGGGTTGAGAGTAACGGCGAGAGAGGTATAAAGGAAAGGTAGAGGGACGAGTGAATGGTCCGTGAAGTGATGCGAGTGAAAAAAAGACGAAGAATTTTAGACTTTGAGGGAAATGGGGAAATAATTGGTCATCGGAGGAGAGGAGAGGGGTGGAACAGTAAATAACAGCTGCTTCTAATCTGCGGCACGTGTACGAAATTATTTAGGGTCAGCACCTTTTCAATGATAGAATTTCCCGAAACCCTCACCTTAAATCGTGGTAGTGTATTTTTACAAACGGATATCACGACGTTTGGTTGCATTTAGTTGTTGATGCTAGATAACCATGAATTCATTGGAGGAAAAATTATTCTCCCAACGGCCTACCAATATTTCCAAATCGTTCGTTAATTTATTTAACGACATTTTTGTGGCCCTCTTAACAATTGGCAGCGGTATTCCGTTTGGGAAACACTAAACTAGTAATACGCAGAACTTTTTATCTGTCAGTAATGCATTTTGTTGGGGGAGAAAATGATTTTTTTCAATTGCAAATTCAATACTTGAGTAATTCTTTTACCAAATTTTTAGGTCATACGCCGTATACATTAAAAATTATTTCTATCCTCTATTTTGTCTATAGCAAGCGTCAGAAGTTGCGTATTAATTTAATGTAATAGAATGCTCATAAAAATGGACATGGTGGCAGAAACGGTTAACTGGTTCGTGGGAAGCATAAGAAACCATTCGGGGTAAATTTTTGTTGATATTTTTCCCAAATAAATTTATTTTACTTCTTCATGTATTTTTATGATTTTATTTTTCTCATTTTTATACTACGACTTCTGCAGGTCGCGAGTAATTAACGAATTTCTACGAAATTTCGAAGGGAGATAGTAAAGAAGGTCAGATTGATTCTTTTAAGTGGCACATGAAAAAAAGCTTGGGAACCGCTCGAATACAAGGGAAGAACAAGAAGAGGATGAGTGGCGAATAGGAAAAATTTTGATAGGAGGGTAAAATTGAGAGGAAATGAAAGGTAGAAGGGGAAGAGAAAAGCTAGAGGAGGAAAGAGGAACAGGGAAGAAAAGGATTGATCGGGATTCGAGAAAAGAGAGAAAGGGATTGAGTCGGAAGGGAGAAGAGAGGTATGAAAGAGAATGGGATTGAGTGGGAAAGAAATTGAGCAGGGATGAGGACAGGGAGAAGCGGCCGAGCAGGGGGGGGGGGAACGTTTATTTGGGAGTAGGGGGTGGTAATAGTGGTAATGGAGCACTGTTGGGACTCAGAAACGAAGCTTTGATAAGGGAAAGAGTAAGGAGAGAGAGAGGGAAATAAGAGGAGCAGGAATAGATAGAGTAGCTGAGAGATATAAGTTGTAACGGAGTTGGGAGATAACAAGAGAATGAATGATTGAAGTTGAAAGAAATTTTGTAAGAAAGTGAGAAGGGAAGAGATAAAAAAGAGAAACGAGTCTGGAGTAGTTGTAAACAGCCACGTAAATAAGGGGAATTAATTAGCGACAGACAGCACAATGAGAAGACATGTATGCACGTGAGCAGAAGCAACGCCACTTAGAAAACAAGACTGCTTGATCGATCGTTTATTTTTATAATTATATCTTGCGTATCCTTGTATGCGGAATATTTTTCATCAATATCGTTTTCTTTTAATTAAGAAATTATTTAAACTGGAAATTATTAAAATAGGTACCTTTCTTTGAAATGTCTATTAAAATATTTTCCTTAACGGGGTGTACGACGGAAGCACTTTTACTGTAGTTGGTGCAAGCTCTACTAAATCTTGTCAACGTGAACTGTGAACAACAACATACTCCAAAAAATATTTCGTTTAATGGTTGAAGCACCCAGTACATTAAGTTTCAGTGTTAAAACTCTTATTGTTTAGGGTTATACATAGACAGACCTATATTCTGTCATGGGCAATGTATATAGCTTTATTCCTTAGCAGATTAAAACTCTTATATGAATTCATGTAGGTGAGGTATATGAAATTGACATTAATGTTGTGAATATAGTATGAAAGGAAATATACAAATTGCTATGTGATCTTTTCTTCCTTTTCTGCAAGAGGATAATGTTCACGTGAATTCATCTCTCTCGAGGGTCGATCTCCTGCCTCAGTCATTAAGTAAAACCTTGGAAAGGATCGCATCCATACAATTACCTGTTGCCTTGGTTATTACTGCACCTTTTCCACTTTTATTCCCTTGATTACACGGGTCACTTCTTTTGATATAATATCTGGAACATCCCCACTAACCAAGATCCTGTTCTCATCCTCTTCAGAGAGTTAATCTTTGCGAAGATCGTTGAGGGACTTCATCTACGGGAATTAAAATCAACTTCCTGTGAGGTCTTATGCTACCGTCTTCCATATCCATGGTTAAAAAGGATCTTTTTTAAAGATCATGATGTGATGCTCCAATTTTAATGCTGTGCTTCTCTCCATTGACTCCGGATTAAGTTTTCGAAGATTTTCTGTGATGCACTTCCTTGTTTTTCAAAAATCCTTGTAAATTATCTCTCAAAAACGTTTAATCACCTTCGGGTATCTATTATAAATAGCTGCTTCTTACGGAGGATATATATATATATATATATGATATAAAACCTAAGGTACTTCTAGATATACCACGAACCTGAAATTTGTTGGTATGATAGGTTATTTGGTACAACCAGCCGGAAAAATCAAAAATTCCAATTTTTTAAATTTTTATTGGGGTATTTTTGACTCCAATGTTCCAATTCGATATTTCATAAGAAAAACATGAAATTCTGTGCAGAGTTATATAAATTTGAATTTCTAAATTAGTTATAAATCAGATAGAAACTCGGGACGAGAACATTTGTAAAGCTACAAGAGTGAGGTTTCTTATTTTTTTAATTAAATTCAAATCGGTGCCGAATTGACGAAGAAATATATTTTTAATCGGAAAAAAGCAGATGCTCAACAATAAATAACTTCCGCTGCCATGGCAACCAGGACAATGCTTTTCAATGGGAATTGGCAATCCGTATTATAATAGCATCGCTTTAATGCTTTTTAACAGGAAAATTCTTATTGTCCCTTTGATTTCAACCAAAGACATATACATATGATGACGTTATAATTTTAAAACTCGATATATGTTCTTAAATAAAAGAACGTTACTCCTTTCAATTATGGGGTTGATGAACTGTATATAATAATAGCTCAAATTTAGTGCTTCTAAAGAGAATCAGTGGATTGTATTATAATGCAATTAATTTAAAACTACGGCGTAAACTTATACCGATGTCAAAATCCAAAATCAGGAAATATTAGAGAATTGTGAAAAAAGTAATGTCGTCTTGGAGCTACAATTATTAAGTTATTTAGAGCTTAGTGCACATACCCAAATAAACATTTGAAAATATTGATGGATATGTTGTTGGGGCCGTTAAAAGTTTTTCAAATTTAAACAAATAGATAAATATTATTTCACTTATAGATAAGCTACAACTTTAAAATTTGGCAGAAATGTGTGGCTTTAGTACCCTACTGTGGAAAAAGTATATTCTTAAAATTGCAAATTTTAGGGATTGTTTTGCTCTATTATTGTTACATAAGGAAAGAACGAAAATCGGTGCTGAGATGAAATCTTTAGAATTAAAAATATATTTCCAATGATGAAATATCTCTCTGAAAAATGAATGTTTTTTCTAGGTGAGATGAAATGCTTGAAGAATGCAAGCACCTTTTACTAGTTATAAATATGCACAATCACACACAAGTGACAGTATTCTGATATATGACATTCCAATGCACTGGAAATTCAATGTGTAGTTATCGCAAACTCTCGCACCATACATAAATATTTTCAAAACATAGGAAACAATGCGCAATGAAGAAATTTTTAGTAAGGTGAAAAAATATTTCCACAATTTCAATCACTTCCATCAAAATAAAAACGAAATTCTATAAGTTTTATGCTGATAGAAAACTTATTTAGAACGCGTGGAGTATGTAAAGTAAGACGTAATTTTGAATAATCCTTCGTAAAATTATTAACGCAGGTCAATATGACGTGCATCTATGGGGAGTGAACGGGTATACATACTTTCAAAGTATACACATACATAAACAGTCTTCGAAATTCATGGTCAGGAAACAAGACCAACAATATTAAATCGCGTGGGAAGAAAGTTGTAGTTAGAATGAAGCTATGGGGTTTGGTGACAAAGGATGTCATATACGAAGCGGAGGATGCCAATTACGGGAGAGGACAGAGAACGAGAGACAGACAAGAGTTAGGTAGCAATGAATTATTAATTTGCACAGCAGAATTCACAAGAGTTGCGCACGACCTCGTGCATCTTACACTTTGAAACCACAACAATAAATATTCCGAGAGAGTAAGAGAGAGAGAGAAAAACGAGGAGCCTTGTTGGTTGAGAGGAGGGGTGAGGTAGGAATGGGGAATAGTGGGAGAGGAGAAGTCGAACGGATCATGTTCGGGGAGCTGCTGTGAGAATGCACCGCCGGAGTGTACCCCATGCACGTCAAAATTGAGCCACCGACAAATATGAGGTTCGTTGGATGGAGGAAGGAGAGAGAGTAAGTGGAAGAGGAGTGGAATGGAATGCGGAGAGGCAAAAGAGCAAATGAGAGACAGAGAGGGGAATTACGAGGGGAAAAGAATGATCGATTTGCGGGCGGTTGGAGGAAAGAAAGAGAATGAGGAAGGACGAAAGGGTTGGGTAGGGGGTTGGAGAAAGAAGGGGAGAAAAGGAGGGAGGATATGTTGTGGGGGAGGTGTTGTGAGGAGGGGTGGGGATGATGTGGGAAAGGGAGGAATGCGGGAGGAGTAGATTGGTGGGCGAAAGGAGGCTGAAAGCGGTGAACGAGTGAAATTCAATGTTGTCGGAAAGTCTGGATTACGGAGAAAATTAGCTAGGCAGGGAGGAAGTGTATGGGAGATGGGTTTTCGGGATTATCGATGGCATCTTTATTTGATCCCTAACACCCAAAATACCAGATAGATGGATATTAGAAAGAGGAGCTCACAATGGCACGAGATCCAAAGGCGTGGGTCAAAACTATGGCGTCAGGGCGGAGAGACTGTGCGTCTATGTTGATGCAATAGCTTCGGATATGAGCATGATCATTACGATAGATGGACTAAAGATAACATAGTTCAAAATAAAGCAGAATGTAACTCGGTCCTGAGAGAAGTTGTTGAGGCTGAATTAATGAGTAGAAACGGCTAGCAAACCGCTGGAGAACTTGTCCACATCAAAATATCACCCTACATTCATCTTCCATTTCTGCATTCAAATGTCTATGTTAAGCAACTGAGGGAGATTGTGTGCGTGTGTGTGTGTGTGTATATATATATATATATATATATATATATACATACATATATATATATATATATATATATATATATATATATATATATATATATATGTATAAACGTTCAGGCGAACTGCAGCAAATTAGGATTTTTCAGCTAAGCTTCTGCATACTTATATATTTTCGTGGGATATGTGAAATTGACGAATTTTGCCATGAGGCTATTTAATTAAAAACAGTGAGAACAAATATTACTCCAAAACTTCGTTGACATTTTATGAATAAAAGTTAGGTATCAAACACATTCCGATTACCCATCTAGTTATGTAAAAATGTTGAAATATTCCATATAACTATGGATATGTTTATTTAACTCTGTATGTATGTAATCATCTGCTGAAATCATGAAAATTAATCCCATTCTGGACCGCATTGCCAATTACAGTTGTAGAGATAGTTCCAAATGTGATTAGTGACAACTTGTTGTGGAATTTATCAGATTATTGATTTAAGTAGGTACATGGCAACAGAAATTACTAACATTTGCCAGACATAAGAATGACAACTACAGACCTTTTTCAAAACGTAAAATTCCAATTTTCCGAATAGCATAGAAGGAGTCGAAATTGTCCTTTAACATAGGTTCTCTGAACTTAGGAAGCATTAATTAGAGCAAAAACAAATTGGACTGTAGAATAGAACATTTGGTTCTTTTTTAGAAGAAATAAAAGTTCTTTATCTCAGATCATCCGAATTTTATAAGATTTTTCTCTTTCTGGAGCTGGACTTAATCGGATAAATCTCTGCTGAGCAAAAAGAGTGAACCTCAAACCTTCGGATGGGGACGAGATAATCAAAAGCAATTGCAAGATCTTCTCAAAAGAATATTTTTCTTTGAAAGAGAAACATAACCCCGTAATAACGATCCATTCGGGAAGAAATCACGGTACTAACACGTGACGTAAAACAGCGCGATTACGATATTATCGATATTCACCAACAAATTCACGCCATTAGAAACCGAAAAATTGCCATAGAAATCCGAAAACGCTTAGGGAAGGACTTCGGCCGAGCAATCGTATGAAAAAATCTCTCTTTCGCACGTGGTCGAAAGAGAGACGGCCCTCGTCCTTCGCTGCGTCCTCTCTGATGTTAAGGAACTGTAAGGCAGATAACGCGACACGACCGTTTAAATCTTTTGAGTTTGTATCTTGTTTAAAGAAGCCGAAGCAAAGAGGACGCACCGCGAAATTAGTGGCAATTATCGAAATGGATCAATTACCCGCCAAAGTTGATTATGGCTCATTCCCTCTGTCGGTCGATTTAGACATCCTGAAAGGGTTAATAGCTCCTCTCTTTCACTTTGGAAACGAGGTTTTCCCTCTTTTTTATTTTTTTGTTCGAAAAACCTCCAACGACCAGAAAACAGATACGCAAAATGGTGAATCGGTGTTTGTGGGCCTGATTGCTCGGCAGCAAAGGATGTGAATAAAAAAACTCACCGTATTTAAAACGAATTGGGAGAAAAGAAAGGCTCGCTTTGCTTTAACGAAGCTGTCGTTTTTGGAGCGAAATGATTTATCCAATTTCGGTTCTTTCGAAAAATGTCAAAAGTCTTATTTAAATAAATTAAAAACTATGGTGCATATGCTCTAATTCAGTAATATTCATGCGGGAGTACGCATAATCCTAGGAGTACGTGTAAACTAAAATATTAATGATAAAGACTTTTTTCTCAATTAAAGCATAATTTCGGATAGTTGCGAAGTTACAAGTACAAATAGAGTTGTAAAATGTTGTTACTGACAAAATTAATTTAGATTAAAACTGTTATCTTTAATATTTTAGCGTACCCCTTCTAAATACCAGGGCGCACATAAAATTTTCTAAAGGTATTTGGTACATCGGCTAGATATTGAACAGGAAATTATCGAGCTCGCCTTATGGCTGGATTAATTCAAGAACAAGCGCTTAAATATACTTGTCTCAGGTAAGTATACCCAATAGCTATTTGTTTTTTATAACCCTGTGGCTACCGAAGATACCTGAGACAAGTATTTTTTAAGTGTTTGTTCTTGAATCTACTAGAAAGATTGCATATCGTTGAACTGATTTTATAGAAGGGTAAACAAAATATTCTATGAGCTGTTGTTCAAGATTCACTTTATAAGCAATGGAATTTTTCTCTGTTAATATTTTCTACCCGCATTTTTGCCACTCATTTAGGCTGTGGAATACTTATTTGTTTTACTCCGCCTCTCTCGAATATTTTTATATTATTATTATTATGATTTAAATATAAAATTAAAGTCAATTTTACTTTATTTTTTTTAATCCCGTTTATAAATTGGTAAATTAACCATGATACACTTTCCATTCTTTTCATAACGTAGCAAACACGGGTAGTTCACCGTGCTAACCTTTCTAAGATTAAAATGTGTCACAGATAATGAGAATTCTATCCCTGACATAAAATTGTCTGCTTCATAACAACACAGATATATGTTCTCGTTAGCTACTTCTGAAAAGTGTCGCTTTAACTTCTTTGCCTGCATACTTCACAAGGCGAGGGAAGTTTGCGTTGAAGGCTCTGTTTCGTATATTCGAATTATAACCACTTTGGAGAAACTTGCTAAAATGGTTGACTTAGGAGATGTTCGGTAGCGTAATTCACATAAACCTGTCTTAAGGTTTCTGCTGAATTACCTATAAGTATGTGCGTGACAGAATATTGCTCGAGAGATATAGGAAGTCGATAAAACAAAAATTAACGAGCTATTTCTGACAAGCAAAGCACGTTTGATTTAAAAATCCAGGCGATTTATCTCCAAACAAATTATCATCGCATTCGAAGAGCTGTAAATAACACAGCAGTAGGATAAAGTAGAAATAAATACGAAAAAAGGATAAAAAATATTCTGTTGCGTTCTATTGTATGACCCCTATATTATATAGCGTACATTCAATAGAACACTTCATGTGATCGAATATGTTCATTATACATTAGGGATTACTAATACTGCAAAACAAATTCATTCCCTAAACGCATGAGAGGACTAAAACTAAGTTTTTTTATTGCATAAGCTTGTTCAAGAATAACTATAACAGTTCATATATTCTGAAAAAGAATGAATGCAAGGATATAGATGGAACGCATGTAAATTGAACAATTTTTAGGAAGAATAATTTTAAATAAATTTTAAAACTTTGCATTTCAAACCCGTGAAAGTAAAAATGCAAAATAAATTAGGAAATCGAATAATAAGGGCTCCAAAATGAGGATGCACACAACGATTGTGTAGTTCACCCTCAGTATTTCCGGACAAAATATTTAGTGCTATTCGCACTCAAGACACCAATAATGAACCGCGAAATAAACGAACTTTACTTTCCGACTTTATGGCACAACTTCCGTAAAAATGCGCAGCGCGGATTCTCTATTGACGGCGCCTCAATTTTTATCCCAACGATCGGAATCTAAAACTCATCCGTCCGACGTTAGGAAACTTTCATAGGAAGTTCTTTTCAAGCACGTATTTATCTTACCAGAAGCTCCCTTAAAAAAAAGGGAATTCTGCATTTCTCTGATCCTCTTACCATCTTTTTAAACGCAGCGTACAAGCTTTCCCGTTACTTCGCATCGAAAACCCAACGCTAAACCTTCCCCAAAGCAAAATCATCCCCATCGCGTCCCACCCACCAAGTTCCCGCAGCTCTTGAAAAAAAACCTCAAACTGATTTCCCCCCTGCCGCCCTTTCGTTCCCCGCCCCTCTTCTCTCCACCACCTTCCGTTTCCAACCCTACGCTGCCATCCCCTCAACCGGCTGCTCCCGCGCCAAGCACCCGCTCCCTCACCCCAACCTCAACCCTTGAGAGATGCTGGCTTCTCCTTTATAGATTCCTCGCGTTCCGCTCCGGGATGAATTTTCTGTTCACTCTCTTTCTCCCCACGAAGTTCTTCACTCGGAGAAATTCAAGAAAACTCCTCTGTAACTCTTTAGTACTTTTAACGATAGAGGGCAATAGTAATTAATACGGCTTCCATCCTACCTTACCAAACACACCCAAATGTTTCCAAACCTGTATAGACGGTCATTTCCTCATCGACCATCGAGTCCAGCGAGACAAATGCTTTTGTGGCAAAATGACAACGACATTTCCGAGAGAATTGCACGGTTTTCTTTTCATAGGATTTCTAGAAATTCCTCCGTTTCTTTTCCAAAACACTTCCTCGATAGCTGTCCCATTATTTGCGAAACAAACTTCCTCAAAAAGGCGTACGTACACAACACCGGAATCCATTTGGAAACACCTAGCCGTTCGCGTCGAAGCGATTTCGATGTCGCTTCCAGGGAGTGATTCACGCACTGCAGAAATAATTGGTGGTTCGAAAGAAATAAAACTTTTGAGTTCCGTCCGTTACAAAGGGGAATTTCGTCCCGGGACTTTTATGTTAGAGCTCTCCCGGAATAAGGGAGATATGAAAAGCTTACGCGGATAAAACGCTTCTAGAGGAACGAGTTCAACTTAGATTCGTACGCGATAAAAAGGAACGAGAAGGAATGAGTAGCAAAGCGTCACTCGATGCGATGCTGTAGAGTTAAAAAATAAAATAAAATAATAAAACTTTCATCCGACTCGGACGGATAAGGAAGAAAAGATTCCGGAGAAAAATATCCCCTGTAAATAAAGAAATGGAGCCTGAACAAAGTATCTCTCAAATGGATTATCTTTTCATTTCATCTTATAGGCTCCACTCGGAGCTTGTTACACAAACAGAAGAAATACAATCGGTAGCTCCTCCTACTCACCTTGCCTCGAATAAACTTCCGCCTATAAAAATCGATTGCATTATGTCCCTGAGCGACTCCTCCACCCCTTCCGACCCATCACTTTCTTCAATTTTACCTCCCTTACGCCGCGATCCTCTTCTCCGCTCTCCATCCGTCTCACCAATTACTCCCTTCCTCCTCAAGTCCCCCCCAAAAAATTCTCTCCCGCACCCTCCTCTCTCCACCCATCCTACGTCCTTCAACTCGCTCCAAGCCGTGAGACACCTACCTTCCCCCCTTACACCCTCTACGCCCTCCTCCTCCTACAAACCCGACCAGCTCCCACCCTCGCGAAACCCTTTCATCTCGTTGTTCCCGGACAACTTTCAACATGACGAATCAGCTCTTTGTTGTGGAAGGCCGGTTGTACTCAGAGCCTTGGTGAAAAACAAAAGGTCGGCTTCGTCAAAGGAGCGTGGCGAGTACCGCGGAGAGAGAGAGAGAGAGAGAGAGAGAGAGAAGAGGCCCTTCAAGAGGCTGTATAGAGGCCGAGGAGGATGGAGAGAGAGAGGAGGGAACGCAAGAGTCCTCCTTCCTCCCCCTCTTTATCCCCACCCCTTCCTCCCCCGCATCCAACCTTCACTCCCCCGCATCCAAATTTCACTCCCTCGCATCCAACCTTCACTCCCCCGCATCCAACCGTCACTCCCCCGCATCCAACCTTCACTCCCCCGATCTCTCACTCTTGTTACGAGCCACTCGGTGGCGCGACTCAGTGGCGCCACCGAGTGGCCGGGCGTTCCCACCGAGTAGCACTGCTAAGCAGCGCTACTCAGTGGCCGAGATAGGCTTCTCAGAAGCGCTTCAGCACCGCATGGTTCGGTTTGTTTAGTTTCATAATGGATTACGAGGAAGAAGGACTTCTGTTCGCTTTGCTTTTAAGAAGACTAAGAAAACAGCGTCGCAAATATTGGGTGCATCCAATATTAAGTGTACTCGATTGCAAACAGGCCAGTTTCATATGCTTTATTGGGATCTAAGAATGGACGATAGAAAATTTGTCCAATATTTTCGTATGCCAATGAAATCTTTTGATGAATTACTATCATTTTTACAAAACCATATTTATACCTGTATTCCTCTGACCGAGAGTCCCAAATCACATAACGCGCCTCGATTTCGGCAATAAATAATTCCGTAACAAACAGAGACATCGCGAAATGTAACTTTCTACGAAAATATAATCAACGCCCTCAAGCAGTAGCGTCTTGACTCTTACTGAAGAGTGGCTCGAGTGTCAGCGGTCAGTGCGACAAGTGGTCGCCACCGGTCACGGGGACGGGACACTGACAAAATCGGTGGCGTACACGCTCGGCGACGAACGCCCGTGTTCCAAGCTTCATATAAAATATAGGATTTTCGAGGTACGCCACTAGGTGGCGCGACTTAGAGGCGCCACCTAGTGGCTCGTGTAACAGCCTCTCTTTTTCTCCTTCCTCACACTAACGGGCGGCCTGGCCCAAGGGACAAGTTCCATGGATTCAACGGCCGTGCATTTCCTTCCTCCTAGCAGCGTGCCCCCCTCCCCCCCCCCCCCCCGCCCCGTCCCCACTTCGACCCTTTCGCCCTCCCGGGCTCCTCCACTCTCCACCCTCAAGTCAAGTGCGCGAGTTCTAATACTAATGAGCTCTTTTCTCGAGTTGTAAACGAGTAATTGTCATCCTGGGAGACGGGCACTTAATTTATGCTGGGAAAAGCGAGGGGGTTGCAAAGTTCAAAGATGGTTTCCACCGGGTAGTGAGGGAGGTCATTGAGGGGGAGGGAGGTAAAGGGGGGAGGAAGTCTTTATCTCTTCTCGAGATCACCCTTCCCCTTTCGCCCCCACGGCCATATCTATCCTCCAGCGCCCTCTACTCTCCCCCTTTCCTCCCCCGCACGCGCCCGTACTATCATTTCGCCCACCCGCAGCCTCCCCTCTCTCTCCATCTCCTCTGCGCCGCTCCACATTCACTCAACTCTCTCCTTCCGTCTTGCCCTCTTCATTCCTCCTCTACCGAATCACCTCTCCTCTCCTATCTCAAAATTTCGACATCCTCCACTTTTCTTCCCCTCACCACGCGTCCCCGTACCTCATCTCCTTTATTTCCTTCTTCCATCCCGTTCGTTCCACTCCCTCCCTTCTTATCCTTCCGGCTTCCTCAAATCCCCACCCGACTACCTTTGCGAAATACTTCTATACTTCCTACCTCCCCCCCCCCTCGACCACTCCTAATCCACTCCACTTCTCGTCCTTTTCCTTTCCTGCTCCTCCATTCTCTCGCCCACCCTTTCTCCTTTCCACTCTCCTTTTCCTCGTTTAGTCCTTTTTTTCCTTCTTTTAGCATACCTCTATCTCACTCCTCTCGCTCCATTTTCTGCGGTAACTCCCGTTTCGACAAACAAGGGAAGGGGAGGGATTTAAAGACTGAAATGTTATAAGAAGCCGAAATAAATATATTTCGACGTAAGCCGATTTAAATTAATAATTCCTCCCGACTTGTTTCTACCGTTTCAATAATTTTTTGCCTCGTTCAAAATAAAATGGGTAAATTGCGTTTTTTTTATCCCTCAACCACTCTTTAGGCAAATACCCTGTGGTTGCCACCAACAATCTAAGAACCATCAGCCTGGGTCCTAAAAAGAGACCAGCTGGACACGGAGAGAAAATGATCACATTTTTCCGCCAACAATTAAGAAAAAAATCTAAAGTAAAGAATGAAAATAATACAAGCTGTAAAATAAAACAATTTCGCTACACAAAATTCACAGGATATGAGCAAAATTTAAAACGTATTTGTAAAAATATGTGGTCGTTGAAAATCGTCCGCGGTCGCTATCGTATGAATTTTATTTCAAAACCGAGTCCCTTAAAAAACTTCGTGATGGGCTACAGTCAAGAATGAAGTCCTTTTTCTTCTCCATTCGGAAAGCAAAGCCGCTAGAGGATGTTTGCTCTCCACTCATTTAAGCTGCTCTCCAGTGCGCCATCACTGTATGCACCACAATTCGCCTCTTCCTTTGAGCCATTCCGTGTTATTTTTTGCGATCCTTACTCTCTTCGACTCTCTTTCTCTCCTCTCTTCGGTTAACCCAATTCCAATCGCCATCTTCTTCCCGTTAGCATGAGGAAAAATTTCCGACGCAAAATCAAATTGTGAGCAAAACGGTTTACGGAGTCCTTTCGTTCCTTAAGTAAAAATTACGATCCAACTCCCAAGATTGATAAATTATGACTATTTTTTAATCCAACTTCGAAAATTTTTATAATGTATGTAAAAAATTTCCGGCTTCGACGTGTTTGGAGAACTTGCGTGTTCCGTTACGGTCTCTGAACTACGCTGGCTATAGCAATTTTTTCGTAATAGGGTCATCTCTGCTACTTAATAGGAATATGAGTGCCTTAGCACGGTCCAGGAGGCATGTGTTCCCCATCTGCGTGGCCTATTTAGGCGATAGTTCTATGTAAAACCATGTTAAGGAAGATGACTCCAACTAAGCTACAGTTATTCTGAATAATGAATATTTGCGGTGTAAAGCGAATGGTACTCTAAACCCAAAAGCGCATTGGAAATAAAATAATAAATAACATTAAAACCAAAATAACAGGAGAAAACTAATTTGGAATTTTTAAAAATATGTAAAAATTGTAGAAAAAATATCCGTAATTATACAGATTCAAGAAATATTATCTGGCTCGCCTTATAGATGGAATTTATTGGATAAATAAGTTAAGAAAACCGGGCGCGGTTTTCGGCTAGAAAGATATCGTCATCAGTGTTGATTCACTGTTAGTAGATTTTAAAAAATCGGCGAATCGGTGATTTACAGTTGATTAAGACTGCCTAACGGCTAAAATTAACATCTCGCTTTACGAACCTTCTTATGGCTATTGGAGAAAGCTTTATTTATCATTTCATTGAGGTGTAAAAATAAGAGATTAATGCCTTTAGTCCACTCTACGGTGGTTGGCTGACGTGAGAGATTTCAGCAATTAATAGGTAATTCAAGCGGCAAAGGAATATGATTTTCATTTTTGTTTCATATTATAAAAACAGAAAACATTTCAATGGTTATAATGCAATAAACGACTTCGACGGGAACAGCAACCAGCTATTTTATGATTTTCAGATTCATTTCTAGAGCCCGCGGTAAAAACCGGTTTGAAGATAAGAATTAGTAACAATGGAACAGACAAATTTTAAACTTCATTGAAGTAATAGGAGAAGAAAGTGTGTATGTGGAAGAAAGACAAATGTTTCGCGCGTGTTTACGACAAACTAATAAATTACATTAAAATCACGAGCAACTAAAGACGTCAGGTAAATAATAGACCACGGGAAAAGATATCAACTAGAACGTCTCTCAGTCAAATAAATATAAATTGGCGCGGAGTTTTTCTCTTGGAGCTCTCAACGAAAAGCTTTCCGGTATCTAAAAAAATAAGGAAGATATTAATTCAATAGGGAACTATCAAGTTTGTCTTATGGTTGAAAAAATTGAAAAACAAGCATTTACAAAATACTTGCCTCGGGTATATCCAACAGCCAATATAACGTTGTTGTGGCTATTACAGATACCTGAGATAAGTATTTTTTAAATACTTGTTCTTGAACGAAGATATTAGGTATATAAAAGTATTTCTTTACTAAAGTGTTGAAGGGAATATTTTTGAAACGAGAAAAAAGTCTGCTATGGCCGGGGAACGAACCCGGGTCTTCCACTTTCCTTGCGGCATATTCTACCTCTGAACTATCGTAGCAGATCAATTTTCCCGGATACTCCTCCCTCTCAAATGGTGAAATTGCAAAGCTAGACATTGGTGGAATAAAGTGATCTGAAGATCCTATGTAGACAGGCCTAATCTGTAGTATTGGAAATATTCTTGAAACGAGAAAAGTCTGCTATGACCGGGAATCGAACCTGGATCATCTACTTGCCGGGCGGATATTCTACCACTAAACTATCGTAGCAGATCAATTTTTTCGCTTCTGAACGCCGATGTTTTCTTGGTCTTGGTCATAGCAGATTTTTTCTCATTTCATAAATATTCCCAACACTACAGCTTATGTCTGTCGGTCAGATCGCATTCCATCATTCCATCAATGTTTCAGGTGTTCAAGATAAAGAAATTATAAATAAAGGGAAAAGAGATGAAGATATGTTTTCATAACTAGGGGTTAGCTCGAAATTAACTATTAAATATTCTCTGCTATCAAAAACAAAGTACGGTATGTTTCAGTGTAAAACAATTTCTTTTTAAAATATTTAATTAGGAAATCATCCAAATTACATATTACTTCGTCTAACAGACGCATGATCGAAAATCTTTGGTGGCTATTCCCTCTAAAAACTCTGTAACTTATCTACTTGTCGAAGAAACATATTTAATTATTAAAGTTAAGTAGGAGTCCTGATTGAATGTTGGAGCTCAAGAATGGCACTTTCATCGTGAATTTAAGAAAGTATCAAATGCCACAGCTCTTAGATAGGAGTTGAGTGCTAACTAATTCATATTGAATGGAGGACGAACAGAAAGATTTAAGTAAACGCCTTTTTATTTATGAAATACTCACATTCAACAGTATTTGAGGAAAATGAAGCTGCAATAGAGAAAATAATTGTTAGCTTTGATGATAACGGACGTGGTAACGAAAGAACGAGGAGAAAAGAAAAACCATTGTAATGGTTCATGATAGAGAGAAACGGCAAAATAAATGAGGAAAGGGATGTTGGAGAATTTCGAAAAAGGGCTAGATATGACCGGTATGCTTCACACTGTAAGAAACGAAAAATCTATCATGAAACCACAACGATTTTAGTAAACGATTGATCAAGCCTACCGCGAGAGAAACATTCAATCGGCCAGGATAGGTCAGGGGTATCAGGAAAGAATTAATCAAAGATCTACTTAAGAAAGATCGACAATCGAAGTTAATACTAAGTTTTAAGGCACTAGAACTAGGAGGAGAAGATGAAGTTGCAGTTAACATGTTTGGTATAAGGTGCGAAAGAGTAAGAAGAAATACATAAAAATAACCTTTTATAATATATGCCACGGATGGAAAATGATTTTTGTGTCGCGTGCCAAGAAAGTAATGTGTACGATTATAATTATTTGCGTAACACTAGTTTTCCTCTTCTCTAAGAAACTTCCAATTTTATCCAGAAAATGCAAACTTACGCGTACCAAGTAAAATCGCACGCGTGATATATGCAATAAGATTCGCCAAAGAAAGTTTTCTAAGAAAACTAGTCAACTGAAGTAAAATAATGAGAAGTAAGCGTACAAAATGTTTAGATAAAAGTAGTGTGCTTATTTGTTTTACAGACTAAGAACGTATTACACGAAAAATTCAATTGAGAAAGATGTTTCGAAAGATAAGGATTGATAGCGATTATAGTGGAAGAAGATGAAAGGAGTTATCATTCCGTTAAGACGAGTGTGTGAAAAAAATTTCGAAAAGTTTTAAATTGGTTTATGGCCTTAAGATTTAGAGGCTCAAACTTCAAAGCGAGGAAATCGCAGAGATTAGTGTCGAAGGGAAAATCAGAAATGGTCATCAGGAAAATATATTGCGCTTGCCAACGGATCCAGCTAAAGCTGAGTTCTATCATATCAGCGGTGATTGACTTAGATCAATAACGGCAATTTTCGATGTTTGCTGTATCCTTAAGCCAGTGATAAAATTCTTCAAAAATTTATCGCCAAAAACAGTATTATTATTATTACTATTACAAATGATGGATAAACCGAATACGGCTCTGTTATTCAAGTCTCGTCAAATTTCATAAGGAAATATAATTTTTACAACATTTTATAATGCTAAAACATTGGTAATGATGTAACTTCATCTGCCAGTTATGCCTGTTCACTTTTTATTGAATCCACTTAAGTTAGCAAAATGAAATTTTTTAAAAGAGTTTCTCTTATAGAGAGCTCGGCAGCAAAAAAGCAGATTAGTAATGGGAGGCGGCGATATAAATGCCCACCCGCTTCCATTTCATAAAACGCTTCTTTTCAAATTCCAGGAACAATGATTTATCTGCTTCTTTTGTCATTGGGATGCGTTTATTTAGAGCAGGGGTCCCCAAACTTTTTGAGAGGGCCACATAGGAATATTAAAAGTGCTAGGCGGGCCGGATCGAAAAAAAACAGTTTCAAAATTTAAAATATAGTATTCCATAATTATCTACCTAAGCATACATGCATATTCATCATTCATTCGTGTTCTGTCTTACGACAGGTCCTACCAATTAATTAATTAATTAGTTTTTGACTAGGGAATATACATACACGGTGTGGTGGTTTCCCGTTGCCTTCCACACCGCATACGCATATATAACTATAATTAAACGTGAATAAATGTAAGAAAAAATTCTAATGCTAACAATGCGCCCGTTTTTAAATTGGAAACACTGATTTTATGATGTTTAATAAAATTTCCGCGGGTCGTAGTTTGGGGACACCTGATTTAGAAGTTTGAAATAACAGAGAAATCTACCCGTTTAATGATAATAAATTAATATTTGCATATTAGCTGGCATACCTCGCTAACCACACTCACTTTACACAGAAGGATATATCTCTTTCATGCCTAAAAAGGTTTATTTTATATTATACTAAAATCACATTTACAGATATTAAATTAGTTAATTTTTTGTTTTTAACGCAGAATAATAATAACTAATTGGATGAAGTACTAATGGAGGCAGAAGAGCAAATAAAAACAACTATCGTAGGCTCGAGAGATCTGATATTGAAATAAGCTTCAAATCTATTCAATAAAGATAAAATAAAAGTCACAGAGAATCTCTACTAATATCTGTTTATATTGGAAGTAAAGCAACGAATTTGATATAGCTACAAACAAAGCTAATCCTGCAAATGAATTTAATTTTGCTTTGGTGTCGTGATAATCGGATTTTATGTATCATGCATTTGAAACATATCAATTATTCTTTCGCGATATATGACTCCGAGTTTCCGTCATTGAATTCTGTTTTTGATGAGTATAAATTTAAATATTTTTCTTAATTCTTTCAAAAGCATTAAAAACGTTTGGTGAGAATTATTTCCAATTTCTAATAATGAATATTACATTGCATTATGGTACAAGTATTCTCTTTTTTAAATCTTGAATCGTGCTTGTTATAATTTGGGTCCTTTATTATGGTTTAATTTTCTAAAATACCACTCAACACACACCATTTACGATTACTTTAGAATATGTCTTGGTATTTAAAATAATTTTTATGAATGTAAAAACTTGCGTAGAATTTCCTTAGCTAAGCAAAAGAAGAATCCTACCTTTTTGCTTGGATGTTTTCTTCTAAATATAACTATTTCTGATTACATGTAACACAGAGAGGAAGCGTAATAGTTACATAAGTTTTATAAATTGAATTATCAGACAGAATAATCCCGCAAAACTCTAGGCACGTCTCTGAATTTTATGCATATAAATGATACAGCCGCAAAATGGTTGAGTAAACTATAACTTCATGATTACGTTCGTACACGTGATCATTTAGTATGCATGTTTATAGTTCTATCAACAGTTTGACCTATACGAAAAAAGTGAACTGTATTTTTTTAACAGAAACGCAATACCTGTATATGATCAATACAATTAAAGCTTATATTCTAATTTACTCAAACACGTGGCTGGAGATATTCAATAGGACTTACTTTTTGATCAGGTGTGCAATCTGTAGGAGTAAAATTCGCGACAGGTCTTCCAAATTTCTTTTTTTTAATTCTTGTTATGCACATAGTTATAAATTCCTGCGCAGTTCTAGAATTAGAAAAAATAACACTGTTGGCAATCGATACATTTCAACATTTTAAACATGTACCTGAGAGCTTGCTTTTCTGAGAGATAGGCCTTATTTTCTATTGAGGATATAGTGCACATTTGCAGCATCAATGGCACAAGGTCAGTTCATTTGTATCTCTGTATTTCAACGAAAGTAACATAAATGACCGTTTCCTAAAAATCTTCTCAAATTTATGAATTATTTCTGGATTTATATTCTACTTCCTGGCATAAACTTTCCAGGTTTCAAGGATTCTACCTCCCGGTAGGTTCATTGTTTGCCAACTCCTACTCTCACCATTCAAAACTCTTCCATTCATCTTCTGATAACTATTTTATTAATTTACAATATCTACAATCCTTATTCTCTTATTCTGTTGCCTTTTTCATCATCCCTTCGCTAACTTCCTTTAGCAATGAATTTTCAAAATTTCTTCAGAACTTTCATTAAATTTACTCCTCCAACTCCTTATTTCGACCCACTTATTTCCTATACTTTCCTCAACGCCAATTTATTGGGGAAAAATGTGAATAGTGCCTCATTTCGGCCGTTGACTATTTTATTTTATTTGTATCCAAGTTACATCGTATTTACTCGCCTAATAGCCTTCATCGCGCAATTTCCCTACCTGAACTATAATGAGGGAATAAATGATTATTTTTTCTGGTATAATCACTTTCATATGATAGGGGAAAACCGTTGTTATAGTGTAAAAAAATCGTTCAAAAAACTGGGAAAATTGACAGGGTAAATACGGTAATCCCCTTTGGCAGCTATATTTTTTTCCGAGAAAAATCAACATTTTAACAAAGGAATTATAGAGCAACCTCAATGGGACCATTAATATATTACCATCGTAACAGTAGTATCGCTTGGGGAACATGACCTCCCTTCCAAGAATCCAATGGACCTTATTTTTAAATTAACTTCGACTTCTGACTTCTTATTTGTTCATTTTAACCTCCTTATAAACAACAATTTACTGTATTTTACAAAGAGCGTAACGAAAATTACAAAGATGAGCAAATACGACCATGCGCACAGCAGAATTCCAACTCGAGAAGGAAGAAGACTTGCTAATCATCTCTCTACCAAAACTGGAGAACTCGGATAAATTATGTGATGTAATGTTTGATAAAATCAATCTATTTGCAATTATCAGTTCAATAACGTTTGAACTAAAGAGCTAGTTAAATAAGACTTGCTAATCAACTCTCTAACAAAGCTAGAGAGCTCTGATAAATTACGTGAAGTGTTTGATAAAATCAATCTATTTGCAATTACCAATTCAATAAAGTTTTAACTACATAGCTAGTTAGAATAAGAGATCCAAAAATCTGATCAATTCTCCACAAATCATTTCCCTGAGAAAGGTTTACATCTTATAAATCTAGAAAGACTGATTTAAAGGTTACAGGTATAGATTTATATCCGAATGAATAAAAACTATTTCTGAAGCCAGAAATTAATAAAGCTTGACCGAGTACGCGAATTGTACGATTTTTTTAATTAATACACTAATAAAATGAAAGCCACTTTTGGCGGAAATTCAATCACTAAATCAGGGGTCACCAAACATTTTACTAAAAGGGCCACATGAGTCTTCATGATCCACTGTGCGGGCCACATACGACATTTCAAATGACTGATTGGGACGTGTGAAAATTTCAAAGAGCAAGTTTTTCGATTCTGTAATATGTAATTCGCTTATAGTAAAAGTAGATTTCACCCAAGCACTCGGAAAATGTCGTTTAGATATCATAAATGTAATGATATCTAATGAATACTCTTGCTGATAAGGCGAGCCGGATCAAATCACTGCGCGGGCCAGATGTGGCCCGCGGGCCGTAGTTTGGGGACCCCTGCGCTAACTTGTCAGATCCATACGGTTGTGGTTCAGAAGTACTGAAATGCATCGAATCATGACGAACAATTAATGAGCATGTTGAAGAAAGCTTATTATTATTTGGTTTATGCATTATCCAGATTTCATGGCAAAAATGTCTCATTTAAACAGCCGATTGCTAACTTATAATACTACATCGAATTATAAAAATAAAATCCGAGACTACCGACTTTATTTGAATAGTTTCGTTTCCGCAAGATCATATGCACTAATAATTTCATATTCAATTTTCTTCCAAGGACTACAAAAATTATGCTTTAATTGAATACCTTAAAAAAAATTATCATGGAGTTATGAGGATTGGTTTTATTATGACCTCTTCGAACGTCTCCTGAATTGCAAGAGTTCATCTTATACTATTCTCTCAACTTGAATATGGGGTTTGTTTGTGAGTAACAACTTGTTGAACATTCCGAAATTTAGTTGATAAGAGAACCTAGCAACAAAATATATTTTTACATTTTCTTAAGAATAGCTTTAACATATCACCAAAAGAGTTTTGGATCCGGGAATTCCCGTTCCCGGATCCCGGGGATTTACTCGATATTTCTTATTTACGATTCTCGGGAAAAGTTTTAATGATTCTCGAGAATTGCTCGTTCGAATTTTGTGCCGAGTCAAGATTTTCCAGAATTGCCTTCATAGCTGTTTTTTGAGATTTTTCTCCGAATTTTAGCTCCAAATGTTAAACTATCGAGATTAGTTTTGATTTTATGCATGTTGTACCAATAGAATTTCTGGTGAATATTAAAAATTATTTCAGTGATTGCTATTTAGTAACCGAATTATTAGGAGTTTGAGATTAAGTTTCAGGTTGCGTTTCTCGCTATTAGTTCAGTTCTAATGGAGCACTAATACAATGTTAAAATGGCTTCATTACGCGCCCGTGAATTTTGTCAGTAAACATAAAGTTCAAAAAGTAATGAATCTGAAATTAGGCGCTGAAGAAAACGACCTTCCCCTCCTATTCTTCTTCTTTCTCCCCTCCCTCTTCCCCTAATCGACCAAATTAGTTACTCTGACCAAGTGAATTATACAGGATGTGGGAAAAATGGCGCGCACTAACAACGGGGACAGGTAGGAAACCTCAAACTAAGCAAAATCTATACGGAACAAATTCTCTAGAATAAATAGGTACCGAGACATCATGGTAAGAAGGAACTGTCAAATGCGGCAAGTATAGTCATGCTGTGAGAGGACCAGGGATCTCAAGACGTCACGTATGGTACAGAAAAGACAAAGATAGCTCACTGCAATACCACGGACGGCAGTGATCAACACTCAGCGCGCAGTACGCAGGCCTACTATCATAGTGTGCAGTCGTTACATAGCTGTACGCCGTCTGCACGGAAGGGGAAATGATATGGAGTATACGTTACACGAATACCATGATATGTACATGATCCTTGGTGCGTTTGGTAACCGGGCCTACGATGCAGCCAGGGCTTATGCAGAAAGGTATCCAGCACGCCGCCTTCAAGACAAAAGTGTGCTGGACCACCGAATGAGAGAGACTGGCAACGTCCTACCATATCTCCGTATCTATTCATTCTAGAGAATTTGTTCCTTATACATTTTGCTTAGTTTTGAGGTTTTCTACCCTCCCCATTGTTAGTGTGCGCCATACCCTATACATAAACTAGGGAGATGCACTTTGAAATTCAACGGGAAATGAAATTTCGTGGATAGATGCGACGCGAAGCTATTATCCAAATCATTAGTACCCAATTACACGAAACCGGCAACAATGCAAATCACTAAGTACTAGTAGTTGCCCGTCGATAAATCGACTGGTAGGTTAGATTAAATATTGTCTTGGTAGTAAGCCTTCCGTCAAATTACCAAGAAGCTCAGCGACTGCAAGTTTTATTTCCTTCTATTAATGTCCGCTAGGAGCGCCACGTTATTTCCTACAGCGTCTAATGTCCGCTAGCTACGCCACATCTTGGGGGTGCCGGTGGTGTAGTGGTTAGGACGCTGGCTGCTACTCGCCTGATGCTTGAAAAAGTCATCGGGTACGAATCCTGCGCAAGTAGGATTTTTCCAAGGTCGCCCGGCCCCCTGTTTGTGTGGTTTGAGGAGACCGCGCAAATTCAGCTGTTACGCCCTTCGGAAGGGGCGTTAAGCCGTTGGCCCCCCTGGTGTTCTTTATAAGAGCAGGCAAATGCCGGCACCGGGTTTCTCTCCTCCCTCCCCGGTTATTCATTGCACTACCTCTGAGATACCCATTTGTGCTGTAAGAGAGGCGAATTGACTGGGCACTCAAACAACAACGCCACATCAACCACTGCAACTACGTCAAGCGGAGTATAGCCGTTCACAAAAACCTCAATGTCTCGCCAACGGTTTGACCGATTTCACTTTTATCTGCAGGTCGAGACATGTTTAATTTGATGTTAACATGTTAAGATGGCTGTCACCTTCACTTTAAGGACCTCATTTTTTACGCTATTAATGTGTGTGTGTGTGTATATATATATATATATATATATATATATATATATATATATATATATATATATATATATATATATATATATATATCATTATATCATTATAAATAGCTGCTTCTTACATATATAGGATATATATGTCACGGTAAATGTGCGTAGTCAGGTAAATGTGTACATTTCCCGGTTAATGTGCACATTTACCACCAAGTTCGGTAAATGTAAGTATAACATACTATTACCGATTGGATTTGGGAAATGTACACATTTACCTCGAGACACAGGTAAATGTGGATAAACGTCGCAACTTGGCGGCGTTGCGAACATCTGTTGCAGTTTAGAAGTAAGGTAAATGTGCGTTGTCCGGTAAATGTGTAAACTTCGTGGTAAATGTGCACAACTAAACTAAATTTGAACATTAAGCCAAATTTTACTCTGCCCCACCGGGTTGGGTAGGTTAGTCGAAGTGTTTTTGGTTCCTCATAACGCTCACTGTGTTCCTCTCTCGGGATGGGAAGCGTCCATCTTAATATATACCAGTGGAGCCGAACCCTCCATGATTTCTATTTTAAATTAACGTAATTATTAAAGTGTAGCATTTCTCATTCTTACTTATTTCCACATTTACCAAGGGACATCGGTAAAAGCGCACATTTACCGGGAAATGTACCGATAATACGTATTTCTTGAAACTTAAACTTACATTTACCGAGCTTGGTGGTAAATGTTCACAGTTACCGGTAAATGTACACATTTCCCGATTACGTACCTTTACCGTAACATATATATCATATGTACGCATACATATGATGACATGACAACTTTAAATTATTTGTTATCCGGATACGTACTAAAAGGCAGGAATAATGACATCTATCACAAAGAATATCATAATGTTTACATAAATTTCAGTGTAACATATAGGCTATTGTCTTACAATTAACGATGATTATAGTTATTGCTTAAAAAGGGCGATCTAAGCCATGAAACTTGAGATTGGAAAACTTGGCGCGAAGCCAATTGCCAGAGAATTTAGAAATTCCGGATAGATGCCTTAATTTCGCAGAAAATTAAAACTATTATCTTAAATAAATGGGCCCTGTTTTGTTCAAATGATGTCGCGTTAGTTTATTTACGAGTTTATATTTTGGTGTATGGTGATATTTTGAACGCTTGCCGTATGCAAGCACCGACAACTCGTATTATATATGTATATATATGGTAGGGTGGGGCTATTTCCATTCCATTTCACCTACTACGCATAATGTCTTGCGCATTTCGTTAGCCATTTGCTAGTGAACAATTGTGGAATACGGGTGTTTATAATCTTGAAGTGAATTAATTTAGTTCTACATCTATACATGCCTTCAAAACGCAATTAAAGGGATCGAGGTGGGTGGTTACTAGCTCTGATTATAACAGTATGTAACATTACAGCCTTAGTATTTAGGGTCTAGTGTTAAAATTATTCTCGCTTTGTTCTTTATTTCTGTCTCACTTACAGCGTTACTGCCTTCTGCGCTTTTCTATGGTACATGTAGCGCATTATGTTCATAAAAACAGGGCTACTTCCTTTTATCTGAAGTCGACACAAGTGCGGCTATTTGAATCAATTTTAATGGAGCGATTTGGATCGATCAACCCATTGCACTTACAGTATTATGCAATAGGTCTAGGGGTTTGTATGTTTAAGAATGTTTGCGGGATAATTTTTTTAGTATGAATAAAAGTTAAATATGTTGCAAAAATATAGAAAATTAAATTTGAAGTAACCTGGAATTTGCGTTTAAGCAAAGCATTTTACCTGCCATCTGACCTCCTGAAAACATTGAAAACACAAGAGTAAGGAGAAAGATAGATTTGGAGAAAGGAAAAAAGGTTAAAAAACTAGTGTGTAGGGGATGCTGGACATAAACGATTTAAGTGTGGAAAATGTGTTTAATCCGTCATTAATACGAATGTCTATGGTCAGAAAATGTAATGCGTTTTGTATATATAGTTTCTAACTTTTAGAAGACTAATTTTTAGTGCTTTTTTACAGGAAAATATGCTACCCAAATATCCATACAAAATATGTAAAACTAATGTTTTTCATTATTATGTATTCTGTGGTGTATTTTAAAATAAATATTGTTTAAAACATAGCATTATATTTTTTAATTCAAAACACCATAATACAATGAAAAATAATTACTGAATTCTAAAAAAATATTTGACCACCTGTAATTACTGATTAAATTTGAAATTATCCAAATAGCCGCACCCTATATATATATATATATATATATATATATATATATATATATATATATATATATATATATATATATATATATATATATATACACACGTCAAATTCTCGTGTTAAAAACTGATCTGTTCGATACGACGGGTATCAAAAATCGATGGCACAAAAACAAACTTTCGTTCTTTTAGGCGATCGTTGTTTCAAGGCTTGAATTCCTACTATATTTCTGTTTTTAATATGTGAATGATTAATGTTCTACAGTCAAATGTATTCCCTCCCGCATATAACGCAACGAATGTTGTTTACATTGGTTGCTCTAAAAATCATTTCCGCCTCTTTCTTTCTCTCTCTCTCGAATTAAAATTATTCAAAGCACGCTTTCACCCATAAGGAATGAAATGACAATAGGATTTTGAGGTTTAACAATGTAATTGGTTATCAAGGCAACATCCCATTAAAATATCAAGATTTCCCCAAAATATGTGAATTAAACGTTTAACATGAGAATTTTCAAACTGTAGGCGAAAAAATACGAACAGAATTAGAAATATTATAATTTTTTCTTTAAAATGATTTAAATTTAAGATCGTAGGTTAATTCTTTCTAATTTAGATCTGAATAAATCTCTGCACGTCAAATAGCCGATGTTTACGTGTTATTTTATGGGAACTGGAAATGTCTTCCTTGGAGTCAAACCCAGGACTCTTTTCGAGTTCTTTTCATCATCACCTTAAAATATGTAAATCGAGCATTCCTGCCAAATTAAAAAATATTTCCATCCTGTATCGAGTTATTTGCACTTTTACAGCGTGACCGAGGCAGCCACAAAGGGACAGAAGAAGGTTCTTATAGATTTTAGATTGTTTTTAAACATCTTTCATATATTTCTACCCTCAATTTTAACTTTGAGGGAATTGCAATATAGGATACATTAGTAGTTGGTCTCTTGTTGCCTCCACATCGTCAAGGTCGGGGAAAGATCGGTTGCGCAAGTTAAAGTGCGTCTGAATAGTGAATCTGCTAATAATTTGTCGCAAATAATGTATCATTTGTCACTGGGATTTATTAAAGACTTATGCATTTACGTTGTATCAATAATAAATATCATGTTTGAAAGAAAAATGGTGTATTAAATATGTATTAAAAACACAAAATCATTCTTATTCCCGAGATATTTGAAAATCTAATTCCCGTTCCCCGGGGAAAAAAATATCGCCGGGAACCCAAAACTCTTACGTGACATTAGTAATACGTGTAACATGAAGTTAACCATATCAATATATTAAGCTGTATAACTTTCTAATAAATATGTATAAGTCACCAATTCAAATTTCCATGTTTACTTTTAGTGGTGATTTTCTTTATGTCTCTCTTTACAACAGTGTTTTCAGAATTCCTCTATCATTTTCCCCCACTGACAAGTTTCTTTTTAAAGTTGTAACCCAATTAAAACCATTGTAATTAACATATAGCTTAGAAAATTATTGCATTGCCTCTATTATATCTTAGTTCATCACTGTTTTAAATTTCAAAAGATTTTGTTCAGTAGTTATTCGTTTATGAATTATTATATATGACTACTTTCGCGAAAGTTGGCTGCGTAGCTGGTTTTTACGGGTAGTTTCTGTGTTTAACTCGCCGTAAAATTTTACATTTTCTTTCTAGAAATATTAAAAAATTAAACCTATTAAGCATAAAATAAGCTTTTCTATAGTATTTTTGTATATTCTTTCCAATAAACGTGACTTATACATATTTATTAGAAAGTTATACAGCTTAATATATTGATATGGTTAACTTCATGTTACAGGTATCACTAATGTCACGTAAGTTTTATAGCAAAACCTGTGAGAGACGAAACCTGTATTAAATGGAAAACTGTCAAATCCGGAAATTTAAAAACGTTCTTGATACCGATAATGAGACTGAAGGAGGAATATGAAAAGAATGAAGACAGTCTGCCTTTGAAACATTACGTGTATCGGTGTTTTGAAATACAGAGCTATCACAAAGCCATGAGGGGTTTTAATAATAATAATAATTTTTTCATTTTTCTAAATAGAGCAAAATATCTGTGATCGAATGAGTGCGGTAACCTCGTATTCAGATACTTGGCCAACAGTGTCATGACATGTATTCTAATTTCATGATAAAGCTAATATTTACATAAAATATGTCTAAATATGGAGTTACATCAGAAATTTAATCTTTGCTATTTAGGACGCGTCAACACAGAAATTATAAGCGCTAAGTGTCGATATAATTCAATTCAACGTATATTTAAAAAACGTTGATGAGATTTTTTGCCCTTAGAAACGCACATAGTTAAAAAAACTTCATCATTAACCTTAACAGTGGTACTGAATGATTTTCTCTATTTGAAATGATTCAAAATTTATTTGTATTTAAATCGTCTCCCGGACTTTTAACAATCTTCTACCCCTATAGCTGGGTGGAATGTGTGATTCCGTGTTACATTCTTATTCGCTTCCTGTTTGGTCCATCCCCCATTGCTCCACGAAAAGCTGAGATTTGCTGTTAGATTTGTTGAAAAGCACTCAGGGGCGTACTGATAGTCCCCGCAACCCCCGCAACGCGGTAGGGGGCGAAATTTAGGGGACCCCCAATCATTCAAACTGTACTGATTAAGGCGTCTGATGCCCTCTTTAGGAACCCGAAAAATGTAATTACGACTTCTACAATTCGGCTTTATAACGCTGGGAAGAGGCATTTCTCAGCATGAAAACCAGTGCGAGATACAGGCTACGATTATATGCTTTCTGACGTCTCTCGCTCTTAGGTCAATGCATTTTCTCATGTATCAACATTTCTTAAGCGTTATATATAGCTAGGGAAGATTATTGTGCTTATTTGTGTATATTTTGTGTATTTATTTGATAAGTGAAGCATGAGGTGTACGTCCGTTGTCCAGACTCTGAAGCAGTAGGGCAGTAGGGTCGCGGAGGGTCATCAGAAGAAAACTTTCTCGACAGTCAGTTTGTAACTATCCAATACACTGCCTTTATCAGTGAAGGGATATACTAGCAGCCGATGCAAGTCACCTTGGCCGTTCGAAGCTTTTACCAATTGTGTGCAAAAATGGATTGGGAAAAGCGAGAATACCAGAGCGACCGAATAATTTCCCTCCGCACACCCCCTAACATGGGTTTCACTCTATATTGATACCCTTTCCTCGAAAATTGTCATGACCGAGACCGATCAAAATTGCGGTGCAGTAGCGTTAAAATAGCAGTTTACTGCTTTTTCTCCGGTTCATCTAAATTGTATTTTCGCTCAGTTAAAAGTACGGGTCGCGAGGTCCTATTGTTTAGGGTCTCAGGATAAAAAGGTTGGGAACCACAGCTCTGAAGGATAACGACTTGACTTCAATTACCAGTCGGTTCAGTAGTCACTGATTTAAGCCTCCAATATCATCATGAAGTGTTTGTTTTCATGTATAGGTAATTAGGAAGATTTTGGCTGACGTGAAACTCCCCTTCTTTTCGACACCACGAGCCGCCTCTGATGGCACATAGGATTTTACAGGTAGTATTTATTCACTGGGGTGTTTTGGGGTGGGATGCGATTATATAGCCTCTCCCACTCAAATGTCAACCTCACCTGCACGTGGTGCACCCTGCTTCACAGACGAGGCTCTGGCGTCCGAGTGACTCCCGGGATAAGGAGTCCCCCCTCTACCAAGTGCCAACGGCCTATTTAGGGGCGGATGAGAAGGTGGAGGGGTAGGGCACCCTCTTGCCCTTGGGGTGGGAAACTGCCCCTAAAGGCGGAGGAACTATTTTGATAGTCAACGGCATAGGATGGAGAAGGCAACAGGAAACCACTCCATTAAAGATCCTATTGGATATCCCGAGGGTAGCAACCATGGAAATCATGGTTGCAGCGACAAGGCTTAGCCTTTAGATGAAGAAGAAGAAGATTTATTCACTAGGAGACCGTTCATGTATTATGACAGCAAATGTTTAACTATTTTTGACCCCCTCGTCCCTTCATGCTAGCAACCGTTAGCATGTGGGTGACCCTCTCTCTCTCTTCGTTGTACCCCCCTTTTTAATAAAAATTAGAAAATGCATAGCTAAGCATGGCAATACTTTCTAATGTTTTCTTACAGTGTTGCAATGCATTTTAATACTCTTTAAAGCACAATGAGGAAAAATCTATCAGATTAAACATGGTAAAGTTAGGTTTACCAAAAAATCAGTTAAATATGGCGAAAAGAATTCTAATGTCGGTCTAAACACGGGTAACTAGCAGGTGGAATCTTGCTGTGGACGACCTACCGCGACACGTAAATCGAACGCAAAAAGTAAAATATTTGTTAGATAAAAATTCTTAAGTAAGCATTGGTCCCCTTCTCCCTAAGGGGAGTTATTTACAGGTGCCAGGGGCTTAGCTACCTAATGTCCCATGTGAAAAGGGGTTCTCTGATGTGCACCGACATCATACAATACACGGGATCGACGGTTTCACTCCCTCGCCAAAGGAGTACTTGTCATATTTTTTTGCCGTAAAATATCATCGACCTCGGCCGAGAATAGAACCCGCAATACTTGAAACCATTGACCGAGAACTATAAGTTAATAAGCATACTCAATGTCATATAGCAGTGTTTTTCAACCTTTTACGAGCGGCAGAACACTTTGGATGGAGAAAAAATTGGCGGAACACCTACGCATATATTGGCGAACACCTACCTATATCTTCATACGCATATATATTTGCCATGGCTGTGGGAACGCGCATGCGTACTGCAGCAGGTTAGAAGTTGTAACCTGCTACTTTCTGTTTCCCCGATAGATGGACTTACGGTGTGAGAACAAAATTAAAATACTTTAAATTTTTAAATTCATTAAGAAATCTAAATTCATAGATAAATTATTTTTCTGTGAAATATTTCGCGGAACACTTACTAGTAGGCAATGCCAGCGGATCACCAGTATATCACGGAATACCGGTTGAAAAACGCTGTCATAGAGTAATGATTACGTCTTATTTTTCTTGTCTCTATGGCATTATAAGGATTGTTAGGCATAATATAATATTGAACCCATTTCTCCAAATGGATTAAAGTTAATAAAAGAAACAAACTTATTGCTATAATTTTTTATAATTTCAGCCTTTTTAAAATAGCAGTAGCGTTTGTGTGAGGGAGGGAGGGAATTCTTCATCAATATACAGGCAATGATATGTAATTCAGCTTGGAAAATATTTAAGATTGACATAGGAGGGTCCCGTATTATTTTCTACGGGGGGAGGCAGATTTTCCAGTACGCCACTGAAAGCACTACAGAAGTTAGCTGGTTTTCCCGATTTCATGTTAGTTTCTTCTAGTTTCTAATCAATAACGATCAACAGTAGGCTCCTATAAAATTCTAACGTATGCTTTAAATCAAGAAATGAGTACATATAATGATTTGGCTATGTAATTTGCGAGATTCTACTCCACAAAATACTTCTTAATTTTATACAGGTTGGTAAGAAGAAAACAATCTAAATTACAAAGAAAAGTAAAACGGCATACAGACGATTATTAAAACCGAAAAATGCTAAGAAAGAGACTGTTAATTGAAGTTGTGGAAAATGCAAATTTAGGATGTTAGGAAACCAAAAGATAAAATTAACGACAAATATTTATCGGGTAATGAAAACGATATGCTCAAAAGGTAAGGACGTGAAACAAAATATCAAGAACTGAATAATGTTTTATTTGAATGGATTTCATCAGGCAGAGTCAAAACGTTTTCTGTATCTGGTTCAACTCTGCAACAAAAGGCATAAGAAACTGCTGACCTATTAAAAATCGATGAGTTTTCTGCATCAAATAGATGGCTACCAAGCTTTAGAAAAAGTCGCTATATTACTTTCAATGTTGTCTTTTGGGGGGGGGCAAATGTTGTGAGCAGAGATATAGTTGAAATTTGCTAACATAAAATAACAGAAATTGCACCAGGTTACGACGCCAAAGACACTGAGATTGATGATAAAACTATTATTTTTAGAGCTTTCCCAATAAAACGTATGGAGAAAAGGAAAATGATGTCCTGAATATAGTCATTCAAAAGAACGTCTGACTACACTTTTAGTTGAATGCGTTGAAAGAAAACTAAAATAATCTTTAGATATAGGTCAAAGACAAAATCCAAATTGTTGTAAAAATTTGAAGAAGAATCGTTCCTGTATTATGAAAATCAAATAAAAGTGCTTGGATGTCAATTTTCATTATTCGAAGAATTTTTAATAATTTAAATTTAAAAATGAAAAAATAAAACGGGAATATCTTACTATTTCTGCATAACGTGTCATCCAAAAGTTCGATTATCTAATGCTCGACAAGATTTTTTCCACCAAGCGCAAAATTGTCGTTACAACCGTTAGCTAATAGTGTGACACAAAATGTTAAAACTAGTTATAGAAATGTAAAAATAAAGAGACATATTTGGTAATTCCACATAAACTTTATTAAAAACGACCCAGGTTTCGTTGCGATGCAACGTCACTTCACTGATGATGTTGCATTGCAACGAAATCTAGATCGTTTTTAATAAAGTTTGTGTGGAATTAACAAATAAGTCTCTTTATTTTTACATTATGAAGAAATTCCACCAAGTGACGCCTGAAACCATTAACTATAGTTATAGAAAATTTGCGTTGAAACAATTAATCACAAATATGGTCACGTAATTTGTCATCGAATTTGATGTTATGTTAAAGTTATGAATGCATGAACTCTTCTAACTAGTTCATTGCCGTACGTTCTAGAAACAAAGAAACCTGTTTAAAAATCTGCTTTTGAAATAGGTATATTAAATGCTAATTTAATCGGTGATTTGCGCAAAATTGAGGGAATAATGAATGCAGAGTATTTCGTAAACATCGATGGAAGTATATTTACAGAAGCAGATCAAATCGAATTGAAACAAGTGGTAGGAGCGCAGAACAAGCATATCGTTCTCAATTATGGTAGTGAAAAGATAGAAGAAGATAGTGACAATCTAGAGATACCAACATCTTCCCAAGTTTCAGATTATCTAAAACTGTTAACAATCTCGCTAAAATCCTTATACTATTCTCAAGTGCCCGTCTGTCTGTCACGGTACTTTTGGACATTTCACAATTAAGAACTGAAACTTTCACAATCGTTAAACCCCCATGAGTTGGTCCCTTGAAAAATTAACATCCAGGAAAAAGTCTCGTATTCGACTCCGGGAGACGATTATATTTTTCCATAAGTTTACACGGGATTTTCGATTTTTCAAGCTGCAAGATTGTTTTCTTTAATTCACCAAAATACGTAAATATGGGCCAATTTTCTCCGTTTTTGCTTTACTTGACGGCTAATACTATAAAATATCTTATTCTTGCAATGCTTAAATGTTAAACTGAAGAATCTAACAGAAATACGCATTTATTATCGACATTTCATGGCTTTTTCGTACTCTTTCCGAGTGTTGCCAAAGCGACCCTCACTGTTGCCTCCGATTCAACCAATTGAGCCTTCAAATAGACGAAAGAATTGCGTTATTCACTTCACGCTTTTTATGAAGCATCGAAATTATTGTTGTAGCAACCTCAAACGTAAAAGATTGCAAAGTAAATAATTGCAGATAATTATGCACTTTCACCCGTTATTCCTATGCACAACTCAATCTTTTGGTAGTCTTTTCCTTAAAGTTATCCAGGAAGGACCTTTCCTCTCTCGTGATTTTGGCTCCATCGTATTTTGCTACAGGTTAGTAAATTTCAATTTATACGTAACTAGCCGATTTTCCCGTCAAATATGACGTAAGTATAAAATAATACAAAATCAAAATAATACAATATCTCGGCTCAAAATCGATTATAAGTATTGTATTTTTCCATTAAATCAAGTTTTATGGCAAAGTAATTTCGCTTATCTTTTTCCTTCAATGAAATAGCTAATGTTAAAAGTACCTACTTCAAATCTAATCACGTACATATATTATCTAAATAAATTAAAAAATAACAATAAATGACACCGTAAATGTTATTATGTTTATAAACTACATTGCATGTAAAATTTATTCCACATTTTCAATTTCATGTTTGTTTTTATAATTTATATGCGCAATTTTAATTGATTCTACCTTAAGAAAAAGGTAATATTCCAGCATTGAAATAAAAGAAGATTTTTTCTTTTTTCGATCATTTAAAATGCCCACAGTCCACACTCAGTTTACTAAATAATTACATTATTATTATCTGCAGTTATTAACGTTGCAATCTATTAAGTTTGACGTTGCTACATATACGGTAATTCTTTCGTCTATTTGAAGGCTTAATAGATGCTAATTATATCGGAGACAACAATGCGGGTCGCCTTGGCAACATCCGGAAGGATTACGAAAAGGTCATACAATTTCGAAAAGATATGAATATTTCTGTCAAATTCTTCCATGTAGCATCTAAAAATTGCAAAAATAAGATATTTTGTAGTTTTAGCCGTCGAATAAAGCAAAAACGGATGAATTCGGTTCATATTTACGTATTTTTATGAAAGAAGTAAATAAAACTTGCAACTTGAAAAATCGAAGCGTCTCACACAGACCGACCAGACAGAACTGGAAATGGGTTAAAAAAGGTGCACATAAATTAGCAATCCCTACTAAAAATTGATGAGGGATCAAATATTAATATTTATGTGCTATTTGTTGTAAAATATTTTGCCCATTGGAAAAACATTTTAACATGGATTTGAGGTAAGACTGTTGATCAAGCGCTCAATAATAAAGTCTAATTTTTCTCACTACATATTTTATGTTAAATAAAGAGAATATGTAGTGCAGTGACGATATATATATATATATATATATATATATATATATATATATATATATCAATTCGTTATTGGGTGTTTTCTCTAATATTAACATTTAAAAATGAAGAAGAGTGTAAATGCGTATAAAAATAATAACATTTATGAAGGACATGATATATTAGTTCGATTAATTTGTACATAAAGATTTAACTTCACATAAAATTTAAATAAATAATCATAGTATTGTAAAATAAACGTAGAATTTCGATGCAAAAAGTAAATTTAAATCATCGAATTGAAAGGCCGAATACTGCCAGCCCTATATTTAAGTAGTAATTTTATGCGTCGATATTCGTTGAAAATCTCTCGGGAAAATAATAGTCGATTTTCAAAAAATAAACGAATTCTACCAAGTAGAAATTTGAAGCGTCAATATTCGTCTAAAATCTCTCGGGAAAATATACGTCGATTTAAAAAAATAAACATCGAATCCTACCAAGCCTAAATATAACACACTAGCACAGGGATGGGGAACCTTTTTTCATTGGAAGACCAAATGTTACTTAACGGAGACCTCATCAGGCCGCACATTGCGATGCACGTTGCATACATTCACATTTATCAAAATTGAAATAATAAAGAGGAAAAAACAATTTAATGACTTTTTAATTTAACGAATACAGATTTCAATTATTCATATTTACTAATATTTTTAAAAACTTTGAAGGCTTTAACACAATATAATGAATTTTTAATATAATGCAAAAAATTTAAATTTTTCATATTTGCTAGTATATTAATAAACTTAAAAGAAGTTAAAACAAATTAAGGACATGTAAATAAAATGTTGCATTCAATCTCATTCACCAAAATAAGAACGCAAACACAATTTAATGACTCTTTTGTGAATGTTTGTTGTGAGCTAAGAACTTGATATTTGTTTCCAGCATTGTTGTCTATAGCTTCAATTGGTCTTCCTGGTGAGTTTTTGTGATCTGTGATCTCAGACTCGTCTTGATTTGAGCCATATGTGAAAATGTTGATTCACAACAATAGGTTGTGCCCAAACAAGAGAGTAAACAACGAGCATATTGACGCAGTCGTGGGTATTCAACTGCATTCATTCCATATTTCAATGGGATCCTTTTTACTGTCAAATAGAGGGTTCAGAATGTTATCTTCTGAGAGCTCAATCAACTCCATCTGCAAATCCTCAGGTGCATTCGACACATCCACCAGATGTGGCTGAAAAGCTAACCTCAGTGTGGCATCATGTTTCTCAAAATCTTTAAATCTGTTATTGTATTCTTTAATCAAGTAGTCTAGAACACCTATATATTCATTCATATTCCAATTTTGCAAGTTTTTATTCATATCTTGTTTATAAATTACCTTTGCCAGTTCAGGAAAATGCTCGGCTGAAACAACTGATCTGATAAGGCCAATTTAAAAAAAAATCAACTTTCGAAATGTCTCAATTTTCTGCAACATTTCATATATGGATTTAGTTTTACCTTGTAGAGAAGTATGCAAAGAATTTTTTGTGACATTAAATCACACAAAAATGCAACATTTATGCAGAAATTTCTTTTCAAAATTTCACAAGGTTCATTCTGTTCTTTGAAAAAGTTCGTGACTTGTTTTCGCAAAGCTAAAAGATTTTCTAGTACTTGACCTTGTGACAACCAGCTCACTTAATGGTTCGTAAGATCTACACTAAATATTGAAGCACAGGCGATGCCGTGAAGCATTTGCTCGAATGTAGTTCACAATACCAACAACTATACGTAATGTGTTATTTAAAACAAGATTTGGAGCAAAGATTCTGTTGATGAAAAATACATATCTTTTGTTTGTTCTTTCTGTAACTTTCACGCTAAAATCATATACGAGTTTGAGTATGTTTAGACAAGTATACAAAAGGCCGCCGGTTCCCCACCCCTGCACTAGCACATAAGAATTTTTTTGTAGCTCATCGCCAAAATGTATTATTTTGCATTGTATACCGATAGACTAAATAAATTACACACATATGTAGCCATATGTGTAGCGGAACTGCATTTAAAGTAAAATGAAACAATGACTAACTCTACCAAGGGTGGTAACTCAGTTACCCCGACAGTGTTTTCATTTTTAAAGTGGCTCTAAAAAGTTGTAAATCTACACAAAATTCAATAGCAATGTTCTTAGACAGTAAAAATCGAATACATGAGGGGATATGAATGAAATCCCAAAAATAACCATCAAAAAATAGAAAAACGTTGTCGGGACAACTGAGTTACCTCCCTTGGTAGAAGAAGAGTTAATGATGTTTTTTCGATTTTCGATTAAGTAAAGTATTCTTTCATTTTTGGAGTTATTTGAAATTTCATAGCTCATAAATTTTTAAATGCTTACGATTTATTTTATTTTTAAACAGAAGGAATAAAGTTCATTAATTTTACGATGATTGTTTATTAATTTAAATTCACCTTTTTATATTCATTAATTATCTGTGTTAATGATTGTAATAATGTAATAGATACTTTTCTATTCATGGATACTCAAGCAAAAGCATATATTTCCTTATTTAAAATGAAATTACTCGTTTACTTGTTAAACCCGGAAAAATAATTTGGTCCCTCGAGGTCTGTCACATATTTTTATCTATAATGATTTTGTAATTCTTAGTATTTCGATATTTATAATGATGCTCACCAAAGCCACCAACAGATATGTTCATTGAACGAATATTAATAATAAAAAAACATTATTTTTTATTATTACTTTCGAAGAGAAAGTTGATTCTTTTTCACGATCAATAAGTAAAAATTCTATGAAACTAACGAGGTCAACACGGATAGAAAAGTTAAAAAATATACATCGAGACTCCGAGGCTCAATTTCAAAATTATAGCTAGACTACTTTTAAGCCGAATGTCGCTTGAGTTTTTTTTTAAAGTGATATGCTCAAACCGTAGGCGAAAAGAAACTTAAAATACATATTTTAATGCATTTTGAATTCTTTGGTAATATCAACTTCCGAATTTCGATACATAAAAACATCATCTTACAATTTTCAGCTATCATTAAGCGACTTAACACCTTGCACTGGTCGTCACCTTTTATTTCCTCGATATTCCTAGTAAAACTACCATCTATTCGATTCATCCTATCTTTACGACGCAATTTGCTGGGAAGATTTCATCTGCCTTTTCGGGTAGCTAACGACAGTTAAGCCACGAGTTTTAAAAAGTGGTAAATGACCGAATGAGGAAAATTAGATACCATCTAAAACTCCCGCAATAAATGATAATATATTAGATTTTAAACGGCTTATCAATGAATTTGACAAATTTATAGCCATCGACTCCATTTCTCCCTTTATTTGTAATGTCCCAATTTCTTTTATAAATTAGTAAAGCCACGAAGTCGAATAAGTGCAAACACCTTACCGACCTACATTTTAACCTAAATGACACGGCAAAATACCGAAAATATCAGGCTTTGCACTCGTCGCTGACCTCAGCATGCTAGCGTAATCCCGAGGCATGTATTCGTTCCGAGCACTACTCGAAAATCGGCCGCAGTTCCTATACTCTTGCGGAAAGTCCGTACTCAACGATTCGACCTACTCCAGAGTAGCACCAGAGTAAATCCATGATATAGTGCTGCAGATGCTCAAACGCGTATCGACCCTACGAATCCTCTCGGACATGGCTGATCTCGGGAAGAAGATACCGAGATGAACCCGATATCTCCTGGAAGCGGTTTTACGAAAGACACCCGGTGCCCAATAACATCCACCAGCAGAGCGACCATCACCTGGAGACCCATACCACCTTGCGCACGCCTCCTTTCACACTGTCTTCCTTCGAGCCTTTGATAACAAAGGCGCCTTCACGCTCCACATTTTAAGACTATCTATTCATGCGTCCTTTTTTACAGTCGACAAAGGAATCGTTTCATCAGAGCGGGTTTAAAAAATCGTGGGGCTCGATGCAAAGTGTGCGTGTGGGGTCCTCTACAATTCAACTTTTTTACTAGTAACTTTTATAAATAAAAGCAACTTTTCTGTCACTATGATATTTCTTCCGATTTTTTTCATGTAAGTATTTTACATGTACATTGACCCTCCAAGGACTGACGGCTCCATTTTGGAACGTCTGGAGACTTTTGTTGAAGGAGACCTAACGGTACCCTATCTAACTCAAAATGGTCAAAATTTGCTATTTCCGAACGTTGAAGGTCCGATCTTTAGTTTAGTTTCGATCTTACAACGCTTAGGTTCAGTGAAGTATTTTCTGCGTATTTTTAAAAGAAGGATACTTTTCGATATGGACGCTTCTGGCTGGAAAGTACAATATCTCAACGAGTTTTATTATTTGAGTGTTTTTATCGGTTGGGATTTTTAATACAGTGATACTGCTTTCTATCATTATAAAAGAAGCCACAATTGATTCTTTTCCGTCGTCACCACATGCATGTTTATTGCAGTGCTATGTTCACTTTTGTCGATGAGATCAAAAAATGTTATACACCGTATTTTCTCGAATATAAAGCAATGTATTTTTCTAATAATTAAGTTTTAAAGGTAGCACTCGCGTTATATTCGAGTGCTAATGACTCTGAAACACCGTAAAATCGTAAGCTTCGAAAAAACTTCGTACAAATCACGCGTGCGTTTATGAGATATAAGATACTCGTAACATTGTAGACATATATAATCGTACACGTTATATTTTATTCAAAATGCAAATATTTATATTTGAAATACAATGTAATACAGTCACCGCCGGATCTTCACGTCCGTATTCTCCTCTCGGTATTCAATGATTTTCGGTTGTGTGTCTCTGTGTTACTTCATTTCTTAAGCGTGAATTTGTTTACAAATAATTTATGTGTAATACTATGTAATACGTTTACAAATTTTAGATGAGATATACAGAGAAACCTAAAAAATATTTTTTTTTTTCGTTTTTTTCTAGAAAAGCTTTGAAAACATTTATAGTCGCGTTATATTATGACAAACACGGTAATTAGTATTTTGTTGATAGCATTCGCCCTACCACACTATAAATTCCTTTTGTGGCAACAGAAAAAATAAAACAAAATTTACTACGACTTCACATTTGGGATATATTTTATTTTATGATACTGAGAGTTATGTATTTTCTCTATAGGGAAAACGACGTGCTTGAGAACGGCCCTACAGTCGAGAAGGCTATGCGAATTCTCGCGAAAGATGAAGAGAGCGAGATAGATGTTACGGACATTTTCATAACTCCGCCGGAAGCGAATGAATTGACAGATGAAGATTCATGGGATGAAGGTGAAGGAGAGCTGGTCGATAATTTGACGGGTGGAAAACTTAGGGCAGAGGCCGAAATTAGGCTAGCGACAAATAAAAGAATTGGGATAAAAGAGAATATTGAAACTGCAAAAAAGTTAGTAAAGAGAACATGGATTGAAATTTTTATAAGTTTACGGACTACTCCCCATACTCTAGGCTTAGTTACGTAGAACTTTTCGAACTATTTATTGAAAACGATCTAGTTGAACATCTAGTGACGGAAAGCAGAAAATATGGCAGATTTCTGAATTTCCCGAATCCTAATACATATAACTTTGGAGGAGATGCCTTCATAGGAATTTTGGTTGTTTCTGGATATAATATTCTTCCAGGAAAGAAATATTATATATTATTAATAATATTATATAAAGTGTATCTCTTATATAAATCAGTGTAAAATAAAGCAAGATTTGTTTTGAGAAATACTGTCGACTCATTTCCATAAACATATCATAACGGTAGTAGTCGTAGAATTGCAGGCTACCGTGGTCGAATTGAGACCGCGCCTTGCCCCTGAGGAAAGGTCTCGAATTTAAGACCCAAAGACGCAGAAGTGTTTTCCATGCTCATGCCATACATGATTACGACTCAGCCCATATCCTCGAGGATATTCCACGACTGAAATGGTTCACCAAAGGATATGGCTTTCCATTTCCGCTGGACTAACACTGGCTGCGTTACCGTGATCGCTAGGGACTTGAACCGACATCGGAGTAAAGGATGTGGACGCCTGCGTTAATACAAAATTTTTAATTTAAATTTTCGCTTATTTCATGGAATTGAGGTTGTATTTTTTGAGTTATTTTTTAATGAAAACCGAAAAGATGATTTTATGCTGCAGAATATTGTAAGTTTTAATAACAATAGATATAGTAATATCTGTTATTCGAATAAGTATTCCAGTTTACTGGAAGAACAATAAATTGGCTTTGGCACTAGAAATACATAATAGACGAAAATTGTAGTATATTTTGTTGCATTATTAAAATTATGTTTCACTTAATCAAATTTTTACCATTGCCAGAGAACGTTGAGAAGTGCTTCTTTTCAACAAATACATAAAATAGAATTGAATTATTTTATAAGCAAACATTTCCATTGCGTTTTTTATCAGTAATAAGCACTAAATGTCCTAAATTAGTGCATATCGGAATAATAGGAAGAATTCGGCATTGTAACAAATTTGCTACCAATCTTTCACTAATATCAAAAATCCGCTCCCTCGAGGGTTCATGAAGATATTACGTTTTTTTTTAATTGTCGCTCGGATTTTTTAATTTAGAATCAGCCGCTACGCAAATAGCGCATAAAAATATAATTTATAAAGCAAAATTATAACATAGCAAGGAAAGTCTTTTGTCAATTCATCTCAGGTATAAAAGAGAAAAAAAATTAGTGAAAAGTGTAACAACTAGCCCGGTCTCCCCTGTGCATAAGGAAAATGCAATTTTTAGCGGGTATTTAGATAAATAAAATACATAGAAATGTTAACAAGTTTAATATTCTGTGATATCTCCATGAACTTCCATTGCGCTACGTAGTCGCCGTCCCATGGACCCCACTACATTTTGGAATATTTCCGGACGCCGCCCAAGAGAAGTCCCTATCTCCCTGATTTGTTCTTCCAGAGATTCAGGAGTGCGCTCGTATTCTGCGGACCACTCCTGAACAACGATGCCCCACAGGTTTTCAATCGGGTTAAAATATGGAGAACGCGCAGGCCAGGGAAGAATTCGTATTTCGGGACGATTATTTAAAAAATCCCTTGTATGTATCGGGCTATTGTCCTGAGTAAATACTACTTCCTCGCCTTCAGGGACGATTTCCTTCGCATAAGGCAGGAGGTGCTCGCGAAGAATATCACTGTAAATTCTTGCCGTCATTTTAGGCGGGATTCTCACCAAAGGACCGGGTCCATCTGCAGTCATCGCAACCCAAAAACCTACACTTACGTGCCCTGACTTTTCAGTGCGAACCATATTTTGCGGCTCGTACCTGAAAACACATATTTCAGGAAAACTTTCTTTCATATAAAAAATTTCTGATGATAATATTTACAGATTTACAGCAGAGCACAAAATCTTGCGAGAAGTAAAAGAAAATAAGAAAAAAATTGTGATGCAAACCTTGTTCCTCGGGGACGCCACAACTGTATCCTGCCATCCTCATCACTCCGAAATGATTTTTCATCGGCAAATATGATGAGATCCCAGAAGGCCTGGTCCATTTCCGCATATGTTTCCACAAAGAATAAGAGGGATGTCTTATGTCCTGCTATAAGTTGTGGCTTACGGCAAGGCTTATAGTGGCACAGTCCAGCCTCAAGCGCTCTAGCCCTATAGGTCCAATAGCTGCATCCATAACCGAAATCTCGTTGCACCGAAGCCAATCCACGCCTTGTGAGAGGATGCTCTGCTACATGCTGCCGAATCGCCAAATCTTGATCTTCAGTCGTGAATCTGGGCCGGCCCGTTCACGGTTTATTTTTTAGATCACGGTCCCCATCGTTGCTACGTTTGACCCATCTGTACACGCAATTTCGGTGCACACCGAACTGCCTTGCTACTTCGGCGACCGAATGTCCAGCAGCCACCATCCCCACAATCTCTCCTCTGACCGCAGGCGAAGTCTCAGCAAACGGAGCTCGATCCATTTCCAATGCCCGATAAATGCTAATTGCGAGTGTATAACTAGGGGCGAATTGGAAGTGGGAAACGGACCAGAAAAAAGCCCGCCTCTGGCTCATTTTGGTAACACTCAGGCTACCAACCTATTGGCCAAGGCAGCACCACAGGTTCACAGACCATCGGCCCACCGGAATTTTGTCCAATGCCCCCGCAGTCCAATCCACCCGTTTAAAAACCTACTTGACAAAAGAAGTTAAAAACTGAGCAAAACATCAGGTCTACTAAACCGTTAATAGTAAACCAAAATAGTAGTAATTTGTTATGATAAAAACATATTTAAACGTATTAGAGAATTTAATAGCTTTCATTTTCACGAGGTTTCCAACTCATTCTTTCCATATACAATCCGTGAGTTACACAAATTAAAGTTAAATTGAAGAATTAATATAATTCTTAATTTGACGTTATGCGGCTGGATGCCAAACAAGCCCTTGGTAAATTTCATTAACCTCATTTCCCGTAATCTTCTTCCTTCACTTCCCTCTCCATTCCAAACATTTCTAGGTATATCGGCGAAAATAGAAAACCAAATCCTTGGTGAACATATCAGAGACGTGGAGGATTTGCGTTGAATCGTAGCCGGGTCTGACATGAGCATGGAAAACACTTCTCCGTCTTTGGGTCTCAAATTCGAGACCTTTCCTCAGGGGCAAGGCGCGGTCTCAATTCGACCCCGGTAACCTGCAATTCTACGGCCATTTCTTGTTTCCCCTCATTCGCTCGAACTTCCAAAACATATATCCCACATCACCCTTCCCCTCTCTCGCTGCGAATCACGTAGTGCCAACATATATTTTAACTTCACTGTTTGGCCGTGAGCGGCGCGACCGAGCTTGCCCACAGACTTGTACAAATTACTGTACGTTAAGCATTCTTACGCGAGTCAAAGGGCAGCGCCAATCTACAGGATAAGCGAGCGCTAGAGAGCGTCCCCCCTCCCGGGTTGGGCCGCCGAGCGGCCAGGGGCGGGGCCCCTAGTTCAGTAAAGTTTACGTACGTACGAACTTACATTCGAAATTATTGTATTTTGATTTCTATATCTGCGAAGCAAATTTTAAATCTACTTTTTGAAGTGCATATTTTTTATTATAATTTATGAAATTCAATTTATTAAAGCCTAAATAAAGCACCTCTTTTCTTTCGCTATGACTTTATTTTTAAAATGTACGCAACTTAGAAATACGTAAAATATCTATTAAGCCTTATCCACCCTTGAGCATTCTGCCGTAACGTAACAGTGTAATGCAACACGAATGCTCAAGCGTGGACGGTGTTACTGTATCATTCGCTCCTGTTCGGTTCGCGGAGCGCACTATTCTCGGTTTCTCAACGAAACATCAAAGGATGTTACGTTAAACCACGTGCGCTAGTGTGGACGGCTTAAGGACGCCATAATTTGACCACGAGTTACGGATAACTGATGGATCACAAGCGCGCACCTCATTCCTTCGAATGCTCTCGCTGTTGATACACGTGAACCTTGAGCCTCGTAATGTAACATGTAATGTAATACATAACACGTAAAATGTTATATTACACTGTTATGTTACTGCAGAATGCTCAAGTGTGGGCAAGGTTTTAGGGAGCACAAGCCCGACGCAGTCGCACCGTTAGCACCATCATCAAGCCGGCCATGTGATTTATACACGCCAATCCTCCATTTACGTTGAAATATTTTCTTGACTAACCTAAGTAAAATAGGAGGAAATTATGATTATAGTACCGTAAAATTTTCCGCTTTCAAAGGACATCATGTTGTGGAAATAAATATACCTAAGAGAAAAATAAGGGTCTGTTCTAAGATTGATAAATATACAATATTTTTGCTAAATAGAAATTAATATTTGTTTGTAATATATGTATATGTATGTATATATATATATATATATATATATACATATATATATATATATATTCGCGCTCTCCCCGATATTCCTTCGGCTCCCCAACACCGTCAGTGGGAGCTTGCTCATATCCATCTTCTAAACTCCTTCAATTCTCCTGGCCTCAACATTCGCTAGCATTTCACTCCTTTTCGGCCATTCCCCCACCCTCTCCGCACCCTCCAATCCCCGACTTTTCCGCACTACCCTTCCACCCCCATGCCTCCACCCAGTGTCACTGCCATCAGTTGTCTCTCTCCTGTGCTGACGAAGGGATCACCCCCGAAAGCTTCGTGTTTTTTGTGTTCGTTTTACGTATGTTACCTCGACACCTCCAGAAGGGTATAATTTTTCAATGTTGTTGGGCTGCGCAGTAACGGAACTCCGTGAATTTTTAGCTTATTTTTATAGTTCATCACATAGCCAGTTCGCAACACGCCTCCTATTGAGATTCGTCTAGCTCCTAAAGTGCCTATAGCAGTTCTTCGAACAATTACTTCCTTATGGCTGAAGTAGGCAGTCAAATCATAGGACTGGCGCGTTTTCTATCGGTTAGTTGCGCCCACCAGTCCATTTCAAGGTTAGGAGAGCGAGCGAGAAGACTGACTCATTGAAAATTTAAGCCGAATTTTTACTACACGCATTGGCGCGATTCTTGCTATCAGGGGTATGAAACTCTTATGGGAGAATAGATTCCCAGCTTTTACACGTAGTTCACTATGCTAAGGGGTCCGCGATAGGCGCTGCAGTCGCAGTCAGTTTTATCTCTCTTTCATTTTCTCCCTCTATTTTTCTCTTTCTATTTCTCTCTCTCTACCGCATCACCAGAGTGCCACACGTTCCTTGTGTATCGAAACGGAACAGCGGCCATTTTGCTTGATTAAAGTTTGCCATTGCTCATTGAGCGGTTGTCAGTTACTCTGATTTTGTCAAGTAGATATGCATTCATCACTGTTTAAGAAAACGTGACGGAATGAATTTGTTCTGATCTCCAATCAACAGGTAAGTCTTGAAAATATCATATACTTTTGAAAAAAATTTTAACGAACTAGTTCTACGAAGTGTTATGTGAATGCGTTTTGTGAGAATGCTTTTATATTTTCTTAACAGATATATATATAGATCTTAAATGGGCTAACTGTAACTGCTGTGAACACGTAAACGTCAGAAAATACAACTGCTTAGAATAAATTATAGATAAAGTGGACATTTTCTAGTGCAATGTGATGTGTTTAATTTTACAAATGGTAATGTGATCTTCATAGAAACATTGTTTATGGACCGCAATGGGCCGTAAGCGCATTTGCCTTATTTTACATTTATTGCAACATTTGAAGCATGCATTGCCTCCTGCATCAATTTCATTAGGTTTAGCAGGTTTAATGATTGACATTCTTAGATATTCATTTTCGTTCTTTTTACAGGTGCAACAGAAAGAGAATGTGTTCCAGGGCCGAAGAAATCACTTTACAAATAGATTTTTGCTTGATCCACAAATTCATTCTTGACGTGAAAGTTTGACGTTTTTCGTCGCCCACGTGAATTTCCTTTAAATACGTTTCATGCATAAAAGATATTAACGTTATAAAATTCTGTTACAATAATTCATTTTTATATCTTTATTGTATAATATTTATGTAAAAATACCACGCTGTTATGTAATTTGATAATGACTTTGTACTCTCGCAATGTGTGATATACGGTAATAAATTTGATTTCTTATATGCAATTCTTTCATTTATGTCCATTTAATATGTCCGTGCAATTTATATGTGCTACGATTATCGTAATAAAACGGGAGGGGAAGGGGGTGAGGGACATTCTGTGATGACGTCACGCTAGCATTCGTTAAGACGTAGTTCCAAATTTTCCCGTTGACCCATCGATTGTCGCCCCTCCATGGAAAACCTGGGAATCGTTTTATAGCATTAAGTTTCCGGTCTTTCCGTAGGGGTACTAGTCTTTGCTTGCTATACTCCCGTTAAGGGTTGGTGCCTGTCTTCTTTGGGGATCCTTTTACACGTTGATCGAAGCCGTTAAGAGGCACGTGGACGAAGAGTATTTTTGTCTGAATGAGCCTATATTTGTTTTCAAGACCATCTGCCAGCCTTCCATAAAAATATCTCTAAGATCTGCTAAATTAGCAGAAACACGGTTCTGTAGAATTTTCGCTCTTATTCTGTCGTAAAAATGTTGTGGTAGTTATTTATTTTCTTCTAGTTATTTTGCTATAGTATAAAATATATTTAATTTCGGTTAGATAACCTCTCACGTTGCTATTTTTGTCCATTACATTTACTTCTATATAATTACTTGCTTTGTATGGAACTTTGAAACCCACCTCGCAAGAAAATTTAAATTTGCAATCTCTCATATAGGTATCCAAATTGGCATCGGAAAAATTCACAGCAAACATTGAAGTTGGTTCTCCTTTGGTGTTTTAAGTATAAACCAATTTTACCATTTTCCCTTTTTAAACGAATGCAGTAATTAGAGGGCTTTGGTACCTACCGTATGCAGCTGTACGCCTGTCTGTTATTTTCTACAGAATTATTCATCATATCTTGGTAATAAATTAAATTGGTGAACTATAATTTTGGATTATAATTTCATATTTCCGTTTAGCAGTAATTTACCGTAAAATATAGACTTTTTCGAGAAATATAACTAAAAATTTGTTAAAGCTTTGAAAAATCCAAAAATGTAGCTAATTATTTTAATCCTTTAATTTGTTATTACTCATAAAATATTGACTATGAAAGGCAAAATAAAAACGCTATTAAGGAATTAAAAGTTTAGTTCATTGGAGCCTCGGTAAAAAAAGTTCTTTTTGAATAAATGGTTGACAGCGAAGTTTACTCTTTTCCCTGTATTAATTTATAAATTAATGGTCGCTAAAATGATATGGAAGGAAGTCGAGTACCACAGAACGCATATCATGGCTGCAAAGGGGGTGGGGTGGTTAGAGCGTTGGCCTTCCACGCAGCGCACCCGGATTCAAATCCGGTGGTGGTCGGATTTTTCAATCAGGGATCGACCCGTCCCCTACTTGTGGGCTTTAAGGAGACCGCGCAAGTCAGCACCCCGTCCTTCGGAAGGGACGTTAAGCAGTTAGCCCCCTTGGTACTCTTCGTAAAGAGTAAGCTAATGCCGGCACCTGGTTTCCCTCCCTTGTGAGTGTGTCTGGTGTTTAAGGAGTTATGGCTATAATAATTGAAGAGGTTGATTAGCCAAAATTACACACAAGCCTAGCCGCTCAACAAGATACAGTTATTTTCCATCGATAATGGAGAATTTTAGTAATTTTATGGCTAACATGCTGATTAAAAAGAACTATTCGCAACTATTTATCTAGTAATCGATACGAAAATTGGCCCCGCTGTAGAAAATTTGACCGATATATGAATGGATTTACTTCAAGCAATGCGAGGATATGAATGACCAATTGGCTTATAAAATTTATAAAACGTTTTAACCTACTTTTACTAAAAGCATGCGTTTACTTATACCATCGAAGATTTTTGGTTTCAATCGATGGACTTTGGCTGCGACGACCTAAACGTATTTAAACCGAAGATGAAAGTAAAAGGAGAAAACGGAGGGAAAGAATAAAAGTCTTCCTATATTTGGTGCGGTGTAAATTTTCCAGCAGCGGGAGAAGACATTCTCACGCCATGAAAGAGATTCTTCTTCACACACTCAAACGCACACACGACACTTCATCACAAAATGACCGTGTCACATCACACTTTGGGGTTCATGGAGGATATAGGGTAGGGTGGGGCTATTTGGATCAAAATAAGCATTTGACCTACTGCGCATAATGTCTTGCGCATTCCGGCAGTCATTTGCTAGTGAACGGTTGTATAATACGGTTGTTTATGCTCATTAAATGAATTTATTTAGTTCAACATTTGTACATGCCTTTAAACGCAATTAAAGGGATCGAGTTAAGTGGTTACTAGCTCTGATTTTAACGGTATATAATATTAAAGCCTTAGAATGCGAGAAGAATACAAACAAGAAATGCTTTCCGGTACCACGATTCTAATGTCCGAAACATATCATCTGACATCTCCTGAAAACGTTGAAAATACCAGAGTAAAGAGAAAATGACATTTAGAGAAAGGAATAAAGGTTAAAACACTTAGAAATAATTCAAAAGATCTAGTGATCTCCAAGAAAAGTAAGAAAACTAATGGACTCAAGTAGTTCAAATGAAGGCTCTTCATACAAATCATCATAAGATGAAGATGTACTGTGTGGTTTCTGCGGAATGACGCATTTTGATCGGAAGTCTCTCACAAAAGGTGACTGGATAAGCTGCGGAACATGCAAAACTTGGTACCACGAGTTGTGTGTAGGGGATGCTGGACATAAATGATTTAAGTGCGGAAAATGTGTTTAATCCGTTATTAATACGAATGACTATGGTCAGAAAATGTAATGCGTTTTGTATATATAGTTTCTAACTTTTATAAGACTAATTTTTAGTGCTTTTTTACAGGAAAATATGCGATCCAAATAGCCATGCAAAATTTGTAAAACTAATGTTTTTCATTATTGTGTACTCTGTGGTGTATTTTAAAATAAATATTATGTTTAAAACTTAGCATTATATTTTTTAATTCAAAACGCCATAATGCAATGAAAAATTGTTACTGAATTCTAAAAAAAATATTTGGCGACCTGTAATTCTTGATTAAATTTGAAATGATCCAAATAGCCCCAACCTACTCTAAAAGGTGAAGTTAAAGGAAAAATCGAACTCCTTAACCGTCAAGTTCAAAAATTAGAGACACAGGAAAAAGGGAAATAAATGGAAAGGTGAAAAGTCAAAGAAAAAGAAAAATACCAACGTACAGGTAGAGGAGGTGTTACTCCACGGCAGGGACCTAAAGTCACTCACGGGAAATAAAAGGAAAAAGGGGGGAAAATAATACTAGGTTTACTGGAAATTAAACCGCGCCAGGGACTGTAGGTTTATGTGCCGTCCGGCAGCGATAGGGACCTATATGGCCCACAACATCCCCCCCCCCCGTCATTACACATCAGCTACTGATGATGAGAGCATTGCTCTCGAAATACGTATTTAGTACGTTTACCTCATTATTAGAGATCTTGTGTGTGTTTTCGAGTGCTTTTGTGCGTGATTGCTTTGTCTGTTGGGTTCTTATCCCTGCCGGACGGCACATAAACCTACAGGCAACCGTGTGCGATACTAGGTCCCTGGCGCGGTTTAATTTCCCGTAAACCTAGTATTATTTCCCCTCTTTTTTATTTTATTTACCCTTACCTCTTGGTGTGTACGTGGGCGTATGTTTGTGGTTGCCTAGTATTCCCCTATCGCAGTCGTATAGATTCGGGTCCCTGGCGCAGATTAATCTCTCGCAAACCAGGTACCTTTTTTATCCTTTTTCCATCTTTAGGATCAGTGCTTGTGCGATTGAGGTCCCTGGCGTGGAGTAACACCCCCTAAACATGTAAGTTTGTATTTTTCTTTATCTTTGACTTTTCACCTCCTTTCCATTTATTTCCCTTTTCCTGTGTCTCTAATATTTTAACTTTACGGTTAAGGAGTCAGATTTTTCATTTAAAATCAATTTCGCCGTAGCCTCCACCTTTACCTATATCTAAGATTTGACATTGGAAATTGAGGAAAAGGGAGGGATTTACAGCTCCTGGAATGGGAAAAGAAACGTAACTCAATGGTAGTGCTTCAACGATATAAACGAAGTGACATTTTAAAAAATCATAGCGCAAGAAAAATCATTGTTAAAACTTCTATTGCGATTCTTCGTTTCCACCAAGTTAATGACGTAATTCTAGAGACAATTTATAACTAAAACATTTGCTAACGATATGACGATCTCTACCTCTTTTAAAAATTTAACTTCTCAAATAAAACTGAGCTAAGCATAAATAAAATATCCCGCCAAAAATTCCCAAAAATCATAATACGTCAAAAATTTTCTTCTTGACGTTAAAGGGAAAATAATCAATACCTAAGTCCTAGGAGGAGAAATGTTCGTTCCTCAGTCCTTTTCTTTTGCACTGACAAATAAAAGCAACTAGATTGTATTGGATGAATGTAATATCTATTCAGAATCTCTTCTGTTAACTTATGAGAATATACTAAAATAAAGAAGCCTGATTAATCATATCGATGAAATCTCATTCCACTTTTCGGAATTAATTCATCATAATCACAGAAAATATAATTTTGTAACTTCCTTTTTTCGCGGAAGTTAGAGCTATTTTTCTGCGATTATGAAGGCTGGTGATTACAGGACATCGATTAAGATAAACGGTATGCGTAGTCCAGTGAATATATATACCATGTTCAATCACACGGTAACTGATAGAATAATATCGTGGGAGAAACCTTCTCGAAATACGTGGACATCCTAATGAAAACAATTAAGCACTTGAACTAAGCCACTGAAGAAGACGTCAATATATGGAACTCCATAATAAGTATAATTGCATGTCAAATTAAATTAAACATACGTTTATGATTGATAAATTAGTACTTTTTCCACAAAAACAAATTTTTAATAATAACGAAGATACCTTTTACCTATTACATAACTTTTCTTAGGTAATTAATGCAACTTAAGCCTCTACGAAGAAAACAAACAGTTATTCTAACCATACTTCGGTTGATTCATGAGTGTAGACGAGGAAATGAAGCGAGGAGAAAGAGGAGGAACTAGGAATCTCGTCTATATAGCAAATTTCCATAGTACGTGCGTAAATAGGGGCGAATCACGTCGAACACGTGCCGGCTAGAGCGTTTGAGGGCAAAAGAAGCAACGGATTTGGCCACATTTTCGTCAAGTAATGACTATTATCAAGTGGCCGCTCTCAAGAAATAAAATGTTTAAGGAAATAACAACAAGCGATGGAAGGAATACGAATTCATTCCAGGTAAGAGATACATTTAATGATATGACAAATATTTAAGATTGCTCTCTTCCACTTCTTACTTTATCCTTATAATCAATGAAATTCTGTGGCACTATTAATGAAGTAAGTAATTATTTCTGAAATGTTTTGTTTCTTCGCGAGGACTAGTTCATCCTGCTTTCCCTTCGCGCTTTGCGAGATTAATACTGGCTTTTATAAGCACAGACCATCATTTGTTTGACAAGAATCTAAACAGCAAACAAACAACGTTGTGGAGTTTAAAGTACCCGTGTCTCAAGACTGCTTCACACGCAAATAACGTAAACGAAGAAAAACTTTCACCTGGACTCGAACCCTGGTTCTTCATAAAAACGAGTGCTTTGTTATCCTTCTGTTAAATCTAACAAACGCTATCAAATTTTTGCGTATTTTGCGGCCACCGTGAGCGCCAGATTTTCGGGATCAAAACAGATTTGCGTAATGGTTTGACGCCTCTTCGACAATCGGCAGTATGAAAATAGAAATATATTTTTTAGACGTGTTTTGGTTCAAGTCCCGAGTTTCTACGATGAACATAAGTAATTTTAAAATGCAAGGCGAAAGCACGATGCACTCATTCCTATGCTATTCTAATGGGAAAAAAGAAAAGTTCCTGAAATCAAAATTGAGACCTTGGAATTGGATGCAAATATATCCCTCAACCTTCCTCTGCATGAAAACGGATTCCATGCAAAATCGCGGTGGCTCTCGCGATATTCGAATGCATAGAAGACAGACAGACTTGCATTCTTCTTTATATACTATCTGCCCGTGGTGCGCACAAATTGTGCGTTCTTATCATCACGGTATTATGTATTATAAAACTGACATTTCAAAAGAGCACATTTATGCAACATATTAGAATAACAGTATATAGCTTCGCATGTATAAGAGTTTTCATTTGGTCATTTATAACAAAAAATATTATTGTTCGTCATTTGATTTTAAATTTTAAAATAGTAATATCAGCAAAACATTTTAAAACGTTATTTTAAAGTACCTAATCAGTTTACTAAAATTCAAAACTAAATTTAAAGATGTTACAATTAATTCACAAAGATTAACGAATAATAACAAAATTAATTTTTCAATAAAAGGTAGAATTATTGAAATAAAATATAATGCATTTTCACTGCCTTTGAAACCGTAAATTACGAAAGGATTTCCTGTTAAACCACATTATCTGTCAATATCTTATAACTATCTGTCTTTTCCTGTAGATAAGTAGTTTCTATTTGAATTTTGAAACACTTTCATTTAATTATACACACGACCTAAAACTGTGTAATTAAAAATCAGGAAAACAATTTATAATGTTTCAAATTGCCTTTTTGAACTAAAAACTTTTGAAATAAATCTTAAAGGAATAAATATATAAAGGTTTTAAGGGAAGTATTAATTACTTAATCCATAATTTCTCTTCCACAAACGTAAAATTTTAGTATTTAAAGCATATTTTTGAACTAAATGGAAGGGTGTGGAATTTTTTCAATTCCGAATTCGGTCTATTCCATTCAAACTTCTAATTAATTTTAAAATGTAAATATGGAAAGTCATACACCAATCCCCATTGCTTGACATTTACTCTAAAGAGATACTATTTATTTGCCGATTTGATGAGCTCTCAGTTCCATCGGGAAATGCCAGAAGAGTTGATATTAATCATACTATATATAAAAATAATTTAGTGTCTGAGGCGGTGTAGTGTCAAGTATAAGTATGTATCCATAACAAAAACTACACAACGTAGAGACAAGTGGAATGTATCATTTTAACCGCAATAACAAGTGTGAAAGGCTGGTTTTTAAACCGATTCATTTGACCAATTTATTTATTTTTTTAATATTTCCTAATTTCATTTTCCCCATTTAAAAACATGGAGATGATCGTAGACTATTTTACATTTGTGCATTAAAATTATTAAAAATAATCGTACAAAGTCAGGACTTGAACTCTTTTCTGTTCGTTCTTCATTTATTATAATATTTTTTGACATATCTCAAAATTTCCCGCAGAACTGCGGGCTCTCTACTTGTAATACTAATAATATTTTATCCGACGACGGATATCTTCCCTTATATTCCCCGTAAGGAGGTGTTTCTTTCTTCTGAAAGCTGCTTTTGCTTTTCCTATTCTAGTCTTGGTCTCATCCGTACATTTTGCTTTTCTTGTTATGATGCTTCCAAGGTATTTATAGTCCGAAACTTCTTCTAAAGGCTTTCCTCCAATACTTATATTCAGATTCTCTTCTTTGCTCGATATTCGAATGACCTTGGATATTTCTGTATTTATTTCCATACCGTATTTTCTACCTGTTATTACTAGTCTAGTTATCATTTTCTGGAGTTCATTTTCCTTCTTATAATCCTTCCTCCAATTTTGAAATCTCCCGTACCTTCTAACGCTTCTTGCATTAGACTTTCTCAATATATATTGAATAGGGTTGGCGATAGGCAGCAGCCCTACCGATATTTACTCTGCAGGTGTCCGCATTCTCCAACCTGACCTTTACAACTTGATTCACATATAGATTCCTGATCAGTCTTCTGTCTTTCCAGTCTACACCTATATCTTTTAATATCTTCATCAACATTACTCAGTTTACTCTATCAAAGGCCTTCTGCCAGTCTAAGAAACATACGCAGATATCTTGACTGTACTCTATTGCCCTTTCTGATATGATTCTAACTACCCCTATAGCATCTCTAGTTCCTCATCATTTTCTGAGACCGAATTGATCTTCCCCTAGCATTTCTTCTGCCCTTTTCTCCAGCCTTTTATTAAGAATTCTCGTGATGATCTTCGAAGTGTGTGACAGAAGGCTTATCGTGTTGTAGTTTTTACAATGCATTGCCTTTGGCTTCTTCTTTAGAGGGATCATTGTTACTTCTAGAAAATCCCGAGGCCACTCTCCCGTGTCGTAAATCTTATTAATCAATTTCGTGATCACTTTTAGTCCTTCTGATCCCGTGATTTTAAGTACCTCAGCCGGTATTCCAATGCTGCCTGCGGCTTTCCATTTCTTTAGTTCCACTATCGCTTCTTCTACTTCGCTCTCCATAAGTTGTCTTCTTCAATGTTTTCCTCATCTTCCAGTTCTATTTTTTCCGATCCTGCCTGCTTGCTGCATAGTTCCTTAGTGTACTCTTCCCATATCTGTGCCACATCCTTTGTTTCTGAGACTATCTTCCCATCCTTATTTATAATTACTTTACCACGAATTCCATTAGACTTCTTATCTTATAATTTCAGTGCCCTAGCGTACATCATATCGTACCGTCCTAACTTTTCCATTTCTTGTATTTCATCACATTTTTCTTTTATCCAATTTTCTCTAGATTTATCTGTTACCCTTCTCAACTCATTGTTTATACGTCTATCAACCTTCTTCACTGTTAATATTTTTCCATTTTCGTCTCTCATCCATTTTCTCCGGCATTTCGTGGCATACGTGTAAAATTATATTTTACACGTATTTATAGAGAAAAGCAGCATGAATTTTAATCCAATATGGTATATATTCCTCCATAAGGACTGCATAACCTTACAGAGGTGGGAGGGTTTGTGTACTCTTATGAACCAAAGAGCTATGCCGGCGGGAGATAATTCTCCTGGTAGGACCATCCAAGCCGGAAAGATTTGAGGGGAGGAGTCAGATTAAGAAGCAGTCTTGGGGGTTTTACATTCCCCTGTGAAAGGGCAGCAGCTTGCACAGTACCTCTGTAGGTGGTGATCATGTGGATCTGAACAGCTACAGATGGGCAATCGTTCTGGTGAAACTGCGATGAGGAAAGCAAGAGGAAACTACCTCATTATATTTCCCATGTTAGGCTGAAAAGCTGCAAATACCTATATGGATCTTACTGGGGTAAAATTTCCGGAGTAAAATTAGCCCCCTAATCGAATCTCCGGGTGGGGACTACGATAGGGGATGCAGAGAGAAAATGTAACATTAATAAGAAGAAAGCAAGTAGTGAGAAATTAAGAATAGGCACATGGAATGTTAGGATTATGAATTCAAGAGGGAAACTAGGGAACTTAAAAAGGGAAATGAGAAGGAACAATGTAGGTATAGTAGGTCTTAATGCAGTTCGGTGGGAAGGAGAAGGGGAGAAAAATTCAGACGAATTATTATTTACTCGGTAGGAGATAAAAAGGAAAGGGGAGTGGGGATTATGATGAGAGAGATAGCTGAAAGAATTAGCAAGGTAGTGACAGTTAATGTTAGATTAAGAGCCGTAAAACTTCAGATGGAGCCAGTGGAAATGCATATAATTCAAGTGTATATGCCAACAACTAATGCTGGTGATGACGAAGTAGATGAAATGTATGAACAGATTACGGAGATATTGGAAGATGGGAAAAGGAAGGATCACCCCCGTAGTAATGGGAGACTAGAACAGTGTAGTCAGAGGGACAGGAAGAAAATATAGTGGGAAAATATGGGCTAGGGGAGAGAAATGAAAGAGGGGAGACACTTGTAGAATTCTGCCATAGAAATAGATTGATTGTAAATTGATGGGAATAATTTCAAACGAGAAAAAAGTCTGCTATGACCGGGAATCGAACCCAGGTCTTCCACTTTTCGGGCGGATATTCTACCACTGAACTATCGTAGCAGACCAATCTTCTCGTTTCTGAGCGCGGATGTAAATTGATAGTAAATGAATGATTTAGAAATAGCTTTAAAATTTTCAAAACACTACCAGGGGCAGATATCAATTCCGACCAAAGTGGTGGCAAAGACACAATGTAGACTGAAGTGTGTTAAGAGAAGCATAAGATTTAACTAGAAATGGAACTTAGAGGAACTCTTTAAGAACATGACAGATCTGGAGGAAAATTTAGGAGAGAGCTGAAGAAAATAGGAGCAATGTAGATGAGGAGTAGAGATAGATCCATAGCAACTTTAAAGGTGTTATGGAAAATAAGGTAGGAAAGATAATGGATGAAAGAAACAAAAAAACCCTGGGTCGCAGCAGCCATGCTGCAAAAAATGGAATAGAGGAGAAAGTGGAAGAACATAAACACTGAAGAAGGCCAAAGAAAGTACAAGGAGTTAAATAACGCTTTAAGAAAGGAAACATAAAACCAGAGAACAGTGGATAAATGAGAAATTCGAGGAAATCGTCGAGTGTGAAATAATTTGTAGAACAGACCTCATGTATAGCAAAGCAAGGGAACTATTCAAGAAAAGGGCAAGAAAGATAGGACGCAAAGGACTCATGAATAAAAGTGGTAAAATGGTCACGGAGCCAGGCGAAGTAATGAGTGTCTGGAAAGAATACATTGAGGTGCTGTATGGCAAAGAAGGCAAGCCAAAAAATATTGAATTAGATGAAAAAGAGGATGTGGAAAAAGACCAGCTAGGACCAAGTACTCTCGAGTCTGAAGTTAAAAGAATAATTGATGATATGAAAAGAAGGAAGACTGTTGGGAGTGATGATATACCAGGGGACGTTCATAAGGTTTTGAGATCGAAAGCAGTTAAAAAAACTCACAAAATTCTTTAACCAAGTATATAATGCTGGCATATGGCCTGAAGATTTTTTGGATGTTGTTATGGTACCACTGGAGAAAACAACAATGCAGAAAGTTGTAAAAATTACAGATCTATTAGTTTAATTTCTCATACAGCTAAAGTTCTATGCAGAATAGGAACCAAAAGAATTGAAGGTAAAATAGAAAAGGAGCTGCAAGAAAATCAGTTTGGTTTCAGAAGAGGAAGAGGGACAGGAGATGCTACAGGATGTATGAAGATGATGGTAGAAAGACCATTAAAGTCAATAAGGATAATTACTTTTGTTTTGTAGATTGGGAGAAAACCTTTGACCGAGTGAAATGGGATAAAACGTTGGGTATTTTAAATAAAAGAGGGATAGACTGGAAAGATAAAAGATTGTTTAAAAATCTTTACTTTGGTCAGGGTTGAAGAAGAAAAAACAGAAAGTACATCAACAAAGAGGAGAGTGAGGCAGTCCTATTTGACCAGCGATGTTTACAATTTATGCAGAAAAAATAACAGAAGAAGCATTGATGGAAGAGAGAGTATTTAAGACAGGAGGTGAAAGTATTACCACCATTAAATACGCAGATGATCAGGGATTAATAGCAGAAGATGAGAAAGAACTTCAGAGGATGACAGACAGGTTAGTGGAGGTTGGCAAACAATATATAATGAAGATGAATGCTGGAAAAACGAAAGTCATGGCGGTTTCAAAGGAACATAAAAATTAAATGTAATGGTAAAAGGCCAAAAATTGGAACAAGTATCTTGGCATAATTTTAGCGCAGGATGGAAGTAGTATATAGGACATCAGAAGTAGGATTTCAATGGCAAAAGCAGAATTTCAAGAGGAGCTTCTCACAAGCAAGAAAATAAATTTCGAAACAAGGAAGAAATTAGCAAAATGCTACATATGGAGCATAGCTCTTAATGGCGAAAAGACGTTGACGGTAAGGAGAAAGGAGAAAAATATTTAGAAAGTTTTGAAATGTGGGTATGGAGGAGAATGATGAAAATGAACTGGACAGAGAAGAAGAAGAATGAAGACGTATTAGAAATAATTGGAGAAGAAAGGACGTTAATAAAAGCAATTAGGAAAAGAAAACCAGATTGGATAGGGCACATATTGAGAAGACAGTGTTTACAAAGGACCATCTTAGAAGGCAAAATTAGCGGAAGAAGAGAAATAGAGAGAAAATTAATAGTAATATCAGAGAATTTAAAGCAGAAATATAGTACTTATAGAGGTATAAAAGAGGCTTTCAGAGAGAGAGAGAGAGATGGAGGCAGCGATTCAGCTGAAACCTGTCTTCGGACAGTAGCATGATGATGATGTTATTAAATGTAGGAAAGATAGGTTATTAGAATCAAACCCATAAGTTAAATGTAGACGGTGAGCATTTTAAAAGTTAAAGGTTGCGTTGGTAAGTAATACCTTAAAGTTTGATAGAAAAAAATGGATAGTTTTTAGTTATAAGCGTTTTTTCTTGTTCTCCCGCCCGCTTCAAAAATAGTTTGGAGACCCCTGGAAAGGGTTCCCCAAACTACAGCCCGCGGGCCACATTCGGCCCGCGCAATGATTTGATTCAGCCTGCTTTATCAACAAGTGATATAATTTATGATATCTAAACGACATTTTCCGAGTAATTGGATTAAATCTACTTTTAATGTTAGCGAATTACATATTACAGAATCGAAAATATCTCAGCACTTGCTCTTTCAAATTTTCACACGGCCTGATCAGTCATTTGAAATGCTGTATTCGGCCCGCACAGTGGATCATGAAGCATCATGTGGCCATGTCAGTAAAAAGTTTGGTGACCCCTGCTCTAAAGCATTCGATGATGTCAACCATGCCCTACTTCTTAAATAACTCGAGAGGTTTGGGATCAGAGGCATACCCATTAGTTGGATAAGTTCCTACCTATAAAACAGGTCTCGATGTGTTCACATTAGTGAAAAAGGAACCAAATACACTTCCCAAGCCAAGAATGTTTCCCAACGTGTTCCCTAGGGCACTTCTCCTGGTCCTGTTCTGTTTTTTAAATATATTTACGACCTCCCAAACAGTTTTCATGAAATAAGAGGTGCCACTCCAATACTATATGTTGATGACACAAACGTGATCCTTACAACTGATAGTTTCAATAATGTAAATGAGAGCTGCAAACTTATCTTGCAACAATTAAGCAAGTGGTGCCAGAACAATTTTCTAACCCTCAATGTGGATAAGTCACAACTAATCTACTTTTCAAACATCATTAAACAATATACAATCTTAAATGTTCCTTTAAATAGTAAACTAATCCCACAGGTTGATAATGCAATATTTCTGGATACCTGCATTGACTCGCATGTCTTTGGAGTTGTATATCGGCAAATTTGCGAGTAAACTTATTTCTATATGTTATTTAATTAGGTGTATCCGACGTACAGTCTCCGCTGACGTCCTTTTAGCCTTGTATTATGGTGAATTTTACTCATGTATTATTTATAGTATTCCTTTTTGGAGCACATCAGCCTGCTCAATTAGAATATTTAGAATTCAGAAAAGAGCCATTCACCTAATTATGAATGAGCCTTTTATTGCATCTTGTCCCCATTTTTTGAAGATGTTAAATATTTTACCTGTGCCCTGCATCTACATCCTTACCATATTATGGCACATAAAAAAGAACCTATCTGAATACCATAGAAATAGTGATAATCACAGCTATGGCACAAGAGATCACATGAGCCTCCATATTCCATTTGTAGGCACAAAGAAGGCAGCTCTTGGCCGCCGCACAATTGGACTTCAATTGTACAATAAACTTCTTCGCGGGCTTAAAGACACTTTAAGTCTAACCTCCTTTAAAGATAAACTTAAAACTCACTCTCAAAGATGTTTTGTTAGGTAAAAGAGTACATTGACGATGCGTAATATTTTTGTAGGCACGAATCCTGCGCAAGTAGGATTTTTTCCAAGGTCGCCCGGCCCCGTGTTTATGTGGTTTGAGGAGACCACGCAAATTCAGCGTTCCGTCCTTCGGAAGGGACGTTAAACAGTGGGCCCCTTGGTGCTCATCGCAAAGAGTAGGCAAATGGCGGCACTGGGTTTCCCTCCTCCCTTCTGTGTGTGTCCGCTGTGGAAGGCAACGGGAAACCACCACACCGTGTAAAATATATATTCCCTAGTCAAAACCAATCAATGAATTGATAGGACCTGTCGTAAGACAGAACACGAATGAATTAATATTTTTGTATACACTGATATAACATTTGCATTTGTAAAGGAGTATTTTTTGGTGTTTTATGTTTATTGTTATTATACTTCTGATTTGTGATGTAAGATTTATATTTATACACTGACTAGATCACTGACTGACCTGTCCTGTCTATATATTATTTGATCTTTGGATGAAATAAAAACTAAACTAAACTCTTAATTACAGATCAGCAGCAATTCCATCAACGTCCACATAAACAGGATTCCTTGGATCATTGCTTCGTCGAGGGACGATTCAAGTAAGTTCGCTTTTTGTTGATTACCATGCGCACGTTACATAATGTTAGATTTATGAAATATCTCACAATAAGGACTGACATAATTTCACCCTGTATTCTTTGTCCTTTTAAAGATTATGTTGATAGTAGGGTTGCCATCTAAACGGCTTTGATGATCTGGAGTCTTGAGATTTGCGATACAATTCTTTAACTCCTGATTAAATATTCGGAATAATTAGATTGACGAAAAATAACTAATTCCAATTACGGGAAGGTATTTTTGGTGATTTTAACATCCGGATATATGCATGTACACAAATAGCTCCTCATTATGACGAATTTTGAAACCAGTTGCTATGATTATACAAAAGTTACGTTCCTGCCAGGACAAGAAGTTGCTGATACTTGCAAAGAATATGTTAATAACAATAGTAGTTCAAGTTGTTTCATGTAATGTTTAACACTTACGAATGAAAAGGAACATTATCTAACAGAATGATTTACTAGTTCGGATTTTCATTTATTTAGTTAAAATAAACGTAATAGATTCAATATTAAGAATAGCAACAAACTATTTTTTTTATGTTATCGACATTCACGGGTTTGGTTTTTGTCCAAGGAGGCAAAAGTTTTTATAATTTCTGAGTTAAAATTTTGTACTAGTTGTATTAGTTGGCATAAACAAAAGTTGCGCATGACTAATTAAAAACATTTGAGGGTGAAATTGTGATACGGCTAGGATTAGCATAATATAAGTGTATTAGTCTGATCTATGTCTAGAATGTTGGATATTACTTACTACTCGTATGCTAATGTTGTTTTTGGATGCTATATAAATTATAGCACCCTAATATATTTTTAAATAAATGCATTACCTCTCTCTCTGTCCTCGTTCCATAGTGAACAACTTCAATCGGAAATTGCATGCATTGGTTAAACAACATTTGCAAGGCTGAGCGCGTGATCAATAATCGACTTAATTTGCAGAAGTGATACTAAATTGCCATTAAAGGATGTCAGCCGATTGCCCGTCTCAGAAACAGTTTTGACAAATTTTCAATTTTAGCTATAACTCTTTTGTAGTACGTAATCATCCAGAGCTTATTTTAGAGCAAAAATTCACATTTCAAGCGGGCTAAAATATATTTTAAAAGTTTAGCAGACTTGCCTGAGAAATTAGGACGTTTCTTTTTTCTGCAGTCCGTTGTGCGAACATTGCTCATTGTAACTGCTCCTGTAATAGAATAAGAAACGAAGTTTGAACGTCATTCGGTAACAATTCTCATAACCAATGACGACCATTAAAAAATAACTGTTTGATTAATTACCACAACAAAGTATTCCAAGTATGCATAATAATAGAATTGACCTATATTCACAGATTTAGAAAACATTTTGTTATGTTGGAGATACCTAAAACAAGAATATCATTTTTCAAATTTCGATGCTTAAGAGCTTATTCTGGATTTTGTTTTAAGCCATAAGACGAGATTAATAATTCTCTAGTGATTTAATTTGGATAATTTTATGCATTTTCTTTCGAATGTTAGTTGCGTTGCTCCATGAATATGATATATTCGCGGGTATCAAATTCTTTGCATCTGCAGTATTTCTTCAAAAGTCTGTTGCTAGGTTTAATTCCGGAAGAATAATTCCATTGCGTTCTCTCCGTTTAAGTGATTTCTCTACATTTAGGCATTTTATCGATTCCAGGTTCCTCTAACGTGTTAAAGAAATAGGTAAATTGATGTTAAATAGAAATTAACTCCTTAACCGTAAAATTCAAAATTAGAGACACACAATGAAAAAGGGGGAGGAAAGGACAAGCACAAGCACTAATCCTAAAGGGCTTGTGCGATTGAGTGAGTGAATGTGTGAGTGACATCAGGTCTCTGGCGTGGAGTAACAACCCCTAAACCTGTAAGTTTATAATTCTTATTGTCTTTTGCCTTTTCCTTCCTTTCTTCCCCCTTTTTCATTGTGTGTCTCTAATTTTGAATTTTACGGATAAGGAGTTAATTTCTATTTAACGTGTTAAAGAAGACAACGTGTTTTTATTTTAAGACTTAGAGTGGAGTAATCCTAGGCCCGGGGATTGGTGATGCACTTACTCTGAATTTTTTATGAAAAACATTTCTTCATGTGACCAATTTCTTATTTGACTCAGTGCTGATGACTTCAATGATATTAATAAGGAAAATTTCTGCACAGACGGACATATTACAAATTCCTATTTTTAATTGGGTTTCTGCCTTTTAGAACTCAAGCAAACTGAATCAGCTTGGCTTTCACCATTGTTTCATTATTTATTGCCTGTAGCATTCTAAATTATAATTTGAACATTCATAAAATTGGGGCATAAAACGATTTTATTTATGTAAATGCTCATGCTATGTTTTTCATTCTGGAGCCATTTCACTCAGATTTATTATTTTATGATTACGCCTCGCCATGCAAGCAATGCACTTATTATTGCAAAATTGAGTAAATCTGTTCGAGTGTAGATGTGCATTAAAGTATCCAGTAAAATTTTGAACTTTTGCAGGATCGCGACTGCTGTACGATTGGGAAATTACAGTGAAACGTGTGTATAGTGAATCGTGTGTACAGTGAATCGTGTGTACAGTGAACCGTGCATAGAGTGAATCGTGCGTAGAGTGAATCGTGCGTACAGTGAATCATGTGTACAGTGAAATGTGTGTACAGTGAGTGACTCGTGTGTCAAGTGAGTTGTGTGACAGTTGCGAAGGAGTAGGACCTGCGAGCTTAGGATCTGCGAAGTTAGAATTTGCGAGCTTAGGAGAGTACGAGTAGTAGATAGGAGTGTGATTAGGTGTTGAATGTTTGTGTGAGTGAAGGAGAGATTGTGATGGGAGTGTATGAATGCGCGGCCGCTCGAATGTATGGGTTAAGGGGTGTCTGAATGAGATGTAGTGTGTGTGTGCGTGCATGCGCGTGTGGGTGTATGTGTGTAAGTAGAGGTATGTCGTGTATGTCTGTGTGTCTTTGTGTGTCTGTGTGCGTCTCTGTGTGTGCGTGTCTGTGTCTTTGTGTGTCTGTGTGCGTCTCTGTGTGTGCTTGTCTATGTGTGCGTGTCTGTGTGTGCGTCTGTGTGCGTCTGTGTTTGCGTGTCTGTGTGTGCGTGTCTGTGTGTGCGTGTCTGTGTGTGTCTGTGTGTGCGTGCGCGAGCGTGCGTGTGTAGGTAGAGGTGTGTGTCTAGTTAGAGGTATGTTGAGTGTGTGTGAAGGCAGAGGTACGTAGTGTTGGATGAATGAATGGCTCATCGTATCATCGATTGCATCATTTAGACAGATTGTAATTGTGCGTCTTGAGATACGAGTACTTTAGTATAGTGAATGTTAGCATGGTATAGGGCTGGCATAACCTGGAGAGCTCCTCATGTAAAATAATGAGCAACGAAGGCTTAAGCATTGCCTCATGGGCGACTTATGGAAATATGCTTAACTTGTAGGATATAAAAATCATTCCATTCACACTGAAAAAAACTTCTACAGCTGTCAGAAGCAAAGCAAGTTTAAACAGTGTTCCAGTTTTGGATTTATTAAGTGATGACTGAGTCTTTGACTTCTATGTTGGTTTCTATAGTGGAAATATAATTTATCTTTGTAAATTTAACTAAAATTGTGATTTCTTTGTAATGAAGAAATGCAGTAGCAAAACTGTAATATTTCTAATTTCACTGTTTAACTATTGAAAATGAAATTACCTATACACTAATAAAAATTTGGAACTTTTCTCCTAAATAAAATGTAGTAGAGGAAGGGGAGGGGGGGGGGGGTGATGGGGACGCTAACAAAAAACTATAAAGAAAACCTTGTATTTATAAAAAATGCACACATAAATGGTGTCAAAATTCTTGTTACTATCTGCTCAGCTTGATTCAGATAAACTAATTTCTTAATTTTAAACAAAAAATTACAAAAATGCATTTTTGTATACCCCGTCATGCCCCAAGAATGGGGTAAGATGGGGTACAAGCATTTAAGGCTGGTGGGGTAAGATGGGGTACAGAATTTTAAGTACAAAAATCACACACAAATGAAATGTCTTCGTCCCCATCCTCCTGCACATAAGCAATGAGCCCAATTTTGACACATTAAACACATCACCCACCCTTCTATTGATTCAGAATACAAGTGACCACAGAACAAACACTGAGTGTCATCATCTTCTTCCTCTACAGAATACTTCTTCTGGCCTCGTTTGGTTTTTTTTGTGGTGGTTAGTATTCCTCTTTTTGTACCTAATTTTCTTTAGCAAAAACCTGAAAGCTTTTCTGTTAGAGCTAGTAAGTCATTTTTATATGGTGATTCAGTCAAGATTGCTGTTTTTCCACGACGGCTGCCACTTGGCTTCTTTTTCTTTTGATCGACGAGGGGAATGGGTAAAGTGTCCTTTGGGGATACATTTCTGAAGGCACTCATTCTTTGCTCAGGGCTCCAACACGGGCAACCAGGAACCGCATCATCATTGCTTGCAGCAGACTGTATGACTATAGAACTTCTAATGTCAGTCTCGTGCACCCTGTATTCCTCAGATGGTGGCAATGGCAGACTTGATTCAGTTGAAGTTGGGGAGGGATATGAAACCGTCTGATTATTAAATCCATCATTGAAGTCAGGAGCCGGTGTGTCGGTAGTTTGTGAAGGCAAAAAGCCACTCTCAGGAAATATTTCCTGGTCTATTGACCATATTCCCGTCTTTCTAAATGCATTTACCGCTGTTTCCATTGTGGCTGCCTGAATAAATGCATTTCCAAATAGTTGGGCAATTTGTAACATAGTAACGACGCGCCCTGCATTTGACCGCAACCAGTTAGTCACCTCGACGTCATAATATGTACTCAAAGGCTCCATAAATGCCACGTCTAGGGGCTTGAGGCGGTGAGTACAGTGTGGTGGGAAACAAAATAAGATAATGCCATGCACTCGAGATAGATCTATAAGCTGAATGTTTTTTTGTGGGCTGAATGCCCATCCAAAAGCAACAGAATGGGATTGTCCTTTGAGGCATGTGAAAACTCAATGAAGCGTTTAAACCATTTGACGAATATATCTGACTGTATCCAGCCAGTAGGATGACAATTCGCCAACGCTCCAGGTGGAGCACCGTTCACCAATTCGTTTTTCCTTCTCTGCTGAGGGAACATCATCATTGGGGGCATGTATGTGCCAACTGCATTGAAACAAAGCTATAACATTGCTGTCTGTCCCCTTTCTGCCAATGTTAGCATGTCTAGCTCCCAATACAAGGGTCACGAGTTCAAATCCTATTGAGGACATGGACGTATGTGCTTGTAACAAGTCTATTATATCAAATATATTTGGGGAAAACCTGTTTGTATTAAATAAATTATTATTATTAAAATTATTAAATTTGTTAATAAACGATAAAACTTGTTTAACCAAGAGCATCAAACATAATTTAATAATAAATGTTAATCCATCATAGCATCTTACCAAAAAATGTAATTTTATTTCTTTATTACTGATCAGTGTTACCTATTTTAGATATAACAACACTTGTTTATGAAGAGAGTTACCAAGAGTTAAAGCTAGCAGAGAATAAGAGTATGTGGAGAGAATATTTTAATGAACCTGTTTTTAGATGAAATACTATTGACAACAATTTCAGCTATGAAAACTCACACTTTCAGGTTTACTTGGAATTTGTGACACACTGAACCAAATTTCATGATATTGCATTAAATATTTTTGTCCCCCAGAAGCCAAAGAAAATGAAAGAAAATAATAATCTCACACATGAATGAAGAAAATTATGGCAAAAAATCTACATTTTCCAAAACGATTGACTATTTAGCTTGAGTTACAAAATAATTTGTTGGTAAAAATTGCCAATTCTCCTGTTAAAAAGCAACTTGCCTTCAGTTACAATAACAAAAATTTATTACAAAGTATCTGCCCTCATCCACAACTGTCGTTGATCATTTTCTTTTTACAATCAACTTTATTTGATTTCACAACTGGGCTTGTATATGATGGCACCCCAACAAAGATACATTCCATTACCCCTTTTTTCTTTGTTAATTTTCAATAATACATTTTAACTTGTTGCCAGTGTTTTAAACAAGTGATAAAAAGGAAACAATATGGACTAGCTCATTCAGTGATATTATTATACTGTTAAAATACAAGTGTAGCTTACTCAACCTTTGTATAGCAACAGTTACATTATAACAGGGATCTCCTAACTACCGCCTGTGGACCACATTCAGCCCACTCAGTGATTTCATCCAGCCCACATTATCTCATATGTTCCTTTAAGTTTTGTGTATTTACCAGCAGCAGTTTTCATTAAATATCATTTATAATATCTAAACGATATTTTTGAGTACTTGGATGCAATATATTATTGATATAGGCGAATGAAATTACAAAATCGAAAAAATCCTCAAAACTTGCTCTGAAATTTTTTCACGGCACAATCAGTCATTTGAAAGGGGGGACGTTTCATCAACAAGAAGTTTCATCCAAAGACATTTCACCCATAGGTTTTTTGCCCACTATCTAGTTCACCCACATAAGGTTTCACCCAAAGATCTTTCACCCTTAATTGTCTCACCAACGGTTCAGTTCAGTTCACAAAGACTTAAGAACGTAACTAAGGTAACATAACTAATATAAAAGAAGTAATCGCATAACAGAATACCTTAGTATTTGTGGCCATAGTTTCACTTTGTAAACACATATTGTACTATTTTCATTGAAATGTCATGTCCTAAAACCTTTAAATAAATCATATAACAACAGTTGATGTTCTTTCATTTCTAATTTCATCTTGTAATAAGAAAATAACGGGCAATGTGACATATGGGTGAATGTCTGTAATTGTGAAACACACTATGTCAAATGTATTTTTAATTAATCATTTCATTCCATGAAAAAATATCAAAAATTCATTACTCTAAAAATAAGTTTTCGTAATGTACTTCACTTTATTAAACAAATAAATAATATCATAATAAAGATAAAAAGATTTTGGTATGTTAAAAACGAAATTTCCATTCTATACTTACTATGGCATTAGCCAGTCTCAAAATTTAGTTTTTTTTGTGTAATAGGATTCAAAACGTTCCTTTATTTGGAACTACAGTGTAATTATAACATTCTAAAATGCAGAAAATAGGCCTATCACAAAAGAAGTGAGAAAGAAATATATTTTTGCAGTGGTAAAATGATTAAATATGAACTCCATTGCTAAATAAGTCCCCAAATAAAAATGAATGTGATAGAAATCGACAATGTGACCGTTGCAGTATTTCTAACACATCAAATGCAGTAGTTCTTTCGAATGACCTTAATGAGGTCCCTAATTCTTGATTTCATTTTGCTGAGAATTTTCTTCCTATTTTCTTTTCTAAATTATTTATAAATTCAATAAACCGGATATGTCTTAAAAACAAATATTATTTATTTTGTTTCCACAACTTTGATTAATTTAACAGTTGATTAAAAACTGCTATCTGATACAGAGAGTGGTCCAAATGATTTCACCATAGAATTCAATGCTATGTTTCTAACGTTTTATGGTACTTACACTCACGAATAATATTTTTGGAAAAGAATATGTTTTGTATTTGTAACTTTGACAGTTAATAAATAGATTATTTCATAAAATGAATTTTGATAAGTAGGTAATTTCATCTACCTTAGCTTGGGTAAAATAGTCTATTAAATAATAAAAGTAGTTTTCTTCTTTCCATTTCTGTGTATTGACATATTTCTGTCAATTTAATGTTCAATAGTGTGCAGTTTATTATATATGTATTTGGTTTTATGAAATTGTCTATATTAATTAATGTTGGTTGACCATATTGTCTGTTTTTGTGCCATTTGTTGTTTGTTTACATTGATACTATATATATATATATATATATATATATATATATATATATATATATATATATGGATGTCAACAAGGTGTTGGGATGAGGAAACCCAGTGAGCACTCACCAATCAGACGACTTCAGGTTGGCGAGGCCCCGGGGATGTCGAAGCGACACACGTAAAATAACACAAAAACACAGAAACATCACAAACGTAAAGCTTTCGGAACTACTCCTTCTTCAGCTACAGAGAGAGAACTGATGGCGGTGACACTGGGTGGAGGCATGGGGGTGGAAGGGTAGTACGGAAAGGTCGAGGATTGGAGGAAACGGAGGGGGTTGGGGATGGGTAGGGTGTTGGAAGAAGACAGAAAGGGTGTGAAAAGCTATCGAAGGTTGAGGCCTGGGGGAGTGAAGGAGTTTAGGAGATGGATATGCGAAAGCTCCCACTGACGGAGTTGGGGAGCCGAAGAATTGTCGGGGAGAGCGCGAATGACTCTCACTGTGAAGCAGTTGTTGAACTTTAAATTATGTTTGTTCGCATGAACGGCCACCGGCAGCGGTCGTTTGAGAATGACGCTGTTGCGGTGGCCATTCATGCGGATGTTGAGGGGATTGCTGGTGAGGCCAACATAAAAGGCGGGACATTGGGTGCATCTCAGGAGGTAAATGATATTGCGGGTGGTGCAGTTGGTGGTGGAAGTTATGGGGTAGGTGATGTTGGTTGTGGGACTGGAGAAGGAGTTGCAGGGGGGGTTTATTGGGCATGTTAGACATCGGGGTCTACCGCAGGGGTAAGATCCGGCAGGGTGTAAAGGCGTGGGTGCTGGGGGTTCTTTCTTCCATAGCATATTTGCCAGATTAGGGGGACGGCGGAAGGAGAGCATCGGTGGTCTGGGAAATGGGATCTGGTGAGGGGAGGATGAGAGGATAAGGTGGGCGGCTTTCAGGATGTTTTTCAGGATGTCGTGGATGCCGGGGAAATACAGGGTTGTTAGGGTGAGTTGGAGGGTGGAATCGGTGGTGGTGTGGGTATTGAGGTGGGAGTTAGGGGTGGCGGGTGCGACTGCCCGCCGGATTTGGTCTCGGATCAGATCCGGCGGGTATCCGCGCTGTAAGAAGGCATGTTCGAGGGTGGAGCAGTACTCGGACAGGGAATCTCTGTCCGAGCAAATTCTCCGCCCTCGTCGGGCTAGGGCATAGGGAATAGAGGTTTTGTTGTGGAGGGGATGGCAGCTGTTGAACTGGAGATATTGAAGGCGGTTGGAAGGCTTGAGGTGCACGCTGGTGTGGATTTTGTTTTCCCGGATGGAGAGATCGACATCCAGGAAGGTGATGTTGGAGGCAGAGGAGTGGTGGGTGAAGGAAAGCATGGGGTGGGATGAGAGGCGTTGTAAAAAGGATTGTAGCGAGTATCACAATTTTGTATCATAATGATAGTACCTATTGTATTGTAAAATCTGTATTAAACACTATTATTATTAAGTAGATATTACTTTTTTAAATTAATTTGCGTACAATCTTATATTGTAGATTATATATCATTACGAGCTGTAAGCCAGTAAAAAATTACGGAACTTAAATGATTAAGCGTCTTCATCTAATTAATAACCCGAATCCCTCTTGGTTGGTCAGAGACATTTTTGTTCAATGCAAATTTATAACACATAAATAAATTATATCATTTAGCATTTCAAAAGGTACAGAATATTTCTTACCATTGTAAAGTACATAATGAATAAGCGGCATTGAACGCTATCATTACTTTTCTTCTACAAAACAAATTATCAGCAACTACATCAATTTAAATAACCACAATGACCACACTATACTTACCATTTCAGCAGAGGTGCATCACAATGCATCATATTTAGCCAAATCTTACGTGTTAAATTATTAATAACAGTAAATATTTATTTTCAAATGGATATATCATTTGATATAGATACATAAAAAATCAAAGAACGAAGAAGGGAGGGAGACAGGTAGAGAGGAAGGGAGAGAGAGAGGGAGGGAGGGAGGGTGAGAGGGAGGGAGAAAGGGAGGGAGATAGGGAGGGAGGAAGGGAGAGAGGGAGGGAGAAAGGGAGGGAGGGAGGGAGAGAGGGAGGGAGAAAGGGAGGGAGATAGGGAGGGAGTGAGGGAGGAAGGGTGAGAGGGAGGGAGACAGAGGGAGGAGAGAGGGAGGGAGAGAGGAAGGGAGGGAGAGAGAGGAAGGGAGAGAGAGAGAGGAAGGGAGGGAGAGAGGAAGGGATGGTGAGGGGATGGGAGGGAGAGAGGATGGGATGGTGAGAGGATGGGAGGGAGAGAGGAAGGGAGGGAGAGAGGAAGGGAGGGAGAAAGGAAGGGAGGGAGAGAGGAAGGTAGGGAGAGAGGAAGGGAGGGAGAGAGGAAGGGAGGAAGAGAGGAAGGGATGGTGAGAGGATGGGAGGGAGAGAGGAAGGGAGGGAGAGATTTAGGGAGGGAGAGAGATCAAGAGATCGAAAATTGTGTATAAAGTAATTTATGATACTGAGCAATAAAGTATTAGCGCGCAGATGCTCTGCGCGGGTAAAGCTAGGAAAATAATAATTTACTTAAGATTCTATTCTATTAGTAAAGAATTCCTTTTACAATGGATTCGTTTGAATTTTTAAAATTTAAACTGAAGCATGGCCCTAAAACAATCGGTGAAAAATCTTTGAGTGAAATTTTATGCGGATGAACCGGATTGTGGGCGAAAAACCTATAGGAGAAAAGGCATGGGTGAAAGTTTTTTCGATGAATCTTCTTGTAGGTGAAGTGTCTGTGAGTGAAACGTCCCGTGGGTGAAGAATGTATGGGTAAAATGACCTGTTGGAGAAGTGTCTGTTGGTGAAACGTCCCGTGGGTGAAGTTCTTTGGATGAAACGTCCAGATATCTTCGAAAGGTCTTATGTGGCCTGCACAGTCGTTAATGAAGCTTCATATAGTCCTTTCAGTAAATGTTTGGTGGCCCCTGCATTATAGTATGCTATCGTGAGCATAGAATGTTTTTTTAAGGCATAGGTATATGTGCGCATTGCAGATGCACACATGTTGATCAATGGATTACATCTATTTATGAGTATCTTCAATATTCGTCTTAACTGTCTGTATTTCCTACTCAATGGCATTAATGTAAATTTACATTTGAATTTTTTTAAATCTACATTTCTCTCTTAAATCCACCAGATTGGTTTGTGAAAGGGATAATGGAACACAACAAACTATCCCTGACAGTATTGGCGGATTTTGGCTTCCTGGAGCCCCTGGAGCTAAACGTTTGCAGCCCCTTCAATATTAATACATAGTGAAACCTCTCCTAATGACTACCCCCTACTGCGACAACCCCTCATAAGACTCTTTTTGGACTCAATTTGGACAATTAAATATAACGAAAAGCATATGGAATGTTTTCATATAAGAGACATTATGTTTTACGTGATATAAAGCAACATTACTTAGAAAAATATCAATCATCATAAAAATAGAGATGGCGGCAAACAAAAATGAAAAATATTTCATTTTATGCACATGATAACATTTAGCAAAAAAATAAAGACAATTTTATTCTTGAAGCATTGCTAAATTAAACAAATGCAAAATAAAAAAGATGTTATTTAGAGTGGCGGTTCATATCTTTTCACTTAATTTTGAGGTGGGGGAAGGGAGAGAGGTCTAAAAAGTTGAAAATCGCGTTACATATTTTGCAAACAAACATTTTTTCGGGTACAAGCACAAAATTTATTTTGATTCTATAATATTGATTAAACTGCTAGGAATTCACAAAATGAAAATGTCTGTTTAGATATTCATCATTTCTTAGATTATATATGAAAACATTTTCGGAGCCAGCTACTTCACGGCCACTGGCTCTCTTACTTCCTTGGTTCTCCAGTTGTAATCCCTAAGAGTCCTAGGGGAAAACGAACCTCCTTAACGATCTGATCTTGATCTATCTTGCGTGGTCGTACTTTATGGTATGTGGACGTCCGCCAGATTCTAGTTTTGGAGATATCAGCATTTTTGTGAAAAAGGGTAGAAAATATCAATGTCTAGAAAAGTGCATAGTACGATTCTCTGGGTTATTAAGAATAACCGTATAGAGGAATTATATGCATAAGTGAGTTACGAGTAGAACTTATTTTTAATGTCGTGATTTTGGCTACAATTTTCTCAATACATTGTTTTTAAATAACATCTCTAATATTCAATAAAAAATTCATTTTTCAACATAGGAATGTGATTTTTCTTTTATTTTACTAGTAATTTATCACAGAATACCGCTGCATTCATAACTCCATACCGACAAAGTGGGCCCTTCTCTGGCGGACATCCACATATATGTATATGTAGGTGCGAGTCTCACTTAGTCCTACAACCTTCTCAGCCAATTCTTCCAATTTGAAACTCTCTAGCAGTCATAATCTAGCATTGCACATAAGACTCTCATTATGGTACTCGCAAAACACATATATTTTGAGTTTACACACAGTAGAAGGTCCTATTCCAGGACTCTCATATTTTCAGACACAGTTGGACGTAGTGATTCTGATTCCCGACCTTTTTCATTTCCCGAGACTCGAGACACTTTCTGAAAATTATCGGGAATCCCCGGGACTCAAGAAATTTAGTGAGTTTTCAAATTAAATCAGAAAATATATTTTAATAATTGTAGTCAACGGAACTGCTACATTAACATATTATTTTTTGCAAAGAAGCTTCTCAAAAATACAAGAACATTGACTGCCAGTTTGTTTCGAATTTTAGTAACAATATTTCCTGCTACTGAAAAAACTTCTTGAAACTTTTTCAATAGAAAATTAATGATTACTTCAGCAGTCAAGATAGTAGCATCTCTACGACTTACAATTAGTGCTTCAACTGCAATTTTCAAAGAAGTGAGAACTTCTAAAGCTCTTTCCAAAACAAATATTAGATTCATTCCATTTATTGCCGATGTCAAAGTCAATTGATTCAAGCCTTCCTGATGCAATTTCTAAGTTACAAGAATATCTCGATCATAGCAATGAGCGAATTCCATATATATATATATATATATATATATTCCATATCCAGGATTAAATCCAGTTAAATTTTGAACTCACTCTCCATAAATCCTTGCAGGATGATATTTTTCTTCGAAGTTTTTTCTGAATATTGTAATTATTTCGTGAGTTTCATGGATGACATCTTTAAAATTTGATTTTAAATCAGGTATATCTTCTTTGACTTCTGCATCTATGTCATTTTCAGTGTAAAACTTGTCACAGTCTTCTTCTTCTTTATCATATTCTCGACTTGAGTCTGCTTCTACTTCGGGTTCATCTCATTTCTTATATAGAACATCAATGACAGCCAGGTTATACAGTTATGCCTCGTTTAGCGCATGTTCTTTTAGTGCATTTTCGTTATGGCGCAGTTGGCACCTCGGGAATAATTTTTTTTAAATAATGCTCCTAAAAACTACAGTCCTTTATTACTGTCCCAATATTTTTCTCACCTTCATTCGTACTTCATTCTCTGTTAAGTTATAGTCATTTAACTCTAATTAAAGACAAATTTGTTGTTATTTATACGTTTATTAGCTTTATTTGTATTTCAATCGTTCACTTTTATTATGTTGTTTAAATTGCTTTGCCGCAATTCCACAACTTTTTTCAGTGACGCTAACATTGAAATTTTAAAACTTGTTAACGTTAATGTTGGGATGTGCAGGGTAGGGTTCGCTTTGGATGGGTTTATGCTTGAGATTGGGTTAGATTAAGTTCACGACAACTTTAACTTTCGCGATCTTTAGTCATTTGTTATTCTGATGTTATTTGCTGTTGGTACCTCTGCTACAGTTATGGGGCTGAAGCTGCGGCGGCGCCGATGATTTGTAATAACACTCGTATTCCGCTTTTGTTTACTTTTGCGCTGGCCAATCATCATCAAAGATCTTCGTAATCATGAAGAATTTTAGGAACATGTCAAGGTAATACACTATATTGATCTTTTACCAAGTATATACCGTAAATACGTGTGATATTTTGTATATCTCATTTATTTTATAATACGTTTTTTCATAGCAAATGTTATTAGAATATTGTAATTTTCAATCATAAAGAATTAGTTTTTGAAGCTGTTGTACACCAATATGTTCATAATAAATAATTATTTAAAAATAATTGTCATATACCGTATTTACTCGTGTAATGCCGGCACCATCGTTTTTAGAGCTAAAAATCTGGAAAAACTGTACTTTGTGTCCACACTTCCAAAATTTTGATTTTGATATTTTACAGCAATATCGGTTGAATAACCTATCGGAAGCCGAGTTTGATGATACAATTATGGCAACAAGCAAATATTTAAGAAATTATTTTTTACTTTTTTAACGTACGTAATCATGAAAAATTCACATCCATTGTCGGAGACAACTCAAAAACCTATTTTGGAACCTAGCTCCTTAATCTCGCAGAAATTTTCGATTTTGAGGCGCTTCACATTCTCAAGTTATTTAATTTAAAATGAGTAATTTTCGCTAATTTTGCAAAATTACGCTAACTACGCCATTATTCTTCTAGAAAAAGAGCGAATTTTACATAAATAAACGTAAATTGTTCATTCTCAAAATAATCCCAGTGTCAAATCCACCAGAAATCACACTACAGCAAAAATTTACTGACCATTAGACGCACACAGATGCGTTTCCCACGTTTCTGTGGATAAAATGTATCACTTACAGCTTTCAGAAAGCACAAACGAACAATTCCAACAGCTATTTAGTGACACATTTCCAACGCAAGATTGTGTTCTTTGCTTTTATACAGATTAATAAAAGTATGTATATTCTTTTAGGATTGCGTAACGTAAATGGAACATAGAAAATGCACTTACGATGGAATGAAATTTGAGCATGTCACGAATTACAAGGCAATCTAACAGAATTTTTTTGTATTTAATGAAAAATATATGCAATTCAGTTGTTTATTTCGCTTATATCTCCGTTTCTATGAGAATAAACTCTGTCTGACACTCTTCTATTTACATAGAATAATTACGTAATTTAGGTAAACTACTAACAGCTAGCAAGGAATTTTAAAAAATACCTGATAAATATCATGCTTATTATATTATTCTACGCATTAAAAAAATACCTTGGTTATAAATCGAGGAAATAAAATGCACGGTATATTGCGCCTTCCGAAGATAACGCCTACTCATTTCACGGCAGGCACGCAGGGCCGTCCCTAGGGTACGGCGAATCGGGGCGGTCGCCCCGGGCCCCGCCTCAAAAGGGACCCCCCGCAAAGCAGCAAGATGAAGATTGCTGCTATACGTAGACGACACTCATGAATGCGCTTGATTATATTTTATAACTACAGCTCATTCATTTCTTTATTAACGGTTGCCAATTCATGAGCAGGGAAAGCGAATTGTCGAGTCAAGTATACTTTTTGAATTGTTTCGAAAACTTTTATATGGTTGGATTTAAATTAACGTTACTATGCATTTCAGAAGTAAGATATTTTCATTAATTTCGAGAACGCGGCATTTTTCTTTTATCTTCATTAACTCATGGTTAGTACTAGCAAGGACAGAGATAAATTCAGAAAATATAGCTCGGGTGCGGAGAAAAAGCAAAAGAAAAGGAAGAGAGAAGAAAGCGAAGACAATGCAAGGTCGCCTAGAGATATTTATTTTTTAAACTCATTCGACTAGTGAGACAAATTGTTCCTTAATGGAATCTAGAGATTCTGATGGTGACTTTAGTGTGGGCTGTATAGAAGCTGTGGATGAGGATAATAACAAAAGATTTGCTCAGTCTTTTGAAATTGAAAACACCGCCGTCGCTAACGCCAATGAGGATTTATATGATCCAGCCAACTGGCCAAGTATTCTGGACAATAAGACGATAGATATTTTGGTGGAAAGAAGGCCTGTTAAAGTACCTGGTAATGACTATATATTTCCCATGAATAGTGATAATCGACGCTTTTCGGAAGAATTTTATAGTATATAGTATAGTATAGTAAACTTAATCAAGAAAGGTTGTAACTACTGGAAGCATTTGAGCGAGAGACTACTACGAGTCGTCCAATGCGCGTGTATTGAACTCAGCAAAATGGATTGAAATTAAGGGAAGATTGTTATCAATGACAACAATAGACGAGTTCAATCAACAAGAAATAAACAAGAAGTAACATTGAGAGTCAGTAATGATACGTATTATTTCGGCATTTCGTGGAACCCATGCGAGACTTTATGAAGTTGACAATGGTAATTTTCTAGGATTAATTGAATTTATAGCTATATTGGACCCTACAATGTACGAGCATGTCCGACGTATTAAAAAATTAAGAAATCCATTATCACTATCTTAGACCTCTCATTCAAGATGAGTTAATCTCGATGATGACATTGCAGGTAAAGAAAAATATCCTTGAAACCGTTAAAAATGCAAAATACCTTTCCGTTATTCTTGACTGTTCCCCTGATCTGAGTCACGAAGAGCAGATGTCCCTTGTGCTGCGCTATGTTGACATGACTTCAGAAGAAGAGGAAGTTAAGAAGAACTTCATTGACTTTCAACCAGTTCAGGACACAAGTGATCAGGGGCTATCAGAATCTCTCATATCTGCCCCGAATGGAATTGGCTTACATATTTAAGATTGTTGTGGACAAGATACGACAATAGGGTAAATATGAGAGGTCGAAATCAAGATGTGCAGGCGCACATTCTTTAGATGAAAAGCCGAGCCTTTTTCTCTCCGTGTGATTGCCACAATTTCAAACTGTATTTAGGAGATATGGCCAAGACCAACTCGAAAGCCATGAAATTCTTTGGTGTCGTACAGCAAATGTATAATATATTTTCTGCCTCCGCTCACAGATGGGAAATACTAAAAACGAATTCTTCCTCTTTGACTTCTAAACCATTGTCAGAAACTAGGTGGGAATGCCGAGTAGAGAGTGTAAAGGCAATCAGTTACCAGACAAGTAATATCAGGATTTCTTTACTTAAAGTTGCTGATGAATGCAACGACTCGAAACACAAAGGTGAGGCGGAGTCATTAGCCTGTTATGAGCTCCAAATTTTGAATTCCTCTTGGGAATAGTCTTCTGGTATGACATTCTGATCGCAGTAAATACTTCAAGTAAATTTCTTCAGTTAAAAGACAAGCAACTTGATGTGACTATTAAATATATTAAGGAACTGATTGTGTTTCTACGGGAAAACTGGGATCGTTTAATCAGTAGGTGAGGATGAGAAAAGGTATTCCTATATATTTTTTTTAATTTGGAGAATTAGCGGAAGATGAAATGAAAAAACAGTGTATAAATTTGGACAACACATTGAGTGATAATGATTCACACGACATCGACAGTACAGACCTTTTCTCAGAACTGCGTGTGCTTCGACAGTTCACCCCCCAAGGAACGAAAAGTGCATTTGAAATACTTAAGTTTCTCAAGTCATTAAATGGTCCCTTCCCAAATACAGAGGGAGCGTATAGGATTTTGTTAACAATTCCGCTTGCAGTGGCATCAGCGGAGCGAAGTTTTTCCAAACTTAAAATAATAAAAAACTATCATAGGACAGCAATTTCCCAAGAGAGATTGAGTGGAGTGGCTATGATGACTACCAGATTTTGATTACAATGATCTGATGGCAGAGTTTGCTGTAATAAAGTCGAGGAACTATTTCTGAAAGTAGACAGAGCAATAAACAGTGACTTTTTATTTTACTTAAGTATACGTTGACCTCATGTATTGTATGTTGCCATTCAATTGAGATTTCTGTATATTTATATTCATATCCAAATTTCAGGTATACATGCAGTTTTCCAGATCCATTTGCGACAGAATAATGAGCATAGATCATTATGAATCAGGCGTAAATGATCAAATTATTGTTGGTTTTCCTAACGAAGGACTTGTTTTTGTTCTTGAACTCCAGAAGCTATTCCTCATTTTAAAAACACAATCAGAAATATATGTATATTTAAATTATACAATACAATATACATATTTAAAAATATACAATACTTTTTACAATTATTTATAGTGCGCGAATTATACCTTGGTAATTTTAGATTGTTAAGAGGCCCCGAAAATGCTGATCGCCCCGGGCCCGGCACCCCCTAGGGACGGCCCTGTTGATGGTAATCCAACATCTGATGAATCCGAGTCTGCATCCCTTGAAATATTCAGACGATACACTAAATCAGGGATCTCAAACTCGCGACCCGCGAAGTAAGTTAGTTTGCAGAAGACGGCCAAAACGCAAATGTATTTCTCATAAAATATTTCATGTATATCTAAGAAATTTAAAAAGTATGTTAAATCAGCACTTTTAAAATATACGCAGTTTATTGCTCATTTCGATTTATAAAATTTTTGCGTAGTTGGGGTACTAAGTATGTTCTTCCCGCTGCCAGCGTTTATCTTGCGTGTCAAGAGAACTTAATCCTCGATGCCGAATCTATCATTTTTTAATGAATGGGTTTAAGGCTGCATCAAATAATTGGGGCGATATCTTCCTTGTAGACGGGGAGAATGAATGCCCAAAGAATATGAAACGGTGTGGGGACTGGGAAAGTATGCGGCCCGCGGACTTTGCGCGATACCTTAATGCGGCCCGCAGGTTCGGTGGAGGGCTTTGATGCTGCTCGCGCACCGATGTGAGTTTGAGACCCCTGCGCTAGATCATCAATATGATCGACCACATCTTCGTCCTCGCTATCTAATAAAAATCGGTAATTTCCTGCTCTGTCAAAGCGAGAGATGCGTTTTCGTCCGACATTTTTTCAGTCGACTTACGGCGCAAATTTTATGGCTTGAAACTGTTTCCGTCGTCGGTCAACTTGATATAAATAAATTAATTTACTACTTGACAAAGAGTTGTCACTGTCAGTCTGTTATAGATGAATCATTAGAATATTTACATCCATATTTTAACTCGGGCGTACGCGTACGGCCGAAATGAGATCCTTCTCTGTTGGAAAAAGTAGATGCACTGTCACACGCTCTTTGGCACTGCCGTAACTAGGCGTACAAGTACGACGATAATCATCAAAGGGTTAAACCAAGGAGTATACATAATTCAGTTCGGATTTTTTGTTTGAAGTATCAACAGCGATACGCTGCGAGTTTTTGTTTACCGTGTGTTTAACATATTTACGAAGAAAATCATTTTCGGAGCGTGGAATTTAAACCTGTTAAATTATTCTACGAAAAGTCGACTGCTTTGCTGCACTCGAGTGTTTTGAAGTTGTGATAATTATTGTAATGCCAAGGAAAATTCTAACGACGTAATACCGTATCAAAGCTCCTCCAGTTGAAGAATAGGACCTAGGCAAAGCTGCTGCTTTGTTAGAAGATGCATAAGATAATTTGAAATTATGTAAGAATAGTTTCAAATCTCTGCTTCAAAATGCTACAGACATGGCTCAAATTTGGGGCATCAAACCCGAGTTTTAAAAAATGAAAGGACTTCGAAGCGGAAGGCATTTAGACAAGGTTTCAAACGACAGCAGAGTGAACGATTCTGGTAAATTATTTGAGATCAATCTTTTTTATAAATCGCAGACATAATTTTAATGCAAAAGAACGAACGTTTTCATGCGCTGCACAGTGTTGTAAATATGTTTATCTGTTTGAAGCCCCAACAAATGCTCTAATATACTGATGATGAACTATTTAATGCTGCAACCAACTTAGCAAAAGCCTACCCTGACGATCAGATTGGAGTCCTGCACTGGCCGGGTACGGGCCGATCCTTTGTAATTCATTACGGGCTCGGGCCAGGCTTTAAAAATTGCTGGATATATGTTTTTTTATAAAAATTTTCGGGCTTTGACAGGCCGAAATATTATAATCAGTGTCTGAAATTTACGTATACGATTTGCATAAGTTTTTATGTAACCCATTCAGTACGAAGGACGAGTCACACTAGGCCTCCGTATTTGAATGGGTTCAAGCAAAAAAAGTGGCATGGGATTTTTTTAAGTAAACTAACCCAGGGTTCGAGAAGAACGAGTGTGACTCGTCCTCCGTACTGAATTGGTTAATATATTTTTGCCTATAACATTATATTTGTGTATTTTGTATAGTAATTTATTTCGTTTGTAGTCTTCCAAGGCATACAAATATGTGGATTTAAAAAAAATTCTTTTCACAGATGTAGAAAATTTGGAATACAATCATTACATTTTTCAAGACGATGGGCTTTAGACAAGCCACGGGCCGGGCCCTTCTGGTCCCAAAGCTTGGAAGAGATCCACGAAAGTTGTACTACATTTGTCTGATTTCGATTCATGTTCGGTGAAGAAAAAATAAAAGTTAGATTGGGTATGTCGAAAGTTTTTTCGGAAAAATCGTAATTTACCCAATTCACTAAACCACCCTATAATACAAAAATAGCCTACATTTGTATATTGTGCACCAATATTTTGAGAAAGTTTTTCATGTTCATACTCTGGCCCGCGGCCACAACATTTATTAACCAAGCGGCCCACTTGTAAAAAAGTTTGGAGACCCCTGCAGTAAAGAATTTCAATGTTTACGCAATACTTACGCATACATTTTAGAAATTAAATAATAAGAGAATGCTCGCCATATAAATCTACCCACTCCGACCGTTTTCGATGCCGAGCGCCCACGCCAGAAATGCAAATGACAACTGAACAAATCCGCAGAAGTTTCTGCTACTATTGCATGTGCCTCTCTTCCTTCGCTGTTTCAACAAAATAGCTTGAAATAGCATTTCTTCCGAAAGAAATACGATATACATGCTCCATTAAATCAGGTTAGAAGAAAATACGTTTAAGAAATTGATATATGCAATATGATATACGTAGATAACGATTACGACCCTCCGTCTATCCCTTCTACGCACGAAATTTCCCTTCCACTTTCTGCTGTTAGACGCCACCATAGCACTTGATGAATACTTTTCACCCCACATACCATTCAAGGCATAATGGTAACATAGCTTCCGTTGTACACTTTCTGAGATATTTTTACTTTTATAATATCTTACTCCCGATATAACTTCAAGACTATCTTATATTCTTAGATCTGGACGTACTTCAAATGAACGGCTAATGCCTTAAGCCAATAAATTCCCATACCCAAAAAGCCATTAGCTAAAATCAACTTAATTCACAAAATAGCTGCGCGAAACAAAAAACTTAAACACTGGATTTCGCATTCGTAATCATTGAGAATTTTGTAAAAAATCACGTCAATTCGTGTCACATATACAATTATTATTGCACGAATCCTACTAAATTTTATTACATTACTTAATATATTATATAGAAACCACAAAATATTTTGGATAAAGTCTAAGTCATCGCTAAGAGAATTTGAAACAACTTATGTCAAACAAACAAATAACGCAAGGCATTGTGGGAAAATGGCTCCCGAGGTACTCTTTCGTTGATACTTTTACTTATTTCCGGTATATTTTCAGGGATATCATGCATTCTTGTATCTGGACATTATATTTTAATAGATGGTTGACGCCTTAAGCCAATAGAATGTATTTAAATGATTTTACGTGAACAGCCATATTAAAAAATACTTAAAGTTATGCAGTTTCATCGACTTTATCAACAAAATAGGCCTGCAGGACATAAAATTCAAACAAACACACGGTTTCAAATATGCAATCAGTCAGAATTATGAACAATTCATGTCACCAGGCGTCATATTTACAATAAAATTTACCATAATATTTAAGCCTCTCACACATCAAACCATATAACGTATTTTGAATACAACTGAAGTAATAATAGCATTTGCAACAAAATTAATACGGCGAAAAACTCAAAATTATTTAATACTATTATGTATATAATATGAAAGATGCATTCTCACCTAATTTCAGTGATAATATTTATAAAATTATTCTACCAGCGAAGCTTCCCTCCATTGAACCCGCCAATCACTTTCAAGGACACAAACTCCACACCGTAGGAGGCATAACGGAACCCCCCTCCACGGCCCAACCCTTATGCCCCCTGGAGAGACTTTTTTTAACGAAATTAACATATCTAAAACATTATTCGTTCTCTATGCAACTGAAAGTTAACCATTTATGAGAGCATTTAATTTAAAATGATAAAAATACAATAAATTATGAGTTTATAAACTGTTTATAAAATACAATAATACAAAAAGACGAGCTTGTTAAATCTTTGATGAATTGGCATACTAGGCTATGCAATATTACCTCACTCCGCTGAATAAAAATTGAACTAGAATCAATATTGAGATTAAATAAGTCGAAGGAGAATTTAATTTCATACTCTAATGGATTACAACCGTAATGAAATATTTCTCTTTTGATTTCTCTTTATTTATTTTACTACTAGCTAATGCTAAATACGAGTTAGTTTTAAAAATCAGCAATTATAAATAGGGAGTGTCTTCTCAAAAATTATGGCATTAAGTGACGAAAAGTTTGTTAATCACAGAGAACATACCTTTCCATATAGCTTTCTTTATTGGACGTTAGCCACTATGGTCATTATGAGATTTACCGAGGAAATTTGTTTTTAATAATTCTTCTGAAATGTCAGCACATGCAAATGATGGTAACACTACCCGTTGTAATAGAACGCTAGGTATCTTTGTTACATTTACTCGGACCTTCATTATTTTTAAGACACGACTCAAGGAAAATATAAGGTTAATGCATCAACATTTATCCTATTTCATTCTCACGGAGGTATTGTTTGCCAAGGTATGTTTATTCTCTCCATAAGAATTACACGGATGCTAATACAGAGCATTTAAAGTGATACCTTTTATATCGGTTACAATTTAGGTAGAAGCTCAACACCTGGAAATACTTGCGTAAAAAAGAATTCAAGTTTGTTTTAACTGATGATAAAATTCATGTCCAATATTAAAAACCTCCAAAATCGGTTTACAACTCGAAAGAACTCATACTGCAGGGGCAAGTGGAAATACGAACTGCTATATTACGAAGGGCGTTCAGCATACAATGCTGATATTTATTGGTTCAGAGCATAATTACGCTGTTTTGTAATTGCGTCAATCGGCCAGCACAATTCGAAAGGTACGTATCATCTGGCCTACAAAAATTTTAACACGAATACCCAAAGTTTATTGTACAGAAGAATCATTTCAAAAAAGAATCAGGAGTTTGGCTCACACCTAAAATTCAAATGATTGATTGAGTAGCCCTGAAGGTCACAAATAGTTTCGGGAAAACCAGACGAGCACTTCGGCTACAAAACAGCCGTCATCAGTGGTGATTTACCGACCGTGGATTCCTTTTTAGCGTTTTTTAATCCACTTACGCATTCGGTTTGTTCGTCTGCCTGACGCGCCAACCCTTCATAGACGAAAGCAGATCGAGACTTCATTTTTTAGCCAATCGTTTCCGTATTTTATCTCGCTGTGCATGTTTTCTCGGTTCGTCAGTCTGTTCGTCTAAAAATGTTTGAAAAAACCGCCATATAATATCTGCTTCAGCAGCTCTTTCCTTACTTGTTTAGCGTTGTAGCCAAAATAGGAGCTACCTAATATATGAACACGATAAGTGAGGAAAAAATATTCCATGCACTTTCTGCTTCACTCCAGGCCAGGAGTTTTACAAGTAGGAGTTGCGATACATACCTGAGGCGCCTCAATGAAGTGCCTGTCCGAAACATAACGTATCAGTAGTTATACTGCCATTTCCCCCTAAATATTCTAAGTTTAATATTAAATCAGTTCTTAAGTCAGTAATAAACGCTAATTTATCGAACAAAATTTCAGAAAATACCTATAAGCTTTAAAAATTTTTCCATACATCCCACGCCAATGGACCATATTCAACAAAGCCGAAAATCACTTCCACGAATCCCTCGTGCATTTAGGATTCAACAAGTATTTTGACGTCTTTCTCCAGGGTGCAACTTAAGAGCATACATCGTCAATCACGGAGCTTACCTTCCTCATGAATCCCAGGAATCGCAACTGGAAAGTAAACACCTTAATGGGGAAAATGGGCCTCGCATCCTAAATCTTCGAGCGTGGGCTGTTACAAGATTACCGCGCTGACGACCGTGGGACATGGAAACAAAAAGACCGAAAGAGTAACGAGGAGAAAGACAGAAAAAAGTAAGTCAGAGGGGGAGAGAGAATGTTCACTTTTGCAGTCATCGGCAAAATATTCGCTCGGTAGAATTCGGTTAAAATCCTGCCAAGCGCAACAAAGACGACAGGCCCACTGTGGCCACTTTCTTGCTCTTATCTCCTCTTTGGCATTGTTAGGTCTGCAAAAGTATCCGCGATTTTTTTAAAATGAGACAGCGAAAAATCATGTCAAGGTGGAACTGGCCACCAACACCGCAAATAAAACCGCGAACGGCGAGGCGCACCGAAACATCAATTTTCTGCTGAAACCTAAGTATCACATCCGTTTCAATCCCAAGCTAGCGCTGCCAACACGCGTTCGCAGCTATTACGAGAGAACATTTTTATGGCACATTTAAAGATATTTGCGCTTCATAACAGCAGAAATTGCTCTGAACTACCATTAAAAAGCCATTACCAATTGAAGTGACAGCTGTCGGTGAACTGCCATTGATTCAAGGATACGAATTTTAGCATAATAATCCGTTGAAAAAGCTTTAAATGTGTTTATCAAATATAACTAGTACACGAAGCCCCTGTAGTTATGCCATATTCACTCGTCGTATAATCTAAAAAAAATGTATTTTAATGAGCTTGGTTTTTTTAACTGCCTCTGGCCAAAATAAAAAAGCAATAGATTATGAGAGGCCGCCTCGAACAACTTACAAGGTTCTTATTTGTGAAATTTTAAAACATTCTGATACTTATTTAACAAAATGATAAATAGAGTGCAAAATTTACATTTTAAGCATAAACGAATAACAAAAACATTCTAAATAGCGCAATATCATTGTTTTTCCACATCTGTTCGTCACTATAAATTTCCAATTGTTTCATCATAATTACGCAGCTGTAAAATCCAACTTCTGACAAATTTAAAAGACTAATTATATGTGCATATGCATAAATTATGACATTTAAGACAGTGTTAAGACTAAAAGTCCACATGTCAACCTTAGTAAATTTATAACCACAGCATGGTAACTAAATATATTACAAATTTTACTTAGGTTGATTTGAAGCATTGGTAAGGTTGATTGGAAATATTAATACCAAGATGGAGCAGTAGTAAATTAATAATCATAAAAAATTCTGACGCATAAATATTATTAAAAATGGGAGCGTCAATTGCTGATTCAATATGACAAAGCATGTTTTATTTTATTTAGAACTATAAACTTAAAATTCTTTATAAACTTAGTGAAATAATTGATACATTTCATCAATAATTAATTATAAAAGTATATTCTGTATCAAGTTTCTCATCTAATGACCACTGGCTTATGATGTGGAAACACTACATTGCTAAAAAGGGATCTTCTGACCCTCTCCCATTTAAAAAGTCTTTGTTTGACAAGTTAGAAGACCCCCTCCTGCCAACAGATTTTTCAAAGGCATTTCTTCTGTAGTGTTATAGATGGCATTCAAGGTCACACATGATGAAAATCTTAAATTTCTACCTCTAACCAATTGTCCGGAATCTTAAATTGAACAAATTGAAAACCCCGTCTTACCATTTATTTCTTATATTAATTTATTCAATTGCACAGCTGGACAGAGCAAAAATATAAGCACGTTCATAAAATGAAACGGGCTAAAAATGGTGGTGAGCAATTATTTAATAATGGCATCAAGTGAATTTTTACAAATTTTATGGAAGACAATAAATAGCTTTCAAAATTACTATTATAACATCTCAATAACACAAGTTTTACACCATATCATTTACCAGAAACCATGATCACAGATGATAAATATTTTCACCAAGTCAACATCTAGAAATGTGTTGATAAAATTATTCATTACTGATAAATATTAGGTAATAATGACAACTTTATAATAGTATAACATTTTGTGCCTATCATAAGATAGGTTACTAGCCAATAATAAATGATTTACAATTGTCGTTACTAACCAGCTTTTCCCATACAAGTGGCATTGTAATCAGAATGTTATTGACACAGTTAAGGTATCACTTAGCCCTATGCTAGACACTTACTTTTAAAATACTTGTACTAAACATTTTCTGTACAAATAGGCAAAACAAACCAAGATTTCCAAGTTAGTAGTTTCTATTCTCCTTTCCCGAGCATGTATTCTATGAAAATTCAGAGATTAATGCTTTATGAAGTCCTTTTAAATGTTTTGGCATCAGGCAACTCGTAAAGTAGCACCAGCTCTTATTGTCACAATAAATTTCTAGCTAAGGCTCTTATATATATATATTTGAGATTTAGATTTAATTTAGGTTTTTATATATATACCTTCTAAATTAAATCTCAAATATTATATATAGTTCTTACTTTAATAAATATTTTCCCATCAAGGTTCAAGTAAATTCACCCAGTAATTTTAAAACAAAAAGTTACTGCAATATTAAAAAATGCCACTAATTATGGCATATGCCTGAGAAATTAAATCATTAGTTATGATATACAATGAAGTGTTTTTCTTTAGGATGAAATAATGCCAATGAAATTACATCCCAAAATGTCATCAGTGGCTTCTTTTTCTCTCCTCCATTCTCTAAGTTTATATCAGTAATAATGTCTCCACCTAAATAACACACCAACTTTCCATATTTTACAATCCAAGAACTCCTCGAACTTCTTTCCTTTGAACAGGTACTGCTGTCTCAAGAGTTACCACACCTCACCTGTTTTCCTAAATCTTTTGAATGTTACATAATACCATCCCTTTAACATACAAATCCCAAGTCTTCTTTATAACAATGAACATTTGGCATATGAAAAAACTTGTGCAAAATATATTTTTTTCTTTCTTGCTCTATAAAAGTCTCCCGAGGTTTTTGTTCTAGAAAGACCTGCACTAACCAGAGCCTCCACAACTCGCACATTTTTGCTATGTTCCATGAATGAGAATAAACTTTTCTGCATTGCAAAAAAGGTACAGTAACTTTCCCGTCACTTCCAACACCACTACAACTGTCATCACATGAAATAAGCCATATATTTTCCTCCGCAAAATTTTCTTATGTATCACTATCATTACTAAAAATTTCATCAGTCATTCTCAGGTTAAGATATCTTATTTATCTGAATCTATTGTTTATTTTTTAAATTATTGGATTTGAAAATCAAAAACTTAAAATAATTCATCACAATGCTAACTTTTTTCACATTTCACTTTAGAAATTCTATTTTTGTAACTTCATAAATCCACCAATTTCCCAAATTAAAAAACCTTGAGCCTATTGATTTTGAATAAATATTTAAGGGATGTGGGCATTGTATTCAATATGTAAATGCAGCTGATCATCTAATGGTGACAGAACTCCACCCTTTATTTTTTAAACCACTCAATCATTCCCTCAAAAACAGTCTGAAGATAATAATAATATCCAGCTAATAATTACTATTTGTATTATTCCATTTTCTATAGAAAGAAGTTATCAATTTCTTTACAAGAAAATTTACTAACTGCTATATTAAAAGGGCCCTCTTTGAAAAGAATAAAATTACGCTGAAATACATGCAAAAAACATTAGGTAACTACACCACAGGTCAATATTTGTCCTTACCAAAGAATTCTACCCATAAGGATATTTTAAATGCTACACCCACAAGAGTGAAAAGGTTTTTAAAAAAGTTTTTCATCAATGACTTAGGAACATGATGTTGGTCAAAAGTGATGGCAAAAAATCTAATACTTTGATGGTTATAAGAGCTTTATTTGACCCTCATGCCTTCCCTTTCATTGGTCATGAAAGTTGGATGAAACTCAAAAAAATCATTGGAGGTTGTATAATTTTCTCTACAGTCTTATCAATATGTATATATTTGTACCTTGCAGTCCCAAAACTACTTTCTCTCTCTAAATCAAATAAAATTATCTTTTCCACAGACAACACAATGAAAAATATCTGTGAATGCAAATACATTGAAATTAACTGTAGAAAAGTAGGCAAAAGAATGCTTATAAAAATGGCAACAAACAATATCAATACAAGTTTAAAGATAGAGCATCTATGAAATAAACTATTTGTTAAAATTAGTTAAAACCTGAAGTGTCACAAATGCCATTCCACAGGTTTAACTTTGGTGCCAGATCAAAAGAATGTAAAAAAATAACGAGTGCAAGTTACTCCAGAAAGCATTATTTGAAATAAAAATCATTGACTCATATAGAGCTCATTCCAAAAATTGACATGATGAAACATTCATGACCACCAGGTTGACATTACAGCCAACAGAAGTACTATGCTAGCCTAGGTCTTTGCCTAACAGTAACATAATCTACCTGTTGTTATTATAAAAATTCATCGAATTTTACTTATTTAGGTACTAACCTTCACACATCAGTCAGTCATTTTTGTTCGACTATAATCTTTTACATAAATTTGCCTTATTCACCATTCCTATAACAATGAGTATTTTAAGCCCAACCCTTGCAGTTGAACATGGGTATTATATCTAAATCTTAGACATACCCTCAGCTTCATTTGTTGAAATATGACACATTTTTTCTGCTATTATATGTTGTCATTTTTTCACATTTTTATTATGGCTCAAAACAAAAGTTTTCTACAGCCTGTGCTAGCATCTGACATACCTTGAGGGAATTATTTTACAAAAATAAATGAGTCAACTATAATATTCAACCAGAATTCCACTGAACTGGCTAGAGAGAATTTTAAAGTGACCACCTGCAAAGGGTTAAGGATAAAAAACAATAAATTTTTACCAGCCCCTTAATTAAATACATGCTCATTATTTATATTGTCATCCAATATTAATTTTCAAATCATGGCAATTCCTTTTGGTTTTTAAGCTTTTATTCGTATAACATCAATAAAACATTTTATGCAAATATCAAATTTTTGGCATAGTCTTATTAAAAATTACAAAGGATGTTAAAATAAAATCTGTTGTAACATGCTTAAAGATCAAATTTTTATCCCTTAGGACTAATACTGAAAACTTGGGGTTCCTTACTGGCAGCCTACCATTTGGGAGCTGCATTTCAGTTTCATAAGTTTGGTGCCTAACCCTATCTGGGAGTGCAGAAGAGGTATACGAGGGTTTTCTTCTTTCATTGTCTGAAATGTAGTAATTTATCCAAGTTGAGCAGGACATTACTCAAGTATATTAAGTACTTACTCCATTGCAAAGTCTGTGTGCAGTTTAAAATATTTATAACTTCAGTTCTATAGGAGATATAAACAATCTGTAAAATGCAATAGTGTGTTAATTTATTCGTTTTTGTATGAATGAAGAAATGAATTTACTAATTTATTTTTTAATTTTTTCAAATCATATACCCTAGTAGGCTAAATGGCTTCGATAGAAGAAAAAGTGAATTGTGTTCTCTGGTTAGCTGAGTTTAAGTCTGCAACAGCGGTTAGAATAAAATTTACAACTCATTACAAAAAGCGAGTGCCACACAGAAATTCAATAACAAAGTGGATGAAGAAGTTCAAAGACACTAGTTAACACTGGTTAATGACAAGCCACAAACTGAAAGTTAAGTGAGGAGGCTGTGGCAGCTGTAGAACAAGTGTTTTGTAACAGTCCACGAAAATCAGTAAGACAGGCTTCTCTAGCATTAGGCATTAATAAAACAATAGCGCACAGAATTCTGAAAGTGAAGTTACATATGCGAGCCTACGAGATTCAAGTCCATCAAATGTTGTTGGAAGAGATTACCATGCAAGATTAGATTTCTGTCACCATTTTAAACATGCAGTTGAAAATGAGGTCACATTTCTTGACAATCTAATGTTTAATGACGAAGCAACGTTTCACATTAGTGGTAAGGTTAACCGACATAATTGCCATATTTGGGGGACAGAGAAACAGCAAGAAGTTTGGGAACATGAAAGGGATTCTCTTAAAGTTAATGTTTGGTGTGCCTTAGGAAAGAAGTGCATAATTGGCCCATTCTTTTTTGAAGGAACAGTTGTTAATGGTGAGCGTTATTTGGAAATGCTGCAGAATTACTTCATTCCTGAACTGCGGCAATCAAAACTTATGGCCACAACAATACAATTTTTCAGCAAGATGGCACACCTTGCCATTATGCCCGTAGTGTTCGACAGTTTCTAAATGAAGTTTTCCTGGATAGATGGATTGGGAGAGGCAGCCCAATTGCTTGGCCAGCTTATCTCCTATAGAAATAAAGTTATTAATATTTTCAACTGCACGGACTTGAGAGACACCCTATAGTGTTGAATTTTATTCAAGTTCATTGACCTGAAATGTTTGCTTTGTATTGGTTGGTGGACTCGGAGGGAAGTTGGAGATACTGCTTTAATTTAGCTTGTAGCTGCAAGCCTCTATGCAACGACTCCCAAATCAGATTTGGTCAACCAACCTTGTATAAAGACCCCTTTTTGATTATATAATAGGAATAATAAAGATATTATGGAAACTTGTGTCTCCTAATGCTGAAGTTTCATACAATAAACTTTGAAACACTAAAATACTAACTCAAACATGCCTTTTAAAAGAACATGTAAAATAGAAATTAAAAGTAATAAGGAACACAATAAGTAAATCAGTGGCCCCACAAGTAAATGTTGCATTAAGTAAAACATTTACTTCTTCAGGCATACAATGTACCCCTTGCTAGTCAATACACCCCTGCACTTAATATGCATTTGGTAACGAGCAGCCCAGGAAAACATAAATTCTGAGGATATATCCTTTAGTTCCAGATGATCATCCAAAAGTTCCTTTAAACGCGGAGCAGGCAAGATATCTGGAATGCAAGAAATGTAATTTTAACATCATTAGAATTAAATAATTAAATTAATAAAACAGCAACTTCTACTGGATCTTTAGAAACATCACATCCAATTTAAGGCATTAATGTTTCATGCAATACATGTACTAAAAGTCTATATTGATGTTAATGATTTTTGTTCTTTCAAAATTATGTAAAGACTTGAATTATTTTTTGTTTAACAGTGACTTTTAACAACAAAATAGGGGCCTAGCAATGGGCTCTCCTATTTCTCCCCTCATAGCAGATATTTTTATGGACAGTCTCGAGTGCAAACTATTCGTATTGAATTCATCTTCTGTAAATTGTTTTTTCGTGGTTTAGGTATGTAGATGATATTTTTTGTATTTGGACTGACACTACAAGGCAACTGGATTTGTTTCTAAACATCCTGAATTCAATAATGAGGTCAGGCTCAACCCTGTGGAATTTACTCATCGAGAAAGGAAAGAACTTAGTCACTTATATGGAACGATTTTTATATTTTATCACCTGATGGTGCTACGATCGTAGTGAAACTGGTTGTACAAAATAAATTTGTGGAAGTGACTAAGTTCTTTCTTTTTCTTGATCCTGAATTCACTTCATCCTTTCATCAAATTTACTTATGAACTAAAAACTACAATTTCCTTGACCTATCTTTAACAACTTTTATTAACAAAATTAATTTCCCCATCTATCATAAACCCACCTACACCGATCATGTTATACATGCTTCCTCCAATCATTAACACTCTCACAAAACCACAGAATTCCATTCTTTACTCAACAGACTCTTAAATATCCCTCTATCCCCAGAAAACGTTTCCTTGGAATTAAATACTATTTCATATATTTTCAATAAAACTGCTATTCCCCACTTTTAATTTAAAATATTATCCTTGGTAGATGGGTGGTTCAAGTAACTGCCAACGGATACTAAGGTCACAGGTTCAAATTCCGCCTAGGACATGGATGTTTGTGTTTGTTGAGTTATAGATTTCACTGTAAAATGGCCCTTTGTGTGCTGTATGTGAAATATAAATAAATAAAAAATTGCTCCATCATAAACAAAGAAACATGGCCATCAGCTTTTTCTATTCTTCTACAACTGTCAATAAATCTCGTTGGCGCAAATTATTTTTCATGAGCCATTTATCTTACGAAATTCCTAGTCTCTTCCCCAAGGAGCGAATCAGGCTGACCTTCTAAAACAAAGTAAACCTCAGATTACTTCTTGGCAATTGTAAGGGCCAAGTTGACATTAGAAGGAATCCGGTGTGCACCTTTTAAAGTGTAATGATTGCAATGGTATTTACATTGGACAAACGGGCAGAAATTTTCAGATCAGAGCTAATGAACACTTTAGGCATTTCAAATCTGGTTTATTTGATTCCCATTTTGCAAAACATTTACTCACCTGTAATCATTCTTCCTCCTTTACTCCCAAAATCTTACATTTAGCAGAAAAATAACCCAGATTAAAATGCCCTTGAGAAAATGGAAATCATACGTAACAAAATTAATCCCGAGATACTTTTAGTTAACAATCACCAGTTCCCCTCTTATTCCCTGCTACTCATGTCAGCACTTCCTCCCCCACCTAGTACTCTTTCCCTGAAATAATGTTCAACCTCCTCCCTCCCCCATAGCGCTCTCTTATCTTCTGTTCATGTCTTCCCCTTCCTCACCTTCCCCCCACCCACCAACTCCTATTTTGGTTCACCCCCCTCCTCCCTCCTATAAACCATCTATTTCTTCCCCCTATCCTCAGCTCTCCACCTCTCTCGGAAAATATTGCCTATTTTTTTAATGCTTCTTACCTGATGATGGTGATTACTCACCGAAACGGGTCATGCTTTACATATATTGTGGAAATTAGCTAAAGTTTAACACCTTGCGTAATAGATGTAAATCACAATACTATGCTTGTTTCCCAGGCATTTCTCATAACCCCAAAAACTTTGTGCATGAAATTTGAAAAATAAGCATTATTTGACTTCCTTTCTTTTATTTTCCTGAAAATTGCTGTGTAGGTTCCTGAATGCATTTAGTACTTTTATAGGGTATGGTATTTTTGAAACGGCAGCCTTTATGCAAAGGAACTCCACAGAAGTTACAAAAATATCATGTTTTGTTACTTTTTTGTGAACAGAACACACACTAGTTTCTAGTTGGATATACATCTGAGTCACTTGAATTTTCATCTGAACTAGATTATGTCATTCACACTGGGACAATCTGATGAACACAATTCGTTTAAAATACCACCTTCACAAAGATAGCCATGCTTTTCACTGTGCGCATTATGAAAACAAAATGTAAACAAGGGTATTCGAAAGACAAATGAATAACTGAATCTGCTATGAAAACAGAAAGAATGGAACTAAAAGAATCCCTGACACATTAGCCAAGTGTACAAATAGTGCTAGATAGCTAGAAGTCCATGAAAAATAAAGTAGATGGTGATAGTGTTGCCTCTACTCGAGAATTCTCGTGACTGGTATGCAGGGGTGGTCTGATGAATTTTGGTGCCCCAGGCGAGCTAGCACTGCAGCGCCCCCCTCCATTAATTTTTGTTGAGATATTTACAAAGCACATGTTAATTTATTCATTGCTCTGTACAAGTTACTGATTATGAAAAGTTAAAAGAAATACCATCAAGATTCTAATCTTTTCTTCGATATAAATTTCTATCCAACATTTATTTACTTGCAAGTAATGCATAAATAAATGATCAGGATAGCGCCCCCAAAACTGTGGCGCCCCGGGCAGCCACCCAGGTTGCATGTAGTTCGGACTGGCCCTGCCGGTACGCAATGTGTTAATATAATTAAAAAATAATATCTAGTACTGTACATGTCATTTGATTATGGAAATCCATGAAGTCTTAGCCTTGCCCATTAAATTTTTTTTATGGGGTATTTAAATTTGCCCCCCCCTCCCCCTGCCACAGTGGAGTTTCCACAGTGTGTGATAAAAACGTAGCCACCAATTTTTTCCATTTAATTTTTTTATTCCACTGTGTGAAAACTGCACTGGTAGGGGTGGGGAGAGGGCAAATTTAAGTTCCAACAATACATCCTTCACCTACCGCCATGGAACCTACTTCGTATAGTCTCATCTTTGTCTGTACCTGTCATATGATGGTTTGATTTTAGCTGCTTGGTTTCCCTAACCTTTCTTACCCTCTCTACATAACCCTTTCACCAACTGTCTTGCCCTCCCCCACCCACCCCTACATATTTCCTTATATAAACTCTATGCAGTATTCCTCTTTGCCAGGTGATGCTGTATCACAAGAATAAAAATCTGTGGAAAAGTAAAAAGTTTTTCATTTAATATGACTAATCAAAAGTTGGGTTAATTTCATATCCCATATCCAATTTCAGCAACTAATGTGCTTCATTATATGGATAAAGATTTTGACCTAATTTCTCATTGGATGTATTTGGTGCACATTTTGAACACACATTCAGTATAGGTATACTAGTTCATTCATTAATTGAAATGGTTTGTTACAAATTATTGTTTGAGAAAAAAAACTTTTTAAATGTATTTTTAAAAATTATTACTTAATGATCGAAACCCGGATTATAACTTTGAAATGAAAAATTTTAGTAGATACAAATATTTATTCTTAAGTTTAAAAAAAACATCAATTAAACATGTAACCAGACATCCTACAGTTCTACAACTGGTCAAGGTCAGTTTGTTTTGAGTCAATACATCGCAGGACAAAGTCAATGAGCATCAATTCATTGCTCCCTGCCCCCTTCTACCGTACACCAGTCATGGTGTTTGTCTCGCGATCAATTTTTCGAGCAATGAACTGACGCGCAGTGAGTTTGTCGTGTGATGTAATAAAGAGCAACGAGTTGTTGTATGATGAATTTACCACAATGCATTGATGATATACCACTTTGTACTCGAATTTAAGATGCATTTTCCTAAGCTGAAATTTGGAAAAAAATCTCATCTTACGTTAGATTTGGATAAATACGATACTTTTTGGGAAAAATAGATATTGGTCATAAAATTTGAATCAAATCTGAATTCAAACCACAAATGTACAGCGTCCACAATAAATGTCATTAATTGGTTCCTGAAAATCACGATGTAGAATGAAACAACGTTAAATTAATCAACATTTCCATAAGAACACAAGTCAAACAACATTATCGGTTTCAAAACGTCTCAATTCACAAAAATATGTTATACATTATTTTATGGAACTTTATGATGCCATGTATGATATGAACAGGGCCGGCCCGAGGTGCAGGCGAGCAAGGCGGCCGCATGGGAGGACAATATTATAAGGATAGTTCCCTAAACAATACTCAAACACGAATACTCAGAAACAATATATTACTATTTACATTTTCTTTTTCTTGTATATCTTAACAGTTGCAAAGTCTTGATTAAAGTAAACACAAAATACGGCTTTTCACTTGTGAATGAAGTTTTTGCCGCAAGAGCGCGGAAAAAGAGATTTGGATGGCGGAAAGCTACAAAACACTAGATTTTGCTTTGTTGTCACTTAATAAAGATGAATTAAAAGTATTTCAATGCCAAAAGGTCACTATCCTTAAACCGGAGTACAATGAAACCTATTCAAAGGAAGTTCCTTATTCTGGATCTGTAAGAATTCTGACGAGAAAAGGGAAGTAAAGGTTATTGGTAAACAATCTTCGACAGTTCTATGGATGAAACAGAATAGAGAACAGTGTTTAATAGTGAGCAAATTTATATTGTTTAGTGTTCATTAGGTGATTGTGTGGAAGAACATCAGTGAAGTCTATTGTGAAGTAAGTACATATCTTCTTTTTTGTTTGTAAATTTTTCAACAAAAACTCACGTAACAACCAAATATTTTGCTTTTTATCAAAAGAAAACATTTTCTCTCAACTTTTTTACTGTATCAATTAAAAATACTTTAAAATATTTAAACACCAAACGTCCAACACTAACCAATTTATATTTTATCCGACTACATACATTAAAAACTGAAGCCAATAATATTATTCTCCGTAAAATTTTTGTACCCATGTCGTTTTCTGCATAACTTTATGCAAAATTACTGTGTCAGATGTCAGACCGTTTTTCAAAAATGCAGGAGTTTTACATAACATGGGGGTTCTTAATTAATTTAAAAAACAACTCAAACCATTACATATTATTACAGAAATGTTTAAATCTTCATGATGTATTAAAAGATAACAATGATAGTGACTTAAACGGTGAAGACCTCTGTCTGGAAATAGAAAATATTAGTTTTTTTTTACCGCCGAAAATTGAGAGCCCTTCAGAGGTACTACATTTCATCAATTCACACAACTTACATGACACAATGCCCAACCTATGGGTCGCATTGCAAATACTGTTAACCATACCAGTAACTGTTGCAAGCTGTGATAGAAGTTTTAGTAAATTAAAATTGATAAAAACATTTCCGTTCAAGTATGCAACAGGAACAACTAAATTCTTCAGCAATTTTGTCCATTGAAAATGATATTGTAGCAACATTGAATTTTGGTGAAGCAATTTATAAATTTGCTGATTTGAAAGCAAGGAAGAAGTGTTTTACTCATTGTTAAAAATTAAAAATATCGTTTCTTTAAACATTTATGTATTTACTTTCGTGGTGATATAACAGTGGTATAGTTGTACTTATATAATATAACAAGTGATCTAATATAATACTTGTATGTAATTATGTAATATAGCTTAAGAAATAAAAATGAATCACATTTATAAACAGAGGGAAAATATAACAAAAAAACCTTATCTGGCTACTTCTACATAATTTTTGCAACAAAGATGGATTATTACATCCAGTGGCATACCGGAAAATCTGTGGGCCCTCCCGCAGCAAATAATACAGGGCCCCCTATGTACATCTTAAATATTTTCAAAGCTGAATTACTGATCATTGCCTGTATATTAAATAATAAATATTAAATAATAAATATTAAATAACAAATATTAAATAATAAATATTAAATAATAAATATTAAATAATTAAATGTGACTAATATTTTGAAATGCCTGAAATTATAAAAAAATTATAGTAATAAGTTTCTTTTATTAACTTTAATTCATTTGGAGAAATGGGTTCACATTTTTATTATATTATGCCTAACAATCCTTATGATGCCATAGAGACAAGAAAAATAAGACGTATTCACTACTCTATGACATTGAGTATGCTCAGGGGCAATGCTAGACATTTCAGCACCCTAGGCAAACTTCTCTTTTGGCGCCCCTATCCTATTACTAATTTTTTCTAATAATCTCAGTAAAAATAAAATACTTTCTTCAGTAATTACACATGTCCAACGAAAAATACATGTATATGTATATAGAGTAAACATTATAAAAGATGAAGTTTTAGTTTTTTGTTATGTAGAATAATTTTCAAAGCTGCTATAATTTAATTATTTTTACAAGGATTTTTAGTAACCCCAATTTCTATGGCTATTAAGTTAACTGTGCTAACCTAGCTAATCAAAATTTTAACCGCTGGATCAATCTTTTCTTTATCTCAACGTTGTGCGCAGGTTATGTAGCTCGGGCTGCAATCAGCTTGGTTTTGAAAGAGCTTAAGGTAGCCCTCTCGAGGACTCGCCATGTCTTCCGTAGCATTCAGAATTCGTTTCATTTCTTTACTCTCCCTGTCTAAACATTTTTGAATAGCAGACTCTAGCTGCTTACATTATTCTCCATCCATTTCTCAACTGCTATTTATTTTCTTGATTTTTCCACCATTGAGACATTATATGATTTGGAAATAGTATTTGTTTATTTTACATAATTTTATGCATGGATTTCGGTTCTCTTTAGTGCCCCTTCTACCATGGTGCCCCTAGGCAAATGCCTACTTTGCTACCCACTAGCGCCACCCCTGAGTATGCTTATTAACTTATGCCAGTGGAGCAGTGGTTGAAACACTCCACAATGGTTTCAAATATTGTTGGTTTGATTCCCAGCCGAGGTCGATGATACTTTATGGTTAAAAAATATGACAAGCATTCCTTTGGCGAGGAAGTGAAGCCGTCGATCCTTGAATTGTACGATGTCGGTACACTTCAAAGGACCCCTTTTCATATAGGACATTAGGTAGCTAAGCCCCTGGCACTTATAAATAACCTACCCTTAGGGAGAAGGGAAGTATGACCAATGCTTACCTAAGATTTATTATCTAAGAAATTTTTTACTTTTTACGTGTTATTTACGTGTCGTGACAACTCGTTCATACCAAGCTTCCACCTGCTTATTACCCACATTTCGTCCGACATTAGAATTCTTTTCTCTATATTTAACTGATTTTTCGGTAATTATAACTTTATATTATTTAATCTGATAGATTTTTCCTCACTGTGCTTTAAAGAGCATTAAAATGCATTGCAGCGCGATAAGAAGACATTAGAAATTATTGACACGTATAACTGCATTTTCTAATTTTTATTAAAAAGGGGGGTACAACGAAGAGGGAGAGGGTCACCCATGCTAACGGTTGCTAGCATGGAGGGACGAGGGGGTCAAAAATAGTTAAACACTTTCTGTCGTAATACATGAATGGTCCCCTAGTGAATAAATATTATCTGTAAAGTCCTATGTGCCAACAGGGGTGGCTAGTGGTGTCGAAAAGAAGGGGGGGCTTCATGTCAACCAAAATCTACCTATGTATCGATATATGAAAACAAACTTTCTTCATGAAGATAGTGGCGGTCTAAAGTAATGACTACTGAACCAACCAGCAATTGAAGTCAAGTCCTCATCCTTTAGAGCCTGAACAGTGGATGCAGACCTCATGCTTCACTTAACAAGTAAATACACACAATATACACAAATAAGCACAATAATCTTCCCTAGATATATATAATACTTAAGAAATGTTGGCACATGAGAAAATACATTGGCTTAAGAGCAAGAGACATCAGAAGGCATGTAATCGTAGCCTATATCATGCACTGGTTTTGATGCTGAGAAATGCCTCATCTCAGTGTTATAAAGCTGTATTGTAGAAGACGCAATTTTTCGGGCTCCTAAAGCGGGCATCAGACGCCTTAGTCAGTATGGTTTGCATTATTAGGGGGCTCCCCCGCATTGCAGCAGTTGTGGGGCCTATCAGTTTGCCCCTGATTACATCACTAATCAATATTGAAGGGCGAATGTGAAATTTTTTGCCTGGGATGCCAAGAAAGCTTGGGCCGGCCCCGGATATGAATGGTATCGGAACATAAGCAAATCAATATAACCATAGACTAAAATAGAATTAATAAAATAAACTAAAAAAAAACTCCATTTTAAGGTGCCCAAAATCTGAAAAGATACATTTCGCAATAGTACCTCTAGTGACAAGAAAAAGTAACTATGTAAAATGTATTTGGTGAAATGTAGTCGTACGAACAATGAGTTTCTAATAGAAAGTTTACAGCGAGCCATGAACACTTCTGTGAATGCTAGTTCATGAGTTGGGATCTTCCTTTCTGCATAAAGCTTTTAAGGTTTCTGTTCAAGGGGATTAAGAGGATTTTAATGACTGCTGGGAGGGCTTTGAAAAGGAGGTCATAACTACCACTATTTGGACACATTGCTACAAAATATCACTATGCAAACAACCAGGGGTGTGACTACTATGCAGCCAAGTTCGCCACTGCGGAGGGCCTGAATGGTTTAGGGGCTCCGAAGAATCTGAGAGCTCACGATGCTGGCCTAAGCATTTATTCTTATTTTTCCACCCACTGCAAACAGAGCCTAGCAGGCTGCTTGGCCTTATAAAGTTAAACATTTTTCCTTGAGATCCATCTGGATCCATCAGGCCCATATGGAAAATGAAAGGGATTTTTGTACTGTATTACGATAATATAGGGAAGAAGGCTGATTTAAGCACTGTAGATTTGAATACGTATGCCAGTTGCGAGCACGTTATTCCATGAAGCTTACCAGAAAACTTCAATTATTTTTCGGTGTCTTTGAGGAGAGAAACAATGTAATTTGATAAGTATAAAAATATAATTTAGTCTTTATCTTATCTATAACAATAAAAGAAGCTGCCTGTGCATGTGTGTGTGTGTCTGTGGCAGTCGTAACTCTTCAGAAAATAAACGTAGGAGCTTCAGAATTTGGAAGCTGCTTCAGGTTGATTCTGAGAGTTGCAATGCCAAATATAATTCAAATCAGCCTACGGGGGCTAGAGGGGCCCCATGGAACAGTCTGTCCAAATTTTAGTTTTTTTAATATATCTCAGCAACCAATAGATCGATTTTGATGAATGCTCCTCCAATATCAATGTTTTGATGAGACGTTTTCTAGATGTAAATAGACAAAATTGGTTCACATGGTAGAAAGGTCATAATGTAAGAGTTGGTCCAAATTTCGGCATTTTAAATATATCTCAGCAAATAATTGACTGATTTTGATAAAACCTTCACTAATATCAATGTTTTGGTGAGATACATTTCCAAGCCATAAATAAAAAGCGTGAAGATATCTCAGCAACTAATTGACCGATTTTGATGAATCCTCACCAATATCATTGTTGAACCAAGAAACGCAGAGACTTAAAACTTAGTACACATACTAAAGAAACATTGAGAATATGCATGTCTGTGCCAGAACTTTGATTTCTTGGTGGAGAAGGGCATGGAGGTGTCAAATGTGAATCTATATTAAATTTGTTCATACCAATTAACGAGGAATATTGGTCACTTATCTTGGGAGTTTGGATGAAAATATTAGAGAGTGATATGTGCATGAAAAATTGGTAACTCTAAACCCGAGGCAAAGTTCGGGTACTCTTTGCATTATTAAGTATTTATTTATGCATGTTTTTCTTCATTACTTATTGCTAGACATGCATGGCCAGATTTATAAATTATATGCACCCATACAAAGCATCCCGACTTTCGTGTTTTCCATAAGAAATGAAGTATTAAGCCATACGTACTTAAATATATGTCATTTGCAAAAGCTAGGATTTCTCGCAGGTGATTAACAGAAACTTAATATAAATTCTTTTTATTGCATGAACATACTGTGCCATCCACCATTAAGGGAACTTGCAGGATATCATATAGATGAACAATAATCATCGATTATTAGAATGTAAACATCCCTAAGGCTGCGTCCATGCTGACGCTCATCGCTCAGCGACGAGAGCAGAGATACCAGCAGTGAGCCTAGCGCATAGCTGCGATGAGCGCTGTCTACGGCCATGCTAGAGAGGAGAATACTCGATCACAGCTTTGCCGATAGTCGCCGGTATGCCTCTAACAGGTGATCAGCGGCTGTGTCTTCTGCGTGAACCAAGTTTTGCGTTGCATATTTTAGCGATAGAAAATGGGAGATCTTTTTCAGTGCATCCTATAAATGAAAAAAGGAATATTCTCGGCGAATTTCACCACCTTTTTCCTGAACTAAAGAAGCATCCAAAAAAATTCCAGGAATATTTAAGGATGTCTGTCTCCACTTTCGATAACATTTTAGGGAAATTGTCGCCTAAAGTCGTTTGTAAGTGGAGTAATTGTGTCAAACAGGATCTAATGCTTCTTTCCCCTATGTTTTCGTAGGAGATGAGGCCTATCCATTAATAAGTAATTTATTAAAACCATATCCTAGAGCTGATCTCACTGAAGAATGTGAATACTTCAATCAGAGATTATCGAGAGACAGAAGATGCGTTGAATGTCGTTTGGCATAATAACTTCTAAGTTCAGAATTCTTTGGAAGCCAATTGAAACATCGCCTGAAAATGCAGATAAAATTATCAAGGCTATTTGTGTCCTCCACAACACAATTATTGACATGGAAGGTTTGTCAGCGAACCTCGACTGAGACGCAGAACTATATATCGCAACAAACCAGAGCTGTAGGACGAGGATGCAATACTTCCAGCAGACAGGCAAGATACGTAAGAAATATGTTCAAGGAGTACTTTACTACACAACGAAGGGCATAATATTTAAGAATTTTCCCCAAGTTACAAGAAATTTATCGGTGTTATAAGGTCTGCAGAAGCTCCAGAAAGACATACTATATTTCTTTGTATAACTGTGCTTTTTTCTATTTAAGCTGTTATTTCATTTCGTATATGACATTAGCTCATGTATGAAACACTAATATCAATTTTGTAAAGTGATTACTCAAAATGTATCTGAAAGTATTTCAAATCTCTCAGTTCATTTCTCATCAGTAAATAATATATAATACTATATTATAAAACTGCAAACATTGCCCATTACAGTTATTTCTCACTTGTAGTCCCCATTTCATTTGCTATTTCGTTCCATGCTTTGTCAAGCATGAAACGATTGTGGTGGTTAGGATCGTCCTGTTTCCACAAAAGCGATCGCGATGACACAGGATTTATTAATTTGTCAACTTCCATTCTAAAAGAAATAAACTGTTAAATATAAAATACCAATAAAAAATTAGATGTAATTATGCATTTTATACATATTTCAAATATATTTCTACTTACCTGAAATGTTTAACTGGAGGCGTTCTTTCATACAGTGCTTAACGTGTTTTCACCTTTACTGTTTGCGCGCGCGCGTCTCGACTATCAGCGCTTACTAGCCGAGAAAACAAATTTAAATGTCATCGCAGCTATCATCGCTTATCTCTCCTTGGTCAGCAGCTATGAGTGCTGCTTGAGTATGGACGCCCCCATTTAAAACAATGTATTCATTTTACAAGCGCAGCTCTGAGCTAGGCTATGAGCTAAGCTGTGAGCGTCAGCATGGACACAGCCTAAGCATGTTCCTACCTAATGGGAAATCCATCCTTGGATCAAGTTGTTTATCATTTGTAATGAAAAGTATTAATATTTTCAAGATTTATTAACAAAATACAGTAAAATTAGTAATTTAATTTTTATGCAAAAATCAATAAATATATAGGTTCCTAGGCATTTATTTTCTCAAAACATTGTAAGCATAATGCTGGTTGATCTTTACAATCGGGACAATAAGACAACTTTCTTTGTTTTTTTATTGCCTCTTTACGTCCATCAACTCGGCTAATGGAATTATAGCATTCTTTACATCTTTTTCTCATAACTCTAGCTGCGCCATCATATTTCTTTAAAAAGAGTAGTTTCTTCCTTGACGGCTTGGGAGTAGGTGTTTCGGGTGGAGTAAGATAATTGGAAATTATAGATTCATGAAAATGCAAAATACTCATTTTTTTAGATCCACTGAATTTCCTGTGGATGCACCATGCATTGGCCAACATCGTGCCACATATTAGTTCAATTACTACCTTTTTGTACCAGTTTATTGTCTTCCTCAGAGAAGTGTAGTAAGAAGACATTTGGTCTGATATATCGATGCCTTTCTTGGCAATATTGTAGCCCAAAACTGTATCTGGTTTTCTTACGTTTCTATTTGTTTCCACTAAACAACATGTATGATTTTTACTGGTTGTCAACATCAGTACAGGTCTTTTGTCGGTCCATTTCATAAATCTGATTCCATCGTCATTCTGTAAACGTAATATTTCACCTTTTTTTTTTGTTTTTTCTTCGCTTCTTCTGGTAAAAATTTTGTTGGTGCGTACTGTACCACACAAAAATGTATTTTTCTCCAACAGTTCCTTAGCTAAGGGCACACTCGTGTAGAAGTTGTTCGTGTATAAAATGCGACCTTTATGCAAAAGTCCCTTCATTAGTTTCATGACGATGTTATGTGCATGCCCCTTTTCTGATGAAGTATCTCTTCTGCCTGAATATACATCAAAATTATAAGTGTAACCTTCTGGTAGGCAAAGCTTATAAAGTTTTACACCATACTTATGCCGTTTACCAGGTATATATTGGCGAAAAAACAGACGTCCATGCCACAGAACCATACTCTCATCAATCACTACCTCTTTTCCAGGTTTCACAGCTGTTTGAAAATTTTCATTTATTTTTTCAAGTATAGAGCTTATTTTATACAAATGATCATCAGATGAAGCTTGACTATTATCACAAAAGTGCCAATACTTCAGAATGCCTAAGAAGCGGTCGCGAGGCATAGTGTCTTTTATTAGTAAATTCGTGTACATCGTTTTATTTGACCAATATAGACGAATTTCGGGAACATGAACAACACCCATGACGAGCAAAATGCCAATGAATTTATTAATTTCTTCAAGAGTGACCGGGACCCAAATGTGTTGGTGCTTTCTGGAAGTTCCTACTGTATTTTGAGGTTGGCGACTTGTGAATTCTTCAGCATATTTATTGGTTTCTGAAACCATATATTCTATTATTTCATCAGTGAGAAACAACTTGTAAAGTGAAAGAGGAGTGCCGTAGTCGTTTTCTGATACTAAAAGCTCTAAATCTTGGCAATATTCATCTATTGAGGAATCATCCGTAGTTACTGGTCCCCACCCCGAGTTAGGTATGCCACCTTCTTGTGTTTCTTCATCACTAGATGAATCCGAAGTCTCTAGATAATTGTCGATCGGTTGGACATAATCTACATCTACATCCGAATTATTTTCCTTTGATTCAGAAGAATATGTAAGCACACGCATTCTTTATCGCGCTCGTATTCTGCGCAAAGTGCTTGGCTGACTCAAATCGTCTTCAACGTCATCCTCAATAAGTTCATTTATTTCGTTCTCATCCAAACCCCTCTTCATTTTTTCAAAGGGTAGTCTTTTTACACAGCAAAAAAACAGTTAAGTTCAGAAATCACTCCCGAAAACTACAACACAACATTCAATTCACTTCAATCCACATACAAACATATGGTTTGAAAAGTTTTTCCCTTTTAAAAAATAGAGGGGGAATTCAATATTTACTTCCGTATGTGACACGTTTTTTACACAACTGTAAAGGTGAAAATCAACTTACTGCGCGCCACACAACAGATCTAAGTTGAAGATGACCCAACACTATGCCAATTGAGTTATCCACACCTCAGTCAGATCTTCTTTATATGGAGTGCAGCAGCGACTTTGATGAACCTATTATATATTGTATTTTTAGCTATATGTTTATACTTCTTATATTTATTTGAAGATCAATTATATATATTGTAATGCGTGAAAATAGGGATACTGATACTATACGGAATTATAGCATACCTGTTATATTCATATATTCTTCTAATATCTCTTCACATGCTTCATAGCGTATATACTGATCCCTTTATTTTGCACAATTTTTATTATATAACAGTTCTCATTTGAAAACTTCTTCAATTAGAACTTCTTTGAAGTTGAGGAAAGGGACTTCTGCGACTACTGAACGTAACTGTCATGAGCTAGATGGCGAGTGAGGAATATAGGTATATTGTTACTACGTGGAGAGAGAGAGAGCGGAGAGAGAGAGGAATAGAGATAGCAGCACGCAATTGAAGTAGATCTGAACACATGTAGACCAATCACGTTCACCCGCATTCTTGGATATTATGTAATTCAATTGTATTATTAGTATGACGTTGCTGGGCGTTCCTACGGGTGAGTCACGCCGACCAATAAGAAAGAAATGCGTGACTCACCCGTGGAAACATGATAAAATATGCGTAAAGTGTTGCGGAGAAATTAAAACACCTCAAATAAGTTGGTGAAATGTGTTTAAAATAGAAATTATTACACAGTTACATAGCCGCCTGATACAGAATATCTGTGGTGCACACCCCAATTTTTAAGGATTTTTGTCAAAACATGCCGGGTTGAACATGTTAAAAACAATTTCTATGGGAGCACCCTTTGTTGCTTGGACTATGACTGAATGATTATCAATTTCAGTTCATGTGCATTAAAAGATATCTGGCATGATTGTTGAAATGGCATTTGTTATTCTGTTGTCCAGGTTCTGAAGATCCTAAATAGGATTAGTCAACACAATGTCTTTCACATACTCCCATAAGAAAAAGCCCAATGGTATTAAATCCAAGAACCTAAATTGTTGATTATGTCTCAACAAACCACTCCGCACAACGTGCCTTCTGTCATACAATCACCATTTTGTAAACGCATTAACAGTGTGCACACAAGACATACAGGGCCATTTGATAACAATAGGCAAAATCTTCTGTTCTTTCTTTGTCTGCTCTAAAAACCTCATACGAATAGCTACACTGATTCACAAAATATGACCTTTACATTTTGTAACACTATTTTTTGTGACATTGTTTTGTAAATACCCTGTATATTGATGTTCTCATTAGAAAGCACAGTAGAGTTTGAACAAAAATTGGCAGACGATGTTATAATGATGACTACACAATGGTGAATATACAGAACCTAATAAACCGCATTTAGCTACAAAGACATTAGCAAAATGGCAAACAAATTAAAAGAGAAAGTAATGGAGGGTGATTTATGAAAAAGAACAACTTCAAGAGAAGTTGAAACTGTGGTAGCTCCTTATGAAAAAAATTGTATAAAAATTAAAAACGATAGGATACAGCATCAGATCATAAGATTCCTGTAGCCAAACTCTTCTTCTAAATTTAAACTAACACCCTTCCCAATCTCCAACATCTCAAGTTTTCCTGCTATATCAGTCATGTCGAGTTAAACAATTATTTGTTAATAATTTGAAAAAAAAAAAAAGCTTACGAACCTACCAATGCAAAATCATGATTAGCATTATGACAAATTACTATTTAACAAATTCCTCTTGGGAAGGCTCTACTTTGTGTAAAGATAAATAAAAAGAAATGTTGGAAATTTCTACTAGACAAATTTATTTGGAATAGTCTAAATAAATTCATCTATTGTAAATTTAAATTCTTATTTATTTAAACTACTATTTAATTTTTTGGTAGAGCCTTTCTGGCTCCCAATACTAGGGTCACATGTTCAAATTCTGCCAAGGGTATGGTTATATTAGAATGTCATGTTTATTGCTATTATGCCTACTGCAAAAGGCTGTTAAAAGCAGTTTATGGGATAGTTTAAACAAAAAATAGTGTTATCTTTTATGTAAATTAACTATCACATTTAAAATAATTGATTTTGACTGGTTATGTATACCTAATTCATTAATATATGCTTAAGGCTAGGGAAATAGTGGCAAAAGGTTTTACTAACCAGGAGGATCACTATGAGTTAGCAATCGAATTTCATGGTCTTTAGCGAAGCTTTCCAGTGCAGGAGGGACCACACAGCAGTGTGCAAGGTTTATTTGCACGATCCCAGGTTTTACCTAAGAGAAAACATAAATTAACATTAGTCTAATATGCCTGCATGTCCATCATTATATGATTCCATTTAGGATTGCATATACCTTCATGGCACTAACATTTGACATATACTTTATAATGATAACTTTCACAAATATACATCAGAATATTTTAATATTATGCCTTTAAGAGAAATAAAATTTTATCTTGAGATACAAAAATACAGTATAAGTCCTCATTTTCAACTTCCAATGATCCGATTTTGTTTGTTTGCTTATCTGGCTAATCAACCCCTTGGACTATTATAGCCATAACTCCTTCTATACCATACACACACGGGAGAAAGGAAAACCAGTGCCGGCATTAGTTTACTCTTTAGGAAGAGCACCAAGGGGACCAACTGCTTAACGTCCCTTCTGAAGAACAGTGCTGTCTAGCACAGTCTCTTAAGAGCACACAAGTAAGGGACAGGATGATCCCAGGTTGAAAAATCCAACTTCCACTAGATTTGAACCTGGGACCACTGCATGGAAGGCCAACACTATTCACCTCACCACCACAACCTCAATCCCATTCTGTGTTTTGACAAAACATGGTTCATATGGTGGCCATCAAAGATAGTTTCAATCGATCATACCATAACTTCATATTTTCATGAAGGAGTTTGCAGTTTTATGCTTAAAACAAAACTTTTAAGAACGATGACAGCTCCACTTCTATAGACCATAAGTTACGACTGAACCACCCAGACCTCCCCTATCAAAACCTGGTGTGGATCTACAACATTTATGTGAACAAAGGATTCTGTTAAACTGATACCTTTACTTCAAATAAAAACAGTTACTTTTATATTTTTCTAAAGAGTTTCACCTATCATCCAACCTAACTAAGGTACAAAGCCAGTCAGATATAAGGACTTTTACTGTATCAGAAATGGCTATTACAGAACTTAAAAGCTAAGGACAATAACATGGGAAAGAAATATAAATGATTAAACACTGATTCACCTGAGAATTTGAGGCTGTCAATTCACCTGCTCCATAGCTGCAAGTCACATATATATGTGACTGCTATTTTTGTTCACAATGACAGGTTAGTACTAACCCACTAACGTATGATTTTTCAGAGCCAATCACAAATGAAATGGGTATTTTTCTCACATACTGTATTTTTCGGGCTAAAACATGCATTTTATTCCAGAAAAATTATTGAAAAAAATCAGCCTGTATCTTGTAGACTAAAGGCAAGATTATTACTGTATTCAGCACTGATATGAACCCACCCATCCCCTAAATGGAATAATAGGCAGTCATTCATTGCAAAAAAACATTAAAATATACATTAACCATAAGTAATAGTGAAAAAACTTGTTAATTTATATCAACAGTTACCTTTAAATGCTAGGCATGCCTGTACGGGCATAAAATGGGTCCCGTTCAGTGCCTAGCATGCCCATATGGGCACGCTTAGTTTGGAAGTTGCCTACAGATGTTGCATTCACCATGGATGAGTGAAATTTTGGAAGGGTCCTCCTAGAGGCCTGCTCTCAAGATGTGTCGAGGCAAACATGTGGTAGACCCAACCACTGGGGGTGGGGACACCTCACACCGAGAGAAAACAAAATAGGGTTAGAGCATTAGCCTAGCTCCTTTCCAAATCCACGACTCTGACCTCTCTACAGCCCAAGGGTGTTGAAAGTGGACGAAGCTCTTCTTCCACCCCCTCAAGGGCACAGTGCTCAATAGCTACGTTTTACAGAGGTCAGGGGGGAGGAGGCAAATGACACATCAGCAGTTTTGCCTTGCTTTTGTGAGGGAACTTATTGAAGAAGAGGTGTCAGATATTCCCTCAAAAACTTCCCAAAAGGGAAGACAAGGTGCAAGTGGGGCCCATTTGGTCGATTAGAGACAAAAGAAAATAAACGTTGGCCTGTAAAGGGAAATTGCCTTCGATCCCGAGTATGCTCAGAGAAGGGAAAATATAGAGGGCAGTGGCAAAATATGCGATGTTGGTCTGTATTTTCCTGATTTGAAGAATACTACACAAAGCAGGATTTTTAAGTGTAATGCAGAATGAAATTCATATTGTAATGCATGAAAAATGAACTATAAAAATTATCACCAATGTTTTTATTGAATTTATCCTTGTTATATTATAGAACTATGCCAGCTTTGCCTACTTTTCTTTTACTATAAAAGACGTAATCCCGTTATTTCCCAAACGATTTATTAAATAATGCTTTTTATTTGAATGTTTTATCACTAATGGTTCAAGAAACACAAGATATTTTCTGATCGAATGCAAGAAAACATTAAATGGCCAAAATTAAATCCTGCAGCAAGAGTCTACTAAGGGACATTTAACTCCGGGGTTTAAAGGTTAAACATTGTGCAACGTGAATTCTGATGATGCATTTCCATTCTGATAAATAGTAGCAATAGGCTTCATGATTCAATATGCAAAAACCCAAGGAAACCGAGCACCAGAACGTCATTTCGTTCCACATCCCAAAGAAAAAATGATACCTGAATGGAGAAAACAGGACGAAAAACTGAAGGTGATAAGAAAAAAGTCTTTGTAAGTTAGGTCCGAAGTGATCACAACTAGAGGAAGTGAAAAAATGGAAAGAACAGAGGAAACTGGGTATTTCTGCATTGTTCAACATGGTTATGTACGATGTAAAAAGAGTTGCAGAAGAAAAAGGACTAGTTGAGTGTATGTATTGTTATCTCATGTGAATTCCAATTACAGTGGAATCCCCATTTAACAAGTTTTTTGTAGCTTAAATTGAGTAATACCTTAAATGGGGATAGTCTAAAATTGAAAGATTAAACGGCAGTTTATTAATATCAAATTATTATTAATTGAAACAAATATTAAGAGTACAGATTAATTGAAATGTAAGCTTCATGTCAAGTTACAGGCTTTTTATACGGAATAAACAAGTATGGAAAGGTGTACTCCATGTCGGAGTACACAGTTTCCAAATGCATTCTTTGAGATCGACAAATTTTAGTAAAATTCCCCAATACCAAATTTCATCAAAATACATCAAGCAGTTTCCGAGTTGACAAAAGAAGCACGTTGTAAAATACATGTAGGTCTTCACGTAAAGTGGTTGTTATTATAGTCCAATTTTAACCAAAATTGGTATCAGTCAACCAATTATAGTAAAATTTCCCAACACCAAATTTCATCAAAATATGTCCAGTGGTTCACGAGTTGAAACAAGTACATTGTAAGCTACATGAAGGTCTTCATGTAAAGTAGTCATTATTGTAATCCGATTTTAACCAAAATTGGAATGGGCCAAAATTTTTTAGTAAAACTCCCCAATACCAAATTTCATTATAATATCTCCCGAGGTTTCCAAGTTGTAAAATTTTTAATTAATATTTTTTTGAATGAACAAAAGAACAAAAACCGTAAAATTACATAAACACGTTAATTTCCTTTTCTTTAAATTTATCGTAAGCCTTATGTTTTACGGGAAAAGTTAAATGACAAAAAATGTGGATTTAATTATTTTATTGAACTTTTGTTCACCCAGATGAGTATTTAACGAGATGCTTGTGAAAAACGTTGTAAAATACATGTAGGTCTTCATGTAAAGTGGTCGTTATTATGGTCCGATTTTAACCAAAACTGGAATCTGTCAACAAATTTTATTCACCTAATGACATCACCGCAACTTTCGTAACGTACATAACAGATGACTTAAGGACTAAAGGTGGATTGAGAAAACATGGCACGACAAAATATTGAGTTCATTTAATGTAACAATGCCGGTATGTGTTGTGTCGTTGATGAATAGTGTGTTTTATTGCATTGCAACTCCACTACATAATATATTTTTGCGTCACATAATGTAAACGCGCTTTCAATCAAGGCGATGTCCATATAGGGACGAGAATTTTGTCCCTTAAATGTGGACAATTCACAAAATCGAGAAACAATAAATCGGGTAATAAAATACATTGTTTATATGGAGCTTTGGTCGGAGCCAGAAAAAAACCTTAAATGAGGGAAAACCTTAAATGGAGAAACCTTAAATTGGGATTCCACTGTATTAGGAATTAATATCTCCTCTTGCACTTAGGTTTAAGTAAGTACTATTGGTTAAGTGTGCCTAAACGTGCAACATGCAGCACGCTCCAACTGTTGAAGACTGCCAAGTGCAGGCAGGGAACATTTTGCTATACAAGTTTCAAAGCAAATATTTTTGTTTTAGATCAGCCTTGATTACTTTCTCGAATTAAATTAATCTAAAACATTATATTTAACTGTTATCACACCATAATATTTTCTTTAATGCTACCAGATAAGGACTTAATCATGGCTAGAAATGATCCATGATGTGGCCCTTCCTATATGTTTTGGTGAAACAAAATACTTTTTTCCCGAAAGCCTGAAAAATACAGTAATTTTTAATGTTTTAAACATATGCCTACAGAAGGAAATGGTTTTAACTAGAAATAATAACAATGAAAACTTTAAATAAATGCTTCACTAAATTTTTATCAGATATACATTTCCAAATAGCAAATGATTCATCACCTATTTCAGAATGACTTAAAAAAACTTCCTAATCATGTTTTATTTTTGTATTACTTACTATAATATTATGATTAATCATTTTCTTAATTTATTTTCAAATCACAATGTTTAGTTCAAGATATTCAATACAGTAATCCCTCCATGTTCATGGGGGTTACGTTCCTGAAAAATGCTGTGAATATACTAAAAGTTTAGGGGACAAATGGGGTTAAGGGAACAGATACCCCCAGTTTATATAGTAATTATATTGTTAATGTTCATTAAAATTACATTTAGTATTAATAAGCATAGCCTGTAGTTCTCGAATCTTTACTTCTTGACGTGGATTTAAGAAAAAATACACGGTAGATGTAATAACACACCGAATGTTTTATTCGCATTAGGTTAAGGAAAAATTGCAAGAATAACTCGAGTAACTAAGTTAGTTCATTTACAATTTAATGTATTCATAAAAACAATAAATAATGACCAGAGCCGGAACTAAGGCAGGGCGACAGGGGCCTTCGCCTCAGGTGCCGTATTTGACGGGGGTGCCAAAATGATTTGAAAATTAGAAAACAATAATATTCTTGATAAAATAAATTGATGCACTTTTGAGAGAAACTTATGTGAGTTTTTTAATAACTCAAAGCCAGAATGCAACATGTGATTATAAAAATATATTATAAACATATTCGTTACTTTGACAATTCCGCTCATACTAATTACCGCTCTTTGATATTTGCCACTCTTTAGTATTTTCCACCCCTTAGAATTAGCCACTTTGTTACTGCCGCAGTATACACTGTTGCCGGATATACCTTCACATAGCCCCCGAAATATGTATATAGTTAAATCTCCAGTCTCCGAGTGATTGTGCGTGGATGCATGTGCATTTTTTCCATCTTTTTAAACCCCTCAACAAACAAGTCTCTGCGGACCACCCCTGTGCAGCAAACTTGTAAGTATTAGTTTGAAAATCTTTTCCTTTATTATTGACGTATGATTGGTGATCTGGATCATTTTACGGTGCAGGAGTTTCATTTTTAATTCCACGTCATCTAGCCGTAGTCTCCAAATTCCCATATTCTTAGTCATGTCGACAAGATTAATAAAGCTTGGCAAGCAAAAAATTTATCTGTTTTTCAAGCTAGTATATTAATACTTGGTCTAAGGAATGATTTACAGGATGTGCGAGAAAATAATATAGATTTGATTATTGAACAAACTTAAGAATTAGCAGAAAGCATGAATGTAGAATCAGAATTTCTTGAAAAACGAAAATGTCGAGTTAAATGTATGCACCTCTATGAATCACAAGATGAACACTGCAGTGTTTCAACAAAACAATTGTTTGAAACAAATTAAAAGTGCGCTGGATGTTATGCTATGTGAACTTAATTGGCGACATGAAAAACTTAATGAAATTTCAGAAGATTTTGATTTTCTTTCTGGAGTTAAATTGTTTTCATTGAGTGTGACTGAACTCAAAAATTCAGCAGCAAATTCGGCAATAAAATATGAAAACGATTTAAATGCAGCAGATATTGCTTTAGAAATTGAAAGCTTTGAGCATCAGGCATTATCAATTCTTTCAGTACCAGAATCGGCAACAACTTTGGATCTCCTCCAAGTTATACATGAATATTCTCTTGTAGAATCATATCCCAATTTGGAAGCGGCAATGAGAATATTTTTGACTATGCCCATCACAGTGGCATCGTGTGAAAGGGCATTTAGTAAATTAAAATTAATAAAGGCGTATACAAGATCTACTCTTGCCCAAGAAAAATTAACTGACATGGCAATTCTGTCAATTAAATATTCACTATCCAAACGCGCGAGGATTCAGTGAACAATAAATCAACATCGCCCTAATCATGCAATCCCCGGGCACAGAGAAGGAGGGTTAACTTGTCTTTAGCTACCTTAAATCTAGGTGCCAAATGCTCTTCTTTGAAGATGAATGTTCGCGAAGGCATCTTCTTCCAAAACAAGCCCAACTTGTCAGCATTAAAAACCTGTCCAGGTTAGTACCCCTTCTCTTCGATGAGCTTTTTAAGATGACCTGGAAAAGCTTCTCTGCTACAGTATCTGCCAATGCCGATTCCACCCTTATTTGAACATTATGTAAAGCATATCTTCTTTTAAATTTCTCCAACCATCCCTTACATGCTGTAAATGATTTGGTGCTACTTCCTTCAGTGGCCGATGTTGCACTTAAGCACTCGTATATGCAAAGCACTTTTTCACGTATCACTCAATGGAACATTTTTTTGCATGTTATCTTTGATCCAAATATTTAAGGTATTTTCCATCTTCTCGATGACACGAGCACGAGTATAGCAGGACACTTTGGCACTTTTAGGTGTACTTCCACTTACACTAGCCCATATGCTTGCCTCCATGTTTCTTTGTTTCTCACAGTGGATTCGTTGACGTTATATCCCTTAACAGACTACACTTTTGCCTTGTGACAGCTTTTCTAACAATTCAACCTTTTCACTTATTGACATAACTTTTCTTGCTCTTCTCACTTTTATCGGTGCTCATTTCAATTCCTTTGCATTTTGGGGCTATGATATAAAATATGTACTGTGAGCAAGCACAAAAAGATTTTTGAAACTACAGATCCTTTAAAGGCTGGCATTAAACAGCAATGGTATTTCTCTGCACCTGGGCATTTAAAAGCACATCATTCCACAGTACTAATTGCATTAGAGAGAACATTAGGCTGCAAACAAAATGACTCATCTCCAAACTGAACGATTTATTTACAAAATGGAAACCTACGGACCTAATGACCACAGATAATCTAGGGTAACCAACCGTTCCTACTTGGAAATAAAACCCAGGGTCCTGCCTTTTGTTAAGCAAACAGACTGGGTGAAATGTGTGTTGGAACATCAACCTGGAGCACTCTTAAAAATGCATAGTATGCTTGTACTCGACAGTTTTCGTGGGTATCTTACAGAATCTGTAAAAAGGCTTAAGGGTATCAATACGGACCAGGTTACTATATCATGCAGGATGACTTCAATGCTGCAGCCACTTGATGTTTATGTAAATTACCAGTTCAAGACTTATGGCACCTGTTAACCACGCACTCGCACTAACTGGCAAAATAAAGTAGCCAAAAATTTCAGTTATGTACATGGAACAAGACCAAGTGATATAATATATCAGTGGACCTGGTTGTAAAAAATTTCAAGTGCGGAATTTCCAACAATTTATGTGGAAATAAAGATAGCTTCCTTTGGGAGAGCAATGAAGACATCGGTTCAGAAGATGCTAGATGACTAATAAATGTAAGTAACCAACATATTTTAATTAAATGTATTTTTTTTAATTTCTTTTCCAAACATTAAAATGATATTAATACCACCAAATCTCATATTGCAAAATTAGCAAATATACCCGTTGTTGCCTGGGTTTTTACATCAAGACAAAAATATATTGAGGAAGATTTAAGTATAAAACCAAGTAAAGAAACTAAGTTAATTTTTATTGTAATGCTTGATGGTATGCTATATTTCCTGTCTTTCATCTTTTGCCCAAATAAATAAATTTTTCCCACATCCTGTATCAACAAATGTGACTATTTTTATCAATTAATCATAATAAACAATAGATGGAATCACTATTAAAATATAGTTATTTCACTCAAATTGATTTTCAGTAGAAGAAATTGCATCATATTCATGAATCTAAAAAAAAATTAAAACATTGAGCATTAATTGAAAGCTCTAGGGATCCAACCGGCGGAAACACATTTGAAGATATAGTTAAATATAGCTTAACAATATATTATCTGATGCAAAGACTGTTTTTTTGTCTAATTTGACAGGTGAATATTTTAAAGTCAAACTCATTTTGAGTTCCCGGACTTTGAAATCGATTTTGGCAATAAAAAGTGTGTTAGTAAACAATTAATTATATGTATTAGCTCAGAAAGTCTATGATGCATTAATAGTCATTCTGGCAGGGGCGGCTAGCCTTTCAAGCCACTGTTACATTATCAACTTGAGAGAATTTTACTGTAGTTCAATACAAATAGCTGAAGACTAAAACAATTCAGTATCTATTGTGATGGCTGAGGAGAGTGCAACTGGCCAAGAAGAGGCTGAATTTGAGGAGCTTGATCAGTTAGAAAAGAAACAATCTTCTCTTAGGATGTGGTGGGCTAGCGCAGTGGAACAGATAACTATAGAGTTGGAGTGTAGTATCGACAAGATAATTGAGAAGGGAAGGCTAAAGAGTCCATCCATCTAGCCTCTGTTAGATTCATTTGACGAGCCCCTAAGATGAGCATCAAGAATTTTAAGTGCAATGCTGGTAACTCAAGTGTCAGTAGAACATTTGTTCTCATAAATGCATTTTATCCTTAGCAACAGAAGGTCGTCCATAAAACAGGATGTTGGAAGCAATATTATTCCTACGTACAAACAGCAGCTAGTAGGTTGCTCACTAACTTTATATCAAATTTTAAGAACATAGTTTTGGTGTATAAATTTTATCAAAATAAAGTATAAAATTATTTTTTATTTTCATTTTTAATGTCTATAAATAGCATTTATCACGAACACAATAACCGAAATCAAACTCAATAAAATAATTGAACTCGAACTTGAACTCAAAAATATTTCAACCGAGTTCGCACCCCTGAATAAAATGCATTTGTCCACCTGATTTTATTTGGTATTATTGAAAACTGATCATCTAGAAAAATCAATGACCAGAAGTTACATACAACATGGGATTAATAAATACTATTCAATCTACCTAAGTCAACTTTTAGACTGAAGAAATTTCAGTGATTACTGCCAATATGTTACATGCCACTCACAATCAATCAGAATGGGAAGCATACTAAACACATTACATTAGAAGTAACAGCTATTTGACACTATTTTCAGAAAAATATTAGCAATTCTACTAAACATAACAAGGACTACAGATAAGCAAAACCCTTTACTTGCTTTAACCTTCATACTACGCAACAGTAGAACTGAAAGTATGGTTAAACATTTGGTCCCTTGCCAGGCACTTCTTCAAACCATAAAATGCCAATAAAAAAATGAACATTCAATTCCTCATGGCATTTGAAAAGCTAAGGGGAAGGAAATTAAAAGAAACAGAATCAAATCTATCCCAATCAGACAATTAAGGCTGCTATCCAGTATCAGAGGGAAATTTCGGAAAATACTTAAATGACTTTCTCTTACTAACATCTTTACTTAAAAATTCATTGAAATGCATATACTCTATGCTAATTTCATCACCTGTAAAAAGACGATTACATCTTCAGTTCCAATCTGTAGTGCTGATATGTTTTACTTCAACCTCAAAAAAGATGAAAGATGAGACCTCAAATATTTTGTTTAAGCAGTGGTTTCCTTGAGTTCTCTAATACATTTAATATGGTCATGCACAAAATTTACATTACCAAGAAGTTTTCATCAAAAGTAAACTTAATTATCCACCTGCATATAATGCTGTTCTAAAAAATATTAATTTTCTATAGGCAATAATATAACAGGCAGTTATTGTAATTTAGAAACTTAGTAAAAGATAAATAAACTCCTTCACAAACAATATGCAAAAGGCTAAAACTAAAGAAAAGTTAAAAATTAAAAAGATAAATTAACAACCTTGGCCCACTCATATAGTGCCACAAAGGCATCTGTTTCCACATCACTAACTCCAATTGCATAGACGCGTCTATCAGAAGCAAATTCTTCCAAAACTTTCCATACTCCACGAAGGCTTTCACTCGACAAGTTCTCACCTGCTCGTAATGCCAACACTACTGACTCGATGTAAGGTGTAACCATGTACTTAAATGCTGTAAAATAATATTTTCATTATTAATGAAAGTAAACTATAAATATGGTTGCAAAGCCTAAAATTACCCAAGTAGGAAAAATTTATAAATTAACTAATAACATTGGCCGATAACGCCCAAATGTTATGTTAACCGAAAACCGGTATTAAATTAGTAGACATCGACTATTTCTGAACGCTGTCCTACAGAATTCAATAAATATAAAAATAAAAAATATTAAGTTGTAAGAATTACGTCTACTGTAATCACGTTAGGTATTACGTCATGTTTACTACCTGCGTCAATCGCTTCTCGAACGTTCTGTTCTTCAAAGCTAGAAACAAATATTTTGACGCTTACTTTAACGTCCTTTCTATTCTGTTGTTCAAACAGTTTCATTGCTTCATAGTCGGCGACTTTATTAATCTGCAAGGAAATATGTTTTTGAATTTTAATAAGCCGCTTATTCATGGTGCTAACAAATCAACACTACTATCTTTACCAGCTTAACAATAATCTAAGCATAAATTTAAATTGGTGATTTAATTACCTCAAACTTCTCGCGTACAATCTCGTCAGTTGTCAGTACCAATCTATTTTTAAAAACAAATCGAAAACTCTCCAGAAGCTGTAAGTATTAGGCAAATTACAATGTTACACGATTTAACAATAGAATCAGTAACAAAAAGACTATATAAAACAGTATTAAATATAATTATGGGATTTAAAACTTAGTTTGATGAAATCACACGGCAAATTTAAGTTTACACCATTAAACTCACCTCATCTGTAGAGCTTTGCCCAGCCTTCTTTTTCACTTCATTAATAGTCAAAATGTTCCCGCTATGTAATAAAAGATTGTTTGTTACGCTCGGAATGGCTTGCAGCATTTTGTAATATTTGATGAATATAACTATTAACCCTCGGATACTTATTATTTGAATATAAAAACTTAGGCTAAAAACCTTAACGAACTTAAAGCATGCATCCAACAACCACACAAAATCAAAAGTGTTTCAACAAATGAATGATGAAATGTCCTCTTCCTGGTAAAAATGTCTGATGAAATATACGATATATCGATAGTCGGCGTAGCCAACAACAGAGTTATTACGTGTCGTACGGTTATTTATTGCAAATTATGCAAAAATACGCCATTAAGATACGTAAAAATATTTACATCTATTACGTCTTGGCCTCACCTATATTTCCCATTATTTGTTATAATTACATTTTACACATTAAAATTCGTTGAATCGCTATACCAGGCCTCTGACACTCATGCGATATATCGTATACGTTCAAGATTACCGACTCTAGCGCCACTCGGTTCAAACGTGTGCAAATTTTTCGGAAGTTGTAAACTAAATATTTCCTTTCACAACAAAAATATAAATTATTATATCTTTAATAACATGATCATAAAAAATTAATGAAACAATAATATTTTTAGCCTAAAAACTTTAAATTAATTTCGGTCCAATCATATTGCTCGAGATTGTCACACGTTTATGACAAAATTTAAATCTTACCAAGGAAGTAACAACATAACTACCAAGCAAATTGCGTAATTAACTGTTGTAGATTATTTCTGTCAAAATGGAGGGGTTTAGAAGACGTCCTGGATGCCATTACTGTGCTGCTAGTTGGTGCAGTAGTTACTCCGGATGCCGGTTGGATAAAACTTAGTTTTTTTAGCTTACCTAAAGAGATTCGCATGGCAGTACCTCTAATAGATTATTATAATAATGTGTTAACCAGTGTATTCAGGGATGGAAAGACGACTGAAAGAACATAATCGAGATAATTCAACAAAATTTTAATTGATAACTGTCTACTAATTAATTTTTATACAACTCATTGTAAGCAAATTGAGTGGTTTTTATTTATCTATAAATTCCATTGACTCCATCGCTGATTCATTAATTGTTACCTTAGAGCGAAAGAGTGGATTAAGTTCACCTTGAGGTAGGATTTACTTGGTCGTGACATAGGTACCTTGAAAATTTTGAAGTTGTGTAGTGACCATTTCAAGGCCAGTGATTTTAAGATCAAGTCACCTCGACCTCTCCTCAAAAGAGATGCCGTCCCTAGCATAATTGAAGGTAATCATATAATCCTTTAATTAATATTCTGGAATCGTTCATTAGTCGGTATTTTTCAAGTGATAATGGACGTTTAAAAAGTATTTCAACTTTATGTTGCAAAATTGCTTGATAATCAGTCAAGGGTTAGTTTTCCTGGCATGCACATTTTGTTTCTATTTAATGCAGAACAACTGGGTGGAAAGCTTCAAGTGGCAAAGGAAATGAATGCTGAGCAATCTACTTCTTTTTCAGGTATTCACTTGTGGTTTTTATGTGATTACCAATACCATAAGTAGGGAACAGCAGTACATATTTTCATGATCCGAAGCACCCAACAGTGAATATGTATTTTGGATATGTTCTTATTGGTCAGCTGACAAATAATAAACTTTGTGAGAGAGAGTTTCTTGAATTTGACCTTCCCATGAAAATTGTAAGGATATTTTCCTCTCGTTGTTTGTTAAAACAAGAATTCTGTGGGCCTATTAGGTTAATGAACAGTGAAAGGGCAGCAACAACTTAAAAAATTTTAAATCAGCCTTCTCGAAAATTGAAGTAGGTTTATCATATACGAGTTGCAGGGACATCATCCAAGAATGTTTTATTAGGTTTTTGCATTCTGTTGGACATAAAAATGTTTTGCCAATGGAATTGAGCAATTATTAAGAACAAAATTTTTAAAATAATATACTATATTAACCATCATAAACTACCTGGGAGCTGGAGGAAGTAAAAGGATCACTTGGTAGGATGGTGTACGAGGGGGATTTCAAGGGCCCTTTGACTGCTATGGTAGCCGTGAAGGCCTACCTTGAACCTCGAAAACTCTTAGTTCCCAAAGATAAGGTTTATATATTTCATATAGATTTATTATTGCTATTACTTATTTAATTTTTTACTAACTATTATTTCATTTAATATTATTCTTGTATTACTGTAATATATTTTGCTTTTATACCTTACAGTCAAATTATGATGTCTTTCTGTATTTATCTGAAAATAAGTACAGGTATAATAAAGTGAGTGTCTTGTATTATTGCTCTTCAATTTATTTTTCTAATTATTCATTAAAAAATTCAACTTGAATCTTTTAAAACTTTCTTTCATTCCCATTATCCCTGGAGTTCTTTTCCAATGATTCAACCACATTGGGCAACAATCCCCATGTGTCTAATAATATTTTCTTATAAATGCAGAAATATTTCAATAAAAATATCTTATGTATTTATGATAACTTGGCACCAATTTTCATATTCCTGGATGGCTAACGACTTTTTTAAAAAAAGATGCCCAATCTTCCAACTATCATATCCCAAACGAGTGTACATGAAGCTCCCTTGGCAAATAAACACCCGACTCCGTGTCAAAAACCCTGTGATAATTTTAATTTGAGCAAGAAATCGACAGATCAATTTGCGTCAAGTTCTAGTGCCATTCCTTTGAAGGATAGCTTATCTGATACCGATGGCTTTTCCATGGTTCGACGCCGCCGTAGATGCACCAATTTAGTTATTGGACAAAATTGTGACATCCATAATGGTAATTTTAGTGGGGTTCAGCGACGTGCATGGCTACACCTAAAACGTGTAACACCTTTAACGCAATGCGATGACATTATCAATTATATGGAAACGAAATTCAGAACCGAAGATGTTGTGTGCGAAAAACTTTACGCCGGTGAAAAGAGCAGCTCTTTCAAAATTGGAGCAGATTCTTCCCTCTTGAATGATCTTATAAAGTGTGAAAATTGGCCTAATGGAGTGTTTATCTCCCATTTCCGTTTCCCTGAAGTGTTTAATGCTAGTGTAAGTGATCTTAATGTGCCAGTAGTTGCACCCCCAGATGTTTTCCCAGGCATACCCCCAGTTGTGAGCTTTCCAATCACCAACTCAGTGAGTACCCTTGATCCACAAGTCACCCACTCAGATAGGGTGACACGATCACTAACTGGATCCCTTAAGCCTAAGTCCATGTGACTAGATGACTCAGCCTCTAGTAAGCTAACACTATTATTAATTAATATTCAGTGTCTAAATAATAAATTATCGGAGCTTGAAATGTTATCACACGATGAAAATCCAGATGTATTTTGTATTTGTGAACATTGGATGTGTCATGTTTCTATCTCCATTCCAGGGTATACTTGTGCTAGTTCTTATTGTCGAATAGTACATAAACATGGTGGTGTTGTTATTTTGGTGAAAAACAGTATCAATTTAAGTGATTTTTCTTTTGACAACGCTTTTAAACCAAGAGCTATCCTTTGAGTGTGCAGCTATCAGTTTCAGCTACACAAACCTCAACTTTATTGTTATCGTAGTTTATCGTTCGCCAATCGGCTGCCTAGATTATTTCTGTGACAAACTTGATAATCTTCTCTTTTCAATAACAAACCATGCTAAGAGGCCATTTTTAATAATTGCTGGCGATTTCAATGTTAATCTCTTGCTTAACAGCACAAATGAAAAAAAACTTAGAAACATTTTTAATTTGTACAACATGAAGGCTCTTGTGAGCAATCCAACTAGGATTACTCCCACATCTCAGACACTCCTTGACAACATATTCACTAACTATGATGTCTCTAAAATATACACCTCAGTTTTTGATCCCTTATTATCCGACCACCAAGCTATTCTTTCTAAGTTCTTCTTAGAGGAAACTGTGTCAAACCCCAATCCTCCTCCAAGCATTCGATTGTTCTGTGACTCCAAATTCCAACTCTTCTCTTATCTTCTAAGCAGCCAAGATTGGTCTGTTATTTTTAATGCTAATTATTTTAATGACAGCTTTAATTTATTTTATGAAAAATTCTTGTACCTTTTCAATGTTACATTTCCAATAGTTCCAGCTAAACCAAAGCCAAATTCTACACATGATTGGATCTCGCCTGAAATTCGTATGTTATCTGGCAACATCAAAAGACTTTTCTACAATGATAAGTATCTTGGTAATGAGGAAACCCACAGGCTGTATTCTGCTCTCAAAAAGCAGTACAGGAATCTTATCCAAATTAGTAAAAGAACCTTTAATGACTCAAAAATTATGAATGCACCCAATCATACCAAGGCAGCTTGGAAAATTATAAATGAAGTTACTGGTTCCACAAAATTGATGTCCTTGCCAGTGATAAAAGGCATTGACTCAGATGAAATTACAGACCCTTCACTCTTAGCAAATATTATCAACAGATTCTTCCTTGATTTACCTCTCACACCTACTCCTGATGGCACAACTCGACATAATCCAGTCATAAGAACCAACTTCTCAAATACTGAGTCTATGTACCTCCGACCCTGTAATGAACTGGAATTATCCACTTACCTCTACAAAGTTGGCCTCAAGAACTCTGCTGGATTAGATGATATCCCAAGTAAACTACTTAAAGCATGTCGAAAAACAATTATATCTCCACTTTTGTTCCTAATTAACCAGTCATTAAATCAAGGAATTTTTCCAGAAATTTTAAAAATCTCTAAGGTAATTCCCATCTATAAAAACAAGGGTGATAAAACCCAAATAAATAACTACAGACCTATATCCCTTGTATCACAATTTTCCAAAATATTTGAATATGTTTTCTGTGCTAGACTAATGGAATTTCTTGAAAAATGTAACATCCTGTCAAGCTGCCAATTTAGATTTATGAAAGGGAAATCCACAGAGCAGGCTCTATTTTCCGCTATTAACTGCATCATAGAACAACTGAATATGAGAAATAGTACTCTGGGGGTTTTCTTTGATCTCAGTAAAGCCTTTGATTCAGTTAATCATGATCTCCTACTGGCTAAGTGTGATAAGCTAGGTGTTAGAGGTGTGGCCTACAACTGGCTAAAATCTTACTTAAAAAATCGTCAGCAAACTGTCTCCATTTTCAAGGAAGGCAAAAAATATTTCTCTGACCCTAGTCTAGTACTCTCTGGTGTGCCACAGGGGTCCATTTTAGGCCCTGTCCTCTTCCTAATTTTTATTAATGACTTACCAGAGAACCTTATGAATAAAGTGTGTAATAATGTTATTATGTATGCCGATGACGTGAATGTTTTAGTTTCCAATCCTATTGACAAAACACTAGTAGACAGAAGCAGGGTGGTTTTGCAGGCAATGTCTGAGTGGTGTAAGGGCAATAGACTCTCCTTAAATGAAAGTAAAATACTGGCTATGTTTTTCTCTTCCTCGCATAAATGGTGCCGAAATTTATACTCCTGCCTTGACCAAGATATGATAAGTTCTACTGAGGAGTTCAAATTTCTAGGTGTCTATATTGACCCTCTACTGAAATGGTCTCATCATACTGACAAGTTATGTAAAAAGCTAAACTCTGTGTATTATATACTATCTGTCTTGAAGCACTCACTTAGTATCAAGGTATTAAAAAAAGTATATTTTGCTTATTTCTATTCACGTGTTGCCTATGGCATTGTCCTCGGGGGCTACTCCTCCCAATTAATTGAGGTTTTTAAGATCCAGAAAAAGATTGTCAGGTCAATGTGCAATGCACAATTCAGAGCACAATGCAGGCCCCTATTCAGAAGATTAGGACTCTTGACTGTTCCCTCTATTTATATATATAATGCTGTATTGTATGTGAGGTAAAACATGTCTGAATATGAGAAAAACAGTGATTTATGCAACAAAACTTAAAAGTTTGCTCTGAAGGACCAAAAGCAAGATGCATTAAATTTTATAATGCTCTGCCTGCTGCAATCAAAGAAGTAAGCTCACTCCAGTCATTCAAGAAGCATGTTCATGAGCTCCTTGTGACTAATTGTCTTTACAATATTAGCAATTTTACGTCTGGTGCTTGAGATAGTTTGTGTTTTTGTCCCCTTTTTAATGTTTTTGACGTGTTCTATGCATTATTTTGTAATGTCTTTTTGAACAAATAAACTTATTATTATTATTATTTCTTTATAAATTAATCACTTGGTCAAAGCCACATTTTCAACCGATTAAACAAGTTTTAAATACAAAATGTCATTTGTGAGGAAGTGGTTCAAGAGTATTCTCATAAAATTCGTTCATATGTATGAAATAAATTTCCACATAAAACTACTCAATACTGAAACTAGGAAAACTACAGTTTTGAATTTTGTGCATGAGCATAGACGCTTGAGCCGCTAAACAGATCAAAAACCAATCATGCATACTTTCACTCCATTGTGCAACTAGATCTTCCACATACACCAACACACAAAGATCTCTTAAATAAAATGTCTCACAGGTACAATTATATCAGTACTGGACCCTAATGGAGTCTGAATCCCACAATACAGGATCATTTACATGTAAACACAGCAACACCCCTTCGAGAAAGACCTAATTCCCCCATTGTTAGTTTGGGGCCAAAGAAAATAAGCACTGGCCGGCTAAGGAAAAAACATTGCATTGCCGCATGTGTTCATCGTGAGGAAAAAACTCGCACAAATTTCCACTGCAGAAAATGTGACGTGGTACTATGCATAATATTCTGCTATGAAGAATAGCACAAAAGTGTCCTTCTAAGATTGTGCTTGTATATTCCTATATAATATTATGACTAGACAATATATCATGGATACATGGCATCTCCTAATGCTGACATATTAATAATATTTTGCATACAGACTGAATATATTTAATACTAAATAACAAATTAAAAGCAAAAAAAGTGCACACAACTAGACATAATTAAATATAGCATACGTAAAACTATTTCTTTAGACATATCATATAGCCCTTGTTGCATAGCACACAACTTTCCTTCATATGCAATTGGTATTGCACAGCCCAGGAAAACAGGTAATCTGGGGATACCTCCGGTGGGTCCATGGGTTCACCCAAAAATTCCTTTAAATTATCATCTGGCAAGAGCTCTGAAATGCAAGTTAAAACATCATTAGAATTAAATAATTAAAATAAATAAATAGCAACTTTTACTGGATCTTTAGAAACATCACATCCAATTCATGGTATTAACGTTTCATGAAATTAATGTATAGCACTGAGAGCAAGATGCCAAAAAACACAAGGAGATCCAGTATTTAACAGTCCTACCAGAAAATTTTCACTGCAAGCACCTCTAAAATATATGGCAAACTAAAGAAGAACAGTTAAAATTTTTCTCAAGTCATTGTGTATGTATTCTAGTAGAGAGCTAGGCTTTCTTCTCTCCCCTATTGAACTGGATGCACCTTATTTTAGCAAAAATTAACTTTTTACACTAAATTGAGTGCTTGGGTTATTTTACGTATCTCATAATATAATTCTTTACTATACAGGGTGATTCTTAATTGCATACCTTAAATATAAGAATCGTATTTTACACCTACAGGCAAGCAAAAACTTTCATATAAACATAAGGTCATAACCACTTCGTTAGCGAGATGTGGCAACAATGAGGCAGCGCTGCGTTACAGAGAAAGCAATCATTCAGTCTACAAACTCATATGAGGTAACTAACTAGTCTCGCTGTTGATGTTCTGGTGTTGCAGTGCTCACGTTACATATAATTTTTGAATCACATAAAATAGTGAAAGGCTGAAAGTAAGGTAAGTAAAATATCAATGTTCAAGTGCCAAAAGTACAAATAAAGATGAAATAAAAGTACAAAGTTCATACAATAAATGTGCTATGTGATGAGTGGGTGCTTCCTAGACATTTGGTCCAACAACATTTCGTCCCATTTTTATCGACTCAGAACTTACCGTATATACCCGCATATAACATGCATCTTTTTCCTGAAAATTTTCGGCTAACAAGCAGGGTCTCTTATACGAGGATATATACATATTTACCAGGATATTTATTATAATGGACTGACATTAGGAAATGCCAATGGTTTTACGTCTGCCCAATATTGGGATGATATTAAATGTTGAGGGTATTCTTATGCATTTTCTTGGTAATAACTTGAGCAAAAAACATAAATTAAAGAACAAAAACGTCAAACTTATTAAATAATTATACTTGATGTACTATCTATTATATATCGACGACTCTTACAGAGGAGGATATAACATACTAGTAGAAGGTGCTTGCATATTGAAAGCATTTCATCTCTCCTTGAATAAACATTCATTTTTGAGAGAAATGTTTCATCATGGGAAATATTTCTTTAATTTAAAAGATTTTTTCTAGGGACCGATTTTCGTTTTTTCCTTATAGAACAATAATGGAGTAAAACAATCGTTAATTTTTGCAATTTTAGGAAAATTATACTTTTTAAACATTGGGTTAATATAGCCACACATTTCTGCCAAATTATAAATTTATATCACATTTAGAAGTGAAATAACATTTATCTAATTGTTAAAATTTAAATAATTTTTAAAAGCCGCAACAGGAATTTCAGAGATACATTGAAATGTCTATTCGTTTATATTGACTAAAGTCTAAAAAAATTAAAAATTTCAGCTCTCTAACTCACCCCGTAGTATCTATACATTTACCTATTTGTTTAAAATTTAAGAATTTTTAACATCAAAACAAATCAAAATATCAAAATTTGTATAATCCCTATTTGGGTTTTTTACAGATCCTACCTGTAAAAAATTTTTAGCTTCGTAGCACATACGGAAAAACATAAACTTGAAAATTTGTTTAAAGAATTGCTAATTTTTAGCGGCCGCATTGTTGCACTTTTTCAAGATTTTCATTTTTTCTAGTCGGTTTTGCACAAAATTCAACCTATGAAAAAAATTTCGAATCTCCAGCTCATATGGAAGTGCCTAAACATTAGTATCCTCCTCCTCTGTAAGAAACGTCGATATATAATGACTTGTAGTTGGTGCTTGCATACTGCAAGCATTTCATCTCAACATAAAAAAACATTCATTATTCATCTTTCATCATTACACATATATTTTTAATTCTAAATATTTCACCTCCGCAGCGATTTTCGTTTTTCCCACATGTAAAAATAATATTTTAAAACAATCCCCAAATGTCGCAATTTAAAAATTTTTACACTTTCTTCATTATAAGGTTCTAATGCTACACATTTTAGCCAAATTTTAAAGTTGTAGCACTTCTAGAAATAGAATAATATTTTTCTAATTGTTTAAATTTAAATAATTTTTAACGGCCGCCGAAATTCATATATGGTAAAATTGAAATGTTTATTTGTGCAAATTTACTACTCTGTAAATAATTTGAAAATTTCAACTTCCTAGCTCATACGTAGTACCTACACAGTTATCTATTTGTTTAAACTTTAAGAATTTTTAACTGCCAAACAAATTATAATATCAAAATTTGTATAATCCCTATTTCGTTTTTTATAGAATTCTACTTATAAAAAAAAATTCAACTCCGTGGCACATTCGGAAATATATAAACCTTGAAAATTTGTTTAAACAATTGCGAATTTTTAGCGGCCGCATTGTTGCACTTTTTCAAGATTTTCGTTTTTTCTAGTCGGTTTTGCACAAAATCCTACCTAAGAAAAAAATTTCGAATCTCCAGCACATCTGGAAGTGCCTAAACATTAGTATCCTCCTGTTATCATTATATATCGACGACTCTTACAGAGGAGGATATAACATACTAGTAGATGGTGCTTGCATACTGCAAGCATTTCATCTCACCTTGAAAAAACATTAATTTTTCAGACTGATATTTCATCATTACAAATATTCTTTTAATTCTAAAGATTTCATTTCTGCAGCGATTTTCGTTTTTCCCACATGTAAGAATAATAGTTTAAAACAATCTCCAAATGTCGCAATTTTAAAAATTTTTACACTTTCTTCATTATAAGGTTCTAATGCTACACATTTTAGCCAAATTTTAAAGTTGTAGCACTTCTAGAAATAGAATAATATTTTTCTAATTGTTTAAATTTAAATAATTTTTAACGGCCGCCGAAATTCATATATGGTAAAATTGAAATGTTTATTTGTGCAAATTTACTATACTGTAAATAATTTGAAAATTTCAGCTTCTTAGCTAATCCCATAGTACCTAAACAGCTATCTATTTGTTTAAACTTTAAGAATTTTTAACTGCCAAACAAATTAAAATATCAAAATTTGTATAATCCCTATTTCGTTTTTTTAAGAATTCTACTTATTAAAAAAATTTCAACTCCGTGGCACATTCGGAATTATATAAACCTTGAAAATTTGTTTAAACAATTGCGAATTTTTAGCGGTCGCATTGTTGCACTTTTTCAAGATTTTCGTTTTTTCTGGTCGGTTTTGCACAAAATCCTATCTATGAAAAAAATTTCGAATCTCCAGCACATCTGGAAGTGCCTAAACATTAGTATCCTCCTGTTATATGTTATCATGTTATCACTTTCAAAAGACCTTCATGTTCTGTCATCTGATTAAAACTGTGCATGTAAATGGTCTATGGATGGAATGAATCACGCATTTGTTTATAGATGATAAATGAGACGAAATGGTTCCAGCTACACGTGCATTCTTTCATCTATGATTGTCTTCTCATAAATCATATAGGTTCTTATCATCACTTTCAAAATCCTCTGTCTCATCCTTTCCTTTGCAAATACACACACACTCCATCACTTGCAACTGGAATGAGCCCTTGCAAAATCATCTCCGTGTAAACCCTGCTATAGCTACACTGGCTGCACAAAAACACTTCGTGGGCCGGATGTGGCCTGTGGGCAGTAGGTTGGGCACCACTGGTCTAGTACATACACACCTTATTTTTACCACACAAATATGGGTGATCAATTTAATTTTCCATTTGAATGTATTTGTAATATTTTATAATGCTAAATTATGAAATTTTGGAACACAAAGACCATTTCAGATTACTCATTGAAGGTTTTCATAATATTGATAGCTAATGAGTGAGAGGCTTTTAATACAGACACGAATCAATTCTGTGCTAATCAACCTGTAAAAAATATCATAATATGTAAACGATTGGAGCATACAAACAACTGAACATCTGATTCTGAAAAGTAATTAATTTACATTCATTTAATTTTAAATAATGATATGGACAGTAGGCATCATAAGTTCTGTTTGGATCATCTTGTTTTACAATAAAAACCAGTTTCGTCTACATTAAATACTTGTTTAGCATAATAATTGCCTTCATCAATAATTTTAGCCAGTAGTTCTCCGACTTAACTAGCTGCCACTTCATCAGCACTAGTGGCTTCACCTGTCACTTTAATATTGTGTAACATCGCCCACTCTTTCAAACACATAAGCCAAATCTTGTTCACAGTAAACATTTTATCCTTAGAGCCCTCACCATGTTGTTTCTTAAGCTCCTCAAAAAGATTTAATGCTTGGGCCTGGACAGTGGCGCACACAGACATTTTTCTAGGGGGGGGTTCCGATCTATTTGGCAGGCATAAAAAAAGTTTAAGGTTACCCTTTATTATTTATTTTATTTACACAACTTGCGTTTAAAAATTAATTCCCTTTCTAAATAGTACATTATTACTGTAAAACACACAATTAGAATAAATATATTACAGTGTAATATCTAAAATTTTCCGAGTATATTATTACAGTGAAATATAGACTAAAGGTCAAGGGTTATCAGCAGAAGTAGACATATTTCAACGCCATATTTTAACTTCGAAAATATAAGCAAAAATAACATAAATAACAAACCAAATATACAATTTGATTTTATTTCAAAGTCCTATTTTGTTTCCCAAACAGCGAAATCCAATAGTCTAGGTCATGCGCTTAATTTTTTTCAAATACCAGTATTTTCAGAGGAATACACAAAACAATTTTTAAATAATCTTCTATTAAAACCCTATCAAATAACTGCAAAAATATCATCAGATCCACCGCATTATCGCAGACAACAGAAAACATTGCCAAAAAAACGAAAAAAAAAACAACATAATCATTCCGAACACAACACAATCAAGTCTCTTAATAATAAAAATTGTTTTTATCTAAAGGCAGACAAAGGGAACACTGTAGTCATAATGCAAAAAGACCAATACTTCGACAAAGTTGAGCAAATGCTAAATGAAGGGCCGTACACAAACATACTAAAAAATCCAATCAATAAAATGATATCAGAAACCACCAAAATTGTTAAAACATGCACCACACTCATCACGAAACAACTCAGTCTCCAACTTCACACCTCAAACCCCAGGGTTCCTAGGATGTATTGCTTATCCAAAATCCACAAAGACGGCATTTCCCTCAGACCCATTGTTTCGTCTATCAACAGCCCGACATATAAAATTTCACGTTGGCTTAATGACCAATTAAAACAATATCCTATCAAACATGATTCAAATATAAAAAACAGTCCTCATTTCATTAACGAAGTTAAAGACATAATACTACAGGACAGTGAAATTTTAGTTTCTTTTGATGTTTCTTCTCTCTTTCCTAGCGTTCCCATCAATGAAACATTAAAATTCCTCGAAGAATGGCTCACCGATCAAAACTTACCATTAAAAACAGTAGATGAATTAGTACGACTAACACGCTTATGCATGAACCAAAATTTCTTTCAAGTTAACAACAAGTTATACCAACAAAACTACGGTACAACAATGGGAAACTCCCTTTCACCTTTCTTAGCCAACCTATTCATGGTTAACTTCGAGAAACAATGCAAAAACACTTTCAAATACTTCCCACGCTTATGGCTAAGATACGTTGACGATATTTTCGCGATTTTCGATACCTCCAATAATAACATAACTGATTTTCTACAGCAACTAAACGATCAATATCCTTCCATTAAATTTACACATGAAGTTGAAAAACAAAATACATTGCCATTTCTTGACCTTCTCGTAAAAAGAGAAAACAACCAAATCAAGTTTGGGATTTACCGCAAACCCACACACACAGACACGTACATTCCCTCTGATTCCAGCCACCATATTTCACATAAATTAGCACCATTCCACTCAATGGTACATAGACTCTTACAGGTTCCTCTTTCTAAAGTTGATTTCCTCACAGAATTAAAATATATCAAAAAATGCGCTAAAATCAATGGTTACGACCCTCAGATGATAGAGAATATTTTACACAAACACAAGCGCAGTCTTTCTTTGAAAAAACGGATTACTCTCACAAGCACGCCCCCCCAAAAAACCAACATACGTAAAAATCCCCTTCGTCCCAGGCATCACAAACGGCTTATCAAACATCTTCTCAAAACAGAACCTTAAAGCAGTACCTGTGAATGAAAACAAACTCTCCAACTTACTACACAATCCAAAAGACACGATCCCGACTCTACAAAGATCTGGCATATACAAAATCGCTTGCACAGACTGCGAGAAAGTCTACATAGGGCAAACTAAACGGAAGCTAGAAACCAGGTTCAAAGAACACCTTGCACACTTCAAACACAATAGATTTAACAGGTCTAGCGTCGCAATACACATACAGGAAAACAATCACCCGATTAAAATTGAAAACATGTCTCTCTTAAAATCAACACAAACCGACTGGAAACTAGACGCTTACGAGAGTATTTTCATAAACAAATTCAAAGAAACGGATATGAATAACGACCGCGGACCTATCCCTTACTCACCCCTCTACTCGCTTACCGTTAAGAATTCCCCCACCCCTCTGCCCTCCTTTCACTTTTACCCGGAACACATAAATACACAAGACCAAACACAAACAATTCATATGACTTCAGCTACTGAAGATGGGAGCATAGCTCCCGAAATACGTATCTAGCGGTTTTCCCAGAGTGTTTGTGCGTGTGTGTTTTCTTTTTCTTCTTTATAGGCTAGTTTTTGACAACAGGTCCCTGTAGGCCATCATCGTCCTGCAAACTTGTAAGCATCATTTTAATTTTCCTTATTTCTTATTGACGTGTGAGTGCTCTCTGGGTTAATTTACGGTTCAGGAGTTTTAAATTTTAATTCCAATCTGTACACCGTAGTCTCCAATTCCTTTTTTAACTTTTAGTAAGAGCAAATACCTTATTTATAGTCAGCAAAGAAATGATGAAATCAGCTTTAGAAATTGATACATTTAAAAGAGAAGCTTGAATGGAAACATCGTTATCATTCCACTCTGTCATTTCATTCAGTGATGCTTGTATAGCATTAAATAATTCAACCATAACTAGTATCGAATCATGTCTTTCAATCCATCTTGTGCCACACATTTGAACTAATTTTCGTTTTCTAGAAAGAGGACAGTGTTTTTCAATATTTCTTATTAAAACATTTTGCCTCAATGGAGTGTGAAAAAAATTATAGATTTTACCCACTATTCCCACACAGTTTCTGATATTGGGTAAATTAGAAGAATCTGAAATCGCTAGGTTTAAACTGTGTGAGCTACAATGCACATTTAATGCAGAGGGGAAGTGTTTTTTAATATGAGCTTGAACTCCTTGGAACTGTCCACTCATTGCACTAGCCCCATCATATCCTTGGCCTCTGAGAAATTTTAAATTAATTTTGAAATATTGCAAAGAATCTATCAAATGTGTGGCAAGACTTTGTCCTGTTCTACTGACAACCGGTATAAATTGTATAAACTGTTCTTGGACAGTATCATTTTCAATGAATCAAGCAGCAAGAGCAAACTGTTCTATCCCAGCAACATCAGTAGTTTCATCTGCTATTATACTGAAACACTTACTCTTATTGATGCGATTTGCAATATCCCTTAAAATTATATCATTTATGGAAGAAATGATTTCATTTTGTGTTCTCCAGCTAACGTAGGAATTTCTTCCACAACTTTTAAAATGATTCCTTAAAATTTTGTCTCCTGCTTCCACACGCATTCTAAGTAATGCTCTAAAATTTCCCTCATTTTTTTCAGGGGTTTCTTCAACATTTAAGGGGCCATAATCTAAATGTCCTCGTAAGGGGATCCCCTGCTTCCCGCAAAATAGGACAGTTTCTATTATTGAGCCAAGTATTTCCCTGTTTTTTGCTACTTCTGCTGCTTTGTTTTTATCTAAAATAAAATCAATCGGGAGCACTTTTTTCTCATCAATTTTCTTTAAATTGAAAATATTTCCAAGCTTCGTGCATGATATGACAATTTGCCATGCTTCTCAAAATATTCTAAGGCATGGTTCCATTTGTTGAAAGCTTCTGAAACAAATTTACCCGGATTTTGCTCCCTATGCACTCCTACTCTAAATGGAGAAAATAGCTCACAATATTTGCAGAAGAGACCATCCATTAATTCCAAATAACATACCCAATGCCATTTTTCAAGCCAATGTGCTTGGCACCTTAAATTTTTGCCTTTAATATTCTTATCAGGAAATTTATATTTAGCATCTGTTGACCATAAACTATTAAAAACTTCCAGGAGTTTCTTACAAGAACAATATTCTTTCGATTTCAAAAAGTTTGCTATATCATTAGGGTTACCTTTATTGTCCGCATCTGTCTCCGTAGTACATCCAGTAACCAGTCCGGACGACGAACACGGCTCTTTTTCTTGCAATGATGCACTATCAATGAGGTTCGCTGAAATTAATTTTCTCACCATCTTTTTGTTCACTATGCACATTTCCACGCGACTTCTTCACAAATGATAATATTGATATTTGTTTTCTTTTAATACTCATATTTATCTATGTAAGGGGTAAACCAAAGAGTTTTAAAAGGACAGTTTCTCACTTTTTCATTTGCACTAGAATGCGAGTAGCCTATCTTACGTCTATAAACAGTGCTTTACTTGGATAAAAATAAGTGCCGGTACTCTCCGTAACAGCAGCAAACTATCTAATTAGAAATGAAATAATGTAGTATAACATATTTAAAGGCCACTACTATACGGCTATTTACTACATATCACTAATGTAATTTCACGGACAACACTTATCAAAGCAGCCTACTTTGTTTTATATATTCGAATTTCACCGACCACGAGGCCAACGAGATGAACTAAATGCTCGTGTGATTCGAGGAAAACAGCTTATCTGCATGGAATCCGTACTCACAATTTCTCCATTAAATACTTATCCAATTTCAATGGTGAGTTTAGACTTCCCAGTGGAAACTCCACAGGGTTGCCGAAATTCAGGATGTGCAAAAAATGTGAAAAAAGGCCGCGGAGAGCTTTCTGGAAAAGTACCCGATTTTTTTATGTTCGAGATCTGTAGCCTCAATATTGCTCGGATGCTTCCATTCTTCCAAAAAATGCACTTTTCCACAGTAAGAGATACACTCATCACTACACTTCCTCACTCATCGAGACTTCTTTTCAAACTAACCAACTTCTCCAAATTGGAGACTCCAATTGTATTCTTTTGAGAGTCTCAGCTGCAGTTTTTCATCCCCTTTTTAGTGGAAATAGGATATTTTACACAAACGGCCATTCTCCTGGTCGCCTGAACCTCCTCCCACACAGCAGGGATCCAGGAAGTCTCCAAAAGACAAAAACGGAGAATATAAGACCCAGAAAGGGATGAATGTTTCTCAACTGAAACCCCTTCTCATGGAAATAGGATATTTTCAGCAAAAAGATTTTGTCTTGACCAACGGTCACTTTAAACACCGATATTTTCTTGGAAAAGGAACTTTCCCTTCTCCCTTCCTTCCCTCTTTCCGTCTTCCCCATATTCACGCACTCATTCCTGGAGCAAAAGCATTCCTGAGAACACTTTAAACGTCTTGCCTTCACCCTCATCTCAGGATAAAATATGCCCCTATGGGGGGGGGGGGGGGTCCAGATCCGGTGGACCCCCCCTATGTGTGCGCCCCTGGGCCTGGATTATAGATAGACTAATAGGTACATGTTGCTGGGTTTGGTCCTCTATCCAAATTATGAGGAGTTTTTCCACCTCTGCAATAAGTCCAGATCAACTTGTAATAGTCTTTGCCTGCATAAGGGCTGAACACTTAGCCTCATTCAAAATTTGATCCCTGTCTTTGAGAACTGAAATTACAGTCATACAGGGCACATCCAATGCTCGACCAATTTCAGTATTCGACTAGCCACCATCAGAGCACTTAATTATATTTAATTTTACTTCTATAGTAAGAGGATTTCTACTATGTTTCTTACCAGAAGGAACATCACTATCACTGCACTTTATTTTATCAGACATGGTTAAGGGCTATCACAACTTTAAAAATCACAATAATTCCAAAACTAGAGTCACAACAACTGCAATAGTGATGTGCCACTCAATAAAAACCTAGTTTAAAGAGCTCTTTTAGTTTAAATTTAAACATAGTTTAAAGAACCATCTCTTATAAAAGAATTAGTTCATCCCATCACTATATTGCACTAATTAAAACGGTGTCGGAAAAGGAAATTAAAGGCGAGATGTACTATATAAACTAAATCCTTGGCATGGTCTTGCATAAAAAAAATCATTGGATAACTGGGTTTGGCACTGTATAAGCGAGTCAATAGTATTAATCATGAAGTGTGGGTTACGCGAAATGGAAAGCAAATCGTCGGATAACGAGGACTGCCTGTATATGCATTATATCTATTTGCTTACAAGAATATTACAATACATTTGCTCTAAAATGGTTTCTACTTCATTTTATTTGCTTATATGGGTTGAATAACCAAACAACTGTTTAAGTTGTAACCGACAGATTTACATGTCAATATTACATCACTCACAGCTGGGATCTAAATGATGGAATTCAAATATTTCAACTAACATCTATATAAATAAGAATATCTCTGAAAATAGCAATGACAAAATGTTCAGCTAGAAAGCATTAAAAATCCTATTGCCAAGTTTCACGTGGTCAAGTATTTTTTGGGAAGAATAGAATAGATACCACAAAATTGGAATCAAATCTGAATTCAAACAACAAATGTACAGTGTCCTCAATAAACGTCATTAATTTGTTCCTGAAAATTGCAACGTAGAATGAAACGACATTAAATAAATCAACATTTTCCATAAGAACCCAAGGCATACTATATTATCAGTTTTAAAACCTCTCGATACACAAAAAGATGTTATACACTGTATTTTATGGAACTTTATGGTGCCACATATGATATTAATGGTATCAAAACAAAAATAAATCAATAAAACCATAGACTAAAATAGAAATGATAAAATAAACAGTGAAAAATAACTTCATTTTCAGGAGCCCAAAATCTGAAAAGGATACATTTTGCAATAGTACCTCTAGTGACAAGAAAAAGTAACTATGTAATATCTATTCAGTGAAATGAAGTCATATGAACAATGAGTTTTTAATAGAAAGTTTACAGAGAGCCACAAACACTTCTGTGAATGCTAGTTCATGAGTTGGAATTTCTCAAAAGAAATGCAACAAACATATTTTTTGCACCAGTTGCTGTATAATTAATAAAAATCTACCGTAATAGAGGTAAATAAACATTTTTTAAACTGCAAGTTTCATTAGCCCCATAGAAGGATAACAACTCCATCAAGCCACAGCTGATACAAATGACAGTATTTGGAGATGCTACACTCAAATTATTCTAATAATAGAGAAAAATTTCAAGTTTATAAATAGGGTACTCAGCAGATCTTCCTTTCTTCACAACTCCCAAGGATTGTAAGGTTTCTATTAAAAGGGATTAAGAGGATTTTAATGACTGCTGGGGGGACTTTCTAAAGGAGGTGATGTGTATTTTACATTTGACAGAAATTCTCTGTCCTCTCAATCCACCAAAGAATGGAACAATGTTAGTGTTATGTGAGTGGCATAAATTCCACTAGTGTAGCAAGTGTCACCTGATGGCTTTTTGTCACCATTCTCATTTCCTTACGAAAAACTAATTTTCCAAATTGGTAACTTAAATCATATTTTCTTTCTAGAAAAACCCATTCTCATTTCAAAGAGAATAAAGAACTTGTCAAATTTCAAGGGAGAGAGGGAGAAAGGTTCTGAACTTGACCAAGAATCAAACCCAGGTCTTGTAAGCTAACTTTCATGTTCAGTTATCTCACCAATTTGTGACCAAGTAAGGGAAATCCCTGATTTGCTTCAGTATGGATGCCTAGCATGGTTAGTTTTACTACTTACAAAGCCCTTCCTCACCAATGTCGAATATCTGGGTATGGCTCCCAGTCAAGTTTGGAATTTTTCACCTCCTCTGCCTTAAAATTCATGTTCAGGCATACGCACATATGTCATCCAAACTTTAAACAAATATGTATTACACCTCATAAATATCACATTGTTATTTCTGGAAGGGATAACAGCATGAGGGCCACAGAAAGACAATGAATAACACAAGGCCCATGGGCAGTCAGTTTGACAAGCATGATCTAGAGCAGTGGTTTTCAACTAGTGTGCCATAGCACAGTGGTGTGCTGTATGACATGAACTGGTGTGCCATGGAATTTTGGGAGAAATGAGAGAGAGACATTGGAAAATGGGGGCGGTGTGCCGCCGTTACTTGCTTTAATTTGGTAAATGTGCTGTGGAATGAAAATTGTTGAGAGTCACTGGTCTAGAGTATTCTATCCAATCTATTCTTCCATATGCTGATAATCTTATCATAAAGATACTGAATATCAATAGATGAAATTCACAGCAATTTAAAGCATCTTAATATATTTCTAGCATTAAATAATTTTAAAGTCTTTAATATAATTTGGCTTTATTTTACAATCTCTAACAATTATTTGCTATGAAACTTCATCAAAAAACTTTGCCTATGCTTTGCAGTTGTGAATTCAAACAAAAAACCTTGATTGAACAAATCTCGTGAATTAATAACCACCACTTTTAAGAGAATACTCAAACAAATTAAAGTCATGAATCATAAAAATAACGAACAGCACAGATATTGGTACTCTTCTATTATAACCACTGCAAAATTTTAAAAATTTCCTTTAAAATTTGCAATTGTTTATTTAATTCAAAAGTTGTATTAAAGCCTAAATCATACCTAACCTACCCACCTAACCCAACCCAGAGGGGATGGTGCATATAATTTTAATGGGATAAAACATTTTTAAGTTTGGAGATTCTATAGATCCTCCCCCCTCCTGGGATGGGTTGGGGAGGGAGGATTAGGTATGGTTTTAAACTACTGAGAAAAAATTGCGGGGGTATAATATCATTTTCAAAATTTTCTAAATAAATGTGGGGTTATAATAAAATGGGGAAAATTAAGTAAATGTGGTGGGTATAATAGAACAGTACCAAAATATCTGTTAATGTGATCAAGTCAAAAATTTCACCCTCCAAAATGGGGGTTATGAAAAGTTTTCAGGAGAGCCTTGAAATTTTGTTTTGTTTGTTAATTTTTTGTATGGATATATATTTAGAATTAACAGTAATTTCTGTGCAAACACAAAGCATAATTATGATATTTTAAAATCAATATTATGTTTTATATTTACTTGTGGGTGGATAGGATTAAAGAAAAAGTAATAAGAGAGCCCTATGGTTACAACTAGTGACAAATGGAGAAAACTCATAATAACCATAAAATTGATTGAGAGAGGCCTTTGGGAGCAATTCCAAAGGAAAATCTAAACTGTGACATAACACAAATACAAAATAAAAATCCATAAACAAACTAAAATTTAAAAAATGGATGTAAAATATTTTAGTGAACAAAAGAAAAACTTGGATGACATCAATATTGTCCACAAATTGCCAAAAGAAACATTTACTGAACAAGAACTAAATCTCTTGAACAAAGGACTGAATCCACCATGAAAAATATTTAAATTTAAATAGCCAATAAAGGAAATTATATTTTTAAATAATTAGAAAGAAGTAATGGATAAACTACCAACTGATTTTACATCGATGTGCTATCTTATGTGATAATGTTGATTTTAATCAATATACCATCAGGATATGGAGTTATAAAGACATTTCATAATTTGCCTGCAGCTCATGGTCATATCCAGCCACAATATATAATTAGTTTCCATCTTATTCATATCAACCTTTACTTCATGATAAAATGCAAATGTTTATGGTGAATGATGTGAAGAAAGTTGTCATTAGACATTAGTTTATTATGACAGAATCAACATAAAAGTTCGTAACAACTCTGAATGCCTCTTAGCGCAAAACAATGATGAATTATTATTACACTACTAGTATAAAAGCTCATCAATATGATGAGATGGAATATATTATTTAATTTAATACCTTGCACTGAGACAATAATGGGATCTCCATTTCGACAATGGCATGGCTGTCAAGGCAAATCCTCATAAAATTGATAAATTTTGCAAAAATAAGTCATTTAAATGTTAAATTCAAGCATTTGTGGACTGAGGGATACTATCAGCAATATGATTAAGAAACTTTGTTCAGTTTTGTTTAACCTTTAAATGCCTTGTATGCCCATACAGGCACACAAAATGGGTCCCATTCGCTGCCTAGCATGCCTGTACGGGCATGCTTAGTTTGGAAGCCAGCGACGAATGTTGCATTCGTCGTGGATGCATAAAATTTGGGAGGGATCCTCATATAGGCCTACTTTCAAGATGTGTTAAGGCAATCATGTGGTAGATCTAACTAGTGGGGGTGGGGACACCTCACACCAAGAGTAAACTGAAAATAGGGTGAGAGCATTAGGCTAGCCCCTTTCCAACTCCCTGACTCCGACCTTTCCATGACCCAAGGATGTTGGAAGTGTATAAAGAAGCTATTCTTCCACATCGTCAAGGTCACAGTGCTCAATAGTTATGTTTTACTGAGGCCAGGGGGGAGGCAAATAATGCATTGGCAGTTTCACCTTGCTCTTTTGAGGGAACTTATTGAAGAAGCATCAGATATTCCCTCAAAAACATCCCAAAAGGGAAGACTGAGCACAAGCGAGACCACATTGCATTGGTTAGAGGTGAAGGAAAATAAACATTGGCCGATAAAGGGAAATAGCCTTTGATGCCATGTGTGCTTAGAGAAGGGAAAATACACATGGATAGTGGCTAAATGCAAAATATACAATGTCAGTCTGTGTATTTTCCTGTTTTGAAGAATACCACACAAAGCAGGATTTCCAAGAGCAATGCAGAATGAAATTTGTATTATAATGCATGTATAAATGATCTATAAAAATTAACACTAATATTTTTTATTGAATTTATAGTTGTTATATTGTAGAATTATGCCAGATATGCATTCTTTTGTTTTCTTTTACTATAAAAGACATACTCCCATTATTCCCCAAACAATTAAATAATGCAGTTTATTTGAACATTTTGTCACTAATAGTTCAAGAAATACAAGGTATTTTCTGATTGAATACAAGAAAACTTTAACTGGTCAAAATTAATTATGGCAGCAAGTCTACTATAGTTGGGAGCACAAACGAAGGCCGGTGGCAACTGTATGCACAAAGGCAATAAATGTCACATGGTTTCTCTTGCTTCCTTACTTGGCCAATCAGCATCAGTCAGTTACAGTGGTTCTTGGCATGCTGTACATACATTCGTGGCATGATTTGCAAGTTTTATGATTGAGATTTAAATAGTACCATCTTGTGGTGTTCGAAAATGGAGGGTGAAGGAAGTAAATGCAAGGTTTTGCACAAACAAGCAAGAGAAATAGTATATAAAGTGTATCAGTACTTCAAAATTGAGTCACCGCATGCAGACGAAGCAACACGTAAAGCTGGTTACAATGTTGCCAGCTGTCAAGAGCAAACAGCGAGCACTTGTGGCACAGCGGCATAGGATTTTGAGCATTATGTGTTGTTTTCAGAGGAAGTGCAATATATCCACCCCCTGACAGTAGCGCCAAAAATGGTAACTCTGAGAACTGCGTTGTGCTTAAATCGTCATTGTAATCATAGTAGGAAAAGGAACTTGTAAAAATTTAGAAGTACATTGTACAAGTAATATATTGATATGAAGTGAAGATGAAACTACAACAACCCAACCCAAATCCATCTTAACAGAAGGTTTTATTGGAATAAAAAGGAAATGTTTTTTGGTGTGCAAACAGTGTTTATTCATACAAGAACATATTACTGTAGGACGTAGTTCCGTATTTGGCCAGAGTCATTTGCAGCACCACAGTGAAGGGGAATATATTGCACTTGAGCCAAAATGTCAGAATAACGGTTACATATAACAAAATAATTATACAAAAAGAACCCATGAATTAGTGTTTACTTCTCAAAAATGTCCGTAATTTTTTTCTGAATGATCCGATCGAGCTGTGAAGAACCTGCCTATTGGTTGCTAGTCAGGTAATTATCCAATACACTTGCCTGCACTAATATTTTACAGAGATTAAATCGTTGCAGCATTGCCAGATGCTAAAAACCAAACCCAGTAAAGATCAAAATGTATATATCGTATTATTTAAGGAATTTCTTTTTACAAACTTTGTTATAATGATTGTATTGTTTAGTACTGGGATGAATTTTTATTGCATTAAACTGATACTTTCGCTACAATAATATTCATTAAAATGAAACATTTTACATAATGTTACATAGTAAATTGGCAGGAGACGGAAAATAATTTCATTTTACTGAATATTTATTACTCGGACGTTTTTTACACAGACATTCTACTGTATAAGGTTTTAGTCTACTAGCTAGTGACTCACTAGTTATTAAAAAATCAATTATAACTATGAACTACACACTACCTACATGCAAATGATGGCATGCCTGCTATTGGCAACAGTAGAGGTCGCAGAGTGCATGTGCAGCTATATGTGAAACAGTAGACTACCGATAATTTGCTTGCGGATAATTCACATTTCATATTGATGTTTTTGTTCAATCAATTTGTAAAAAATGTGTGTTGTAGTTGTGATGTTAAGGAGTGAATGTTATTTGAAATCTCTTGGTTCTTGGAAATGTCTCAAATATAACAATACCGACAATCAGAGAATTTACTGTGGAAGTTCACTTTGTCTTCAATGCGTTTTACTAGGAAACCATTTCCCCTTGCTGACAATGTTAACATTGTCTCATGCATTGTCCATTTAGTTTACTGATTTTTGTTGTGCGATGCGGATTTTTGTTCTTAGTGTAAGTACATTAAGTCATTTAATTTTAATTTCAACTCTCGCTACTGATCACAGATTTTTTTGTATATAGGAAGATTATTAGTTGTTAATAGATGTTCAAATCCTAATAATATATGAACCTATGTTTTACATATGTACTTTAATGATGTATGTACATACATACTTATTCCATACTTATTTCCATATAAATTTCAGGGATTGTATTAATTGATATCAGATTTTTCTTCCCTGCAGATGATACATTTTAAATATATAAAAAATCTGTCATTGCTGAAGAACAACAGCCTGTGATATTGCATGAAAGGACCAACATAGATGATGGAAACTTGAATATTAGTGATCCTGATGAGAAACAGAAAGATCAAAATGCTGAAATAACCATGTCACTGCCAAGAATTGGTGGTGAAACAGATTTGAAGTGAAAAGAGCAACATTCATCAAGCATATCTAATCCACCGAAACCAAAAAGCCAGAAGAAACAGAAGTAGAGCGATGGCTACGTCAAATATGGATTTCCTTTGGCCAAGGGTGAAGATCAGAATCCTTATCCAGCAGCTCAGTGTCTCTTCTGTTCCATGAAGCATCAAAATCAGAGTCTTGCACCCTCCAAACTGCATTCTCATCTCATAATGAAACATGGTGACCATAAAAACAAGTCTAAGGAGTTCTTCAAAGCAACCTTAGCTGAACTTAGAAAGCAAATAAACTCTTTTGATATCATTGTTATCCATCGAGGAAGAGAAGAAAAGCCTCTAGTAATGGCATCAGTGAAAATGGCACATGCTCTCATGATATGTAAGAATCCTTTCACTGAAGCCGAAAAAGTCATTCTTCCATGTTTGGAAATGGCTAACCAATGTCTTCATGGAGGGAAGGAAGCAGTTGACAAGGTGCGTAATGTTCTGATTCCAGGCACCTCGATGAAACATTGATCTGTGGCAGTTACTTGAAGGATCAACTGTTCATGAAGTTCAGAGGAGCACCTTGCTTTGGTTTACGGTTTGACATATCAACTGACGTTGGAGATGTGACTCAACCCTTTGCATACCGCTGCTTTCCTGGTACTCAATTGAAAAAAATAGTCGAACATTTCTTATTCTGCTTACCAGTTGGTGAGCACACAACAAGCAAGGCAATTTTCACGAAGATGAATGAATTTACTGATACAAATGTTATGAGCTGGAATAAATGTGTTTCTGTCACCACAGATGGAGCTGCTGCAATGGTTGGGAGTAAGAGTGATGTTACTAAAAAAAAAGGCTGTTGTCTCCAATTGCTGTTTGATTCATTGCATAATACATAGAGAGGCACGGGCTGCTATGAAGTTATTGCCACGAGATGATGAAGTTGTATTTTCTGAGAAGAAAAATGATTTGGAAGAAATCATTGACAATGTGATCAAGATTGTGAATGGTATTCATGCAAAAGCAAAAACATCTCCTTTTGTCTCAGTCAATTTCAGATCTGTCAATCTGTATTCTTTGATGACTACACTTCTAAAACGGTCCACAGATTTTGCCCATAAGTCATCATTCCAAGAATTTTCCTATTATGAAGATTTTTGGGTCTCACTCTTGGGATTTACTCAAAAGGCCATGATCTTTCTTGTTCGGATGGAAACAATGTACCTGGCAGAGAGAGGTTTCTCCAATCTGATGGACATCAAAACCAAAAAGAGAAGCCTGATGCTTGATGTCGATTCTTTGATGAGGGGGGTGCTAGAGACTGGAATAATACCATGTTTTGAAAACATCGTAGGATCAATGAAGCAGCAGGCCAGCTATTGAACAGCATGATATTCATTGAAAGGTGTTCAATAAATAGTGTTCATTGAATAGTGTACACAAAATATCATTCATAAATTAAGCTTTTTTGTTTAGCTTTAAAATTTAGATTAGATAGTTATTTATATTTATTTTCTTACACTATTATAATGAGTAGCTATTTTATTTTAATATTATCCATAAAATGTATGCTATTATTTGTAAGTTATTTTTGCTTCTTAATGTTAGATTTAAATATAATGCGTGGGTGCAAATAAAGTTTAAGTAAACATTCAAATTTGTGGTAATTTTCCTTCTGGGATGCATGAGTTTCTCAAAACCTGGCCTAGGGATGCATGAAGTTATAAAAGCTTGAAGAACATTGCTCTACAAGACCTCTTTCAAAATATTATGGCTATGTATGAGGTAAAAAGAGTTCCAGAAGGAAAATGATTAGTTGGGCATATGCATTGTTATTGCATGTGAATTCCATTTATCAGGAATTAAAATCTTGCACTTAAGTTTAAGTACATACTATCAGTAAAGTGTGTATATACGTGCAACATGTGCAGCACACTCCGACTGTCAAGGACTGCCTACTGCATGCATGGCACATTTAACTATACAAATTCCAAGGCAAATATTTATATTTTAGATCAGCCCTCATTACTTTCTCAAATTAAGTTAATCTAAAACATTATATATAACTTTATCGAGCCATGATATTTTCTTTAACCCTTCAAGCTTGACTTTAATCCATTGCATTTCAACTTCCCAGTGTGACTTTTTTTCGATGCAGCAAATTCTAAAATGCATGCATTCAGTTAACCCTCTGTCTACCAGAGAATTTTTGTAATGTTATCTACCAGTGGGGTCCACTTGAACCCCAGTTCTTATTTAAGTATATTATAACAGTACCTGTAATTTTTCCGAATAAACTGTTAGTTATATGGTAGTATGCTGGTTAAAGAAACTAACTTATGTATTTTTATTGTTTATTATTTTTCAAACTTGTTTTATTCTTTACCAATAAACAAAAATTAACAATATGAAAGTCCCTTTTTTATAAATTTCCATGTAATTTTTGTACTTAATAAATATATTGTGTGTATTCATTTCGTTTATGGCAAAAAAGTTTTGATTACCCTGGACAAACAATTTTCGAATTTCATACACATCCCTTTTCTCTCACTTTCTCTTGGACATAGGTAATAACAACCACATTTCCTTTGACTCAATCCTGTAACTGATAATAATCTTTTTGAAGGACTATCGACAGTTTGTTGATTTGTAGCTCTGATTACCATATATATTTGTGTATAGCTTGAGGTTTTAAGACCAAATGTTTAGCAAAAATCTCGGGGGTCGAATTATACACGAGAAATATTTTCAATAGGTTTAAACCAGACTTTATTTACCCTGCGGTTATTAAAATATGATGGAATTTACATTCTTGTTGTACTTTAACTGTATCGATAACTATCAAATATTTAAATACCTATGTATAGAAATAATAAATTACTATATAATTTGGTGATCCTAAGTTGATTTCTGATGCATTTCAAATAATTAAACAATTTTAGTAAACCTAACATTCGGTACACATTTCACAGGACATTTCATACAAGAAATTTCAAAAACTGGAGCTAATAGAGTAATTAGAAGAAAGTTTATGGTGTGAACTAAGAACAGAAAGAGCAAAGACATGAAATATAGGTACAAAAACTGTCATGGAGCATCATCTTTGTTTTTAGATGTGTTTTAAGCACTACCACACACGTTGAATATTAAACATCAAGATAAAATCATAGAATGAATCAACCTGGACTACAAAAATGTAAGTACAGGTAACTCTCATTCAATGAATGTTCATTTAAGGAATCAAATGAATTTTATAGCTTTATTTTTTGCCTAAAAATTTGTTCAATTTAATGAACTAAATAACATGTATCAAAGAAACTCAGATGTTTAAAAAAGTTCTTGGGGTCACAAAGACCATCTTATTTACCCATGGATTCTTCATGTGCCCACTTTACCACTCATTTTTCCTATCGCCTGCATTTCTTGAGAGGCTTAATATGACCTCACTGAACATGCTGTTTGTTGCTCAAAATATATTTAGAAATATCCACTTTGACTCGAAAAACCTCTTGCTTACCGATAAGGAGGAAGTGCACTATGCAGAGTTTCACACAGCCATTTCATTCTTCAGTCTGTGACTTGGATTGAATACGTTCGGTCGCATTCATTTTCTTGCGATTCATACATAATCGTTTCATCACGAGGATTTCTTTACAAGCCATTGCTGTGGCCACATTTATCATACTTGCTCTCGCTGTGAATCTTTTTAAACATTTCTTATTTTTTTACCCTTCACTTGACAATGAGATAAAGAGGTTCTGTTTTTCATTCAAAAGTTGATTTTCTCGTATCATACAATAGATGGCACTGTACATACCTCTATGTTCGATTGTAGTAGCTTTGGTTTTCTAATTGATCTAATATTGTAGTTACTTTGACAAACATTTTAATAGCTAAGAACTATAAATTAAAAATAAATAATCTTTTTTCTGGAATGTATCTGGAGTTTTAATGGGGAAGTCAACGGAAAATTCACAATCGTTCAATGAATTTCCGTTTTACGAACGCTTTTCAGGAACACATGTCATTCATTGAACAATAATGGAGTAAAACAATCGCTAATTTTTCCAATTTTGCAATTTTAAAATTTTTATACTTTTCCCATTATGGGGTATTAATGCTACACATTTCTGCCAAATTTTAAAGTTGTAAAACTTCTAGAAGTGAAATAATATTTTTCTAATTGTTTAAAATTTAAACATTTTTTAACGGCTGCCGCAATACATATATGGAGAGATTGAAATGTTTGTTTGTGCAAATGCACTACTTTGTAAATAATTTGAAAATTTCAGCTTCCTAGCTCATCCCGTAGTGCCTAAACAGTTATCTATTTCTGTAAATTTTAAGAATTTTTAACTGCCAAAAAAATTAAAATATCAAAATTTGTATTATCCCTATTTCGTTTTTTTAGGAATTCTACTTACAAAAAAAATTTCAACTCCGTAGCACATGCGAAAATACATAAACCATGAAAATTTGTTTAAACAATTGCGAATTTTTAGCGGCCGCATTGTTGCACTTTTTCAAGATTTTAGTTTTTTCTAGTTGGTTTTGCACAAAATGCTACCTAAGAAAAAATTTCGAATCTCCAGCTCTCCTGGAAGTGCCTTAACATTAGTATCCTCCTATATCATTATATATCGATGTTTCTTACAGAGGAGGAGGATACTAATGTTTAGGCACCAATCTTCTGTTTGTATGACAACCCGTCAGTAACGACTTAGCTAAGGCCCACCAGCAAACTTGCAGTTGCAATTTATTGACATTATAAACAAAAATTGACAACAAAATTTACTGACTTAAAAAAAAGTTGTTCGAGTTCTTCTCCTTTTCATGGTCCCTCTCCGCAGTCACGTGTGTTGGGGGCCCAGGTTGCGTCACTGCAACCTGCAGTTCGCCGGTTTGTCTCAGTTCTATACATACATAGCTACAGCATGAATGTTCTTTATATAAAAGTAATAATAATCGAAAACAATTTTCTTTTTATATTTGTAAAAGAGCAATTTTTCTATGTAGAGAAAAGATGATTGATTATAAATTTCTGTATTCGATTTGTTAAAAATAATTTATTCCTTATCCTTAGGCCTTAGCCACATTGTTAGGCAAGAGAAAAGGTGGTTGGGGAAAAAAACAAATTAAGAAAAGGCTCTTTTTAAAATCGAAACAGATAAATGTCTTAAGCTTGTCAACATATTTACTGCTTCTGCATCTACTTCTGCAAGTAAACTCGAAGATGCTTCAAGCACCCCATCAGAATGTTCAGTAAATGAAACAGTGATGTCAACATTATCATTATTTGATGGTAAGCAGATAAAAATGACAGTTGCGGTGAAAAATGTGTCACCGTGCTAGTAGCCCATTTATAACATCAGAAATAGAAGTGACAAAAATTGATACTTTTTTGACCAAAAAATGAAAATTTGCCAGTTCTTGAAATTCCATCCGATACAACCAAATTTACATTCAAAATATACTTTAAGTATCCTTGGGTATATTTTCGAAAAGATGGTTTACGTCAATGTTGGTTGTCATTAAATGAACAAACCAAAGAATGTTTTTGTTCTTTTTGCTTAGCTTTTAGTCAAGATTCAGGCCAGTTAATATTTATAAGTGGATATGATATTAAAAAAGCAAAATATATGTATCAAAGAATTGTTGAACACAGAATGTCTTTGCTTCACATAAATAATACTAAAGCATACGTATTCAAGATCAACAATAAAGACATTTTTAGTCTATGTGAAAAACTTAAGTCTGAGGCTGCAAATGTAAATCGACCGATTTTGCAAAGAGTAATCGAAACAATAAAGTTAAATGGTAGATGCGGGCTTAGTTATCGCAGCACAAAAGAATCAGCATACACATTGTTAAATGATAACTTAGTCTATAACCAAATTTGATCCTTTGTTAAAGATTCATATTGATGATACAATTAAGAAAAGCAGAGACCATCATGATGCAGTTAGTAATAGCAAAGGACGAGGCAATTTTATTACATTTTTATCAAAAACTACAGCTAATTCTGTCATAGATGCCATTACTACTATTCAAAAACAAATATTAAGCAATTAAATCAGAGATGCTCAAATGTGAAGAATTCAAATTGATACCACACAAGATATTAATGTACAGGATCAGTGTTCAATTGTAGTCAGATATGTTTAAGATACTATTCATGAACGTTTGATATCTGTCGTGAATTGTACTTCAACAACCGGCAAAGATCTTTGCGACTTAGTTTGTGAAGTTTTAAAAAAATCAAACATTGATGTGTCCAAATGTATTGGAAATTCCACTGACAGTGCAGCAAATAGGTAAGGTCATTATCAAGGCTTTAGTACATGGCTAAATACAGTTTCGCCAGGTCAAATACATATATGGTGATATGCACATATATTAAATTTAGTAATTAGTGATATAGCACAATTAACCAAAGAAGTGATTACATTGTTTGGAATTTTAAATACATGTGCAATTTTTATGCAGGAATCCTATTCATGACTCAATGTATGGCGGGAATTTAGCAAATTGAAATATATATCAGCTATTGGGGAAATGCATTGGTGGTCCAAGGATAAAGCATTACGAAAAATGTTCGGCAAATTTAATAGTACAAGTGGAATAATAATTAATATAGGTGTTCTACAGACTTTTCATGAAATTTCCATATCAAGTAAATTTAACAGCGATGTACATTACAAAGCTATAACAATGTTGGGGACTTTAAAAAGCTTTGAAATTATAATCACGGCCCAAATATTTTTAAATATATTTGAAAATACATCTCCATTATCATCATATTTACAGACGAGGAATGGATGTTTTGCAAGCTTTTCGCATGGTAAACAATACTATGAGTGCTCTTTCTAAAATGTCAAGAAATTTTGATGTTGTTTTTAGAACAGCTACAAATTTTTGTAATAACTACAAATGAAGAAATAGAATAATGAAATTTAGATATTGTTGTTGAAACAGATTTGAAAGAAAAACGTAAACGAACTAGGAAGAATCTCATTGGAGAAATTATCAGTAAAGATACTATAATGACTGCAAAAGAGAGGTATCGCATACAAGTACATCTTACATATAGTTTTTCAGTTCTGTGTGAGATGCTGATGTCATCAATGGCACTTTTTAACGCATTTTTAACATACTTCCCGATTAGGTTGAAGGTTGAAATTTTGCAGGAATGATTGATTCGGATATAAAAATTAAATGACGAAAAGAAAAAATGATCCGGGTTCGACTTCTGAGGGGGGGCAGGGGGGCAATTTCCATTTCCCGTAAGACAACACATAAAAAGGGACTTTTTAAAGTGTAGGTTTTATTCTTTTGGAAATTAAAATTAGAAAAAATTGACCTATGATCTTCGAATTTAAACTATGTTTTAGGAAAATTAATGAAGTTTCTTACTCTATTCATCTTTTTCTGCCTACCGTTCAGAATCTATCATATTAAACATTTAATTCACAAATTTTGGGAAAATATCTGCTTTGAAGTGGGATGTTGCCTTGCTGACCACGTCATTGTTAAACTTTGAGAATCAATTTTTGTCTCAACCCGCATACATGAAATATATACAAGTGCTTAAATTGCCTTAAATTATCATAGGATTTTTCGCGAAATACGTAATCCTAATGGGACTGGGATTTAGTTTGGATTCTTTTGCTTATCTAAACGACTATATAGATGTAGAGTAAGAGAGAGGGGGATATGGGGAGGGAGATAGGAAGGAAGGGATATAGAATGGAAGGCACATAAAGAGTAAGAGAGGTATAGAATTAGAAATTAGGAGGGGAAGAAATGGATAAAGAGGGAGACCGAGAAAAAGGGGGAGAGCTATGGATTGGGACAGGAGTGAGGTGAGGTGAGGTGAGACAAAAGAGAGGGAGGGAGGGAATATTATTGTTTATTTATTATTGTTACTTCATTGTTGACAAGGGGCTCATCATTTAGCATACCTTACTAATTTTTCACATCGAGATCAAATATATTTGGAATAATTTTATCATAATCCTGTCATATTTGATGGGAAATTATGCTAGTAATGTAATAATGGATAGAGTGACTAGTAGGTTAAAAGAATGATTTTTAAAGAATGGCAATTTATGCAAAGATTAGTCTTGTTTAGATCCAAATAATTTTCCTCAAATCATAAATAGTTATATCTCAAACAATGCATTTCAAAATTTAAGTATTTTACTTAAAAAAAAATATTATAAAAGAACAACTACAAACTGAATTGATGGACTTTGCAAGGAAATGTAAAAGTTTTAATCAGACTTTGCATGATGAATTTTTAGTTGAGAACAAGTATGAAGTACAAAAATAAAGCAATATTGAGGAAGTAATAAATGAACAGATACAATCTACTTCATCTCTAAATTGCAAAACATGTAACAACTGTGGTTTGCTGCTCTACAGTGTTGCAAAAATTTAACTTGCATACTTTAGCATACTCAAATTTATATTTGGCGTATAAATATGTCTTGACTCTCTCTTCAACACAAGTGTCTAGTGAGAAATTCTCAAAGTTGAATTATATTTTGGATAAGCTCAGAAACTGTTTGATTCAATCTCACTTGAAGGCATTCATGTTAATGTCATGCAAGAAAGATATTTTAAGTAAAGTAAAAAATGAAGATGTCATGGATATAATGACACAGAAAAGTATTACATCAAAAAAACTATTAGATTAAAGTGTAATTTTCTTGGTCTATTTCGTATTCTGTATGACCTATCTATAAGTTTGTTGTATTTAATAATTATTGTATTTTGTGAATATAAATAAAGAATACATGTAATTTTTTGAGTGTGCTTATAAAATAAGAAACAAGTAGGCCTATTTGGTTAATATTTCCCAGGCCTAAACATGTTCCCAGTCCAGCCCTGAATATAAATCATTTAAACGTAAAATTTGAGCATTTGCAGACTGAGGGAGACAATCGGCAATAAGACTAAGAAACTGTCCATTTTCCTCTAAAACAACAGGCCCTGCTTGATGATTGGGGGACAATTTTTCTAATTTTTATGAGCAAAAGAAAGAAAGCATGCACATGCTAAATTGATACACCATTAGGTTAAAATTTTAAATTGATATGACAGTGATTCCTAACTGTTTGCATCTTGCATCTCACCAACAATTTTGTCAGAAAACTCAGATCCTCCATGATAAAAACAAAATTCCACCTTTTTCAAGTGTATTTTTATTTGTGATATTACAGTGGAACTTGGTTAGTACATTCCTCGTTAGCAAGTTTTCCTCTTTAGAACGTTGATTTGAACCCGATTCCATTTTGTTTAAATACTTGTTAAAAATATTTGGTTAGTACGTTTTAAAATAATGAAGTTTCCTGGTTAGTACTTTCGATGAATAGTTGCAAAAAACGTGCCACTCCATAACTTGCCTCTTAAGTCAAGGCAAAACAATAAAAATGCAGATGCGAGTTATAAATCATTAAAAATTAAAAAGGTCTCTCAGTTTTATGATCATATAACAAATTTGTTGGTCCTCATCGGGCTCATTCAGTCACGATCAGCATTTTCGTGACGTTATGTAAGAACAAATCATGGCTAATAAGCCATAGTGCTGTAGACGACACTCCTTTATGCACATTCTCAAATCAACGATATCGTAGTCTGCCATACCATGTCAATAGATGACATACATAAACAGCAGGTTGCTAACCATCCTCCTTTGGGAAGGACAGTACTTCGTTCAAGTGCTTTGTCCTGCATCCTTCCCCGATGCTGAGAAGGATGCAATTTGTCCTTCTTTTTCACGAAACTTGTTTCAATAGTTATATATATTTCTTAAATCTACCCTACAAGTTATTAAATATCATCATCATCATAAGGTATTCTGCCTCAAGGCAGGTCCCTGGCACCAGCGTTGTCTCCACTCCTTTCTGTTCCTTGCCATTTATTTCATTTCCTGATACCCTCCACTTTCTTTCAGGTCATCAATCATTTTTATTCTCCTACGTCCCCTAAGTGCAACTTTGCACACTGCAAGCACAGGAAGTTCAAAAAGGTGGTGCAGTCTATGTGAATGTATGTAACTTGGTTAGCATGTTTTCCTTGTTAATACATTCATTTATCCTGTCTCCTGCAAAAACATACTAACTGGGTTTTACTGTATTATAATAATCATTGCAAGAAATTTTTAAGGATATTAAACATTGCAATAATTTTGGAATATAAAAATTTTTTAATTATTATTTTAGAAACTGAGTCCCACCTAGATGACATTTGCACAAAACTGGCTGACAAACATTACAAACCTCTTTCAAAATCTTAAGAAGTTAATGCTATATCATGAGCTTTTCCTCTGATTTAGCTCAAATTTTCTTTCCATATTAAGCCTTATTGTGTGGCATTTAAATTTCTGCTGTTCCATTTCATAGCCAATTTAGTTGGGATATTTAAATAATACATGTTTATGTTTGCATAAATTATTATATCTCAGGAAATCAAAACAGCTCATAGAGTATGTACAATATCTTGGGCCTATGAATTCGAATAAGCAGACTTGGTTCGCAGCGTATATTTAAATGTATGGAATTAAAAAATAAACTCCTGAACTGTAAAATTATCCCAAGAAACAATCACTTGTCAATAAGAAGGAAATTTAAAAATTTGTTAAAATTAAAAATTTTTTTAAAAATATAAAATTACTTACAAGTTTGAAGGATGAATGTTTACAGGGACCTGTTTGTCTAAAACTGGTTAAAGGAGAGGAGAAGAAAGGACCAGGTACATACACACACATGCCTGCACAATCACTCAGGAACTCAAAAGATGCTAAATATGCATTTCGAGAGCTATGTCTCATCTTCAGTAGCTAAGATAGTATGACTGTTTTTCGCATTATCTGGGATATTTAAACTTCCTTGGTAGGTGGAGGGAGGGAAGGGGTTTGGGGGAATTCTTAACGGTCAGCATATAAAGGGCTGAGTGAGGGATAGGTCTGCAGTTGTTATTCATAACCTTGTCTCCGTATTTATTTATGAAAAGACTTTCATAAGCGTCTAGTTTCCAGTCAACTAGTGTGAATTTTAAAAGGGTCATATATTCAATTTTAATCAGGTGATTATATTCTTTTATATGTGTTGCAATGCTAGACCTGTTAAACCTATTGTTTATAATGCACAAGATGTTCCTTAAACCTAGTTTCCAGCTTCCATCAAGTTTGTCCTATATAGAATTCATCGCAGTCAGTGCAAGTGATTTTACATATACTGGATTTTTGTAGTGTCAAAATCTTGTCCTTTTAAAGTTTATTTTCATTCACTAGTACTGCTTTTAGGTTTTGTTTTGCAAAGACATTTGATAAACCATGAAGGGGATTTTTATGTATTTTGTTTTTTTGGGAGGCGTGTTTGCGAGGGAAATGCGTGTTTTTAGGAAAAGGCTGCGCTTGTGTTTGTGTAGTATATTTTCTATTATCTGAGGGCCATAACCGTTGATTTTTGCACATTTTTTGATGTGTTTAGTTCTGTAATAAAATCAAGGGACTTGTAAGAGTCTATGTACCATTGAGTGGAATGGGGCCAACTTGTATGAAATATGATGATTAAAATCAGAAGGAATGTACATGTCTGTGTGTTTACAGTAAAACACAAGCTTAATTTTGTTTTTTCTTTTTATGAGAAGGTCAAGAAAGGGTAATGTTTTGTTTTTCTACTTCATGCATGAATTTAAGGGAAGCATATTGATCATTTAGTTGCTGAATAAATTTATTATGTTGTTAGTGGAGGTATCAACTATCGCAAATATGTCGTCTATGTATCTTAGCCAAAAACGTGGGAAGTAGGTGAAGGTGTTTCTGCAACGTTTTCCAAAGTTAACCATGAATAGGTTGGCTAAGAAAGGTGAAAGAGATTTTTCCATGGTAGTACCATGGTTTTGTTGATAGAACTTGTTATTGACTTGAAAAAATTTTGGTTCATGCACAGGTGTGTAAGTCGTACTGTACTGTCCTTTACTGTTTTTGATGTTAAGTTTTGATCAGTGAGCCATTCTTGGAGAAATTGCAAAGTTTCATTTATGGGAACACTGGGAAAGAGAGAAGAAACATCAAAAGATACTAAAATTTCACTGTCCTGTAGTATTATGCCTTTAGCTTGGTTAATAAAATGATGGCTGTTTTTTATATTTGAGTCTTGTTTAAAAGGAAATTGTTTAAATTGATCACTAAGCCATTGTGAAATTTTATGTTGGGCTGTTAATGGAAGAAACAACGGGTCTAACGGGATGATGTCTTCTTTGTGGATTATAGATAGGCAGTACATCCTGGGAACCCTAGGGTTGGAGGTATGGAGTTGGAGGCTGAGTTGTTTCATGATAAGTGTGGTGCATGTTTTAACAATTTTGGAAGTTTCTGAGATCATTTTATTGATGGGATGATACAAATGATACAAAATAAAAGTGATAACTTGGGAACTAATATACATACTTTTATTCTGCATTCTGTCACAAATTTAAATAAGATGGGAGTTTTAATAATAACTTCCATGGGAGCTCTCTTATTTACTTGGACTATGCCTGAATGATTATCAATTTCAGTCCATGTACATTGAAGCATATCTGGCATGATCATGGAAATGGCATTTATTTGGTTGTGCAGGTTCTGAAGATCCAAAATAGGATTAGTCAACACAATGTCTATCACATAAGAAAAAGCCCAATGGGATTAAAGCCAGGAACCTGAATTGTTGATTTTGTCTCAATAAGCTACTATGCACAACGTACCTTCTGTTATACATTCACCATTTTGTAAACACATGAACAGCATGCACACGAGACATACAGGGCCATTTGTTAGCAATAGACAAAATCTTCTATTCTTTCTCTGTCTGCTCTAAAAATCTCATACGAGTAGCTACACTGGTTCACAAAATATAACCTTTACATTTTGTAGCACTATTTTTCAGGTTGGTTTCCAAAGGAAACGTAGCCTTATGAAATGGTCCTGTGTGTGTCACCTACTAAAAACTTTTGTACCTATGGACCAATTTTCATGAAATTCAGTATGAGGCTCATGCTGCCAAGGCCCACCTTCAGGCTATATTTCATTTGGCGAAGGTTGAAGTCCCGGGTTTGATTCCAGGAACGTTCTTTTCCTATTTGTTTTACATAGGAAATCTCAAATCCATCATGCAGAGATGTTTTCTTTGATACATTAAAATATCTTAAAATTGTGATATCAGAGCAAGGTTTGCACTGTTCTAAGGGTAAAAGAATGTAGATTCTAATTATTATCACCAAATTTTGATAATTGATCGTGTTTTCTTGAATTTCTACTAAAACAGCATTTTTGAATTTTAAATCGCATTTTATCAGATTGTTGCCATGGAGACAATTATTACCGAACTAGGCTTGAGCATAGATGAGTGAACAAATGGGTTATTGTCTTATCCGCTCAACTACTCTTCAGCAATGGACAGTTGACAAAGACATAATAGTGTATAAACAGTAATATTTATTAAATTCATTTATTTAAAAAATGCATGCAAAATATGTCAGTAAAAGATTTTGACATTGATTTTAGTATTTTATACTTGATAATGCTCTATTATTTTCTTTTCCAATTTTTCTCTATCATTGATAAACTGTGAACTACAAGTGGTATTTATGGTATGAGAATTCTTTGGAATGACTAACACATACTGAAACATTTTAAGTCATTATAAGTTATCAATTCAGGATGTCAACTTTGGGAAACCAGCCTGCATTAGTCCTGGTTGTTGTTGTGACATTATTTTGTATACACCCTGTATATTGGTGATCTCATTAGAGAGCATGGTAGGGTTTAAACAAAAATTGGCAGACAATGTTATACTGATGACTAAACAATGGCATTAGCAAAATGGCAAACAAATTGAAATAGACACTAATGGAGGGTGATTTATGAAAAAGAACATCAACTTCAAGAGAAGTTGAGACACAGCTTCTTATGAAAAAATTTGTACAAAATTAAAAACAAAATGATGACAGCTTCAGATCACAGCATTCCTGAAGTCAACCAATTTGTTTTTATTTAAACTACTATTTTTTTGGGTAGAGGAATGGTTAGCCTGTCTGGCTCCCAATACTAGGGTTGCATGTTCAAATCCTGCTGAGAGCACGGTTATATGAGATTGTCACTGTTATTGCTATTATGCTTATTGCAAAAGGCTGGTAAAAGCTGTTTACGAGATTGTTAAAACAAATAAAATAATGTTATGCTTTTACGTAAATTAACTATCACATTTAAAATAATTGTTTCTCATTTGTTATGGGCATGTAATTCATTTTTGTATGCCCAGTCCCCGACTAACACAATAGATGTGTTCTTAAAAAATTTCGCGTAAGGGGAAATCATGTTAGTCGGACATGAATTTCTCATAAGAAATAATGTAAATAAGGGGAAGCATTCCAGTATCCTAACCTGATCGACATATTTTAAATTTTATTCCTTTATTATGGTAATACTTTGTTTAGTACTGTTTTATGTTTATGTATACTTCATACATGTAATGCATTTCTTCAGAAAAGAAACAATGATAACATGTGTTTGTTCATTGTTCTCATAGAGCTTAAGTAAATCTAGTTTTTGCTCTAGCAATATAACTTTTTTCAGTTTCTTACTATCGCCACCATAAACTCCAGCATATTTTTCCATGAATATGACCACCATTTTGAATCAACTGTTCAACTTATCATGATTTATTTAGCAGAGAATATTTAAAAAAATTGTAAAATGGTAAGTTTAAACAACAAACACCGTATCTGCCCGAATAGTAGCTGACCACGGATTTAAACCAATCCCCCAAAAATGTCCACCATTTTTTGAAAAAAAAGTATATGTTGTAGATTTTATGCTGAAGTGTGCCGGGCATGCATGACCTAGAATACATTATTCAAGATTGAAGAAAAGAGTGGGAAATGATTTAGTTGTTGACATTAGGAAATATTACTCCAATTAATAATTTCACATTGTTGAATAATGTTCCGCATTCAGTGACGATAATTTCATTCATCTTTAATTTTCACAATAGGTCAAACAAAGCATTAGCAACCTCACCAAGATGATTTTTCACCCTAGTCTATTTCCAATAAAATTTTTCATTTACATTGCCTTAAGAAATTGCATTTTTATAACTATACACGTTCATGTAAAATTTTACCAAAATTCAAACAGTTGAGCATCAAAAGCCATCGTCGCATTTTTCATAATCTTCTGCGAAGTCAATGTATGCAATTTTAACAGATTCCATAAATGAGATTTTAACATGCATACAAACATTACAATGGTTATAGCAATAACTACAATAGCCAAGTAAAACTAATAGGAATTTCTTTTAACGAATAATGAAAAATAATATAAATTCCTAACTATTCTTAATGATACACATGCATAGCCTTGAGAAACTAAAGAAAATATCCAATAGCATTTACGAGGGTCACTCCAAAAGTCGTGGCAACTATTTTTTTTTTAGCCAAACATGTGGCAACGTGGGAAATCTAGCATTTGCTTTAGAAAGTGCATCACATGCATTTTTAAATTGCACTGTTAGATGGGGTATATGAGTGGCGGTGTGCACGCAGTTCACATGCAAAACTCAGTATGCGGTGAACCTCGTTCGAAGATGGAAGTCAGCAAATTTGAACAGCATTCCTAAGTGAAAATAGCAGTTCTCCATGGCAGAAATGCACAACAGTGCCATGAAGCATTGGGTGTTCATGCTCTACCGTATTGAACAGTTGCAAGATGGGTAAAGGAATTCAAAAGTGGAAGAGTGTCAACTATAGACAAGCAGCACAGTGGATGACCCACATCTGCTCACACGGACCTGTCTGTGGCCGTAATTATACAGTGTATGGATGAAGATAGGCGCTGGACTGTTAAGCAATTAGCTGAGCATACTGGGATTTCCAAATCTACCGTGCTCCGAATTCTACGGAATGACTTAAAAATGTGCGAGATTGCTTCCAAATGGGAGCCATATCATTTAAAGCAATGTTCAAAAGTGGACATGCTAAGAGACATGTCGATCTGGAACGATTTCATCGCGAAGGGGCCAACATGTCGAATCAAATAATTGCAATTGATGAAACATGCAAGGGCCTATGAACACGAACTGAAATGACAGTCCTCTGAATGGCATCACACACAATCACCATGAAAACACAAGGTTCTACAAAGTCAGTCCACCACTAAGCTGATGATCATTTTGGCATATGACGTCAAAGGTGTTCTTGTGTGTCACCCTGTGCCAGAACATCCAACTGTGAATGCACGGTATTATAAATCATTTTTGCAGTACCACCTACATCGTGCAGTGAGGGAAAAGCATCCAGAGCTGACTGACAATGCCATCATACTCCACGATAATGCTACAGTCCACATGGCAGACACTGTTAAGACCGTTTTTCAGCATTGGGGATGGGAAGTGCTACAGCATCCTCAATATTCTCCTGACCTCAGTCCATGTGACTGTGATCTGATTCCTAAAGTGAAGGAACCATTGCGAGGGAAATGCTTTACAAACAAAGAAAACATTCTGACAGCTTTTCAGAGTGAGGTGGTAAAGATTAGCAAGTCAGGTGTTCCTAATGAAATTCACCGCCTTCCCTATCATTGGCAATGAACAGTTGACAACCTCGGAGAATACTTCGAAGTTTGTTAACAATGTGTTTTTTACAGTGTGCTGTTATTGTGTTATTATTTTGTTATTTTTCATTCTGTATATCACAATAAAAGAGTGAAACAATGATTCATCTGACAGTGCAATTTAGAAGTGCATGTGACGCACTTTCTAATGTATATGCTAGATTTCCCAAGTTGCCATATGTTTGGCTAAAAAAATAATTGCCATGACTTTTGGAGTGACCCTCATAGAAACAAAAGAACAGGTAACAATGGCAACAAAACACAGGTACTGCTAAATTCAATATTCTAGCTTTATTATTTATGCATTAGTATTCATCGTAGGTCATATATTTACTTTACGAAAAACAAAGTACATACTATCATTCGAACGTGACAGTAATGAGAGATATGTTGCCATCCATCAGTGACTACGAGACTTAACCCTAACCCCAAATTTTTTCTCGAACTCGTATTTAGCCAAGGGGCGATTTTTTCATGATAGATATTGACAAAAATCATTGGCTTATATTCAGGCAGATACGGTAACTAAGAATTAAAAATTTTTGTTTTAATACATGAAATATTTTTTAAAATATAACAACATATGATCTATAGAAAATTACAAAAATGGTAAAAGAAAATTTTTAAAAAATTCAAGAATGGTATTTTTCTACATTGCAACTTAAAAACCCTGAAACCCCTCACCTTCTGCATCAGACTGATAGAACTTGCCAAATTTGTCCTCTGGATAAGTTGTTATGATAATAGGCTCATTGTTGTCTGCAATTAATGAAGAGCAGGGTTAAAGTTTGTTTCGATTTCCTCTTTCTATACCTTTTTCACAATTGTAGAGAAGTCATAGAGAAATCGTATTAGTCGTGTTAGTAGAAATCTAGCCCTACCTTAAAAACTGTGTTAACTGAAATCATGTTGGTTGAATTCATGTTAGTCGGGGAGTGGGTTTATGCTTAAGTCTAGAGAAATAGTGACAAAAGTTTCTACAAACCAGGTGAATCATCATGGGTGAGTAGTGGTATGTCACACCATTCTGTGAAGATCTGTACTGCAGACGGGACCTCACGCCCCTTTGCAGTGTAAAAATGTATGGCTGTAGGTTTGACCTGAGGGAAAGCATAAATTAACATTAATCTAATATGCCTCCATGTCCACCATTATATGATTCCATTTAGGATTGCATATTCCTTCATGTCACTAACATATGTCATATCCTTTATAATGATAACTTTCACAAATATACATCAGAATACTTTAATGATATGCCAGAGAGGGTTTAAGAGGAGAAATAAAATTTTATCTTGAGATACTAAAATAGAGTACAAGTCCTCATTTCCAACTTCCAATGATCCAATTTTGCTTGTTTGCTTTTCTGGGCAATCAACTCCTTGGACTATTACAGCCATAAATCCTTCTATACCGGACACACACACAGAAGTAAGTAGGGAAAACCAGTGCCGACATTAACTTACTATTCACGAAGAGCTCCAAGGGGGTCAACTGCTTAACATCAGTTCCGAAGGACATTGCTGACTTGGGCTGTCTCTTCAGAGCAAACAAGTAGGGGACAGGATGGTCCCAGGTTGAAAAATCCAACCTCCACTGGATTTGAACCTGGGACCAGTCCATGGAAGGCCAACACTATCCACCTCACCACCACAACCTTTATCCAATTTTGTGTTTTGATAAAACATGGCTCATAAAGTGGCCATCAAAGATAGTTTCAATTGATCGTACCATAATTTCATATTTTCATGAAGGAGTTTGCAGTTTTAGACTTAAAACACAACTTTTAAGAATGATGACAACTCCATTATTTACTGGAAAAATTAGACAAGAAGAATACAAATAAATTCTTTAAATATATTAGAGAAAAAATACAATCACGAAGATATAGATGCAAATGAAACCGATGAGGGTAGTGTGATATTGGACGAAATGGGCAAAGCTAATGAACTATATAAGTGGTACGCTAGAGTTTTCAAGAGAAGTGCTGGTACTAGCATAAACTCGGATACTTCAAGCAATGGTAGGGAGTCACTATCGAAGGAATCAGGAGCAGGCACAAACAAAATACTGAAACTCATTAGTGAGCAATGAAAACACGAGTCGAAAGGACCAGATAATATGTCGATTGATGCACTGAAGCAGGGTATAGAAGCAATAGTTCCATATATAAGGACATTGTGCTAAATAACCCTAAATAACCATGACCTACCTTCTGTTTGGAAAAGAGCAAACGTTATTTCTATATACAAGGGTGGAAAAAAACTAAGGTTGAGAACTATAGACCAGTAAGTTTAACATCGGTCATGTGCAAGACGATGGAAAAAATATTGGCAAAATATGTTCAAATATTTTGGTATGAAAAGAAATATCACATATCATCCAAACTAACTAGGATAGAAAGCCAGTCAGATATAAAGACTTTTACTGTATCAAAAATGGCTGTTACATAACTTAATAGTTAAGCACAATAACATGGGAAAGGAATATAAATGATTAAACACTGATTCATCTGAGAATTTGAGGCTGTCAATTCACCTGCTCCATAGCTGCAAGTCACAATATATGGGACTGCTACTTTTGTTCACACTGACAGGTTTTTACTAACCCACTGACATGATTTTTCAGAGTCAATCACAAATGAAATGGGTATTTTTCTCAGCTCTTTACATGCACACACTGAATTTTTTGGGGTAGACAATGCATTTTATTCCAGAAAAATTATTGCAAAAATGAGCCTGTCTTATAGACTGAAGGTAAGATTATTTCTGTATTCAGCATTGACACGAACCCACCCAACACCTAAATGGAATAATTGGCAATCATTGATTAATTGATTTTCAAATCACAGTTTAGTACAAGATTATCCAATAATGTATTTCAATTAAACGAGATTCACTGGAAGCTGTCTTAGTCATTTACTAAGTAGTGATGTGAAAATGAAATACCGTATTTACTCAAATCCAAGATGAGTTTTTTTTCCGAGGTTCAGCTTGCAAAAATCAGGGATCATGTTAAATTCGAGTACGAAGTTGTATACCACCAATACATCGCAGTCAATTCATCGTGCCTCAATTCATCATGCTTCCATTCATGGTGCAGTAATTCAAACATGACAAAATTGCCACACATCAATACATTGTATGACAAACTCACCATGCATCAATATATCACTAGACAATTTTGTTACGACACAAATTCGTCATGAGAGAAATTGGAAGGTGAGACACCATGACTGGTGTACGGCAGGGAGATACACTTTTGGTTGGGTATCACCCCTTCCCATATGCCATCCAATGTGTCTTGTGTAATTATGGTCTTATCAAAATATAAAGAAAAATTATTTTGTGGAAAAGTCTGTCTCCCTGCCGTCCACCAGCCATGTTGCATTGCGACAAATTTGTCGAGAGATGAATTGACAAGTGATGAGTTTGTTTTGAGATGTATTCATGCACAATGAATTTCTTATGTGATGAATCAGTGCGCAACGAACAGATTGTGACGAATTTACGGGCGACAAACTGACCGCGACAAGTTATCATAGAACTGTAGTATGATTACATGTTTAATTGATGTTTTTTAAATAAATGAAACACAGGATAAAGTAACAGTATCTACTGAAACGTTTTATTGCAAACTTATGATCCGGAATTCAATTAATCTAGTCTTAATTTTTAAAATACATTTTTTAAATTCTTTTTTTTAAACAAAAATTTGAAATAAACCATTTAAATTAATGAACAAACATGTATACCTAAACTGAATACGTGTGTTCAAAATGTACACCAAATACATACAGTGAGAAATTTGGTCATAAAATCTTATTTCTGTTTCGAGTTTGCTAAATTACAGACCATCTTGGATTCAGGTAAATATGATATATAAATTTTTAAATTGCAAAATAACCATGGACTGAACATTAATGGTTGAAATTAGACATGGAAATGTTCATTAGGCATATACTTATACCATCTTAGGGATATTTCCAGAAATAATTCACAAATAATAACTGATAATGGACAGAAGGGACATGCCATTCTTTGCTACATGTAAGACCTGACAAAGTGTTCATGTAATTAAAGCCAATTGGTAAATACACCAGTGCCATGAAGCATTTAACATCTTTTCAAAATAGCCTCTAAATCAGTAGTTCCCAATCTGTGGTCTGCGAGACTACTACAGGAGGTCTGTGGAATAAATAACATCCTCATTGCTATGCTCCGCAAATATATTTGTTGAGGTAATCAATAAGTAAGTCACAAAATGTAAGGTGTGAACATTACAAATGAATGCTGAGTGCAGATTATTTCTTTGATAATACGTTAGATTTTCATACACAGTTTAGTGTAAAAAACAACCAACAGTATGATGTGGTCTGCAAAATTTTTGAAGGTTGAAAAGGGGTCCACATATTTGAAAAGATTGGGAACCACTGCTTGGAATAATGTACCAGAACACAACCAGACACAATGTGAAATAAGTGATGTTTCCACCAATTTAGAAAATTGAACATTTTCCAAAGTCATGGAAGTCATCTATCACTTGTACTGATGAATATAAATCAACACAAAATTTAATAATTCATTAAAATAAAAAAATCTCAGTGTATTGTTATAATGTAGATAGTGTGTCATACACTGTGTCAGATGTTGTTGGTTTGTACTAATGGATAATAAAGCTCTTGGGTTACTATAGCCATTATTCCTTACACACAGGACATACTAACAAGGGAGGAGGGAAACCCAGTGCCAACTGCTTAACATTCCTTCCAAAGGACAGAACACTGACTTGCACGGTCTCCTCAAATCAAACAAGTAGGAAACAGGATGACCCCAGGTTGAAAAATATGACCTCTGCTGGATTTGAACCTGGGATCACTGCATGGAAGGCCAATGCTCTAACCACTCTGACACCACTACCTCACTGTGTCAAAGAGTAGTAAAAATATACTAGTATATGTAATGGAATAAAATGCATTTGTCCACCTGATTCTATTTGGTATTATTGAAAACGGATCGTTATCTAGAAAAACCAATCATCAAAAGTTAAATACAATATGGGATTAACCTTTAAATGCTGTCCATGCCTGTACAGGTATGCAAAATATGATCACTCACTGCCATATGGGAATGCTTTGTTTGGAAGTCGCTTACAGATGTCTCTTTCGTCATAGAGGCGTGAAATTTTGAAGGGTTTGTCCTTGAGCCATGCTCTCAAGAATCATTAAGGCAACCATGTGACTGATTCACCACTGGGGGCATGGCCAACCATTGTAAACAGAGATAAGGGAGAGGGCGCCAGCCTCACACTTCTCATTTCACATCTGTAAGGCAGATGATACATGAGTTTCATCTCGCTCTCTTGCAAAATCTTATCCAACAAGGGGTGTCAGCTCTTCCTGCTGTAATTTCGCAAAGCAGAAGACTGAGTAGCACAAGTGGGACACAATTGCGTCACTTGGAGACCAAAGAAAACAAACTGGTTCATAAAGGAACATCGCCTTTACTACTGTGTTATGTTCTGAGAGGGGAAAATATACTAGAACAGTGGTGAAGTGAAAAATATGCGATGTAGGGCTCTGTATATTTTCATGCATTGAGAAGTACCATACCAAAATAATATTTTAAAAGTTGTATATATAACTTTGTAAAATGTATGAAAAAGTAGTGTTATTTATTTTTTATTATGGTTTTTTTATACTTTATATTAGAGATTTACTCAGAATGTGTTGTTTTTTTCTTTCACTATAAAGGACATATGTATACCCATTATTACCCCAACAACTTTGTTAAATATTACTTTTTGTTTGACTAATTTATCTATTATAGTTCAAGAAATATAAGATTTTATCTGAATGAAAGTGAGAAAAATTTAAATGGCCAAAAATAAGTCCGGCGGCAAGACTTGCTGTAGGGACATTCAATCCAGCATTTAAAGGTTAACAAATGCTATTTAATCTAGCTAAGTTAACCTTTTGACCTAAGAAATTTTAGTAATTATTGCCAATATGTTGCATGCCAGTCATAATTAATCAGAAAGGGAAGTATACTAAGCACATTACATTAGAAGTAACAGTAATTTGAAATTATTTTTAGAAAAATACTAGCAATTCTAGTAAACATAACATGGACTACAGATAAACAAAACCATTTACTTTCTTTAACCTTCATACTACGCAACAGTAGAACTGAAAATATGGTTAGACACTCGGTTCCTTGCCAGCCATTTACCATAAATGGTAATCGATAGTAAGCCACCTTTTCTTACCTTCTTAGAAATTGCCATTTGGCTTAGAATCTGTGACTTAAAAATCAATGAACAAATAAGAAAGTAATCAATGGGCATTTTCATAAGAATGGTAGCACGGAACATGCAGAAAGTTGGTGCTGTAAGAGCCCTATGCTGTTCTAATGCAGAATAACTCATGCAAGAAACAATGAATATGAATGAGCATTGAGCTCCTTCAAAGACAACTTTGAAAATCTTTTCGACATAGATGCATATGTACCCTATTATATTACGTTCTGATATGTTCAATGCATTTTAGGATATCTTCTTCCATTTTTTTCCTTCTTTGTGCAGCAAACATCTTGCTTACTGTGCACAGAGAGGGTGCAAAATGCCTGTAGTTACATTATAACTCAAGATATGTGTATTCAAGTGGAAGTAAACAATCAACTTAAAATGTATGAAAATAGAATCATGACTGAATACGAAAAAATAAATTATGTAAAAAGTGGGTGATGAAATCACAGCGATACCTAGCACCCTAAAAAGCGGTAGGTACACAATGTTTCATTTTACTTTTTCAAAACATTTACATTGTTTACTATGTAAATTTCAGTCCTTCAGTGTAGCGAGATTTTGTTTTTTACAATAACCCCATTATTAAACGAACCCATTCTGCAAAATTTAAGAGGAAAGTGACCAAATGGGAATTGTTGAGTCAAATGTGAGATGCTGGAGGAGAGAAAAAGAAGCATTTATACATTTTAGTAATTTTTATGCAAAAGATCCATGAAAACCAAAACATATGTACAGCCTACAAGAAATTATCCTTGTGTGCCCTTGTGAAAAGTGGGAGTCGGCTTAGAATCAGTATTTGCTTACATTCGATTATATCTGGTACTTCTTCAAGCGACAAATGCCAAAAGAAATACAGACACTCAACTCCTCATGGCATATGAAAGGCTAAGGGCAAGGAAATTAAAAGAAACAGAATCACATCTAGCCCAGTGAGATAATTAAAGCTGCTATCTAGTATCAGAGATGGAAGTTTCGGAAAATACTTAATTGACTTTCTCTTACTAACATCTCCATTTAAAAATGCATTGAAATACATATACTTTATGCTAATTTCATCATCTATAAATAGAAACTTACATCTTCAGCTCAAAATTTGTAATGTTGGTATTTTTTACTTCAACCTCAAAAAAGCTGAAACATTAGGCCTAAAATATTTTTGCTAAGCAATGGTTTCCTTGAGTTCTCTGATACTTTTAAAATGGTCATGCAAGAAATTAACATTACTAAAAAGTTTTAAATCACAAGTTAATTTAATTATTCATCTGCATATAATGCTCAAAGTTCTAAAAAAAATGTCCATAGGCAATCATATAACAGGCATTTAGGCCAGGTAATATGTAGTTATTGTAATTTAGAAACTTAGTAGAAAATAATAAACTCCTTCATAAACAATATGCAAATGGCTAAAACTAAAGAGAAATAAAAAAATATAAAGATAAATTTACAACCTTTGCCTTGTCATACAGTTCCGTCAATGCTTTTATACCCATATCACTGACACCAAGGGAGTTTATGCGTGCCTCCAGGAAGTATTCTTCTAGTATTCTCCATGCTTGCCAAAGATTTTCCATTGTTCCTCTTTCTGATTTAACTAATACTGCATAATCAACATACCCAGGCCTTAAATTCTCAAAAACTGTAAAATAATATTTTCATTATTAATTAAAGAGTAAACTAGAAATATTCTTGGAAATCCTAAAATTACCTAAATAGAAAAAAATATTAATTAACTAAAAATATGGGCCAATAGCGCTCAAATGTTAACCGAAAACCGGCATTTAATTCGCAGTCATCGATGTTTTTTGGGAGTTCCAGAAAACCAGCTGAAACACAGACTTCATAAACTCAAAAATATCATACGCTTTTAACGGTTCTCCATGTGTCACTCGAATCTTCTACGTTTAAAATGAAGGCAAAAGCGTATTACTGATTCAATATCGAATGATATGTGAACACTGTGATACAGAATTCAAGAAATAAGAAAATCAAAAATATTGTTGTAAGAATTATGTCTACTGCATTCACGTTAGGTATTGCGTCATGTTTACTACCTGCTTCCAATGCTTCCCGAACATTATGTTCTTCACAGCAGGGAACAAATATCCTGACGCATGTTTTAACTTCCCTTCTAAGTTTTATATCATCAAGTTGCATTTCTCTATAATCAGCAGCTTTATTTAGCTGCAAGGATAAAAGTTTTTGAAACTAAATTAACCGTTTATTCATGGTAGGTACAAACAAATCAACATAGTACTATCTTTATCAGCTTGACAATAATCTAAGCATAAATTAAAGTTGGTGATGTAATTACCTCGAACTTGGAGTATGCGTCCTTGTCTACCGTTAATGTCATATGTTTTTCTTTTAAAAACCTCAGACTCTTCAGAAGCTGGAAGTATTACGTAAGTACAATTTTACACGATTTAACAAGAGTATCAGTAGGAAAAGCCGATATAAAACAGTATTAAATATGATTATGGGATTTAAAACTTATTTTGATGAAATCACACAACAAATTTAAGTTTATACCATTAAACTCACCTCATCTGCGGAGGTTTGACCTGTCTTGATACCGTCCATTTCTAACAGGTTTCCTGTATGAATGATGAGGGTATTTTTTGGCGGCAACATCTTTTCTAACTTACCTTAAGAGCTTAGCTGTTATAAATAAGGTGAAAATGCCTAAGTATTCACGCAAACACAGGACGCAAAATCAAAATGCCTCGACCAATGAATGTCGACTTCAGGTAAATACGTAAGGTAACCCCTTCAACGATCGTTCGTTGAACTAGTCTTCGCTTTAACGAATTAATTGAATTTCATAGCTTTAATTCTCGCCGAAAATTCTGTTAGCTTTAACGAACTAAATAACATGTATCCATCTCAGATTGAAGAAACTCAAATGTTTACGAAAGTTCTTGGGGTCACAAAGACCATCTTATTTACCCATGGGCTCTTCGTGTGTCCACTTTACCACGTATTTTTCTTATCGCCTGCATTTCTTGAGAGACTTAATATGACCACACCGATGCGCTGTTTGTTACTCAAAATATATTTAGAAATATCCACTTCAACTCGAAAAACCTCTTGTGTACCGACAAGGAAGAAGTGCACTATGCAGAGTTTCACACAGCCATTCCATGCTTCAGTCTGTGACTTGGATTGACTACGTTTGGTCGCATTCACTTTCTTGCGGTTCATACATAATCGTTACATCACGAGGATTTCTTTTCAAGCCATTGCCGTGGCCACATTTATCGTACTTGCTCTCGCTGTGAATCTTTTATAAACATTTTTATTTTTTGCCCTTCAATCGACAATGCGTTTAAGAGGTTGTTTTTCATTCAAAAGTTGAATTTTCACGTATCATACAATAAATGGCACTGTAAATGCATACCTCTATCTTCGACCAGAGGTTTGGATACTACTACCCCAATTTCGCTTTGTTAAAAAATTCGCCATCTATAAATAATTATTATGAATTTGAACAATTTTTTATTACGTAAGAATTGTACCTACTTATGTACGTTGTACCTATGCATTTACTTTGCTGCTCGATGTCGGAAAGGCATCCCGCTGAACACTCATACCGAATATATGAAAGATAAATGCAATATAATACTTCATTTATTTTGTTGACAAGGTCATCGCTACGCCGCGGAAGCTTCGATATCCAAAAGCGTAAAATATAATATGCACAGCTGATCAGCTGGGAATGCATCGGGGAATACCTGAAATCACGCTCTGGTTTTAATAAAGTCTGGTGCAGAGTGGAATATTTTTGGCGAGAATACTGGAACTAGATGAAATAAGAAAACATCGCTTCATCAATTACATTTCGATATTTTACACTTATTTAAATTAACGTTATGTCTATAATAGCATTACGTATTTTTCCTGCCTGCGGTACATATGCTGTGCCTAGATTTATTTATTATGAGATTAATGCTGTTGCAGAAACCATTTTGTTACTCGCGCGCGCGCGCGCGCCTAACAGCTTAAATATCAGAGTGCACAATAAAACGGAGCGACGTAATCCAATTTGCATTAAATTTTGTTTTTGATAGAAATTTATTCACTGTTGTGGTAAGAGAATATAGGTAAGGTTTCTGTCCAAGTTCAAGACCTATAGAGAGAATTAAGTTCGTACAGTGGGGCCCGGCAAGTTGTTGTCCAGGGTCCCATATTGGCTCTCGGCGCCCCTGATGGTATCAAGTGATTCGCCACATCTAGACTGAGCCAGGGGATTTTCAGTATGTGTCATACTCAGGGCATAATTTTATTGAAAGAATAAACAAATGCATTGTGTGAAACTTGTCGCTCTTCTCACGCGATCAAATTCTCTTTTATCGTCACGATCATTCAGTTCTTTCATTGCCTTGAGTGAGGAAAGTAGTACTGTCTACGAATTGGGATTAGCATTTTGGATATTTTGCATAATAAGTGCAAGTAAATATTTTAAATGGAGTATTTTATCCTAAGACCTATTTTCATGTAGTGCGTTCAATATTTAAAATGGTGTTACAAGCGTATTAATGTTCGCGTATTTTTTAAACACTTTAATATTATTATTATAACGTAAGCGATTTGATATAATAATTTATAAAGTATGTAAATCTATAGTGAATGA